>CM062296.1:390569572-391769572 GCA_031216915.1 Pictodentalium vernedei | reverse complement strand
GCGTTCTTAACCTAAAGTTTTGTTTTCAACTCGGATTTACCATATTATTTTTTTTTATTACATTTGATACTTATATGACCGGATGAACTGGTCGCGAAAATATTTCGTACCGGGGATCTCCCTTCACAAACTACTGAGACTAAAAGTCTTTACACTATGTAACAAGTTTATTAACAGGACTGCAGCGTAATGTAATATAAAGTGTTGACGGGAGCGGTTACCAAACTCTCCGTCCAACATTCTTGCAATCGGTTATCCGAATTACTAATTTACAGAGTTAACATGCATTTATATGTACAATTTCCAAGTAACATTATTAAAATAAAACAATCAACCTTAGTAACTGTGAAAATAACATGCACAGGCCCGTCGGAACAAAATTTATATTGGGGGGGGGGGGGGGGGGGGGTGCTGATATTGCTAATTTAGGTGAACTGGCTGATACTAAATGGGTATGGGGTATCCAGATGCCAAAGGCATCTGGCGCGAGTGTTGAAGGCACGAGCTTTTTTGAGGGGGTGGGGGAGGGGGGGGGGGTTACTCCCCCAGAAATTTTTTTGAAAAGGGCAATCAAAGGAAGCATTCTGGTAGCTTTTGAAGCAAAAACCTCTTGATTTTTTTAAACGGCAAAAGTTGTTTTTTTAACAAAATGTTTCAAAAATCCCAATAGAACCCCATAACATTTGGGGACGGTTCTCACACCGGGATCACCTGCAGGCCGTGTCCATATTCCGTCATGCTAAAAAACAGTCAGGCCTTATGGTGGATTCATTAGTTTTATCATTACGCCAACGGTTGTCGTGGTCTTCTGAGCTGCCAAAGGAATTGCTCAAAACGTTTGCACATCAACATATGCAGGAGCATGTTATACATTCAGTGATACGTTCATAATTCTAATCCAGGGGCGTAGTAAGCTAATTTTATTGGGGGGGGGGGGGGAGGGGTAGGACCTATAGTCCCATGAAGCGACGCGTCATCCGAGCGATGAGTGGGGGTGAACACGACAGGAGATATCCTCCGTCTCGTTGGTGGGGGGTCCGGGGGCCTCCCCCGGGAAACTTTTCGAATTTAAGATGTAAAAACATGCATTCTGGTTGATTCTGAGCAAATAAATCGTATATTCCTATGACGCGAAGCGTCATCCGGACCGCGAAAAGGCGAGTGGGGGTGAGCACGAGAGGGGGGTACCTCCCCGTCTCGTTGGTGGGTGTCCGGGGGGCCTTCCCCGGGAAATTTTTTTAATTTAAGATGTACAAATATGCATTCTGAGTGATTCTGAGCAAATACATCGTCAATAAGGAAATCAATTCAGCGTGATTTCCGAGCAGAATGACAGGAATAGTGAACATGCAATGAATTACCCTGTGGTTGGTTGGGGTTTAACATCGCTTTCCAAAATTAGGCGAAAACACGACTGTCAGTTTTATTGGTGGAAGGAAGCCCACATGGAACCCACTCAATCCAGTAATCTTTAACAGTAATGTCGGAATATGGTAACCAGTGGGCATCCCGTGTGGAGAAACCACCAACCCAGCCCAGTAAAGCCTACTTTTGACAAATTTGTGGGGGTGGGGGAAATATCTCCCTTACCCGACCCCCCCATCCCCCACCCCCCACCCCCCAACCGGTCCCTACGCCACTGTTCTAATCTGAGTTCAATAATGTAATGTCCAGTTTTATTCAGATTACATCGGTTGCTCCCATCATGGATAAACTAACGACGAAATATGAGCAAATTATTGGGGGGGCGGCAGAAATATATGTAAAGATACCGGCGTGTATATATAGGAAGAGATGTAGTGTTGGACTGGGTATATCTTTTGCAACCCCAATATCAAAATAACGACAGTTTACATCTTTCACATAAAATATTTTTATTTCATAAAATTTAAAACTTAGAATACATAACAAATAGAATGTGTACAAAAAAGTTCACTTGTAGCACTCATTAACCCTTTACCTAACACAACTTTAAGTAAAAATATAAAAGAATTTTTATAAATTATTGTATAATTTTAATAAATTTTTCACTTTTTTCTTCCAAACCATCGTATGTTACCCATCATTGGGACGGGCTCGATGAGCGTGTTCCATTGATGGGGTACAACCCATGGTTTGGAAGAAAAAATTGAAAATTTTATTATAATTATATAATAATTTTGTATATTATGCTGGCCGTATTTTGTCCGCTTCGATAGGTAAAGGGTTAAATGACTTGAATTAGTAAGATACGTTTGGAATGTCATGAATATAGAGCCATGTAAACATATTATTTCTTGAGTTCTGTGTCAAATGATGCCATTGCTGCTTTGCAGCAGCCTTGACATCATTTAAAACTGAACTAAAGAATCGGCCGCTCGGATAAAAGGTGTGAGAGGTAATCCAGTAATAGATCATTTAGGTAATTAAGATATTATTTCAGTGTGTTTTTTTAACAGGATTAAAAGTTTATCTTTTTTTCTGAGTTTTGTAGCAATGCCTAATTTTTTTAATTCAATTTTTAATTCATTTACTGAGAGATTATTGTATGCTGATTCAGTTTGTTCATTTGGCTTATATTTATCATGAACAGTTTGCATCTCGTGTGAAATTCGTTTTTTTCTTATGGCCCTGTTGTTTAAAATTTCTTCCTCCCAATATTCTGACTTTCTCTTTTCATATTTACGTTTTACACGCGCGTAGCCTCTGGTCTGAAGGTGTTCCACTCGTTTTCGCACCTTCAGCGCATCAACCGTCGCGTCAAATTTGTTAGATTTTTTTTTGATGAATAGTTTTTATGTCATCGTTAATTTTTTCAGTGCCTTGACCACTGAATTTAATAAGTGGCCCATAATGTGTTACAAAATATGGAATGTGGTATACTAAAATGTGTATGTATGGTGTAATTGAGTTATAACCTTGGCGTGATGAGCTCAATGACAAATATGAAATAGCCCAATCTCTACATTTTTGAAATACATCATCCAGTTGTTCAAAATCTTTTATCTCATTCGTTAAATATTTATATAATTTGAAAAAATCTTGCCAAAGTTTGACTGTTTTGTCATGAGTGCCGTGGTGAATGATAAAAAACAGTCTGTGTGGTAATAATTCAAACATTTTTTTATAATCCACGCCTGTAAGAGATGTCCATTCAATTTCACCATCTGAACCCTTTTTTGTCCATATATTGAATGAGATTCCACACTCTCGAATTTTTTGTATCAAACTATTGACACATTCAGATGGTTCACCTTTTACTTTATTTTTATCGTCTAATGACTTTGCATCAAATATTAGATTTTTTAAAAGTTTGTCTGAAATTCTCAGCAACAAGTGAAGTTCATCTGGTATTATATGTTCTGGATCAATTTTAATAAGTGAGGGGTTTATCACACCAGAAGTTGTTGAGCCTAATTCATCAATTATATTTTGTGTTGTCCTGCATAATGGAGACTTATGATAATAGTCGACCGATTTGGAAAAATCATCTCTATTATTTTTATTTATTTTACACCAAGGGCACGAATAGGTACTTAAACAGTTATTTAACCCTAACAATATCTGAATAAAGTTAACATCACCGCCAACAAAAAATTCTAGCTGAAATTGTTCTCCATTTACACAAATAGCACCTGATTTAATTAAGTTGTTTATTTCATCAAACACTGGTCGACAAGCTAAAGAAATGCTTTGGTAATCTTCTTTGCAATTAACAATGCAAAACACATTTTGATCAAGAAATGACAAAGCACTTTTTTCTTGAATTAAAGAAAATGACAGAACATTAAAATTTGAAATTCTGCTGACTTTGGACCCGTCGCCAGATAATTTAATTTTTAAAGATCGTGAACCATTGCTAAGCAATTTCCAATTCTCCTCCACATACCGAATGATTTCTGCGTGAATACTTACATAGCACCCAGGTATGTTGCCGGCAGTTCTTTCAAAATGATAGATGCTATTTATTTTGTCACGGCATTCAATATTTTCGTGGTAACTGATTATACATCATTGTAATTTCATGATATGAATGGTCGCTGACATTAAATTTATCTAAAATGTACAAAAGTTTCTTTATTTTTTCTTTTTCTTCAAAATCTAGGTTTTCATACTCATTTGACCCAGGTGAGGTTAAATCAATATTTATGTCTTTTCCTAAGAAACTTTGAAATGTCAAAGACCTGGGAATAAGACCATAAGTCTCAGCAAACCATAGTGCCTTTTCTGATTTTAATTTCAATTCCTTAATTTTTTTAATCTGGTTAGATTTATTTACATCGTCAATATTTTTACCTTTGTTTGGAGTGGCGACATTTTTATTTAGGTTTTCAATATATTTTAAAAGCAGGGGTCTTTCAGTTTCACTTTTTTGTACATTTTTTTCTAACACAATTAATTTATTAGTCATTTCTTTCAATTTACTTTTCTCTGTACGTAATGTTTCAAATAAATTCATGCATTTTTGCTCCAATTCTAAATTTTTTACAGAAAATTTATTAAGTTCAAAATTCATATCAATTACGTTTTCCAACTCGTTGTTGAAAACAGCTGTTTTATGTACAACTGAATCAAGCTCACATCGCTTACGACCTGCAGTCACTTTGTATTTATTAATAACACTGTTAGTTCTATCAATAAACCTTTTTTCTAGTCTGTCGGAAAAGTTTAGCTGAAAAGACGATATCTGACTGTTGACAATTGTAGTATAACTGCAATGTGGGTATTTAAGTTTAGCCGCGTGCAATTCCTTATAGAACGAATTGTTCAGCGATATAGTTAAAGCCAGTTGTGGGTTTTCTAAAACATGTTTCTGTAATTTTTTGGAATGATCACCTATTGAAAGGTTGTTTTTGAATTTAGATATTTCAAATGTAGACATACAATCAGACATGATGAATGATAGAAAATTATACAGGTAGGTCAATTAATGAGACAGAAGGAATAAATCAAAAGAGAAATCTATACAAGTGACGTTAAGTTACAACATCATTCAATATTTATACCATCCACAGCCGATATCATAACTAGACTTTCTAGTGGGGATGTTGTTTCTGCAACTTTATTGTTTAACACTATGAAGTTCTTTTTCATTCGCAAATAAAATCTAACTCTCACTGGGAAGGAAAGTTGAACACCCTTACCCTTCCTGTTTATTCTATAATACCATCCTTCAGATAATGGAAGTTTATCAAAGTCGTTAATTGAAAGCAAATCAGAATCTAGGTGACCAAAGCAATATCGAAAAATGTCTCCATCAAAATTAATACTTGAACGATTAGATGAAGACTTCAGACGTTTTTGTACAGCTTTTTCAAAACTATGTGCAGCAATGATTTTTCTGTCATCACTAATTATAGGCTGATTAAATGTTTCTAAAAGCTCGGTTGAAAAATGATGAGCGGGTTCCCAACTACACTGATATGTTGGATAATCTTTCCATTTCACCAAATAAATTTCTTCCTGAAATATAAATTATAAGCAAAATTAATATTAATAATATGAAAAATTTCATGGATATGTACAGCCTTCATGCATGAAGGAAGTAGATACCCATAAAATTATTTTACAAGAGTTGCTTTGTGTCCCCCTATCTGCCCCCCACCCCCACCTTTGGTGCGAACCTGTAATACTATAATACTGTCCTATTTTGTCCGCATGTAACAATTATATATCAGTTGTTTGAATCCACATTTTATGAATTCTTAATTTAATTTCATTGAAATTTCATTGAAATTTAATTTCTATTGATCATGGTGTATTTGTCCGGCATTAGCCGGACAAATACACCATGATCAATAGAATATACAAATAAAATATGAATCCTTTGGGCAACACTTCCCAAGAAAATTTGGACATTAAAATCACCCATGATTGAAGGTTAAAAAGATTGAAGGTAAAGGGTTAACACTCATTTCCCTGCCACATAACCTAAAATTATTTTTACTTTGCTGTTCATCAACTTTTTGACAGTAAATTTAACATTAATCCAAACTTACAGTGAATTATACAGTCAAACTTATTTTTCTATGGCGTGTACACGTAATGGGGGTAGCGTGAGATGGAATACGATATCTTGAGTGTGGGTGGGGGGATAGCTCAGAGGTAGAGTATCGGATTTTCCACTCCCAGTGTTCCGAAAATCGAACCACCCAACTCTACTGAATATTTTTTTCTGATATACAGTGGCGTAGCCAGGGGGGGGGGGGGGGGGGGGGGGCTGGGGGGACATGTCCCCCACTTTCCTCCAAAAGTGGTATCTGAAATATGGCCAAAAATGCAATAAAAATCGTAGGGGGGGTAAGGTCTTGATTAGTTCCCTTTGTCCCCCCCCCCCCCCCCCCCCCCCCCCCCACTTGGTTTGGGCTGGCAACGCCACTGCTGATATATCATAATTGGGGAATATCGAATAACCCCACCCAGCGTTGACTATAATACTATAATACTGTCCTATTTTGTCCGCATGTAACAATTATATATCAGTTGTTTGAATCCACATTTTATGAATTCTTAATTTAATTTCATTGAAAAATAATCAAAATTGACTGGGTTGTGTGAATATGAACCCATTTGTATTCATTTTCACTCGATCCAGTCATTTTTTGAATTTTTTTTTTTTTAATCTTTTAATATGTTGGACTTGACGTGTACCCAAAAAATTATAACATAAAATAATTATTGCATAACTCACCTTTTTCTCCTTTTTGCGTGTAATAAGTCTTTCAACTTGATAAGTTGAAGGTAAAACAATTCTTTTTTCAGAAATATCTTCAGTTCGTGGGAGTGTTTCTCCTTCAGAAAGTTTCTTCCAATCAACGTTTTTACGAGGACGAAGTGACCGTTCTGCCATAACTGACGTTTTATATATATATTCAGTTGACAAAGAACTGAAACCCCAACAGGAATACTTTTCGAATGCCACATATGCATAATAAGTCGGGTTTATATCAATTCATTACCCGAGTTAAAGCAATTGTTGAAAAAACAAACCCACCAAAAATTGATATTGTCAAATAGACAAACGTAACACCAAAGGACTCACCAAGCGTCTACTTTCTACACCTTTAATATTTCTAAATTGTTAAAATCACATACAGTATGACCATCACAAAACCAGACACTCTATTATGATACCTTTTGTAATTACAGCGCCTTGAAGATAGCAAGAATAATTATCTGTGAAGTCAGCTGTCGAAATCACGCGAACATGAAATCAATATAAGTTTCAAAGTAATTTAAAGTATTAAAAATTAATTTTATCTTTAATATTTTTATAGAATCATATAATTTGAAGTTTAATTTTTACTGAATGATGGACGCAGGCTTCGTGCTACGGACGTTAATATATTTGTTTTAACTTTCAAACGGCAATAGTCAGGCGATTCGCATTAATTTATATGGAAATGCACGCTAATCAAACTAGAATTTGTAGAAATTTAAAACGAAAAATGGAAATATAAAAACTTTTTACTATTTGTAATTATTTTATATCACTTTAAAGAGGGAAACCCTTAACTATCTGAATTGATGAACGTAGGCTTCGTGCTACTAATGGCAATATGTTTGTTTTAACTCTGAAACGGCAACAGTCAGCCGATTTGGATTAATTTATATGGAAATGCACGTAAACCAGGGTATAAATTTAAAACTAAAAATGGAAATATAAAAAACTTTTTCTATCCGTAAGTATTTTACATCATTTTAAAGAGGAAACTCTGAATTATATGAATTGATGAACGTCAGTTTGAACAAAATGGAAGTTTGAGAGAAAAAATAACTTATATTTGTTTCTTCCATTCACCGCTATAGTAATTTAAGCACAGATGAGAACTGTGTTTTTCGCGCATGCGCAATTATGGGGATACTAATAGTTGTACATGCCCTGTTTGAGACACTAAATGTCTTCCGCGTATTTCTTTTTTCTACAGTTTTGTCACCTAAAACATAAATGTTAGTAGCTTCTGAGGGGTTCCTACCTCTCTGGTCAGACCTTTTCGTCGCCATGTGTTTTGACGTTATAGTGCCGAACGAGCTAGGTTCAGATGTACCCGACAAGGCGGTCCTTCGCGTGACTGACGCTTTTGGTGACGTTGAGGTAGCAGACACATTTTGGGTGGGTCAACTAATGCCATTTGGTTGAGAGTTTTTATCGAAGTTAACAGCAGATAAAGAAAACGTTTGTTTACATCAGGTGTCTTCCCAGTATTCGGAACAGAAGCACAAATATCCTTATGATCATTTCGACTACTTTCACGGACGTAAACGTCTCTTTGTTTCCTCATAATGAAATCTTTCTGACGCTTTTGGTCTCTGGACCGTTTTGCTGCTGATCTTGGTTTCTTGGCACATGACGCTGGTTTCTTCCACTTAAGCTTAAGACTGGTCTCGTGTGTTTCTGCTTGAAGTTGCCAAGACAGTTCTGATCTCTCCACGTTTAAGCTCCGCAGTAGGTTCACAATGTTTTTGGGAATCACACTGCACATTTTAAACTCAGTGATGTCCTTCCGATATCTCAAGGTGAGCTAAAAAGTCACCGTATGCCCGAATTGCTCCACCAATTTATGACCGGAGGAACTGGTCGCGAAGATATTTCGTACCGGGGATCTCCCTTCACAAGCCACTGAAACTAAAAGTCTTTACACTATTTAACAAGTTTATTAACAGGACTGCAGCGTAATGTAATATAACAGGGACGCCGGAGCCGGGGGGGGGGGGGATTTTAGCCCCCCCCCCAGCCCCAACCATATCTTTTTCATTGGATGGGGCTGCTCTGTCTGATGAACGACCAATCCTAAATATGTTTCGACCACATTCTTGTATCCAGTTTCCGCGAGAAATGTCAGTCACTGTCTTGTGTAACGGTTAAGGGGGGATAACCCAAAAGGACATGATCATTAGTCATTGTTTGTTCGTTCGTCCTTTGAATGAATGTGCGGGTTATCAAGTAAAAGTCGTCAGTCGCGTTTGATAAGATTATGCCCCTCACACAGGCCGCCTGCGTGTGTGTGTGTGGGAGGAGGGGGGGGGGGGGGCATAATCTTATCAAACGCGAACTGCGTATATTTTTCACATCATGTCAAAAATTGAGTTTATTAACACTCAGTATACAAACCACGAATACTATTCTCGATTGAGACTCTAGGGTCAGCCCGCCATGCCCTGCATTGCAATTTGTTTTGGTGACAAACCGAATTCGTCACTGATGATTATCACAAATACGCAATTAATTCGCCAATTTAACTCTTGCCTGCTGAGTATTTTCAAGAAAATTTTCTTCAAATCTTGACATGATGGATGCGCGAAGCAGCCATGACTAGATTTGATGAAAAAATAATATAAATGTAACATTGAAATGAAAAAATAATATAAATGTAACATTAGAAATCATGGGTGAAAAATTCCATTCAGTTTTACAGTTCACGGGGTGAAAATTTTATTTATTTATTTATTTATTTATTTATTTATTTATTTATTTATTTATTTATTTATTTATTGGTGTTTAAGGTCACATATTTCTGCACAATGGCTAATCATGACCATGATAGTTTTACCGGTGGAGGAAGCCGGAGTACCCGGAGAGAACCACCAAGCAACGGCGAGCAACTGTCAGCTCCCCAACAAACTAACTCCACACAAGCAGGGTTAGCATTGGTTGAAGACAGGTGCACCATCGACGTGCGGTACGCCTTAGTACACAGCGTCACCGTGCCCCCACAATGGGGGTGAAGTTTCTTGCCCAAGGACTCAACGCGTTTGCTGCAGGTGGGATTCGAACCGAATTGTCATTATTTATGACCTGTTGTCATTATTTAAAACAGGCTATAACAACCAATTAAGCCTTATGTTTATACAAGGTAATTTCAGTGGGATGACACACTGAGATTAAACCTAACCGATTAATCACTTGTCCAAATAGATATCTGAATAATTGCCATACCGTTGATAATTTACAGCATGAACCCTTTACCCAAAGTAACAAACAAAACCGACTAGTCCTATATACAAAAATCTCCATTCAAATTTATTATGTTTTCAATTTTTGTCTCAAAAACATAGCTTATGGACCCTCATTGGAACGAGATCGTATCGTCTGCTACCCGCAATGGGTAAAGGGTTAAGAATGACCATTTCCAGCTACTGATACAGTATGATGATCATGCAAGTAAACAAGTATGTCGGCAAGTAACTTGCATGCCTTACTCTGTCTCATATAATTGATGTGAGTCAGTGTGACAATGTTTACCTGTTTTGGAGCAAGTTTGTTCCTTTGTTAACCCATATAGGGAGCGCGGTGGCTCAGTGGTAGTCTGTTGGACTTCTATGCTAGAGGTCTCGAGTTCGATCCCCGTCCGGGACGATCCACGTTGTGTACTTGGGCAAGGCACTTTATCCCGGTTGCCTACACGGGGCACGATGACGCCGTGTACTAAGGCGTACTGCACGTCGATGGTGCACATGTCTTCGACCGCTGTAACCCTGCTTGAACGGAGCTTGAACAGAGTTAGAATGTTGAGGAGCTGACAGCTGCTCGTCGATGCTCGGTGGTCCTCTCCACCCGTAAAACTGTCACGGTCACGATTAACCATTGTGCATAAGTATGTGACCTTAAACACCAATAAATAAATAAATAAATAAATAAATAAATAAATGTTAACCCATATAATGCAGTAGTTCAAAAGTGACGGTTAATCGATCAATTACTTTATGGATCGATCAAGATGTTGATCATTGATTAATCGATTAATCGGTTAACCGTTTCAACTGTATATGAAATTAGTCAAATCATCTTACTTTTTAAAACTTTCCAGCTATACACGAATAACAAAATCACCATACCTCAAATAAGTCAAGGCCAGTTGTTATGAAACTTAATACAATTCTGTTTATTCACAAAAGAAAGGGGATAATACTCTCTTGGAGATTAACAGACATGATTATGCCCACCGTCAGTCATTTTTGTTCCCAAAATAGCAAAGAAAGTACTTGACAATCGAGACACATTTGGGAATATTTTCATAACAATTTGGATTGGGTCCTTCCGGCTTAGTGTATGTCCCTTTTCTTACGTACATGGAAACATGGGTGATGAGATGGTGTGTGTGTGTGTGCAGGGTTGGAAATAACTTGCGAACGACCGTTTAGGTTACATGTGGGTTCCGTCGGTTGGAAAATACTCGAACGCACTACAGTTTTCGGCAGGTTGCGACAGGTTACGACAAATTAACACACCATAAGACTATTAAATCACCATCCTAAAAGAATTATTATTATATGTTTTTAGTGGATTTGGGAAATGTAATACATGTTATGGGTTAGATAACTAAATTACAGAATATTTGCATTTGAAGAGAGTGTATGTCATGTCATTTTTGTAAATGTCTGGAAATGTGTGGAGCGGAACCCAAGTTGAAGTTTTGAAATGGCGATGAAGCAACGTCAGAAACACGTTTTCAATTGATCCATAACGCATGCGTTAAGTTGCGCGACAACGGCCTTTTTCTCATATAAACAAGATAGGCAACTTTATATGAAATTGCCCGGTTCTGCATCATATGAAGACTCATTTGTTTTGCTTCTTCTGTGTGGATTTCTCTGATAGGGCTGGGCGGTCTTTCGCTTTCCCGTCTCGGTTCTGGTTTTTTGCAGCAAACCGGAAAACGGAACCGCAAGACCCGGCAAAAATCAATCGAACGTTTTTTACTGTGTTTGTGCATAAACTGATCAAACTACCTTACTTGGACGGAACTGGTCATGGACGCTCGTCACTTAGTATATCCGGTAAAGGAGCGAATACGTTGTTTTCTGATTGTCACACTTTGTCCCTTATTGACACGTCCACCGGACGAGTCATTAAGGCAGGAATGTGACAGTGAGATTACATTATAGATTAGATTAACATTTGTTATCCTGATTTATAGTTTTTTTTCTGACTGAAAATAATTACCAAGTGATCCCCTAGACCCCCAAATAATGATCAGAGGATAGTTAGGCTGAACCGAATATAGACAGGGCTTTTGTGGTGAGCGGTGTCGTACAAACTGTTGCGGATTATGTCCAAGGTAAGGAGCCTGAAGTGTTATTTTTGACCTGTTCTTAACACAGAAAAACCGAACCGAAACCAGGGGGAGGCCACCAAATATTTGCAAGACGTGACGTGGGGTGGGTTGGTCTCTTGAGTGCGCCAAAAATGTGCATTTCCAACTTGTGCAATTTTTTAAATTTTTTAAAAATATATCAATATATCAGCTAATATGTACCATCATTTGTGTTTCAAACCTTAAAGATGATGTTGTACATCACACTTCTTAACATAAATACAACATCAGGAGGCTTTATATGTGAGAATATTGGGCTTAAACTGGGAAAATGTCACACGTTAGTAGGGGGTGGGTGTGTCTTGTTCGAAATGTAGAAAATGTGCAGACAATGCAGACCACACTTTTTGGGAACAATCCAAATGAAAATTTTTTCCCGTATATGTACACCCTGCTCTGGCCAAGCCTGATAATGAACAGCTTGTCATTTGTAGATTGGGGCCCACAGCAGCCCACAAAGGTTTAAAATTGGTTGGTACCAGTTTAACCCCTTCACCTAACATGAAAAGCAGACGAAACTTGCCAAAAAATGACTGAATAACTAATTTTTTTCCATTTTTTGTCTCAAAAGCATAGGTTATGACCCCTCATTGGAACGAGCTCGACGAGCTCGTTCCAGTGAGGGGGTCATAACCTATGTTTTTTAGACAAAAAATGAAAAAATAATAAAAATTAATTGGCGATTTTTGAGAATAGCGCTGGCCGGTTTTGACCGTTACGTTGGGTAAAGGGTTAAGAACATTATGAAAACCCCCTAAAGACAGCTGTGCCTACTAAGTTTATCAGTTTATTTTGAATTTTAATGGGAGAGTGGGGGGGGGGGGGGGGGGGGGGGGGCTGCTGTCTGAGAACGGTAGTAGAAAATTTGCACGTAGTGGGTGGGTGGGTGTAAAAAGAAAAGGAGCCGAACAAAAAATAGGACGTCACGTCTTGCAAATTTTTAGTGCCCCCCCCCCCCCCTTGCCGAAACGGAGTTTTTTTCTCCTGAAATCGAACCGAAACCGAATCTGTAAACTCAAAACCTCCCAGGTCTATTCTTAGAGTGTATAACTGTGCATTGACAACAATTGGGGTTATTTTACGTTGTCCCCATATCCCGATAAATTCTGTCTTCTGATTGGTCAGAATGCCTATGACAAACAGCCATGGCTAAGGGCGCACCCAATATTCAAGGTATATGAGAGCGTCTGAGCGTGCAACATCCAGGGTGCAAGGGCACGCGAAACATCGGGGATATATGGTTTAAATGAAAGCTTTTCGCTTTCGCTCGCCTCCATATAAAAATCGAACCAAAAAACCTGAAAATAGTCACAAATATCATCAGATTTCCGACAAGTCGATCATATTTTGCTTTTATAAATTAAATAGTCGAATAATTAAATCAAACAACTTGAGAAAAATAAAATAAGACCAAATCTGTCCACTCTGTTTACGCGTTTCCAATAACGACCCAGATTTGACAGTGCATTCATCGATTTTTTCAAGTTGTTTTTAGATTAAAATTATAGTCGCTCCAGTATTCACGAATTTGATCCAACTGATTGCGGGGCGTGAGAAACGCGTCCACGAATTTGTTTCCACTATGTTTCTATTGTGTTTCAAACGGGACAAAAATGTCACCACCGCCAACATGTTACATTCAGTATGTTATATGGAGATTTAATATCTGGGTGTCTCATTTAAACACCGACATCCAGGTATTAAATCCTCGTGTACCATACATGTTGGTGGAGACAACTTATACTGTTTTTGTATGTTTTACAGGTATTTATACTGCGACGAGGTGATTTTAGACGTTAAGACGGTATTACCAGTGCTTTACGCAGCTAAAAAGTACAACATTCAAAGACTGGTGGAAAAATGTGTTGCAGAACTGGAAGACTGCCTGTCAACGGACAACGCATGTAGCATTCTGGAGTACGCCCATTTCTTTGATGAAACTCAGCTACATTCAAAATGTCTGAGGTTCATTAATGAACATGGTGAAGCTATTCTCAGGCTCGACGACTTCAAAAATCTGTGCCCTACGTGTACGGAAAAGATATTATCTTGCGATGAATTGGAAGCCAAGGAGAGAACGGTTTTTGAAGCGATTATTTGCTGGTCGAAGGCCGAGTGCCAACGGGAGGAGCTGGACGTTAATGAAAAAAATTTAAGAGCTGTCTTGAAGAACATATTACGTCATGTTCGGTTTCCGACGATGAATATTCAGTATTTCTGTGATGAAGTTGTTAAATCCGGCATATTGACCGATGAAGAAAAACTTAACATTTTCCACAACTTTTGCAGTGACACAAAAGTTAGTCTTCCGTTTGATACGGCGCCGAGGAAAAAACCTTTGACCAAATTCTGTCGTTTCCAGGAGATACAACAAGAAGAGACCTGGACGTATTCATGTGGCTGGAGGGATGCGATTGCGTTTGAATGTAATAAGACTATTGTATTGTGTGGTTTTCTTCTTTATAGATCGTACAGCGGAAGTGGAACTTATAAAGTTTCGTACAGTATTTATGAGGGTGTCGCAAAAAGTCTCGCCAGCGGCGAGGTCGAAGTATCCAGTGAAACTACCTCAACTGATTTGGAATTGCTGTTCCCACAACAGGTTTTGTTGAAAGCCGATATGACAACTAGCCTCGTGCTATCGATCAAGGGCCCAAATAGCATACACGGCCTATCGGGAGTGCGCGAGGTTACATGCGAAGACGTTATTTTCCGATTCAGCGAGTCTCCATGGAGTGATAACGGAACTAATGTCAACAGAGGACAAATTCCTGGTCTTGTGTTTTACGTTGAGAATGAGTGAGAAAGTAGCTAGACGGGTATTTAACGATCCCTATGGCATACGTCATTTAATTCCACCTCAATTGAACATTGAAACTTGATTTGCTGTCTGTGATATCCTCCGTGTGTAATCAGTACATGGGAAGAGAAGCGTTTTTTTTTTACGTTTTAGTGCTCGCGACAGGGACGTGGCAAAGCGGTCGCGGCTGAGGGGTGTCCACCTCCAAATCCACCCCTCCCGACAAAATAGGCAAAATTCTGACTACCATTGCATAAACAAGGGTGACAGGGGTCACATGATACGTTGTTGTTTATACCCCCCGCGAACGAAGTTCAGGGGGTATATAGGAATCACCTTGTCTGTCCGTCCGTCCGTCCGTCCGTCCGTCGGTCCGTCCGCCCGTCCGTCCGTCCGTCCGTCCGTCCGTCCGCCTGCCTTTACAAATCGTGTCCGGTTGTAACTTTAGATGCCCTGGAATGATGTTAATGATACTTGATATTAATGTTGCCCACCACCAGAGGATGTGTCGCGAATAGGTCGCCGGTTCAGAACTTTTGATGGCCTTGAAGGATATTAATGATACTTGGTATTATTGTTACTCACTATCAGAGAGAATCATATCTGACAGGCCTGGCCTTTTGAAAAATCCAGGGGAGCCGCGACGGCTCCCCTAAATCTGTTTCATGGGAGCTATTCCACACTTATATTAATTATACATGGTTTTTAATAAGGGAATTGAAAGTGTGAGGAGAGCCATTACAGTTCAAGGAGGGCAATTATGGCCCTCCCTAATATGATTTGAGGGGAGCCAAGGAGAGCCGGAGCAATAGCTCTCCTCAAACGGTCAGGCCTGTAATATCTGATAAATAATCGTCAGTATGCACGCAAAAACACTAGATACCCTCTATATGTCGGGTTAAACGACCAGGGTATATTCACAGGAAGTGAAACAGTACTTGTTTGCTGAGGTAAACAGTTTTTTTCCAATCGACTGGTAAAATAGGACCCTCTAAACAACGGCAAGAGTGAGAGCCTCCTAAAGCTTGCATCATTGCTACAATCGATTGGTTAAACCTGATTTTTTTCTTCTGTTGCGATCACGATATAGCCATAGCTTAATGTGATCTTGAAACCAATAAACATACCAGTGTAAACAGGGGCGGCGGAACGATTTTCAAAGTGTGTGTGTGGGGGGGGGGGGGGGCTGGGCCGGGCGATGGATTTCCTCGGTATGACTGGTCAACCATGGTTCGGCCAGTCATACCAAAATTTTAAATTCCAGGGTCCCAAAACCCCCACTTCCATGCATCTGAGCAGATATTTTGAGATTTTTCAAGAGATGTATTTGAAAGATTTCACACTTTCAGAGCCGTTAAAAAAACGTCGATAAAGCATACAGGTGAGGTCTATTTATCAGCTTTGGTCGTAACGACCAAAGCTGATAAATTGACCTCACCTGTATGCTTTACCAGACGTTAACAGAAATTATACTGTCTGTGGATTATCTTGTCTGGGGTGGATTTGGTACTTGTATGTCTGTAAGATTACGATCTATTTCATTTAACCGATTTTTTAAACAGACTGTACACATTTTAGCGTTTGCTGCCACTTACTGCGAAAAATGATCCGAAATCCATCGAAACTGAAGCAGTACGAGAGAAACATAGCTGGCGAAAATATGGGGAAGCCCCCCCCCCCCCTCCCCCCTCGCGGTTCCACCGCCCCTGGTAAATAACAGGTTGAGTTTTAAAAGAAGTAGAACCGAATTTAATCCCAGGAGAAATAAAGTATTTCATCTCGTATATATTCGTTTATTATGCCCCCGACTTGTAAAGTCGAAGGGATATCTTGTGGAGACCTCCGTCTGTCCGTCCGTTCGTTCGTCCGTCCATCCGTCCGTCCGTCCCAACATTTTCCATAGTATCTCTGCCACTGCTACTCCGATTTGAATGATATTTGGTGATGTGATAGAGCATCGTGGGGGAATGATACCTGTATAGCGTGAGTTTCTGTCACACATTTTTGTTCCAGAGTTATGGTCCTTTTTCGACATAGAAAATTCAAAATTCCTTTCGTCTGAACATTTTCTTGTGTAGCTCAGCTACAGCTACTCCGTCTTGAATTATATTTGGTACAGTGATAGAGTGACATGGGATAACGATACTTGCCAAGAGTGAGTTTCTTCCACACATTTTCTCCAGGGTTATGGCACTTTTCCACTTGGAAATTTCGAAATTCCCTTCCGAACAAACATTTTCCCTTGCATCTTAGCCACTGCTACGCTGATTTGAATGATATTTGGTGTGGTGCTAGAGCATCATGTGGTTGCAATACCTATATATCGTAAGTGTCTTCCACACATTTCTTCCAGAGTTATGGTCCTTTTTCACTCTTTCGACTTAAAAATAAAATTGCGGTCGGGGGCATTAGTAGCGCTTTGCGTTACAGGCCTCTTGTTTTATGAAGACAAAGCTAAGGTATTCTTGGTCCCAAGTTGTGACAGGCCTTACCTAGTTTTAAGTTGTTATTTCTTTCAGCATCTGCATTTATAAATTCTGCGGACAGTTGCGGTCGATTCCTTAGATAAAGGGGTAAGATGCAGAATTCAATTTGTAAACTCCCCCCCCCCCCCCTGATTAAAATTACCCAACTCAGGCTCTTGGTAGTTGGTAGTCGCAATTCCAGCTACCAATCAATAAATGGGGAATTTTTTTTCTTTTTAATCAATATTTGGAGGACTTTCATTACTTTTCTGTCTAAAAACCTCATATTTTGGCCAAATTCTAGACATGTTTGAAAAACGTTAGTGCCCCGTCTGGGTTCGCGGGATTGATGTAGGGCGTCGAATATGAAGAGTGTATCAAGGCTCCAACATTTGTTAATAAAGCCAGAGACGTAGATAGCTTATCGCGGTTGGTTGGGAACAAGCCAAAAGTCTCCCAATAGACCCGACAAATTTAAGACCGCTTAGCCAAAACATATTTTAGCCCAATATCAGTAACAATCCTCCCCTTTGCAAAATTTAGCCAACAAAATGTCTCAAAATTTTCCACCTAAATTTTGCACGGGGCAGTCGTCTCCCACCTTCCTATATCTACGCCACTGAGTAAAGCCCAGATATTGGTGTCCAGCCATGAAAGGTTCAATAGGGATTGTATTTGTTGCCATGTGGCTTTTATGAGTAAAAACGGACCTCTATCTTTCGCATGCATTCCTTGAATTGTGGAACGCTCTTGTCGTACTTGGCGTCCAGAGTCTCGTGAATAGGCTGAAACCCCTTTGTCAGCCATTAACTTTTACCTTTCATTCTTTCTCAACTGCCGCTGCTCCAAATCAAATCAGAAATGATAACGTCATACTTGGATAACCATATTTATAATATATATATGTATGTAAACTTTTAAAACAAATCTCATAATTTAATTTTCGTGATGATCAGTGATGATATCCGATTAGCTTACATATGATTGGTCGAGGTGAGTAGTATGTCTCGTATGTTTCGAGCAAATTCAGCAGAACCACGATGCAGGATCTCGGAAGTGACTTCAGAATCGCGTGATCCAGTGGCGCCATGTTGGATTGTCACGATAACCCGCGTGAGCGGCCATGTTTTGACGTCATAGTATAGTGACACGTGGTCTCTGTGCTCATGCGAAGAGCGTGTTCTTAGGGTGACACATGTTTCCGTCGTCCATATTTTAGCTTAACTTTATAAAGTCAGGATTATTTATTTATTTATTTATTTATTGGTGTTTAAGGTCACATATTTATGCACAATGGGTAATCATGACCGCGACAGTTTTACGGGTGGAGGAAGCCGGAGTACCCGGAGAGAACCACCGAGCAACGGCGAGCAACTGCCAGCTCCCCAACATACGAACTCCACACAAGCAGGGTTAGCATTGGTTGAAGACAAGTGCACCATCGACGTGCAGTACGCCTTAGTACACAACGCCACAGTGCCCCCATGCGGACAATGGAGATGAAGTGTCTTGGCCAAGGACACAAGGCGGTTGCCACAGATGGGATTCGAACCGAGGACCTCTCGGCTTGCAGCCTGCACCTCTACCTACTGAGCCACAAAGTGAAGATAAGCTATTGCCATCACGCGCGCGGAATTTATTTATTTATTTATTTATTTATTTATTTATTTATTAATTTGTGTTTAAGGTCACATATTTCTGCACAATGGCTAATCATGACCGCAAAATTTTTACGGGTGGAGGAAGCCGGAGTACCCGTACAGAACCACCGAGCTACGGCGAGCAACTGACAGTTCCCCAACATACTAACTCCACACAAGCAGGGTTAGCATTGGTTGAAGACAGGTGCACCATCGACACGCAGTGCGCCTTAGTACACCACGTCTTCGTGCCCCCACGTGGGCAGTGGGGGTGAAGTGTCTTGCCCCAGGACACAACGCGGTTGCCGCAGGTGGGATTCGAACCAAGGACCTTTCGGCTTACAGCCTGTACCTCAACCTACTGAGCCACCGCGCCCCCATCACGCGTGCAGAAGTCTGTGAGTCTGTGGGTCTGTTCACATTTTCTTTAACACAGGCTACACCCCGTAGTTCTTGTCCGATCATCACAAAATTTCATTTGCTGGTTCGAGGTCATGTCTGGACGAGGACGTCTCCTTTTGGTCGCGACCAGTTAACTGTGACGGCTACGCGAGCCCGAAACCGGAAAGCCTTTAGCACAGTCTACAGGGCGTATTTATGAAGGGATTTCAATGTAACTTGGTAGGGTGACTCCGTATAGGGTCTAGATGAGAACGTCCTCTTTTGGTCGCAATCGGTGAATCGTGACGATTGCGCAGGCCCGAAACCCGAAAACCTTTAGCACAGTCTACAGGTCGTATTTATGGAGGGATTTCATTGTGACTTGGTAGAATGACTCCGCATAAGGTCGAGATGAGAACGTCCCCTTTTGGTCGCGATCGGTCACCGTGATGGGCACGCGAGCCCGAAACCCGAAAACCTTCAGCACAGTCTACTTGTCGTATTTATGAAGGGATTTCATTTTAACTTGGTACGATAACTGCGTATTAGGTCCAGATGAGAAAGTCCGCTTTTGGTCGCGATCGGTAAACCGTGACGTCTGCGCGGACCCGAAAACCTTTAGCACAGTCTACAGGTCGTATTTATGAAGGGATTTTATTGTATCTTCGAAGGATGACTCTGTATGATGTCTAGATGAAAACGTCCTATTTTGGTCGGATCAGTCAACCGTGACGGCCGCAGGGGCAAGTTACCTAGATTCCTTTAGCACAGTCTACAGCTTGCATTTATGAAGGATTTCATAGTAAATTTGTAGGATGACTCAGTATATCTAGATGAGAACGTCCTATTTTGGCTGTGATCGGTCAACCGTGATCGCCGCACAGCCACGTGACCTAGATTTGTGTAGCACGGTCTTCAGTTCATATTTATGAAGCGATTTCATTGTAACTTGGATGAATAACTCGGTATGATTTCTAGATGAGACTGTCCTATTTTGGTCATGATCGGTTACCGCCGTCTGGTCACGTGCCCTAGATTCCTTTAGCACTCTCTACAGCTTGTTTTCATGAAGGGATGTCATTGCAACTCGATAGGATAACTTGGGATCATATGTAGTTGGGACTCTCCTATTTTGGTCATGATCTGCCAACCATGACCGTCGAACCGTCACGTGACCTAGTTTCCTTTAGCAAACTCTATAAGTTATACTTATGAAGGGATTTCATAGCAACGTGGTAGGATGACTCGATTTGTAATGATTTTACTGTAATTTGGTAATTTTGGTTGACATACATTAACTGTGAGGGCCACATTAACCCAGGCCTCAATTCTTTAGTACAGTCTACACCTCAAATTATTCTTATTAAAAACATAGCATATAGGGAACAGAAATAAACATATTCTCAATTATCCCAATTCTTGTCTTATTTCATAATCCTTTCATAAACATTGAACATTGTCCTTTTTCATCAAACACAACACACAGTCAATTAAGCTACAGGGTCATTGACACTTTCATTATACTGGATGCAGCCATCTTGGTTTCTATGGTAGCACGTGGTTGCTATATAGGAGTAAATCTAATTACCTCAACCGACCCGAAATTCACTCCAAATCACTAAAACAGACTTGGCAAAGCTCCATTTTGGGCTTATAATAGTAGCACGCAGTGCTATATACAATACGCCGCATTCTATTAAACTGGAGTAGTTTTTCCGGTTAGAATTTTCCCCAAATCCTCTGTTAGAATTACCACAAACAACACAATTGTTTTACTAGTTCGGGTTCCTTCGGAAGCACCTGTCCTTCCTGATCTATTCTGTAGCTTATTCTCTCCATTCCCTGGCTTGTCCTGTCTATGCTATGACCTCCCCGGCCTCCCTAGATGTGTTTGTGTGCTAGTGCACAATGTGTGCACATCACATGTAGCACAAGGTCACATGCTGAATGTGCCGATATGTGCTTGTGTGCTAGTGCACGCAAAACACATGTAGCACATAGGCACATATGGGTGTTTGAGGATTCTTATAACATGGTGATGTACTATTTAATGATACCTTTTGATGATACCTTTTGGGGAATACCTATTGCAAGTCTGAGGATTTGTTTCTGTAGATCGTTATGGCCTCTAAAAAGTGTTTTGATTCTCAGGCAATCCATCATTAAATTTGACCCCCCCCCCCCCCCCCTCATTGGACATTTTTATTGCTTTTCAGTGTCTTCTCCTGTTAGTACAAACTCAGGAGACCCGTAACCTTTTATATTCTTTGATTGATGCATATTTATTTAAGACATTAGTTGCGTCTCCAATATGATACAATATACAATATATTTTATTCACAATATACACGTACATGTTGTGTAGTTACAAATATAAATGTATTTAGATGCTTTACAAAAACAATACTATGTAACTAGGGCCGTAACAAGTTGTAACAAACATGCATATTGTTAGGAGACTCCATAGCCAAGTGGTTGTCTTCCTGATATCTCCTAGTTCGAAGTGCGAGGGTGTGGCAGTACAGATGGTAAACAAGTTTCTATTGCCTCTGAAGAGATGCAAGACATAACAAAGACCTATATACTTTATGAAATGTTTGGGGGAGATTCTGAAAAGAAAAGCATTACAGATCTGGTCACGCCTTAAAGGCGGTCTACACCGTGCCCTTATCTTTTACTGTGTTTATCGGAGCTGTGGTTATAAATGGCCTAGTCACGCAAGAGATCACTGACTCTAGTGTAAGAATCAGGACACTGGATTGAAACATGTCGGAGGTGTATTATAAGTCTCCAGTGCATGTAACCTTATGGAGCGTTTGAATATAAAACGACGCGGTTCAGATTTAATATCATTGCTTAGGCCATTCCATAGTTTAGGGAATGAGTGCTTTGGTAAATTTGTAGAGAAGCTTGTTTTAGGTGTATTTCAATTTAATTGCCCACTTTGTCTGGTTAGCATTCCGGTTGGGTGACGATAGATTTGGAGGAAATTTTCAAAGCTTTTCGGAAAGTTTCTAGTGTTTGCCTTGTTACAATTTATGGGAGAGTGCCTATAGGCACTCTCCCATAAATTGTAACGAGGCAAATCCCCACAGATTAACTACTTTTACTTCAAATATAATATGAAGAGCATCGGAAGAATATGAAGCCTTTGAATTGCATATCCCACAGTTTGTTTTCAGAGGAATGTTTTATTTTTCAAATTAAAAATGAATTTATTTGTATAAATATGCACTTTTTATATTTCTATGTGTAAAAAGACAGCCGAAACCCTCTCCATGTTTGCTCACTTTTTGCAAAAGAAAAATCAAAATTAAAAATAAACCCCTCCCTCCCTCCCTCACTGATTTGGAAAAAAATTGCCTGAGAATCGATTAATGTATTTAACCCTTTTTTAGCTGACCTGACTGCAAGTCAGTGGGAGCTATTGCCATCACTTTTGTCCGGCGTCCGTCGGCCGTCGTCCGTTAACTTTTTGCAAACTTGACATCTTCGCAACCACTAGGCCAAATTCAAACATTGCACAGACCATCTATGGAGTATACCCTTTCTGTTTTCTTCAAATGATTTATTTATTTATTTATTTATTTATTGATGTTTAAGGTCGCATATTTCTGCACAATGGCTAATCATGACCGCGACAGTTTTACGGGTGGAGGAAGCCGGAGAGAACCACCGAACAACGGCGAGCAACTGTTAGCTCCCCAACATACGAACTCCACACAAGCAGGGTTAGCATTGGTTGAAGACAGGTGCACCATCGACGTGCAGTACGCCTTAGTACACAACGTCACCGCGCCCCCACGTAGGCAGTGGGGTGAAGTGTCTTGCCCAAGGACACAACGCGGTTGCCGCAGGTGGGATTCGAACCGAGGACCTCTCGGCTTGCAGCCTGCACCTCTACCTACTGAGCTACCGCGTCCCCTTCTTCAAATGAAGCAACTGCCATATTCGGGCTCTGGTTTATGCCCCAAAAGCTTAAAAACCTTTACAAATCTTCTCACGAGCCACCAGAGGGAATGCCTTGATATCTGGTATGGAATATCCTTTGGTGTAGAAGATTACAGTTTGTTCAAGGGAAGTTGGTAGGTCAATATTTGGGCATATCCATTTTGGGCTCTGCTCAAAATTTCTATTTCAAAAACCGGTCGGCCAATTTCAACCAAATTTGGCATGTAGTATAAGTGGGTCCTATGTAATTGATTGATGCCCCCCCCCCCCCCCCAAAAAAAAAAAAAAACATAAATTTTACAGCCCTGTGGCAACCCCAGGGGCTAAAAACAGAAAAAAATCAAAAGCCCATATATCCCAAACCACAAGGAACAGAAAACTGTTATCTGGTATGAAGCATTCGTAGGACCAGAGTAAGGGACTGGTTAAAAAAAATTGCCACCGGTTCAATCAGGGTGGCTAGTAGAAGGTATTGAAAAATGATGAGTCAGCATTTGTGCAGTAATATATTTCCCTATACAAACTGTTGAGAGTGCTTTAGAATGTTTACTATTATCAATTACTTATGTAAACAAGACACAGGAGAAACTCCTGTCAGCTGTCAGATACATATTATTTTAACTTAATGTAATGAAATTTCTGTATAAGTGGAAGAGGAAAAATTTGTCTGATTCCTGTATGAATACCTTTAATTTAACCCTCTCAAGACTTAGTGTAGAATGAGGAATTCTGAGTGATTTTATGCCCCCAAAAATGACACCCTATTAATCTCATGGAATGTTTCTGTGCTTTAAAAGTTGTTTTTTTTGAAGGGTTAGACGTTTTTATGGTTTTTTTAGCTCACCTGACAGCAAGCGAGTGGGAGCTATTGCCATCATTTTTGACTGGCATCCGTCGTCTGTCGTCCGTTAACTTTTTGCAAACTTTACATCTTCTTCACAACCACTAGGCCAAATTCAAACATATATTGCACAGACCATCTATGGCGTATACCCTTTCTATTTTGTTTAAATGAAGCAGCTGCCCTATTCGGGCTCTGGTTTATGCCCCAAAAGCTTAACAACCTTTAAAATCTTCTTCTCATGAACCACCAGAGAGAATGCCTTGATATTTGGTATGGAACATATTTTGGTGTAGACGATTAAAGTTTGTTCAAGGGAAGTTGATAGGTCAATATCTGGGCTCTCTGTGGAGGCATATCCATTTTGGGCTCTGCCCCAAATTTCTATTTCAAGAATCGGTGGGCCAATTTCAACCAAATTTGGCATGTAGTATAAGTGGGTCCTAAGTAATTGATTGAAGCCCCCCCCCCCCCCCAAACCAAAAAAAAAAATTCACAACCATGTGGCAACCTAGGGGCTAAAAATAGAACAAAAAATCAAAAGCCCATATATCCCAAACCATAAGGAACAGAGAACTGTTATTTGGTATGAAGCATCCTTAGGACCATTTGAAGGGATTGGTTAAAAAAAATGCCACCGGTTCAATCAGGGTGTCTGATATAGGGTGTTGAAAACATGATGAGTCAGCATTTTTGCAGCAGTTTATCCTAGATAAAAATGCTCATTCACTGAGAACCTTGATTGACAAATTGTTCTTAAATCAAATTAAATTTCTGCTAGAAAACATTCTTATCTTGTTATTTTAATCAGAAAATTTTGGTGGACTTCTGTTTCTTTTGCAAAGATTTTATTTCATGTTGAATGAACCCTTTCAATGTTGGAAACGTCTGATTCCTGTATGCATGTCTTTAATTTAGCCCTCTCAAGACTGCAATATGGGTTCCAAAGATTTTATTGAAGCCATGGACAAACAAAACCTTTCAGTGCTGTATTTGTATTTTTCTGGTTCCTTGGAAAAAAATTGATCTGATTCCTGTATGAATATCTTTAATTTAACCCTCTCATGACTTCAGTGTGTTTTTCCAAAGATTTTATTTCACAATAAACCCTTTTACTACTGTGCACATATATGTTTTTTCTGGTTTCTTGGAAACATTTATCCGATTCCTGTATGCATATCTTTAATTTAACCCTCAGAAGACTGCAATGTGGGCTCCAAAAAATGTATTAGTCTTCTGTTTTCTCCCTCCAAATTACTGTATCCCTTAGGGTGGGGTTAATGCTCCATAAGCCTAATATGCTTTTAAAATCCTCATTTTATAAGCCACTTGCAATAATGCTTAGATTTCTTATTTGGAACTTACTTCAGTGATGCAGATTCACCTTTTTTCAAAGAAACTCAGTAAGTCAAAATTTGGTCTCCCAAATTTAGGCTACACTCAATATTTCTATTTTCAGATTCAATGGGCAGATGTAGTATATAACTGGGTCATAAGTATTTCATTTATGCCAGAATTATTATTATTTTTTTTTTTGGGGGGGGGGGGGTAGAGAGAACCACATTAGTTGAAAACAAAACAAAAATTCACAGAACAGAGCTTGCTAGAAAGCTTTCCTAGGACCAGCAGAAATTAATGGCCAAAAAATTTGCCTTTTGGTTGTGTCATAGCAAATAAAAAAATTGCTGTTGCTTCCGATCACATACTGTTACACTCCCCTCTTTCGACAATTTGAGCCAGGTGAACGTTTTAGGCTCACTTGAGCCTCTGGTTTTAACAATTCATATCACTATCATCAAAGTAGTCTTTCACTACTGCTGACTGGAACGACTCGAATCTCGTCGAGCAAACGAGCTACAGAGCAATTGCTCATAATTGCTCAACAAGAAAATACTCTTGCCACTCATTTCGGTAAAATATAGGTTAGCCGAAGTGGTACCACCAATCTGCTTTTGGACTAAAATTGCTGCAATGCCAACAGGGCTAGCATCAACAAAGATTTTGGTTTCTGTTGTAGGGTTGAAATAACATAAATTATTATCACTTGGTAAACTGTCTTTAATTTTATCAAAACCTGCTTGATGAATGAACTCCCGTTTTCAAGTACTGTTCTTTTTAGTCAACCGACGTGATGGTTCACTGATATTCGCAAAATTTGGTATGAATCGCGAGGAATTTGTAGCCATTCCTGAGAAAGATCTTTAACTTCTGTGGGTGACTTTGGAACAGAAATATTGGAAATAGCGGAAACTTTATCTGGATCAGATCGAATTTCATCTTTTATAAACAAGATGCCAAAAAATTTCAAACTTGATTTGTTAAATTCACATTTGTGTTTATTAAGGGTAAAAACTGTGACATGGCCCAGTTCTGAGTAATGTGATAGAAAAAATTGCACAACAAAATACTAGGTTAATTGAACAAAATTACTGCGGCAATCACATTGGTGTAAATCAGACGGAGATGTACCGGGGTGATAAAAGACCTTCGGATGAAAATAACCCATTTGCACAAGGTGGTATGCCTGACAACCAAGTTAATGGATGGTGGGAACAAAACCTACAAAATAACTCATGCGATAACCAGTATCGACCAAACCCCACTTTGGATGACAACCGTTTTGCGAGTAATTTTGGGAGACAGACATTAAATTCACAAAATGTAGGGTTTACCAGACCAGATACATATGATGGCAAGTCAAGTTGGACAGATTACTTGACCCATTTTGACATGGTTTGCAAACTGAATGGTTGGGATGATAGAACCAAAGCTATGCAGTTGATAGTATGCATGCAAGGATCTGCAAGGAGTGTGCTGACAGATATAAAACAAGAGCAACTGAGTAGCTTTCCTGATCTGGTGGGCATTCTTGGGTCCCGCTTTGAGCCCCAAAACCAATGCGAGATGTACAGAGCCTAACTAAATGCCAGGGTTAGGCGTAGGGATGAAACTTTACCAGAGTTAGTCCAAGATATAAAGAGATTAGCTAGGATGGCCTATCCATCAGCCTCTAGTGACCTGAGGGACAGTTTGGCATACAAAAGTTTTCGCGACGCGTTGAATGATGCCGACATGGAATGGGCGATATGCCAAGGAAGTTCTGAGAACATTGATCAAGCTTTGAATTTAGCCTTGAAATATGAAGCTTTTCAAGTCAGCAGAAATAGCAAAAACCAAAATAAGTTCAGTGTTAGAGCTCAGGTTGAGGTACCATACACTGAGGAGATCTTGTCACAAAGAAAAATGGATGCAGCTGTGAACCGAGGGGATTTAGGTCGACCAGTGTGCAAAATGTTAGCGAATGGAGGGAATAAACCTCCCGTTCGGGAGCCCATCAGATGTCACTATTGTAACAAATTGGGACATGTAATAAAAGAGTGCAGGAAGAGAAGATGGGATCTCACACATCACAATGACAGATGGGGCAAGCAGAATAAAACTCAGACTCATCAATCTGAGCATAATGTTGAAACCCAAACAGAGACGGAAAACTGTTAGATGCCGAGCCTAAGGGTCGAGACTGGGCAAAAGATACTAAAAGACCCAACCGTATATTGGATATAAGAAATTTAGTAAATGATGGAATAGTTGTCAAAGCAGATTTGTTTGGGAATAACCTAAATTGTTTGGTAGATACCGGCTCTACTGTATCGGTTCTTCACACTCAGCAATATTTGGCT
The DNA here is from genome assembly GCA_031216915.1 of Pictodentalium vernedei. NCBI lineage: Eukaryota > Metazoa > Mollusca > Scaphopoda > Dentaliida > Dentaliidae > Pictodentalium > Pictodentalium vernedei. The sequence goes on along the minus strand of CM062296.1, from coordinate 391,741,740 downwards.
ATTCCAGTGGACAGGAGGCCTAAACTACTGCAAGCATGTGGAAAGTTACGCTTGGCAAATGGAAACGCCATGCAACCTAAGGGGGCTATTGATCTGGCTATTCGAATTGAAGGTCATTCCTTCCAACACAGATGGGTCATTGCAGATATTGAAGCGCAAGCTATATTGGGCTACGATTTCCTATACCAATACGAGTGTGAAATAAACGTGAAAGACAACAGCCTTACATTTAGAGGAGAGCCTGTAGCTTGTAAACTGGAGAGTCATGAGGCATCAATCTTCAGAATAACTGTAGCTGAAAATGTGGTTATCCCTCCAATGAGTGAGATGATCATACCAGGTAAAGTCTGTGGTGATATACCACAGGAGGTCAATGCTATAGTAGATTTGCCTAATGAGAAATTAGCTAAACGTGGGATATTGGTTGCAAGTGCTTATTTAAAGTTAACCAGGAATTGATACCCATTCGTATCATCAATGTGATGGACAAACCACTGACCATTTACAAGGAGACGCATGCAGCAGACTGCAGTTCCGTTTCCCCCCAAGATATCAAACCCAACTCTGAAGCAAAATTTGATGAGAATGACCTAATGGATAATCAATTATACAAGATTGATGTAAGCCAGGAAGACTCATCAGGGTTACCCGATCACCTTCATGGTCTGTTTAGCTCATGCGAAGAGAAATTACAACATAAACAGCTGGCCGAAGTGAAAGCACTTCTGATGAAAAACCTTGCTGTTTTTGCAAAGTCAAAAGATGATTTGGGTATGACTGATTTAATCGAGCATCACATTGAGACAGGTGATGCCAGACCTGTGAAACAACCACCGAGGAGAATACCATTGACCCAACGACAAGAGGCCGGGGATGAAGTAAAGCGAATGTTGAATGCAGGAGTGATTGAACCCTCCAAATCACCGTGGGCATCCCCAGTGGTGCTAGTACGAAAAAAGAATGGATCGTTACGTTTTTGTATCGACTACAGGCAGCTCAATTGTGTTACTGTTACTGACTCATACCCCTTACCAAGGATTGATGACTCACTCGATACACTCCGAGGATCGACTATATTCTCAACATTAGATTTGTGTTGTGGATACTGGCAGGTACCAGTGCATGAATTGGACAAACACAAAACCGCTTTCACAACAACCAGTTCAAAACCATGCCCTTCGGATTAAAGAACGCTGGTGCGACATTTGAGAGGCTTATGGAACTTGTTTTATCAGGTCTCCAGTGGCAGACTTGCCTTCTCTATATAGACGATATTATTTGTTTCTCCAAAACCTTTGAAGAGCACTTACAGAGACTTGATGAGATATTTGCTAGACTAATTACGGCTGGTCTAAAAGTTTCTCCGAAGAAATGTCATTTATTTGAAAAGAAAGTTATCTTTTTGGGGCATATGGTTTCAGAGAATGGAATAGAACCTGATCCAGAAAAATGTGAATCCATAAAATCGTGGCCACAGCCCAAATGTATTAAGGATGTGAGAAGCTTTCTAGGAACATGTTCCTATTATCGCAGATTCATTAGGGACTTCGCAAAAACTGCAAAACCTCTGCATAGGCTAACAGAAAAGCAATCAAAATTTGAGTGGACTTCTGACTGTGAATCTGCATTTCAAAAGCTTAAGGCTGCCCTGACCTCTCAGCCTATCCTTGCATATCCAGACATGTCTCTACCCTTTATCCTAGACACCGATGCCAGTGGGGTTGGCATGGGGGCGGTCTTATCTCAAAAGCATGATGATGGTGAACACGTTGTCGCTTACTATAGTAGAACATTGAGTAAGTCAGAAAGGCAATATTGCATTACACGCAGAGAGTTACTAGCGGTGGTTGATTCTGTCAAACACTTCCACCATTATTTGTTTGGTACCAATTTCACCATTAGGACTGATCATGGTGCCCTAAACTGGATACGTCAATTTAAAAACCCTGAGGGACAGCTAGCAAGGTGGATTTCGGTTCTTGACACCTACAACTTCAAGATAGAACATAGAGCTGGTCGGTTACATGGGAATGCAGATGGACTTTCACGGATACCATGCCAATCATGCAGTTACTGCTGCAGAAAACAACAGAATGAAGGAATGCATGGTCAACTCATTGGGGCTATTCTAAAAGGTGATCTTGGAAAGAGTCGTGACAAGTGCAAAGCATCGCCGGAGCAAGTTGAGGAAAATGACCTTTCTGAAGCATGGATTCAAATGAAATCCAACGAGGAGATCTGTAAGGCACAAGGGGAGGATACATTACTGGCACCAGTTGTTGAATGGAAGAAGAATGCACGACGACCTAATTGGAATAGTATATCATGTCTGCCAGCTCAGACTAAAACATACTGGTCACAGTGGGACCGCATCGAATTAATTGATGGAGTGTTGTCCAGAAAATGGTATGATGATAAGACCACTGATATAAGGTGGCAGACTATTTTGCCCAAGCAATGGAGATCTGAGGTTTTAAAAATGCTGCACAGTGACCCAGCAGCAGGACATATGGGAGTCACTCGTACTGTGGCTCGAATCAGGGCTAGATTCTACTGGTCGGGTTTTCATGAGGATGTCAGACGGTTTATTGCAAAATGTGAGTCGTGCCAAGGCAGAAAACCAAGTAAACCTATACTTCGTGGAACAATGAAACAATATTTAGTTGGCGCTCCGCTTGAAAGGGTGGCACTTGATATTATGGGACCCCTCACTCAAACTGACAGAGGCAACAAATATATACTGGTAGTGACTGACTATTTCACTCGGTGGGCTGAAGCCTACCCAATGCCGAATCAAGAGGCAGAGATGGTGGCTGACACATTCTTAAAGAATTTCATATGCCGATTTGGCATCCCAAAACAAATTCATACTGATCAGGGGGGACAATTCGAATCAAAGATTTTTCGAAGACTGTGCAAGCTCCTGAGAATAGACAAAACACAAACCACGCCCTACCACCCTCAGAGCAATGGTCTCACTGAGAGGCTGAATCGTACTATTGCTGATATGTTAAGTAAATGTATTACAAAATCACAGAGGGACTGGGATCAGCAATTGCCCTTTGTAATGTATGCATATAGGTATTCTGTTCAAGAAAGTATAGAAGAAACTCCTTCAAAAATGATGCTGGGGAGGGATGTAGAACTCCCGATTGATCTGTTATATGGTAAACCCCCACAATTACGGGCAACAGAACCTTTAGAATACATTGAGTGTCTGGAAGAAATTATGAGAAAAGTTCATGAGGCAGCACGTGAGAAAATGATTGAGACTAGTGACAGGCAAAAGCGACAATATGATACAAGGTCAAACTTGTCCTCGTACGAAATTGGAAGTATGGTCTGGTTAAACCTTCGACATAGAAAGAAGGGTCGGTCCTTCAAATTACAAATGCGATGGGAAGGCCCCTTTGTTGTTATTGACCGAATATCAGATCTACTGTATAAGATAAAATTCAGCCCTCATTCTAGAACTCAAGTGGTACATTTCAATAGGCTAAAGCCATTCATTGGAGGAAGACAGAATTGGTATTGTGAGAATAAGGTAACAACAAGGTCAGCATCTAAGGAAGCTAACCATGCAGTGCCATGTAAAGCCGAATCAGCATAACCCTTTTTCTTTTTTTTTAATGTACTTTTCTAGCAAAATGTTGGCGAGCTAATCACCGTGCTGGAGATGGAACACTTCCCCATAGGTACTGTTAATGAGTTATAATGTGTTTTTCTTATTTTTGTCATTACAGATGTATCATTACTCAGAAGACCCACAGTACCAGTGTAAGAGGTGTGGAAAGAGGTATTTTGTGAGATCGAAGTTACTGAGGCATGTTAGAGAGGCTCATGGGAGAGTGATACCCTGCCCATATGAGAATGTTGAGGGTGTAAACTGTAAGTGGACCACCAAGCAGTCGAGGAGATACCGGCTCAAGGAGCACATCGAGACAGCACATCGGGGGTTATACCCAGCAAAGATGGAAAGGAAGAATGAGGAGAATGATAGGAGAAACCACGATGAACACAAAAGGGCACCATCAAACCGTAAGGACAGAAGCAGAACCACCTCCTGTGTTAAACAGCCAGAGAGGATTGTACAGGACAGAGCGGCAGTCACGCAGGACATGACCGTGGAAGCTCTAAGTTCAGCCACATCAATCGACCTTGACCAGCCAGCAACAGAGTGGGGTGATTTATCACCTATTTACCTTGTGGACAGTGAAGGGAGGCCGACCACTCCTGTGACAGCTGAGAACAACTTCGCCACACAAGTTATACAAGAAATGATGCGGATCGAGAAGAGTATGGCAGGGTTAGCGGATGGTCCTACAGCATCAATACCACAGCAAACTGAGCCAAGTACGATTCAACCATTTGAGAAAGTGATGCCTCATTATTTACTCGAGACAGAGACCAACATGGATCCTGCTAGTGGAGATGTTGCTGAATCTTATACAGAGCCAGAACCCAGACTTGAGATGGCAATTCAGACCTCACCTGTTGAAACTACTGAGTCAGAGACAAATGTTGAACCGTATGTGCCAATAAACTGTGAATCTGCACCACCTGTGGTTTTTCCACATGCAGATATTTCCTTGCCTGAGCCATTTTCTTCGTTTGAGCAACTTTCTGCGGATCCAAGATTTTTCTTTCTGGGGGCTCCAAGTGCATATATGGAGGGACACACTGCACAACTCATGTCAGCTACAAGGAAACATGCACGACAACATTACCACAACTACAAAAGGCGTTTTGTCCCTTATGGTTACCTTGCCATAAAGAAAGTGGAGACTGTTACATTACCAGATAATACATCCTACACCTTAACAGACTTTTGGGTTCGTGACCCGGAGATCATCAGGACCACGGAAGTTTCAACCACTACTGACTTACCATTTGTTACAACGAACATTACAACTTCTCGTGACCAATCCACCGATACTGGTGATTTACTGCAGTCAGAGCCATTGGACCTGAGCTTCAAGGCCAAGAACATTGAAGAGTGAAGCACAAAGTATTTTGTATTCAAGAAAATTTTGGTAATGTCTGAATTCATCTCTGCGGTGTGACCCTATCATGTTAAGAAATTAAGCCTTTTTTTTTTTTTTAAAGAAATGGAAAACAAAACGTTTTTGTTTTCTCTTTTTTTTTTAAAAAAAAAAAAAAAAAAAAAAAAAAAATGCAACTAAAATTTTAAATTAATATAAAAAAAAAAAATTTTGCTCAATTCACAAGTAATATGTAAAATAAAATTTAATTATGCTCAACCTATTTTCTTCTAGGGTTAGGTAGCACCGTGATACACAATTTAGGACTGCTAAATCTAATGTGTGAATATCACTGTATGCAAGTCAGTGATAACAAGTTTAATAAGATGTCATTAACACCCACTTGGGTCTACTAGTTAACTAGCACCTCATCAGTTCGGGTCGAACTGTAAAAAAAGGAGGGGGGTGATGTGACATGGCCCAGTTCTGTGACTTTTGGCTGGTTTTGATGATATTCACAGTGCTCAGCAGGCTTTCAATCATATTTATATTATTAATAAGTAATTATTTATTATCCTACAATTGGGATGAGTTAACTTACTTTATCAGTAAATATAAATGCTTAACTTAAATTAATTCAAATAATAAAAATAGTTTACTTTAATACAGTGTTTAATTTTCTTAAAATTAAACTCAGTAAAAAAAAAAACCGTGACCCATCACTACGAACGAAAGCAAGCAGACGAGAAACGAAAAGCAAATCTTATACAAATTAAAAGGTGATAACCTTTTATAACTTACGTGTACTCATGGGTCATATTGAGACTGAAAGAATAAGTTAGGGAAATAGAAAGGGTGTTCAATTAAATACGGTGTTTCAGCCGATAAGGGGTCGATTTCAGTGTGTACTGTAATTGTAAATGTAAACAATGCACAGCGTGGCTAATTATTTATGTCTGATTAAGACATTCATATCATGTGCGGATTCCGTCCAACATCTCCGTTAATATTAGACTGATTGTGTTGAAAGATTGGACGACACCGATACGACGGTGAAAGAAGGGCCTGTATTTAAGCAGTGTTGTTAACTGCTATAAATTATAATATATAATTTATTGACAAATCTGTTCAATATTTGACATGACTAATGCCCGGCTCTCAGAAAAAGGTATTAGGGACGTCGAATTTCGAACATATTTCTCTGAGTAATATTTGCTAGAGTGTTTCACTCGAGCTCAGCGGCAAACGGCGTTGCCGCATGTTCGTCTGTCCGGCCATTTGCGGGGTTACTGTCGTAAATTAAGTCTTACTTCAAGTTGAGCAAATTCGTTCAATTAACGCTTCCGTCAGTTCTGACAAATTAATAGTATTAGTAATCTACTGCATAGGTGTCTCGTATCACAAAAAGAGTTGATATTTAACAATTTTATGTCAGAATTCCTTTATAATATTACTGTGCAAAAAGGGATAACAAAACAAATATATTGTTGAATTGGATGTAATTTTATTATGTTATTTCTATTAACCCTTTCCTGAGTGACCCATTCCTATTGAAGGTGACGCGACAGAGAACTAAAAGAAATTCAGTGTTATTGCCAGATGACTCTAGAGGTGCTGTCACCAGCCAGGTGTTAACCCATACAAAGAAATAGATTGTTTTTCAGTATTAGTCAGCAGCCAGGTGATAACCCATCCAGAGAGATGGACTGTTCCAAGGGGTGTTATCCCTCTGCCGCCTTGCATACAACCAATGATCACCACTTGTGATATACAAGGTAAATTCCTTTTCCCCATACTCCACTCTACCAATTGTTTTCTTTAATTATATTTTGGGGATTCTGTTGCATTTTCACATAGCACAGGCGAATAGCTCGGCCACGCTACAAAACCACATGTATCAGGTCGTTCAAGTGCAGCTTGTAATATTTGATTATGTTCTTCTGACTTGGCATGAAGAAATATCGCTGACATTGATGTCATTCCTACCAATGCTTGTCTGATGAGGTTGCAGAAGTGATTCCAAAGGTCAATCTTTTGTACCTAAACAATCCTTACATGTGTCGCAAATCATGAAATGTGGTAATATATCGTGATTCAGGTGTGATTTCACTCTAATGAAATCCCGTAGAAAGATCCAATTTACAAAAATGCTTCGAGTCTGTAACATCATAGATCAAATCATGAACAGTTGGATAAACATGTCTTTCGCGTTTTTGGCCTCATCGGCACATCTCATGTCGACACAGAGACGAATATTATAAGGATCATTTAGTTTGGGTACACAAACTATTAGAGAGAACCAAGTAGTTGCACAATCTTCCACCCGTTCGATTATATCGTTGTTCTCATGTTAGTTAATACCCGTTCCACTTTCTGTCTCATCTGGAATGGCATGCGTCTAAAGGTTTGTGCAACCGGTTTATCAATATGAAGATTAATTTGTTGATGTTTTAATTGTCCAAGCCCCTCAAATAAATGAATGTGTTGCCCAATAATCCCGCCACAGGGTTTTCCATCAGAAGGAGAATGCATAATGTTCAGTTGGCCAAGATCTTGGCATGTTTTAAAACAGTGCAAAGGTTCACGTTTCCCATTTAAAACATAAACGTCAGTCACAATAGTGGCTTCTTTAGCTAGTACAGTGGCAGAAAATAGTCCCAGAATAGGAAGTGGATGTTTAGCATAAGCATATATATATATGGATATCTTGATCTAAAACTGATTTTATTCGTGGTTGATATATAGAATATACCCATAGTAGCTTGGTGTACCAAATGTTCACCACGAGTGATGAAGTGGTGTTAACCGCCAGCCTTTGGCGCGCGGTTAACACCACTTCACCACCCGTGGTGAACATTTGGTACACCAAGCTACTTTGGGTATATTTTATTTATATCATGATCGTCAGATTATTAAGAGTCGCTATTATTTTTTCTCGATTTTCCCGAACAGCAGACATACATACGTGCGAATATGTTTTTGTTTACATGAGCATTGGCTGGCGGTACATCCGCTGTAAATTTTATCGCCGAAACGAAATGGAAAAAGAAACTGAGCTTTTTTCGTTTTAATAACATAGTAACATACTATTTCGAATTTTGGGTGTTTTATTAACATGAGACAATGTATGTTTGTTAATTTTTGGTATCTTATGAGGTAAACCCATTTAAAAACGTTATAAATAATTGCTAGTTTCATTTCACTCATCGCGAGGCGACGTGCGATAAATTTAGAGAAGTTCGCATTCAGGTCGCCGTCACCAAAGGACAACATGGATGTAGTTCCACTGTAAGTGTAAATTTTAACTACTGAAATCCCATTGCTGACGTGTTCACCACGGTTGGTGTGCAAAGCTAAAATTTATGTCATAGGCTTTTTATATATAGTAGAATAGGTAATCATGGTATAAAAAGTAAGCTCTCATAGGTTGATTTGTCTATTATATTGACTGATGCACCTGAATCTAAAAGTACATATGTCAGTATGGTTATTTATTTATTTATTTTATTTATTTATTAAGGTTTAACGACACTTTAACAGTCAAGGTCATATCGTATCGGTGGCAGTTTTACGGGCGGAGGAAGCCGGAGTACCCGGAGAGAGCCACCAAGCAACGACGAGAAGCTGCCAGCTCCCCAGCATCATAACACCGCACTGCAACACAGGCAGGGTTATACTGGTTGAAGTCATGAGCACCATCGACGTGCAATACGCCTTAGTACATGGCGTCATCGTGCCCCCTTGTGGACAATCGGGGTTAAGTGCCTTGCCCAAGGACACAACGCGGGAGTCCGAATCGATAGCTCAGACGGTCACCCATCCAAGGTCTAACCGGGCTCGGCATTGCTTAATTTCGATGATCTGACAAGAACCGGTTACCGCAACGCCGCCGCGGCCCCTTCCATGATGGTAAGGCCCCAACTGAAAGACCAATCTTGCCACAGGAGGCATCGGAGACGGACAATGGTCTCGTTGTTACACCAAGTCAACGTGCCGGCAGGAATCTATATTATAAATCCTTTCTCTGATCGACTGGTCGATATATGCTGAGGCTCCGACTTCAGTACACCATCTCGGAAACCCCCATGGTGGCAATAGCCTGTATGTATTTTCACAAGCTGGAGATACAATTAACATTTTGTTCTCAGTCACTGCTGTTCTGTCTAATTTATGGTACGTATTGAGCAAGCATATAATAAAATGATTTAATTATACGGGCTGCTGTAAATTATCGAGAATCTATTAACGTTTGGAAATTTGATATCTCCCGGGGGGAGGGGGGAATACAGAAAATCGATTTCACAGCAGCGCGACGTTCAACGTCAAAACGCCTCATCAGATTATCCAGATAACCGTCTGTGCTAATTCAGTAGAATTGTTGAGCGTTTCTTAAGTATATTATACCACGGTTGTTATGTGTATTCACCGTTATTTGATACAATACAGACATTGAGAAATGTGCTGGATATACCACGCGTTGAACCGGGCCTACGTGTAAGAACATCATGTAAGAATGCATTGGATTGGTCGTTACGCACCTGGCTGACGTTATGGCGTGAATGAAACGTTTCGCAACACAAACGGCGTCACGCAAGAACGTAAACTGACCGCCGAAGGTGATATTTTGCCTTAAAAAAGGGCGTTGCCAGGCATGATGGAGTAGTTCGAATTTGGGTTTTTGTAGGGTGGGAAATTAATGATGGCAATAAGTAAGTATTAGGTGAATTAAGAGAAGAAAGAAGAGAGTTGTACAGAAAATTCAACGTACAGTGAGATTCAGAGTTTTAACCATTTACCCAACGTAACAGCCAAAACCGGCCAGCGCTATTCTCAAAAATCGCCAATTAATTTTCATTATTTTTTTTCATTTTTTGTCTCAAAAACATAGGTTATGACCCCTCGTTGGAACGAGCTCGTCGAGCTCGTTCCAACGAGGGGTCATAACCTATGTTTTTGAGACAAAAAATGAAAAAAAATAGTTATTCAAGAATTATTTTTGCAAGTGTCGTCTTCTTTTCAGGTTAGGTAAAGGGTTAAGCGGGGTTTTCCTCGAAGTGGGAGAACAGGTAGTTCAGCTGTCCAAACGTCGCGGCTTCCCCAAAGGGGAAGCCGAAACGTTTGGGTAGCTGAACTAGAAGAGGAACCTTCGGACTTTGTGAAAAGAATGAGAAACAATAACACAGTCAGAAAACTGTAACTAATCTGAGATGTTACTTAATCTGAAATTATTACTTGGTTAGTTTCATATCGGTCGAGATGCCAGACCGAAGGGAGAAGGTTGGCGTGAAGTTACCGATGGCTGAGATCTAACCAAGTAATGACCTCTTCATTTAGTGAACAAAAGCAAATCATTACAAAATGTTCTCAATTCTGTTACAGTTTTTTGAGAGTGTCAATTTTTTCACGAAGTCCGAAGTGTCCTCTTCACCTAGTTCAGCTATCCGAACACCTCGGTACCCCCACTGGGGAACTGTCTTCTCCCATTTCGACGAATTCCAACTTACGACTCTGAATCTTAGTTTGTGTTGATTTTCTGTTCAACTCTCTTCTCTTCATCAACCTAGCCTTTATGCATTGCCATCATTAATTCCTCGTACAAAAACTTCAAACTACTCCACCTATGCCTGGTAACGTGAATTTTCCCGATTGCGTCCAATGAATAACTGCCGATTTCGAACAAAAACAATTGGTTGCCCCCAGTAGCGCATCAAGGGGGCAACACCAGCATGTTAATATCGGCGCCATACCAGCTGACTTTGAAGTCATATCTGCTGAGCTTCATAATGAGCAATTCTGGGAAAGAAAAACTTAGGGGACGCAACAACTGTTACTTTTTCGACCTTCGTTATCAACCGATTTTATCGGTTGATATCGAATATCGAATAAGGAACTGGGAATAAGTAACGGTATCACGTCCGCAAATCATATCTATTCTCAGTTCCTTATTCGACATTCGTTATCAGCCAATAAAATCGGTTGATAACGAATGTCGAATAAGAAACTGCGAATAAGTAACGGTTGTCACGTCCGCAAATCATATCTGATAAATAATCTTCAGTATACATGCAAAAATCACTAGATACCCTCTATATATCGAGATAAATGACACAGGGAGTGAAACAGTGCTTGTTTACTGAGGTAAACAAGTTTTATTTCACTGATAATATTGAACCCGCTAAACAACGCCAAGAGCGAGAGTCTTCTAATGCATGTGCATCATGGCTACAATCGATTGGTTAAACCTGATTTTGTTGTGTTGCGATCACGATATAGCCACAGATGCTGAATGTGGTCTTAAACAGCAATAAACATACTAGTGTAAACAACAGGTTGAGTTTCAAAAGAAGTGAAACCAAATTTAATCCCAGGATAAATAAAGTATTTCATCTCGTATATATCCGTTTATTTTATGAATAACAAAGCTAAGATAAATTTCTGCTTTATTCCTATACTGGGATTATAGCCTTTCCCAGGCAGGTTTGACTGAAACCGCTAAAAAGACATCACGAATCAATGCTTCCCACATAGAGAAGAAGCTCTCCGCGTGAAGCCCAAAAAATTTAGCAGTTGTTTGGTAATTGAGACAAGTTCTGTCTTGCAGGCGAAATGGGACTCGGTAACCAACGCCTGGGTGGAAGTCTTTGGTAAAAAACAGTTGGTGAAACTTGACTTTATACTTGTACAGTGCACTGTGGCCATGATATAGCTATAGATGCTGAATGTGATCTTAAACATCGGTAAATAAATAAAGAGTAAAAAACACCAAAAAATGGATGTATTTTTTTTTGATGCGTAAACCTTCGCCAACAAGGGGAGTAAATATCACGTTATGAAGTAAATCAACATATAGTGTTTTAATCCTCGATAGGAACCCCGGGAAGTGACGCAGAGCTTATTTACTGCGGTAAACAAGTTATGTTTTACTGGTAAAATTTCCCGCGGGAACCCTGGGAAGTGAAGCAGTGCCTGTTCACTGCGGTAAACAGGCTCTGTTTTACTGGTAAAATAGGACCCAGTCACCAATGCTTGGGAGGTGCAAACCCTCTTTAAAATGGACAACATGGCTTATTAACGCTCACCCCTGGTCTTAAGTTGATACTCATGTTGTGGTCATGATTAGCCATTGTGCAAAAATAAGTGACCGTAAACACCAATAAATAAATAAATACTGGTAAAATAGGAACCAACGTATGCGGTGTAGAGATGGGCAATCTTAACCAATCTACCGAAAAACCGAACCGATATCATGGGGATACCGAAAAAACAAATCGAACCAATCTTTGAATACCGATACCGTCTGGGAAGGGGGGGGGGGGGGGGGGGGGGGGGGCTTATTTTCATGAAAGAAGTGACTGATTTTCTTTTCAATTTCGTTAACCATCAAGGGACTGAGCCACTGTCCTGATTCCCACTAGACTACATCTGGACATGCCCTACTGCTTAGTAATGATTTCTGGTCAAGTCTTGGCTGCCTGTTAAGGCAGCCAAGACCTGACTAGAAATCACTGCTCGTGTGTTTTGTCTATTGTTCGAGACCATTCCAATGTTTGGGAAAGGCGTGGGTTGGCAGATTGGCAGTAAAAAGCGTTCTTGGTTTTGGCTCTTGTCCAGTTTTCATTCATTTCATTTTCATTTCAAGACGAGTGAGTTATCCGAACACATCTCCGATTTGCATCGTCATAAAAATTGGCTTTCCATAAAGTTATCTCCTTCGAAATCATGAGAGGCGCGAGAGAGTCCGATCGGTAGAAAATAAAGCCAAGTCTCCTTTTGTTACTTTTAATAAACGAAAAGTGAGCGCGTGGCTCAGTGGTAGACTTTTGGTCCCGAGTTCGATCCCGGTCCGGGACGACCCGCGTTGTGTCCTTGTCAAGGCACTTTATCCCGGTTGCCTATATGACCAAACGGTCCGCCTGCAAAGTGGAACCACGCGTTACTTCCACTGGGGAATCACTCACTCAGGTGTCTACACAGGTGTTAGCACTTTCTGATAAATAGAAATTACCGTCCCCTGGAACGCCACCGTGGCAACGTCTCGGAGAGAGTGAATATTTATTTGCCAGAGGGCGCTTGTCAACGGAGGGCCAAGGCTGGGGTTGATCAACTTTTTTTTACCTGGGACAGGGGATTTTCACTAGCTCACTTTTGTAAATCGCAATTGCTTATTCACAAACCACAGAGTAGCGCCGCGCTTTAGTCAATTGCTTTCAACGGTAATGAACTAGCATGGGCTAATTTCTTGGCGGGGCTGAGGTTCCATCAATTCCTAGGGTACTCAGGGCTTCTTCATTAATAAGATAAAGACTATTAACAAACCAACAATTTTTATATATAAATCTTCTATACTCTTATTTACAAATAGCCAACAAATCCTAAATAAATAATCTCAACACTACTGAAATGAGTTTTGTGACTAGTCACTGAATCCCACCGAAAACAAGTACTAAAATATCATCTAAAATTAAATTGTTTCCCAAATTTATATTCGTAGAGAAAGGTCGAAGCTGCGACTACTGACAAGAAATCACGAAATCTTTCACTCAACCGCTCATGCGCGCATTTATCCTGTTGCGCCTACCACATTATGGGGAATTACCTTTAATACTAAATTTCACCCTTTAGAATATCTTATCACCTACAATTCCTGCTAATAGTGCTTCTAACTCGCAATAATAACAACTGATCATCTAATAACACAGATTCACTAATACACTTAAAACTGTTAACTAATAACTATGTAACTACGACGTGTTATCACAACTAAATACTATAAACTAAATACTGCATATACTCATCGATTCTTCTTCGGCGTCTCCCCTCGATGCAAATCATCAGATCGGGAATCCTATCGTCCAAATGACGGCTTACCGGAACCACACAAATACATTAACTCTTTACTACACCGCGTGAACTAACGATTATTCCATTCTAGCGAGCCTGTCCTGAGGTAAACTCGAGGGGTCTTATATAGACGCGCGCATCACCTATCAAAGACTTGATTTGGGCAAAGGTGCTAATTTACAAAAGACGGCTTTGATGACTTGCAGTGACATGAACTGACTTTTCAATAAGTTCTAATTTGGAATGCATTGTTTACACAGTCCCTGCATGACAGCGACTGAACAAAGAACACTTTCCGAATACGAACTTAATTAAATTAATGAGCTTACCCAGTTTACTCACACAGATTATTAAAAAGTTTCTTTCTTGCATTTATTCTAAATAACTCGAATTGTTTACTTATTTTTAAAATTTAGAATGACCTTAAAATAACAACCCTGTGATATATGCCTCCCTCTAAATTAAAAAGCTCCGCTTTTTCGACGAATATCTCATTTGGCAAACTTGAAAAAGGTAAAACATGATAAAATGAAATGAATGCATGAAAGATAAAATACAATAATTTTGAAAACTAATGGAGTGTCTATTTGTTTCTTCTTCTGTGATCTTTTCTTCCTTGTAATTGAATATATTGAGGTTGAAAGTGTCCGAGCGCGTTTGTGATACTATGTTGATGTTGATAATTCGATACTGTCCGATGCATATAAAATGAATTGTGTCGCCAAAATCGTTAGACGTTGAGTATGAATGTTGAATGTCACGTGGTCCTTTTCCGAATGAATTCCAAATTTAGTTTCTGTGCTGATCCAAAGTTGTTGTCCGCGTGCTTCATGTCCGTTTGTTGTTAATTTATTGTTAGGTCTAGTTCTTTTCCTCATCTCGATGTAGCGTTATTCCTGGGGTTTACTCTTTCTCTTCAGGCTTGTCGTTGTGTATAATTTGGTTTCCTGTTGTGTGTCCTTCGTTTGTGATGTCTGTGTTCTCTGTATAGTACCATTTTACCATCTCCATTTGCAACCTGAAAATATAAACTAGACAAAAATTGAGTTTACGCGTTCTGAAAAAAACCTTTTATAATGTTGCCCTGGAAGAAGAAACAAATTAGACGCAGCGCTCTGGTTAACCTGTAGAAAAAAAAGAACAAACATTGCATTGAACAAGGAGCAACTTGAAAAAAAATAAAAAAATAAACAAAGAGCTACTTTGAAAAACATCACAAATAACCAATCAGGAACTAATCAACCAGTCTTTATATCCAAGCGGAGAGCCTTGCCACAGATCTCCGTTGGATATTTTGCGCAATTTGAAGGCAAGTGGCAAGATTGCATTCAGATCACACAATGTTATTATTATTATTATTATTATTATTATTATTATTATAATTATGATTATTATTATTATTATTATTATTATTATTATTATTATTATTATTATTATTATTATTATTTTAAGGTAGGGGTCCGTCTTGCGGGTGGCCCCTCTAAAGTATTATCATAATTTTAATAACTATGCTTATTGAATTTTCATTTTGCCCTTTAAACACCTGTAACTTTAATACCCAATGGAACTTGTATTACTCTTTAAGCCAGACAGTTACCCTTCAACTGGCAAATGCTTTTTTTTCTGTTTTAACCTCTTTACACAGCTTCGATTGTGCCGTGGAGCGCGTAAGCGGAATACGTGGAGTACACGAGAGAACGCGAGTTTTACGGGGTAGTAATAACGAGACAACATCAAATCAGGGAAAAAAAAACAACGCTTCACCCAACAAAGTGGTGGCGTATCCGTCAAGCGGTACCCACCAAGAAACTCATACTAACCGTAAATTACATATTTATTAACTGACAAATTAAATATCGGGACTTATATTATTTTATTTTATTTATGTATTTATTTTTTTAATAAGTTAACAAATGCTTTGAACACTTAGTTTTGTACTCACAATATCTCCCACTCGTCTAAGTCTGGGATGCTGATGGAATCTGATATTGTGTTAACGCTTGTTTTCAGTTTTCTTTTTCTTCTTTTTCCTTTTGCGGTCTTTGAAATGTGGAATTCTTGGATTAACTCTTCCGGTACATTTTCTCTCGGTTCCCACGTAGTTTCTTTAGATCCCTGCCACTTAATTTTATAATGTTTCCGACCGTGGAGTTTCTTGCACGCTAGGATCCTGTCTACAAAATAGGTGTCTTCTTCATTTTTCTCGGTGTCTTCGTCTGCGGAAGTCTGGTTTTTATCTTCCGGGCGGGGATTCGACGCGATATCGGGTTCTGTATCTGGAGCCCCTGTTTCCTGAGCCGTTTGCTCTTCGAGTGTAGTGGTCGGACGATCCTTAGGGTTGGTGAACGGTTTGAGACGGTTCGCGTGTACTGGTGACTTGAGTTGAATATCATCCGAACATCTGCGGACAGTGTATGTTGGGTTGCTGTCGTGCGTGATATAGTATGGTCCTGTCCAACGTTGGCACAGCTTCCGTGAAAGCCCAACAGGGGTTTTGTTGTTATATAACCATACTTTGTCACCTGTCGAGAATCTTGGGGGCTTTGCCTTTTTGTCATGCTGTTGTTTATACTTAAGCTGGGCGTCTTTAATATTTTGTTTTACTATTTCTCTGGTGACTTCGAAGTCTTTCTGTATGGCGTCTAGATGTTTATACGCTTCGGTTCCGATGTTGTTAGTTGGGATAAGCTCCGTATCTATCGGTAACTGGCAATCTTGTCCGAATAAAACACGAAAAGGACTCATCTGCGTTGACTCAGTGCACGGTGTTGCCCTATACGCGAACAGCACACTTGGTAAAAGATCCGGCCAATTTTCTTGTTTCGCATCGCAATACATTCGAAGTGTTTTTGTTATTGTCGAGTTCATCCTTTCACACGCGGCATTTGTCTGTGGATGGTAACTGCTTGTCTCCAGTTTCATGATCTGAAAAAGTTTACAAAGTTCTTTGATAAGTTTTGACATGAAATTTTGTCCTCTGTCTGACAATAGTGTTTTGGGGGCCCCGTACCTACAAATAATTTCTGAATATAGAATTTTAGCTATTTCCGATGCTTCCATTGTTTTTAAGGGGAATGCCTCGGGCCATTTTGTGAAAGCATCAACAATTAACAAAATATATTTATATCCATTCGGAGAGGTCTTGAGGGGTCCTAAAATGTCAATATGGAGACGGTTAAATGGCGCTTCGACAGGTAACGGTTTTAGAGGCGCTGGATGGTGGTGGGTCGCATCCTTGTTTTTCTGACACTGGAGACATGATTTTACATAATATTGAATGTCAGAAAATAAGTGTTGCCAAAAATACTTGAATCGAATGGACTGATAAGTTCTATCAATACCTTGGAGTCCACCCAGCAGTGAGTCATGATATGACAATAGCACATCATTCCTCAAACTGAGTGGCACCACGAGCTGTTTAATTAAACGGTCTATTCTATGGCCCTTACCTTTTGGGTAGTAGAGATGATACAGGATTCCATCTTCCAAAATGTAGTCATTTGCTTCCAAAATGACTCTTCTAGCGTCTTTATCGTCTTCGGGTAATATTCTGTCTTCTAAATATTCGATAAAAACATTTACGTCCGGATCCGATCTTTGTTTATTTTTAATGTCAGCCTCGGAGACGGCTGCGACGCGCGTAATAGAATCTATTGGGTCACACTGTTGTATTATCTCTTCGGTTTGTGTTTGAGACGCCGCGTGTTCTTTAACGTTGTTTGTGGCCATCACGGTGGCCTGAGCATTATCGCTTACTGTCGGTTTTGTAACTTGTGGATATTCGCGTCGTGATAGCGCATCCGCGTTCAAATGCTTTCTACCTGCTTTATGGATGATTTCAAAATTATACCCTTGTAATTTTAGCGACCAGCGGCCTAATCTGCCGCTACATTGTTTAAGGTGTCGTAAATATGAATTAGCAACATGATCGGTGATTACGGTAAACTTACCATTCGCTAAATAAACATGATAGTGTTTAATACCTTCAACTATTGCGAGACATTCGCGTTCTGAAATACCAAATTTTTGTTCTGCTTCAGAAAGAGACCTGCCTCCATATGAGACAACCACTTCCTTACCATTTTCATCCATCTGACCTAAGATATAACCTATTGAATATCCTGACGCGTCTGTATACAGAAAAAATTCTTTATCAAAATCTGGGAAAGCCAAAATTGGAGGTTTTGTCAGGGCCTCTTTCATGGTGTTAAAGGCCTTCTCACATTCTGCATCCCACTGAAATGGTACATTCTTTTTGAGAAGATTATTGAGAGGTGCTGCTTTTTTTGAAAAATTGAACACGAAACGTCGATAATAGTTACAGAGACCAAGGAAAGCACGAACGTCTTTGAGGTTTTTTGGACGGGGGAACGAGGACACAGCGTCCGTTTTCGAAGTATCAACAGAAATACCATCTTTAGAAAGAACGTGCCCCAAATAGCGTATTTCCTTTGCAGCGAAATCACACTTAGAAGGCTTCAACTTTAGATTTGCTCTACGCAAGGCCTCAAACAATTGTGACAAGTGCTGGAGGTGTTCCTCAAAAGACCTAGAAAACACAAGGAGGTCGTCTACGTAACACAAACATGAGTGCCATTGTAAATCTCGAAGGACTTCAGCCATGACCAACTGGAAACTTGAAGCGCTATTCATCAAGCCCATGGGAAGTCTTTTAAATTGATGAACTCCCCTGTGGGTGACAAAAGCGGTTTTGTGTCTGGAATCCTGGTCTAAATCAATTTGGAAATATCCTGAGAACATATCAAGACAAGAGAATATCGTAGACCTTGATTTTCCAAGAGTGTCGAAAACGTCCTCCAACCTGGGCAAAGGAAATGAAATGGGCTTTGTCAAGGCATTCAGTTGCCTGTAATCTACAGTGAACCTAAACGAATTGTCCTTTTTCCTAACCATAACAACAGGGGACATCCATTCCGAGACTGAAGGCTCAATAATGCCATGTTCTTCAAGTTCGTCAATTTGTCTGCTAATCTCTTCCTTCATTGCTGGTGAAGCCCTATAAAACCGACGTCTCACTGGGGTCGCATCACCTGTATCGATTTTATGGCTATATATGCGAGACATTCCAAGTTCGGACAAATCCTTAGCGAAGCAATCCCTATTCTGACCTATTAGTACCAACAGTGCCTGTTTCTGTAGACTTGATAAATCAGAGTGGGATAAATCGATGCCAAGCGACTCGGCTTCGGCAAAGTAATTGTCATAATTGTTGGAACCATCATGACCAATGTAATTCACCGTCGCTTTGGCACTAACATCGTTTTTTTCAACGGAATGCAGAATATCATCAGGACGGATGGGGTAAAAACAACCGATAACCTGTGAAGATGTGAGCCTAACATAGGAATTGGTGGGGTTAAGAACTTTAGAAACAGCCCTATTGTTAACCACTTCTACAAGCGTACGTGAGGCCAAAATGTTCCTGTGACTAACTAAATTTGAATCCGGTTCGATAATACCTACACGTGAAGTAATTCTATCAAAACCCACACGTACCGGTATAATAGTCTCACTTCGGGGTTCCAAAGTTACGTCCTCTAGCACTGTTACATTATCTGCACAATTAGGTTGTTCTTCGATATTGTTTATTGGAGCGTGTGTCATACCATTCTGCAGTATAAGAGTTCTCTGACCTAGGTCAATATTAGCCTTGTTTTCAGTTAAAAAGTCCATACCTAAAATAATATGTGCTGGCATTTTTTCCAAAATTAAAAAAGTTTGAGTCATATCTAGCCTACCCAGGGATAAATGTAAATTTGTTTCTCCTAAAACCTTCAGTAAATTGCCGTCTACACCCGCTATGAGTTTAATACTAGGAGGAAGAATTTCAATTTTGCCCCACAAGCGAACGGACTCTAAGATTTCTTTTGATATACAGGAGCGACTGGCTCCCGTATCAACCAGTGCAGGAATTCTAGTATATAGATTTTCCAACCTAACGTCGACTTTATTTCCATCCATTTCCGTACTAACTGAGGTGCTTAGTATAGGTATCGCATTAAATCTGCATGTTGAACTGACATGGCCAATGCGCTTACACGTGTTACATCTATAATTCCTAGCGGGACAAGTTGATGAGTTATGGTAATGTCTTCCACATCTATGGCACAAGGGAAATTGTCGCCTCTTACCTATAAACGGGCGATACTCTCGACGTCTTGAGAAATCTCTTTCAGTGTGTAGTTGGCGCTGGCCACGGCCATTCCAGTGTTTATGTGGGTCAGAGTTACGTGAGATCTGGGCAGCTCGAATTGCATTTTGCTGAATGACTTTCTCCTTAATGTCACGAATGTAATCAAACATCTCTCGGAAAGTTTCTGTGGAACCCATTGTCAGTCTAGTGAGAGTACTGGGAAAGGTTCAAGCTAAATAGATGAACTAATTCGGATTCTCCACCAAATATGACCAAACGGTCCGCCTGCAAAGTGGAACCACGCGTTACTTCCACTGGGGAATCACTCACTCAGGTGTCTACACAGGTGTTAGCACTTTCTGATAAATAGAAATTACCGTCCCCTGGAACGCCACCGTGGCAACGTCTCGGAGAGAGTGAATATTTATTTGCCAGAGGGCGCTTGTCAACGGAGGGCCAAGGCTGGGGTTGATCAACTTTTTTTTACCTGGGACAGGGGATTTTCACTAGCTCACTTTTGTAAATCGCAATTGCTTATTCACCAACCACAGAGTAGCGCCGCGCTTTAGTCAATTGCTTTCAACGGTAATGAACTAGCATGGGCTAATTTCTTGGCGGGGCTGAGGTTCCATCAATTCCTAGGGTACTCAGGGCTTCTTCATTAATAAGATAAAGACTATTAACAAACCAACAATTTTTATATATAAATCTTCTATACTCTTATTTACAAATAGCCAACAAATCCTAAATAAATAATCTCAACACTACTGAAATGAGTTTTGTGACTAGTCACTGAATCCCACCGAAAACAAGTACTAAAATATCATCTAAAATTAAATTGTTTCCCAAATTTATATTCGTAGAGAAAGGTCGAAGCTGCGACTACTGACAAGAAATCACGAAATCTTTCACTCAACCGCTCATGCGCGCATTTATCCTGTTGCGCCTACCACATTATGGGGAATTACCTTTAATACTAAATTTCACCCTTTAGAATATCTTATCACCTACAATTCCTGCTAATAGTGCTTCTAACTCGCAATAATAACAACTGATCATCTAATAACACAGATTCACTAATACACTTAAAACTGTTAACTAATAACTATGTAACTACGACGTGTTATCACAACTAAATACTATAAACTAAATACTGCATATACTCATCGATTCTTCTTCGGCGTCTCCCCTCGATGCAAATCATCAGATCGGGAATCCTGTCGTCCAAATGACAGCTTACCGGAACCACACAAATACATTAACTCTTTACTACACCGCGTGAACTAACGATTATTCCATTCTAGCGAGCCTGTCCTGAGGTAAACTCGAGGGGTCTTATATAGACGCGCGCATCACCTATCAAAGACTTGATTTGGGCAAAGGTGCTAATTTACAAAAGACGGCTTTGATGACTTGCAGTGACATGAACTGACTTTTCAATAAGTTCTAATTTGGAATGCATTGTTTACACAGTCCCTGCATGACAGCGACTGAACAAAGAACACTTTCCGAATACGAACTTAATTAAATTAATGAGCTTACCCAGTTTACTCACACAGATTATTAAAAAGTTTCTTTCTTGCATTTATTCTAAATAACTCGAATTGTTTACTTATTTTTAAAATTTAGAATGACCTTAAAATAACAACCCTGTGATACCTACATGGGGGCACGATGACGCCGTGTACTAAGGCGTAGTGCACGTCGATGATGCATATGTCTTCAACCGCTGTAACCCTGCTTGAACGGAGCTTGAACAGAGTTAGAATGTTGAGGAGCTGTCAGTTGCTCGTCGATGCTCAGTGGTTCTCTCCCTGTACTCCGGCTTCCTCCACCCGTAAAACTGTCACGGTCACGATTAGCCATTGTGAATAAGTATGTGACCTTTAACACCAACAAATAAATAAATAAATAGTTATGATGTCCCTCTTTGTTTAAAAGAAGTGATGTATACTATTCAAAAATGCAGGGGATATTTGATAAAAGTGAGATATATGAAGATATATATTTATATCTTCATCAAAAAGACAGTTGAGGCATTGCACTGTGCCATCTGGTGAATGATTTCAGCGATAGTTGGGTGTCTGACAAGCACACATTAGACGCACTGAGCTGTAGAAGACATGGACGGTCAGTCAGAGAATTTACCACATTCAGCCCAAGACCTCAAAATCTTGTAAATCCTCATCGGTTCGCGAGACAAGCGCGGATCCGACGTGCCAAACGCCTCACCAAACGTCCAATACCATCTTGACTGATGTTATTCCATTCTGCCTGCAGTGCAGCGGCGAGTTCCTGGACATTGGTATGGGGCTGTTGGCGTTGTCGTAGGCGCCTGCCAAGCATATCCCAGACGTGCTGGATTAGTGAAAGGTCTTGACTTAGTGCTGGCCAAGGCAGTGTAGTGATGTTCTGTTCCTGGAGGAACTCTGTAGCGACACGGACCCTGTGTGCTCTTGCATTGTCATCTTGGATAATGAATCGACGTTCCCCGCGGGAACCTCGGAAAATGAAGCAGTGCCTGTTCACTGCGGTAAACAGGCTCTGTTTTACTGGTAAAATAGGACCCAGTCACCAATGCTTGGGAGGTGTAAACCCTCTCTAAAATGGGCAACAAGGCTTATTAACGCTCACTCCTGGTATTGAGTTGATACTCATGTTGTGGTCATGATTAGCCATTGTGCAAAAATATGTGACCTTAAACACACACGCCCTTGGTTGACATGTTATGCTGTTCTGCTTGCCATGGTTATGCCTCCCCGCATCATAACCGATCCACCACCAAAACGACCGCGCTGCCTAACGATTACGTCATGGTATCGTTCGTTCCGCCGCTGCCACGCCATGTTTCGCCTGTCGTGGAAATCGAGAGTGAACCTCGAATCATCGGAAAACGTAACGTACCTCCACCGAATATTGTCTCACCGCTGTCGTGCTCCACACCAATTACGCCTTGCTGCGTTGTGACGTTCAGTCAAACGTGGCATTATTCGAGGTCATCGAGCGTACAAATGCCAGCTGTGTAGGCGATTTCGGATAGTCTGTCCACTGACTCGCACATCTGTCGCTCGGAGCAGCTACTGTCAAATTTCTAAGGCACTTTGATGGCGGTTACGTAATGTTGTGGTTCGGATGAAACGATCCTGGTTCGCAGTTGTCGCCCTTGGACTATCTGACCGACGTCTGTTATCAACATTGCCTGTCTGACGGGAGCGTAACCACAACCTGCTAATCACCGATTGAGTAATGTTCAGAATTTGAGCCACTGCAGTCTGTCTGTTGCCAGCTTCCAACATGCCAACGGCACGTAAACGTTCGTCACGTGTCCGTCTTCGAATACCTCAACATTTAAGTTTCGACGAGAAATTATTGATGAACGAGTTTATACCAAGAAAAGGACGATGAGACCTTCGAAATGCCCGTCCAGCACAAATGAAAATTTCAAAACGTACCCCACAGACATTAACGCGGCGCTTGTGCGAAAAACCTGCACGAAGTTTTCGTGGGCCGGTGACATTCATGATCCACACTAAACTTTGTAACATATTGATATGTCAAATCACGCGTATCCAATACCATTTTCCGAAAATATCAACATCAGTTTGGATATCCCCTACTTTATTTGAATAGTATATTTCGAAGAGGTTATAAGAGCATATGCTGTATTCAACAAATATCACACAAGCTCTGCAACACCTGGGCGATCAAGGATTTCGAGAACAAAGGCAATGAATTGGGAGAGTGTCAGCTCTGACAAAAACAAAAATCCCTGAAAACATTTCAGTGATCTGTATTGAAGTATCACGCACTTTTCTGAACTTCCTCGCCTGGAAATATTATACAACGTTTCACACATAAAATAAAACCAAAAAGTAAGATAAAAATTACGTGAAGTTTCTCCGCTGGTTTGGGTCGCCGGAGAACTGTGTCGGTCGTGGTCGGGATGCGGGAGTAGGGTCCCAGGGCAGGTCTTCCTTGGAAGGGGTGGTGAGGTGTTGTGTCAAATGACTGTGTCGCTCTCGCTCGTTCCGTTGGATGACCTTACTGGTGATCGCCTGTGGTGATCACTAGTGATCTTTCTCTCCATATGAGGATAAGAGGGGTGTAAGGTGAGGCCTCACCTCACACCCCTCTTATCCTCATCTCGGTTCAAGTGATCATTAGTGATCGCCTGTGGTGATCACTAGTGACCGCCTGTGGTGATCACTAGTGACCGCCTGTGGTGATCACTAGTGATCATTCTCCCTGTATGAGGATAAGAGGGGTGTGAGGTGAGGCATCTGTTATGATGTAGTGGCAGTAGTAGCAGCGGGTGGCCCCGGGGGATGTACTGTTTCAGGAGTCTCGTAGGGGTCCACTCGTGTGCCATCGGGGATGACCAGGCCTGGGTGGTCTCGTCTGCGTCTGCTGGAGCTGCCAGTGGGATCCGCTGCGGTTTCGTTTCACCTTGGTCGACCAGCTACCCTACTAGCTCCCAGCAGGCTTACGTGTGCCCCCTACGTGACCCCTGAAACGAAACATCCCCCGGGGGGGGGGGGGGCGGGGGTTGGCACCCGCTTCTACTTCTGTCTCTACCTCAAAACAGAGGCCTCACCTCACACCCCTCTTATCCTCATACGGGGAGAATGATCACTTGAACCGAGATGAGGATAAGCTCACTGAGGCCTCACCAGACACCCCTCTTAACCTCATACGGGGAGAATGATCATTGTGATCACTACAGGCGATCGCAAATGATCACTAGTGATCACTTGGACCGAGATGAGGATAAGAGGGGTGTGAGGTGAGGCCTCACTGGGGCGTCACCTCAGCCCCCCCCCCCCCCCCTTATCCTCATATGGGGAGAATGATCACTAGTGATCACCACATGCGATCACTAGTTGAGGTGACCAAACGGGACGAGCGTGAGCGACACCGTCGCCCTTCTTCCAAAAGCCTTTGCCTTCCACATTTGACCCAACACCTCACCACCCCTTCCAAGGAAGACCTGCCCTGGCACCCTACATCCCGACCACGAGCTACACAGTTCCACGGCGACCCAAGCCCAGCGGAGAAACTTCGACCAGAAGACCACACCACGTGACCCACCATCCCATCCATGTGTGACCCGGTGACCCTTTCCAGTGACCCTATAATGATCCCTCGAACCAAGATGAGGATAAGAGGGTGTGAGGTAATGCCTCACCTCATAGGCCTCTTATCCTTATACGCGAGATGTTAACTAGATGGCTATGAGGGCAAGATGAGGTCATGAAGTGAGGGCTATGTGTCGGGTAAGGCCATGAGGTGGGGCAAAGAGGGCAGGGGAGGCCGTGAGAGCTATAAATTAGGGCCTCGTGGAATTCGGTCCAATAAACGGTCTGTTGGGGGTAGGTTTGGGGTTGTTGTTGGGTTGTTTGTGGTGATTCGATGTACTCGCGCTGACTCGAACACACCCTCAGAACACATCCCTGTCCCTCAAGAAGGTCATTGGGCTCCATAGCAACCACGTGCTCTCCCTAACAACCAAGATGGCGGCGGCCATAGGCAAAATGGCTGGCGGAAGAGTGCGTCACCTTAGAATCACGTGCTGCGCATGCGCAGTGAGACCACATGTCACCATGGGAATGACTTCACAAGATGACCATGGCAGCCTCACCCCACCCCTTCCGGTCACGTGACTGATGACTCAGATGAGAACCTGTATGAGAACCTGCTAAAAGGGCAAGAAGTCAACATCACATACTACTAAGGTCCAAACCTCAAGGAGTTGGACTCTCCGATAATTGGCACCGATAGGCACGTGCCATTTCAGATGTACGTGTGCACATGCCACGGCAATGCAGTCGCAAGATGGCAGGTTACTATATCACCCAATAATAAGCAAGGGTGCAGCATTACTACTGAACATGCGCGACAATGGTTTGATTTGATAATCATTATTGGATTGTTGGTGTTTTGTGACACTTTAATAGCTGAGGTCATATTGTGTCGAAGATAGTTTTACGTGTGGAGAAAGCTGGAGTACCCGGAGAGTTCCATCAAGCAGTGGCGAGTAACTGTTCCCTCTCCAACATACTAATCCCACAGGCGCAGGGTTAGCATTGGTTGTAGGCATATGTGCTATCAACGTGCGATACACCTCAGCACATGGCGCATTCGTGTTCCCAAGCGGGCATTTGCGATAAAGTGACTTGCCCAAGAACTCACAACCTTCCGATCTCAAGACCTATGTTCTAACCATGGAGCAACCGCTCTCCCAATAATCATGATTGAACGCCACGTCTCGCATTACTTGCAGATTACTTCATTTCTCACACTAACAAAAATTGTAACAATAACGGGCGATTGTTGAAACAAAAGTGGTGAGCGAGATTTTTCTTGTTTCAAAAGTGGGCGATGGTTGTAACAAAAGTGGTGAGCTCATTTTGTAACAAAAGTGGTTGATTTTGTAACAAAAGTGGTGAGCTGTAACAAAAGTGGGCAAGTGTTGTAACAAAAGTGGTGAGCTGTAGCAAAAATGGTTGCAACATATGTTTCGCAGTTACACAATGAGTTAAATGGGCGCATGCAAACGTGTCAATATACAGGCATTCCTGCATCATTATTTGCAAATCCAAACAATATTTAGCCAAAGAATCCTACTTTCGACCCCTTCGGTTTGTTTCTTCCACTTCAACTATCTTCCAACCCGAAGGCTGGCCTTCGGGTTGGAAGATGGTTGAAGTGGACGAAACGGACAGGACAGTGACCACACAGCGGCATATTCATCAAAACGAGAGACTATATCGAGTCATGGTATATTTACCGGTATATGATTGCAACCTTTCTCACACTGGGTCGAACCATGGTAGCATTGTAAATTTGTGCACCTCCACTTTTATCGAGATTCCGCCGCCCCTAGTGACAAGTTGTGTCCAACCATTTTGATCGAACTTCCACCGCCTCTGCGTGTGGCCAGCCTTTTTATTGAGCACACCAAGCTATCCAACCCAGTACATTACCACTCGCAATTTTACCATTTAAGTCTTGTTTTGCAGAGCTCAATGAGCTATGTCAAACAGGCCTGAATTGATAAAAAATCTGCAGCTTGAATTTTCATTATTTTGACATCACTGAGCAGAGGGTTAGCAATTTGGGAGAAAAACAAATTGTAAATGAAAGAGAAGTGTAATCACCGTAATTGTAAACACATTTATCTTCTTTCGGTCAATGGCCGAATTTCAACTTCGGCCCGTTTTAGTCCATTCCTCCACTTAACCAAGCCTTCGGGTTTGTTGTTGATGGTAGAGAAAATAGACCCTACCCGACAGACCATAGCATGCACATCCAAAATCTAGAAATTTTCCATAGCATCCACCTGCCTTTCTTTCAACGCAAAGTCTGAGTTTAAATTGTATACACGACCATGCCTTGACGAACTCAATGTCGTTTTTGACAGAAATGATGCGTGGTGTAGCTTATTTACAAATGGCACGTGATCACAGGTACATTTATACGCGAACTGCTATATTTATGTCTTTTTCTCTTTGATTCAACAAGAATTGTTAGAAATTCTTTCTGGGATAATTAAATAAAAGCAATTAAAATATGCTAGATGCAAATTCAAAAACCCATGACACCCAATGCATAATCTGTATATTCTTGCAGCTGGAACAGCTCACGGCAGTGACCTATTGAGTTCCTGTGGAAACCCCCGGGAAGTGGGGCATCGCTTGTTTACTGTGGCTAACAAATTCTGCTTCAGTGGTAAAATACGGTCCGGTAATAGTATGTCAGGTGGTTTTCGTGGCTGATCACCCGAACCTCGAAAGTGACGCCATTGTCACGTGACCCAGCTACATTATATGTGGTTGTCCCGGTAGCCCGCGCGGGCGATCATGTTGTAACATTATTATCATAGTGATACGTAGTCCCCGTGAGAACCCCAGAAAGTGAAGCAGTGCTTGTTTACTTTGGTAAAGACTGGTAAAATAGGACCCAGCCACGAATGCCTGGGGGAGGGGGGCGTCTTCTAAAATGGGCAACATGGGCATAAACGATTGGCTGGACTTGACTTTATCTGTATGTCGCGGTCACGATTGTGCAGAAGTATGTGACCTTAAACACCAATAAATAAATAAATACATAAATAGTGATATGTGGTCTCAGTGTGCATGCACGGCGCTTGTTGTTGGCGTGACACGTGTTTCCGTCGTCGATTTTGTATACTGGAGGTCGCCATCATGTTTGCGATGGTGGCGTGTAGTTGCTATGTGACCCAAAACCCTCTAATAGGGTGGGGTGTGTTCGAATGGTCGATTAAATTGGAGTATGTCTAATTGTCACAAACAACCCGACATCTACTCAAAATCAACGAAACAAACTTGGCGAAACCTTCATCGGGGGTTTATAAGAGTAACACGTAACGGATGTATAGGATTGACTAATTACCACAAACAACTCAACAACGGCCGAAAATCGTTAAAAATGACTTATTTTATTTTGATCCCTGTAGGATCCTCTTTATTAAAAGTAGCATGTTGTGCTGTAGGGGCCCTAAATAGTGCGGATGTGTGTTCGGAGAGTGTGTTCGAATTAACGGGGGTATATTTAAGTACCCAAATGAACCCAATATCTACCCCAAATTACCAAAAGCGACTTTATTTTGTTCGGATTTCTGGAAAATCTTCTTTATAATAGTAGCCCGTGGTGTTATGGGACTGGATGAGTATTGTTCTATTGTATAAGAAACTTTTGGCGGTTCGGATTACCCCATGACATTCATTATAATAGTAGTACGTAGAGTTATAGGAGTGTGGAGGTTTACTGGCTCGGATTTTCTCAGAATCATCGGTTTCTGTACATTTATCAAGTTAAGATTCCTTCGGGGGCCTCAGGTTTTATCCATCTATACGCAGTTCCACCTATTACTGACCCTATTCTGACTATCTTAGAGTTCTGTTTGATCTAAGCTATCTCTGGTCTCGACCTTTGTCATCAACCAATCAGATTACTTCATTGATCTCAACCCCCGCCCCCTGACTCATAATTACCTGACACACAGGTTTCTAAGATTAAGTCTAAGCGTCAGTCGAGTAGTGACTGGAACAGGCATTGGTGTGACTACTCGAAACACATCGGGCAAATGCGCTATCGCACGGACCACTACAACCCTATCGAGCCAATGGGATATCGAGCATTTTCCTGCACGAGTGACTCCACATTCGACTCTTTGACTCATCTCGGCAAAAAAAAGGATTCTATAACCACAGACGTTTCCCAAAAAGAGATTCTATAGGGAGTCCGTAAAAGTAATTCCTTAAGTGGCATTCCATAAGTTAGATTCCAAGCTCCTATACGCTCCTGTTAGGTTTACCATCGGCTTCCACTATGTCTTCAACTACCTGCTCTATGATCCACCACAGCCTCCTGTTGTATTCACCATTACTATAGTGTTCCAACAGCTTCGCAGCCTTGTGTCATTACTATTGATTGGCTTCCACTATTCTGTCATGTGCTTGAGTGTTCTACCATCCTCGTAGCCTTCTACAATTACTGTTAACTCGTGGTACCATGACTCTCAGTACCTATCATTACACAACTGCTGCTACGGTTCTCATTTCATATCACTATTATACTATACTTGTCTTTCACTGCTAAAAGCAGTTGATAACAGTCTGCTTGCTCGAACAACTTTTTCATACCTTTTCCAAGTTCCCCTAATGAGCCATCGAGCAGGAACTGAAACAGGCATCGCTCGGACGACTCGAATCCCATCGAGAAAAAGAGCTATCGCGCAATTGCTAAAACGAGTGACTCCACATAGAGCTCCTCGTCTCATTTCGGGAAAAGGGCGCTGACAACTATCCAGGTATGTGATGGGGTGCCGAGAAACATGGATCATGATTTTATGAAATGAACTATCGAGTGGTGACTGAAAATGCATCGCTCGACTCTATAGTACATTTGGTCGATGGGATTCCAGACGTCATGACGATGTCTGTTCCCGTCACTACTCGGTAGCTCATTTGCCTGATGGGATTCGAGTCTTTTGATACGGTAGAGTATTTGGGTCAGTTCCTTTTCATTTAATAATCTGTTTTTACAGATTAGTAAACTGTTTTACAGATTAGTAATCTGTTTTTACAAATTATTAGGAGACTGTTTTTACAGATTATTAGAACACTGTTTTTACAAATTAACTGGCTATTCGATGAGCGGTTAGTAGTATAGCATGTACCCGATCGTGCCCTGTTACCCGCACGTTCAGGGGAGCAGCTAGTGTTAAATTCTCATAGGAAAATACAACCGCCTCGTCTCAAAAATGGCAATCCTACAGCAAAAGTTCTGAATCGTCCGTTGGATGTGATTAAAGTGCCATTAAACTCGCTTGAACAAAAAGAAATAATCTGTTTATAATACGTGTCCTAAATTGAGAGATTTATTTCGATCGATGACCCCATCCGATAGCTCAATGTAAATCGAAACACGCCCATTATTCAAGTTAATCGGTCCCATCGACAATCACTTCAGCCCGAAACGATTGCAAGATAGAGTTGCTCCCCTTACATTGTAAACTTACGTCTGCTTGTTTACATTTTCACAAGTAAGATCCACCAAAAAAATAAATTACCAGGCCGATTAATTGAAGGGACATGCTGAATGCTGTCCGCTGACATAATAAATACGTTACGTGGTGCTTAGTGGTCGGATATGGTGTCATTTGAGACTCAGTGTGATCAATATTTTCAGTCACCATCAATGCATTTTCAGTCACCACTTAAGAAAGTGGTGGCCGAGTGGATAAGTGCACTGGTCTCTCATGCCAGAGGTCCCGGGATCGATCCTCGGTCGGGGAAAGTTCTCGAGGTGTCCGAACACTCTCTGTCAGCATCAATTGTGGGGTTGATGCTGTCACAGCGCACCGTCCTATCGGGTGGGGACGTAAAATGGCTGTCCTCTGTGCGGAGAGAGACACACTCCGTGCAGGCTAAAGATCCCTTCGTAGTATTCGAGAAGAGCTAGGCCACGAAGTTGCCGCTATGAAGGTCATCCCACACACCTACGCCATTGGGCCAAGGAGAGGCGTTAATATAAGTTGCATAACTTGTT
This sequence comes from Pictodentalium vernedei, assembly GCA_031216915.1. Lineage (NCBI taxonomy): Eukaryota > Metazoa > Mollusca > Scaphopoda > Dentaliida > Dentaliidae > Pictodentalium > Pictodentalium vernedei. The sequence continues at coordinate 391,710,690 of CM062296.1, read as the reverse complement.
CGCCAATCCTTGTAAAACAAATAAGATTAAATTAAAATAATATTAGGCTCGCCTAACACCTTGCCTAATAGTGATCTCACTTCGCCTCACATGACATCATATCCGACCACTAACATCCCGTAACTTATAATATGTACACACAGGCCTATGGATATATAGTATGGGTATGTGATGGAAAATTAATGGTGAAGGTGGTGATTTTCCAAAGTTTTCACCGCGAAACGGTTGACGTGGCTATTGATGCTGTGACGTCATGATGCGCACGCGACGTCATAGAAACGTTGACCGCTGTTGTCCGCTGTACAAACTGGTATGACGCTGTTCGGGTCAGGTGCGTCAGCTTCTCGTATTGGACTGATATCGTAGTATAGTATGGGAGGTTATACCCCTGTAGGTATACTTTTAACCCTTGGTACTAGTAATCGACCTTCATACTATCCTATGATTGATATAGATAATACGTAATGCTAGGTCAACCAGTATTGTGGGGTTGGGGGTAATGCTTGGTCGTCGTCTAGTGCGGTATTGCGAGGTGGTCTTTGCTTTGGTGGTTTGGATTGGTAGTACAGTATGGACGTTATATACCCCTGAAGGTCTCATCTTAACCCTTGTATACTATTAAAAAAATAGGGGATATTTGATAAAAGCGAGATATATGAAGAAATATATTTATATTTTCATCAAAACGACATTTGGGGCATTGCATTGTGACATCTGGTGAATGATTTCAACGATAGTTGGGTGTCTGACAAGCACACATTCCCCGCACTGAGCTGTAGAAGACACAGACTGACAGTCAGAGAATTTACCAGTTTCTGTCCTAGACTTCACTACCTTGTAAAGCCTCCTCGGTTCACAAGACAAGTGCGGATCCGACGTGGCATACTCCTCATCAAACGTCCAATATCAGCTTGATTGATGTTATTCCATTCTTCTTGCAGAGCAGCGGCGAGTTCCTTGACATTGTTAGGGGGCTGTTGGCGTTGCCGTACGCGCCTGCCAAGCACATCCCAGACGTGCTCGATTGTTGAAAGATCTGAATTTAGTGCTGGAAAAGGAAGTGTAGTGATGTTCTGCTCCTGGAGGAACTCTGCAGCGACACGGACCCTGTGTGCTCTTGCATTGTCATCTTGGAAAATGAATCGACGGCCGTGACGTCGCGCAAATGGCACCACATGAACTTTTAACATGTTGTCGCGGTAGTACTGGCCTGTGACATGCCTTCGGATGACATGTAATGCGGTTCTGCTTGTCGTGGTTATGCCTCCCCATGCCATAACCGATCCACCACCAAAACGATCGTGGGGCCTAACGCTTACGTCATGGTATCGTTCGTTCCGCTGCCGTCACACTCTGTTTCGCCTGTCGTGGAAGTCGAGAGTGATCCTCGATTCATCGGAAGACAAGACGTTACTCCTCCGACGATTGTCCCAGCGCTGTCGTGCACCACACCAATTACGCCTTGCTGCGATGTCACTAGTGACGTTCAGTCAAACGTGGAATTATTCGAGGTCGTCGAGCGTACAAATTCCAGCTGAAAAGGCGATTTCGGATAGTCTGACCACTGACTCGCACATCTGTCGCACGGTGCAGCTGCTGTCCAATTTCTGAAACACTTTGATGACGGCTACGTAATGCTGTGGTTCGGATGAAACAATCCTGGTTAGCAGTTGCCGCCCTTGGACGACCTGACCGACGTCTGTCATCAACATTGCCTGTCTGACGGTAGCGTGACCACAACCTGCTAATCACCGATTGAGTAACGATGAGAATTTGAGCCTCTGCAGTCTGTGTGTTGTCAGCTTCCAGCATGACAACGGCTCGAAAACGTTCGTCACGGGTCAGTCTTCGCATACCTCGAAAGTTACGTTTCGACCAGAAACTATTGATGAACGAGTTTATACCAAGAAAAGAACGACGAGACCTCCTAAAAAGCCCGTCCAGTACAAATGAAAATTTCAAAACGTACCACAATTAACGTGGCGTTCATGCGAAAAACCCGCACGAAGTTTTCGTGGGCCGGTGACATTCATGATCCACATATAACTTGGTAGCATATTGAGGTGCCCAATCACGCGTATCCAATACCATTTTCTGAAAATATCAACAGTAGTTTGGATACCCCTACTTTTTGAATAGTATATTAACCTACTGATTGCTTTGTACTATTCTATGAATGGTATAGGCAGTATGTAATGCTGGGTTAGGTGGTATTGTAGGGTGAGCGGGGGTAATGCATGGTCTGCATGACTATCACAGAAATCCCACACCACGTCACTGGATCACGTGTCTATGACATCACATATGAGGTCCTGTTGGTAAGGGTCGAAAACCACATGACATACGCCCCTCGGTAACTAACGCCAGGGATGGAAGTCCTGTAAAGTCATGATGTGGCCACAGATGCTGAAAGTAACTTTGAACTCCAACATCCACGTGGGTACCCCGAGGAGTAAAGCAGTGCTTATTTACTGCGGTAAACAAGCTTGTTTTACTGGTAAAATCGAACCCGGTAATTAATACCTAGGGTGGAAGTCCTAAAAAAGGGATAACATGGGTATAAACGATCAATAAAATAAATAAATCTATCGAGTCACATGAAGGGGGATAACTGCTTGGAGGATAATAACATTCTTGCCAAAAAAGCCGGCACTCATTTCCTTGTCACTCTCTCCTCGATTCCACAAACTCCGAGAAAATTGAAATGCAAAAAGACATACAACTACAACACTTGATTACCTCCTAATAATACTGAACGATACATAGAGTGAACGGAAAACGGGGGCTGTAAAAAGACCCAATTCATCACCAGTGCGCATTGTGAAGAGAGACTGCTCAGAGCTTGTCAAATATCCTGATGAAAACTCGAAAACAAATCTCTTGAAGGTTGCACAAAAGAGTTGCCTCCCCAAGACCATATCAACTTTTTCCAAGCTGCCGGGGTGGGTGGGTGGGTGGGGTGGAGGGTGGGGTGTTATATTCCTGCAGGACAGGAAATAATCTCTTGCCTATTAAAATAAGTAAAATTTGATCATGTTAAACCTTATTTTCTCTGCAATTTGTATCTATTGTTTGACCTGTAATTTCTTGAGTTAAATTTTCATGAATTTCTCATCAAAAGGAGTCACGGTTGCTTCAAGGCAGCCATGAGAAGATTTGATGAAAAATATATTAAAACCATTTTGCGTGTTGGACGGGCACTTTGAGGGATCGAACAAAATTGTCCGTGCACTTACTCTCCTGCGTTTTTACACAACCCACGCCGAAAAGAAAAAAAATTCATTCCTTACCTAACGTAACGGAAACAATCGACCAACGCTGTTAAGAAAAGTCGCCAATTCAAATTTATTTGGGGGGGGGGGGGGGGGGGGGGGTTAAAACATTGCAGTGTTTTTGTAAGTAAAAATGAAATTTTTTAGCTGGTCAGGAATTTTTGTACAAGCATCGTCAGCTATACCTGTTCGGGTTTGTTTTGTGTGTTAGTGGGTGAGGCAAGTATGGGGCCCAAGACTTTCTTTGGGAGGGGTGGCGCCACAAACGAAAGACAAATACCCTTCTCTATTCTTATCATATTGCTGCGAATATACCCCAAACACGAGATGAAAATATTATTCAAGCTTGTAATCAAATAATCTTCTCTTTAAAAATGAAAATTAAATTTGGCTCAGTGGGTCTCTCTCAGATTATACAGTACGTGGATAGAGGATTGTAACCAAATCACCCACGGAGTGGAGTTATCACCCAAACTATAACTTTCAAATTGTATACATATGGACAAAAACACAAGCAATATTTCAACCAATGGACCTCCGGGTTTAACCCGGAGGTCCATTGGTTGAAGCTTTGCCTGTGCTTGTTCTGCCTTGCAACAAATTTGCAATTATTGCTTGAGTGGAATTTCCACTCTGCGGGTGATTTAGTGATAAAACACTCCCCACGTACTGTATACAACATGTACTATGGGGCTGGGGGGGGGGGGGGGGGGGGGTCGTGAGGGGTTTTTTGGAAGGTCTCGTTGTTTTCAGAACAATGCCCTTCATGTCAGCAGCATGTGGAATAAATGCAAGCTGCCCTTCAGAACTTCCAGCTGTATATGAACTGCTGCGGTCCGTTTAATTATACAGTTAGTCACGTCTCGATGTCCACTTCGTTTTGCCTCGCGATAACACACACGGGAGTGAAAGTGCTTAAAACGACCATCGGCTAAAATGGACAAGCGCGAGTTTCGACAAAACGAAGATGATAGAGGTAAAGCAACTATAGTATTTTTCCAGGCCACCAAAGACCATGTGATTCTGACTTATTACTGTTATTTCGAATGAGCTTTTGTTCAAGAGACAGGATCATTTTTTTCGACATTTTAAATTTTTTTTCATCAGTCGGTCCACTCGCACTACCAGGTTTCGTTTGTCACCACCCCTTCTGATGAATGTATCGATATTTTACACTGAAAAGTCTCCTTTACGTACACTCGATCGGTTTGTATGAAAGGTTTCGTTTAAAACGCGGAATGGTGGACCATATAGGCCTACTGGTGTAACTGCCGTCTAAAGCGGGACCCTGGGGGGGGGGGGGGGGGGGGGGTATTTTAGACTGGCTGGTATTATTATAAAATTTCCATAAATTATGAGCAAATTTCCATAGAACATCGAATGCATGTTGGTCATATATCTAGATTGCACGCAGTGAACCAAACTGGTAATGATTTGGTCATGATTTATGGATTCCGACGAGTGCTTGTACAGTACGGGCGTCGTGGAAAGGTCAAAATAATATTTCCATGCATGCGTTAACAGTGAATCTCCGACATAAACCAATGGCATCGCCGTCAAATTTTCAGTGAATGAAGCACCGGGTATGACGAACACACATTCCTTCTAGAACCACAAACATAATTCGATGATAATGAGATACATCCGGGTCATAGATAGCAGAAGAGTTCAAAGGTGTTCCGCTTCTGGTAATACTTTGATCCCGTTCTGAAATATTCCGCTTTTTTGATTGCCTTGCCCAAACAATCCAGTCGTCTTTGAATACAATACTTGAGTCGAGACCAGGGACGCCGAAGCACTGGGGCGGGGGGAACAGCTGCCCTCCCTGCCTTCGGGCCACGGGGGCGAGAGGGGGCAGATAAAATCCTTCCCAGATTCGTCACTCATTTTTTTTCTATGATACATTCTAGTAGTAAAGCTAAAATACACCCCAATTCCGTTCTTGGAGCTTTCAAAATTCAATGGGGCAGTTTGGGAGGAGGTGCCCCCCCCCCCCCCCCGATGGGAGGGGACACCTCTCAAACTCCCCCATCTCGGGCATTCTCGAGACATGCATGCTTCGGCATGTCGTGGCGGGGCTGCTAGTGCTAGTAAATGCCCTTTTCTCGAGGCCTGCCCCCTCCCTCTACCCTGAAGTGCTTAATAATTTAATTTAATTTAATAACAATTTTAAAGTCTAGAATCCACACACGATGCTCAATGGCTGAACAATAATTACATACATACATACATACACACATATACATGTACATTATTTCACAGATACAATGATACATGGATCACTATTACCATTTATTGGTACCCAACGCCACATCAGCAACCAAGGCAATATCGTGGCGATAAGCAACAGAACCTAAAAGAAAAAGGGTATTGAATTAAAACAAAATAAAAAACAAAACAAACTACAACTTTACCAAAACAAGTATGTGAGTGTGACTTGACGAGTAACGAGGCAATCCTTACTGACTCAGTCACACCCACGCACCTGGTAATGTGAGTTTATGACCAAAATTAAAAGACCACTGAAGGAAATGCCTTTCGAAAAAGGTAGGTTTTAGTACCAGACTTGAATGATTCAAGTGATTTACTATTTTTTATGTCGATTGGAAGAGAATTCCAAAGCCTTGAGCCACCGACCGCAAAGGCCATATCACCAGCACTAGCAAATTTAGATACGGGATGAACCAGATTGAGTTGACCTGATGACCTAAGAGACCTCGGTGGTTTATGGATGGTAAGCAGATCGGACAGGTAGGATGGTGCAGATCCCGAGATACACTTGAACACCAAAAGGACAATTTTAAATTGAATTCTTTGCTTAACGGGTAGCCAGTGTAACTCAAAGAGTACTGGTGTTATATGGCAGTACTTTTGAGTTTTGGTTATGACCCGTGCAGCACAATTTTGGATGTGTTGTAGCTTTTCAAGAATAGATGTTTTAGAGCCAATCAGAAGAGAGTTGCAGTAGTCGAGGCGACTGGTAACAAAGGAGTGGACAAGCTGTTGTGACCTCTGCGTATCAATGAAGGGTCGAATTTTGCAAATATTTCTAAAATGAAAAAATGCACTGCCAGAGACATGTTTGATATGTTCATCAGCGGCCAAATGTTCATCCATGAAATAAACTAAGTTTCGAACACAGCTACTGGGTTTTATCGCAGAACATCCAATATTGAGGGGCAGTTTGGATATTTTTGAAAGTTGATGAGGTAGACCTATATATATTACTTCTGTCTTGTCATCGTTCAGTTTAAGAAAGTTTTTAGTCATCCATGCCCTGATGTCTGAAATACAAAGTTCAATCTTACTGCATGCTTCAGGCTCAAGGCGTGAGTAAAACTAATATACGGCTGTGTGTCATCTGCGTAAAAATGAAAGTCAAGGCCATGGCTTCGGATAATGTCACCGAGAGGTAAGACATAGACAGTGTACAGTAGGGGACCCAACACCGATCCTTGGGGGACGCCAAAACGTAGTGTGACCTTGCCTGACGACTCACTGCCAATAAGGACACTTTGCGTGCGACCATTAAGGTACGACGAAAACCAGTTAAGTGCTCGGTCAGTAAGGCCTACTCTCACTGCCAGTCTTTCAATAAGTATGTTGTGGTCTATAGTGTCAAAAGCGGCACTTAAATCCAACAAAAAAGACATGTTAGGTTGTGCCTGTCCGTGGATAGGAGGATATCATTTTGGACCCTCAGAAGCGCAGGTGCATGGCATGTCGGCCATCTGTCGAAGATCGGATTGTGAGCTTGTATCAAGCGAAGCTCTGATAGTCTCAATTTTTTTCAGAAAAGAAAGAAGAAAATCTATTCGCAAGGTCTTTGGATGACGAATGATCTGGGAGTACGGTTGTCGTTTGACGATACAGAAGCTTCTCAAAAACGACAGACAGCGCATTAGGGAAATTAACATTAGCTGACAATAAGTCCGAAAAGTATTTCTGTTTCCCGGATTTGACCAGTTTGTTAACAACATTTCGCTGGCTCAAAAACATCTCTCTGTGAACACATAGTTTCGTTTGCCGCCAGTGAAGCTCTAGTTTGCGTTGTAAATCTTTTGCGTGCTTCCGGCGCCCCTGGTAGAGACTGCTATATTTACTTCTGTTAGAGGGTGCAATATTTACAATTTGAAGAGACATGAGATTCCATTCGAGAATCGATTGATCCGAAATCCACTGCGTGGTACGTTTAGGGATTCGACACTACTCAAAATTTTAGATCTGCAGGACCCAAAGAGGGTAAAACTATATTCCTCGAACCTATCGAAGACGACAAGTCTGTTTGGTGTAATCTTAATCAGTAATAATAACGTTCTGTCATCTCACTGTATGTCGTCCCGATAAGACTTTCTTGTTGATATAATTTGATCTCATTGTTTGATAAAGTGTTCTTTAAGTATATTCCCCCCTGCGTAGTTGTTCTCCGATGTGTTTTGAAAATTATCTGTCTGGTGGCAACAAGGTAACAGGATTTCGCTGATATGACAACAATCGCCGAGTATATAATTTTTAAACACGCGTGGAAAAATAAGGCGTATTAAATGATTAGTCTATCAGTCAGTCAGTCCGTCCGTCCGCCCGTTTGTCTGTCTGTAAACTGTATTTTTTGACTGGACGTTTTCTCAGTCATCTTTCCATCGATCTTTTCCAAACTTGGCACGAATAGTAACCACAATAGGAACCCGTGCACCTGCGATTGAGGGTGATCGCATTAACCCTTTACCTAACATGAAAAGCAGACGACACTTGCAAAAAAATTCTTGAATAACTAATATGTTTTTCATTTTTTGTCTCAAAAACATAAGTTACAACCCCTCGTTGGAACGAGCTCGACGAGCTCGTTCCAACGAGGGGTCATAACCTATGTTTTTGAAACAAAAAATGAAAAATTAATTGGCGATTTTTGAGAATAGCGCTGGCCGGTTTTGTTGTTACGTTGTGGCCCCATGGACTTGGAATTTTCACTGCTCTCTGAAGTCCATAAATGTTTATTGTCTGGTAGTTTTCTCAGTCGTGTTTTAGCCGATCATCTCCAAACCTGGCGTGAATAATAACCATAACAGGAACCTCTGCACCTACTCTTTGGAGGCTCATCCGATTAACCCTTTCAAACTTATGGCCAGGCGAACTTGGATTTTTCCCTGCTCTCGAAAGAAAATTTGCCAAGAACTCGAATTGCTGAACGGGTGTATTTAGCCACGCCGGGCGTTGCTCTTGTTAAGTTTGCTTTAATACATGCAAATTACTCATTTACACACGACCAATACATTTTCAAACGACAAATACATTTTTTTTATTTAGTTGGATCTGTGTGGGAACTCTTATGTTTTGTAACTTTTTGAAACCAGGAAATGTCACTCGTTTGACTCATGCAACCAGCAAGTGCATTCAGCTTGAAAACTGATATATTTGCTCAAAACCTCGTCTTCTATCCTCGCGGTTTCTGGGCCATATGTTTGTTCATGGGAGAGCAAGTGAACGTACCCGATGGGGGATAGGTGATGGGGTGGGGGTGGGGGTGGGGGTGGGGGGCTGAGTCCGAATTCTAACATCTGCATAGGTCAGCTGATGAAATTACAGATGACATACAACGTTTGGGAAAACTGACATTTTTTAGAGCCTCAAATTGTCTCCCAATATTTGAGGCTTATTTTTCGAACATTTCTTTGGGGGAGGCACGGAGTCTTTTTTGAAAACTATACTCCTCGGCCGCAACAACGCGAGATTAACACCTCCTCCGTACCTTTCCCCAACTCAGGACTTCGTGCATACCTACAGCATAAAGATTCTGGACCCAAAAAGACCTCCGTGTCCCACCCCAATATAGATACCTGGCTATGCTCCTGTGGGGGACAGGTTCTGCTTGGGGGTATAATTTATTTGGACCCAATTGACCAATACCCAACACTGATAAAACATAACTCCTGCAAAAAAACAAAACAAAACAACATAAAAACATTTCGTGAATAACTATAAACTTTCATTGTTTGCCTCGAAAACATGTAGCTCTTGAACCCTGACTGGAACGTGCTCAAAGGTGCCAAGAAAGTTTATCTTTTGTAGGTTTGAAATGATAAAGAGTAGCCAATGGAAGGACAGACATGTTAGTGTGTATGGAAATGACTCTCTTCTTATGATACCTGAAGCAACCTCTTACAGTGACAGCGAGAAAATCTAAAAACGAGACCTGTGGTTACCATGTATGAATTTAAGTCGATTTGCGGCTAAAAATCTTGGGAGCACGAGAGGTGACATTGTCAATTTTTTTTTCAATCCGTGCGCACGGATTATTAATTCTTGCGAACGGTTTACTAATCCGTGCGAATGGTTTATTAATCCATGCGAACGGGTTACTAATCCGTTCGAACGGGTTACTAATCCGTTCGAACGGATTAATATACAATGCTTTTTACACTTAACACCTCACGGACACCAGTCATCACATGCGCCCGAGAAGGAACATGTTAATTTATTTTATGGTTCTAACACTAATCAATGAGCATGACTGTAGAGGAATGGCTCTATGAATGATCCTCCCCCCTGGGATGGATAGGAACGTGTTGGTATGCCTTTTGTAACATTTATCGGTCATTTCCTACTTGCCAAGTATTGGAAAAGGATTGATTGATAGTTATGTACAGGCCGATCAGTCCTTATTGGGGTCCTGGGCGGGAGTCCTACCCGTGGTGGAAGTCATTTGGTGGAAATCATCACGTGACTATACCTCCTGGTAGTACTGGTAACCTGCTATCGAGTGACCTCATCGTAATGGCAATACGGGGTGTTACGTGCGCACGCCAATGCCAATTGTTGGAAATTTTTTTTAGCTTTTTAGCTGGATCAGAATCTCCCGAGAGTCCTCTGTAAAAGGGCCATAGGGCTGCCATCTAGTATTTGTACCGACACAAGTTATCCCCTGTCCTGGAAGCAGCATATATGAGCCGACTGATCCCTTTTGGGGTTGGTAAAATAACCACATGGTTAGGGTTAGCCCTCACAACTCACACTACTACCGTCACTCCTCAAAGCAGCGGTTGCTGCTCCTGCCCTTTAATCCTTATCCTAGGATGATCCTGATCCTGGAGTGATCCTGATAACAGGATGCTCAATAACGACCCCATCCTGATCCATGGATGATCCTGGGATTATCCGAATCTGACTCACTCCTCCGCTCATCCCTCTTCTCATTCCTTCATTGCATCTTCCCTTCCATCCTCTCCCTCCTCTATTCCCTCCTCCTTTTAGAGGCGTTTAAGTAAAAACCGGCTATTTGTCTCCCGAAAAGGGGTCAGACGGCTGGTGTATTCTACTTTAAGGGCAGAGGGTTAACTCGTGTCAACTCAAATACCCTCAGGCTAAGATGGTGGCCAACTGATCCACAGCCGCAGGCCACAGATGTCTTATGGTTTTCTGACTGATTCACCGGGATTCTTTCTGTTGCTGAAGGTACATATTCGGAAAAGGAAAAAGAAGGGCGACATGTGTTTTTCCAAACAAAGTTGTGTTCTGTATGAAGCTTTAAAGTTGTAAACTCTGTGGTTGGACAATTAATGACAATTGGCCATACACCATGCTTTTGCATAGGGGCCCGTAACGCGCTCCCCTGGATATTCCCAGCACCCTCCTCCCATACGCTGCCCCTATATTCTATAACATACAAAAACGAGTAGCATAAAATTTGTAAGTGATGAGTAAATTCAATCGCAAATCGAATGGAGTCACATATTGAACTATTTTACTCCCCTGAATGCGCATGCGTGTAAACAGTGGTAAAGATGACAATCTAAATTACTATTGCAATCTGTGGGGGAAAAAAAACTTTCATTTGCCACAAATTTAATTTTTTTTACACAGTGGACAGACATATGATCAAATATTTTATAACATACTTTTTTAAAATGGTATCAAATACGTTTTGTTAAAATTAGTTTTTAATGGTTCCATTTTTGTTTAAAATTTTCAATTTTTATCCCAGTACATCAACTTATTAATTTGCTATAAAAGACTGAGGCAAGTAACTTCAAAGTCGTAAACATGTACTTAATCCTTATGAGAAAATTTGGACGGACATAGATTTGATTAAAGCAAAAATTAATTTTCTTTGTTCAAAAAACATATTTTTGATATGTTATTGTTTTAATGGTCCCATTTAACTTTGAAAAGTGGTCTTTTTTTCTCTATTTATGACCTTAATAATAATAATTTATTTTCTAGAGCGTAAAACCACAAATAGTGCTCTAAAACGCTTGACAGAAATAAATACACTTTTCTGAAATAAAGAGTCACATCTGTTTTGGTTGCCTCTTACAGAGGTTCAGGAGAATGCTTCAGTGAATAGGAAAGTTTTAAGATTTCTCCTCCTTGGAGACACTTACATGTCAAGTATGACCGCGTGCGCATTGGTGCTTGAAAAGTGACGGGAGATAACTTGAAATTCTCGCCCTTACTACAGGAAGACAAATAGTTCAATTTGTCGCGGAAGGTGTCAGTGAGACGCACGAACATGACAACAGGCGAGAAAGTGTTGTTATGCATTTTGGTACAAATTCTGTATTACCCCTTTCTGTCTTTTATAGCACGTAGAGGCAGCGTATGGAGGGAGGGGCCTGGGAATATCCAGCGGAGTACATTGTGGGTCCTGTGTTAGAAACCTCCTGTAACCAGGAATGCAAGGCTGAGCATAGTGAAATGATAAATAATCGGTTTACACTTGGCACTTCAATAAGCCTCACGTGACACGTATTAAGAAATAAGTTGACCATGTCACCTCCCGGGCTCCAATATATGAACACGAACAGAGGTGGCACGGTCAATTTACTTTTTTATCCGATCGCATAGATTAGTAATCCGTGTGCACGGATTAGTAAACCGTTCGCACGGATTAGTACACCGTTCGCACAGATTAGTAAACTGTTCTCACAGATTAGTAAACCGTCCACGGGGATTAGTTATCCTTTCGCACGGATTAAAAAAGAATGACCTTGTCACCTCTCGTGCTCCATAAAAATAAATAATACCAAACAGAAATATTTGGAAAGAAAGATATGCCTGCTCTAGTTTATCTTTCGAAAGAAAAATGAGGTGGGCTGGAGAATGGTAGTATTATATCATATACCCTGACGGGCCTGATCAGGCTGAGAATGCGCAGCGCGTGTTGTTAGGGTGACACCTATTTCCGTCGTCCATTTTGCATATTGAAGGTTGCCATCTTGATCTCTATGGTAGCACATGGTTGCTATGAGCATGGAAGGTTTCTTAAAGGAAAGGTGTGTGTTCAGAGGGTATATTCGATTGAATAGGAGCAACTCTAATTGCCACATACAACCCGACAATCCACTCAAATCGCAAAACACCATTCAAAACCACCAAAACGGCTTGCAGAAGGCCCATTTCGGGCTTATAAGAGTAGTACATAGTGTTTTAAGGCGCGTTCCTTTCTATAAGAGTCAAATCAATTACCCAAATAGACCCGACAAGTTGTACTAGTTCCAATTCTTTCAGCATCCTCTTCTTCTACGTATGAACATATAATCTATGCTATAGTTTATGTCTATTCAGCACTATTCATTTGTTCTGGCTAGTTCTAATCCTATCCCAGTATTCCTGTTCTTGTTTCAAACAGCATGTTTCGTTTAGCCAGCCGATCACATCACTTAACTACAGCTAACTAACCATTCAGACTGCTTGATTTCCCATAATCTGTACCTGCTTGTACAGCGTTATCTCCCGTGTGTACAGCGAAGGCCTATATGATTCTCAAACCCAAAAGACAATCGTACAGTTGCTGAAAAGTCATTGCTCGAACGACTCAAATCTTATAAAGCAAATGAGCCATGGAGCATTTGCCCCATGAGCAAATGCTCGAACGACTCGAATGTTATCGAGCAAATGAGCTATAGAGCATTTGCTTGAAAGGGTGACTCAAATACTGCTCTGCGACTCATCTCGGAATTTGAGGATGCCTTTGATATAGTATTGTCTATATGAGGATATCATTTGAGGATACCTTTTGAGGATATCTGTTGAAGATACCTTTTGGAGAATACCCTTTGCAGGGTATTTATCTGAAGACAGTTATGGCCCCTAACTCTTACACAGCTTCTAGACCATACATCACCTTCATAGCTCCAAGGTCACTGTTGAAATATGTGTTGATATTATATCACACACACTATATATATGTCAATTTGTATACATATAACACCATGTATGTGGTATATATATGATAGAATAAAGAATAGAATAGGAATAGGAACTACTTATCCCATGTCATTGTCACCTGTCCTTTGACCAATTTATATTGTATGCACCAGTGTTCTACCGGTCTTGTACCATTAAGGCCTTGTGCCATTACAATTGACTACCACTATTCTGTCATGTTTGTCAACCATCACTAACTTGTGGTACTACTACGGCTCTTGCTACATTAATGCCAGTACGGGTCCCAATTTATATTACTATAATTCCTCTGCTGCTTGCTCAAACGACTCGAATCTTATCAAGCAAATGAGCTATCAAGCAATTGCTCAAACGAGTGATTCCACATCAGACTCTCATGCTCATCTCGAAAAAATGGAATTCCATAACCACAGTTGTTTTCAAAAAGGGATTCCGTAAATGGGATTCCAAGCTTCAATACAGCTTCCGGTAGTTTTGCCATCGACTTCCATCTTGCCTTGTACTGTCCGTGCTTTGATTATCCTCGTTTGTATTCACCCAGTACTATAATCTTCTACCAGCCTTATAGTTGTGGCACTACTACGGCTCTTAGTACAGTAATGCTGCCACGGATCCCAGTTATATATCAGTGAAAAGCCGAGGGAACCTTTGAGGCCTTCCCTTGTCACAACTAGGACCCTCCAGTCGTTGCCCTCTCTTCTCACTTCCCTGAAGGGAAGTGGAACAGGGTCCCAGTTAGGACACCTCCCCCCCTCCCCGAGAAAATATCACTATCATTCCACTAATGCTTTCTCGAACAACTTACCTATTCCAAGTTCCCATAATAAGCTATCGAGCAGTTAATGAAAAGTCATTGCGACATCAAACGACTCGAATCCCATCGAGCATATAAGTTATCGAGTAGTTGCTCCATGAGCAAATGCTCTTGGGACTCGAATCTCATTGAGGAAATGAGCTATAGAGCAATTGCTCGAAAGAGTGACTGCACATACGACTCTACAACTCATCTGGGTATTTGAGGAACTTATGATATGGAAGTGTTACATTAGAGTATACCCTTTGAGGATATCTTTTGGGGATACTTATCTAAGGATATTTTTGGCGATTTGGGGGATTGTCGGAGTGTTTGTGGTAATTAGATTTAATCCTATTCAATCGAGTATATCATTTGAACACACCCCTTTACTTTAAGAAGCCTTCCAGTCTCATAGCAACCTTGTGCTACCATAGAAACCGAGAAGGTAGCCCTCAATATACAAAATGGACGACGGAAACACGTATACTAACAATATCCGCTGTGCATGCGCACTGACACCACGTATCACTGGTAATTACGTTACAACATGGTCGCTTACGAAGGCTAACATGACAGCGCCACATGACACCACTTGGTCACGTGACTATGACGTCACTTGCCCTCATTCCTTCATTCGTATTCGGGCCGTCCGGATACATGATATATACTACCAATGGTCTATTTCCTGGCGATTCGTCGTCATCCGTCTGCTACCCCTGCGAGGAGTGTGCCTTGCTGGGTGAATCTATCAGGAGTGGTAGGTATAGCCCTTTCAATTTCCCTCTCAGTCTCCTCTTCCCGTTCCATCCTTTTCCTCTCCAGAACTCCGACACACGGCGGACATCATTGTGTCTTGCGGATGGTCCCTTCCTTTTCTTCATTTGTTTCCCACTGTTCGTCTTCTGTCGGATAAACCTACACCCATCAAGTCTAAGTCGCCTGGAGGGTGACCAGTTCATCGGCATCTGTGTTGGGTGATATTATGATATACTTGTTGCAGAATATTATAAACTCATTTCTACCAGTTAGATGGAATTCGCGATCTAAATCCACGTTTGTTTTTGCCATGTAGATACCAGTGAATAAGGGGGAAATTTTGAAACTTCTCGGGGGAATGTCCGCGGATACTCTTTTGAAGGGTACTTCGTGCCTTTGGCGCGTGGAAGCTTCAGTTCTCTCACTAGTTAAATGCTTCCACAGCTCTTGCCAAAAGGCAAATGAACAATCTGCAATAAATACATAACCCGAAACCAGGATCTAAAAATTTTCCAATATGGGGAGGAGTGAGTTAAAACTTTCCGACAGTGTTGCCGGGTCGTTGACCGTCGGTGCTAACTTGATACCTAACTCATCATAATTTTTCCAATGAGGAGTCACATGATATGTTTTTTTTTTTAAACAATTATAAAAAGTAAAATTACAAATTTGGTATTGTGTGGGTTGGGTAAGGAGTTGAAATGGTCAACGTTCTTTTCAAATTAGCGGCTTTGAAAATGTAGGTATTCGAGCTACACGATGGGCAACAAGATTGTCCGACATACACGGCCCCCCGGCACCCAACTTACTTCGGAATTGAATAAATACTTAATATTGTGGGAGAAATGTTAAGCTTTGAACAAGTCAGTACCAAGTATCATAAATATTTATTACTGCAGAATCTTTTTACTGATTTCTAGGACTTATGAATGGACTCTGGGCGTTAATACACAGCAGTGGCTAGCCACAAGGGGTGGTAGTTTGGGTCTATCACTAAATTTTTCAAAATATTCTTTGGGTGGGAGGCCTAGTCGTAACTATGACGCCCCGACTGTCACACCCAATCTCACTTCCCTTCAAGGGAAGTTGGGGGAGGGGGTAACAACCAGATGGTCCTAGTCCTAGTTGAGAACAGGTTGTGCACCCACCCTCTCTCAACGCGGCCTTGGACCTTTTGAGAATGGCATTACTTAACCCTTTGAACCCTGGCGGTATCTTCCATGTCAGTTCAATGGCAGCAGTTGGAAGAGTCCATATTTATTATTTGGGGTTAGACCAATTAATATTTTCGGCGTGCAGCCTTAGGGCTGCACGTTGAAAATATTGATTGATATACATTACGCATTTACCTTGTAGCCATCCCCCTTAATGACATTTTGACGTAGCTTATGACCCGGCCGGAAAAAAAACGGTCTCTGGTGTTCAAAGTGTTAAGAAAGTACGCCGACTTGAGATCAACGTTTTTTTTAAAATTTGGCGAGCTCTCTCCATGGCACCCAGAACGCCTGCTTAGATTTATACACCAGGCCCCGCTGAAGACTGTTGCGATTTCATGTGAAAGACTCATCAACAAATAAGGACTAAACTCTTGCAACAAAAAGAAAGGGATTTGGCGAAGACTTCTGGTGTCTCAAAACACTGTTTGGTTGTCCATCATTTATAACTTGCGAACATGTCCAGTTGTCGTGTTCAAAGGAAACAAGTTTTCTTGATCACTATCATTTCGGAAAAGTTTTTGTAGTTCAGTATGCCCGTTAACCGACCGTATAACACACGTGATTAACCCCTTTCCCAGTGGCGTAGCTACGGGAGGAGGAGGCTGAGAGCCTTGCCCCCTCCGCCACTTTTCGATATCCTACCCTCCCCCACCCCCACCCCCACCCCCACAGCATTGGCCCAATGCAAGTTTCACACAACATAGAACCCCAAAATGGTCGCCAATATAAAGGCTACACACGCTACAGATTCGCTCTTAGAACACTAAATTTTTCAAAATTTTTTCGAGGGTGTGTGAGGGACTTATCCTAACTGGGACCCTGTTCACACTTCCCTTCAGGAAAGTAGGAAGAGAGGGCAACGGAGGGTCCTAGTTAGGACAAGGGAAGGCCACAAAATATATAGTTCCCTCAGCTTTTAACTGAAACCGACTCCACAAAAGCGTTAATGGATATTAATTTAGTACCACAAATAACAATAACAACCACCTCTATTAATCATGAAATAACAAACATCTCTCACTTTCTTTACATTTTCGCGAGTTTATTTCGTGTTCGGTGATACTCTTTTCACCGTGATTCGCTGGTTGTATATCCAGTGAAAAATGCGATTTGCAAATAACATAGGCCTAATCGCATGCCCTGTGTTGGGCAAGATGAAAAATGCGACGTCTATGTTAACGCTATTTCCTTATATTTTTTAGAGGAAGCATGTAACAAAATACGATTGTTGCAAAAATTCTTAATTAACTAAAACTTTTCATTGTTTTGCCTTAAAGCATTGCTTCTGGCCCCCTCATTGGAACAAGCTCAATGAGCTCATTCCAATGAGTGGTAATTGAGCTTGTCCCAATGAGTGGTCATAAGCTATGATTTTGAGGCAAAAAATGGAACAACAATAATAAAATTCGAATAGCAATTTTGTCAATAACGTTGCAAACGTTGCAAATATTATTTTTTTTTATATCGATACATATATAGCTCATTGCTATATTAAGAGACAAATGCGTTATTGGGGACCATAAATGGCCAATTAATCTGCAATAAGGAAGTTTATTATATTCGTTTGGCAAATAAAACTCAGGTTAAAATGTTATCATTGAGAACTACGATGCATGCAATACATTGACCCTTCGAACACGATAAAGGTTGTTACGCTTTGCTCTTTTTGAAAAAGACCTAACTTTGTCATAATAGATGGAAGCTCGGTAAAATCGTTGGGTACAAATATTCAGAAGCAGCGCAAGTGAAGAGGGTTGGAACATATACATATAGGTCCAGTGGCCGGGCTGCATGAGTGGCATGGATACACTTTCCTCTCTCAAAATAGGCTTTACGCCGCTCTTCACTTTAACCCTTTACCTAACATGAAAAGCAGACGACACTTGCAAAAATAATTCTTGAATAACTAATTTTTTTCATTTTTTGTCTCAAAAACATAGGTTATGACCCCTCGTTGGAACGAGCTCGACGAGCTCGTTCCAACGAGGGGTCATAACCTATGTTTTTGAGACAAAAAATGAAAAAAATAATGAAAATTAATAGGCGGTTTTGAGAATAGCGCTGGCCGGTTTTGGCCGTTACGTTAGGTAAAGGGTTAATTCACTCACACAAACACACGAAACCAACACACAAAAATCTGATATCTCCATCCCAGAGCTGTAACTAACATTTTCTTATTTGGAAGTGTGGGGGGGGGGGGGGGGGGGCGTAGGACGTTGGTTCCAGGCTCGGTCATATCGCCCAACTATTTGGAAAAAAACCTGTTTGCTTTTTTCGAACACTTATACGCTACAAATACACTTTACATTGATAAAATACTGTATTTTAAATATGCAACAACAATTGTACACCAGCAAGGTAGAGGTGCCCGACCATCTGGGTGCTTTCAACAAGTCATGGACATAAAAATCATTTGTTATTAGTTACTCTTATCCCGAATGTGGAGTTCTTTCGATATACTGAGTCAGGCATTTATCGCACTTTCTAGTCTGTGTATATTTTGTCGGGCAAGCAAGAGATTTTGCCCAAATGCGTACTCCACAACGTGTGTATATTTTCGTTGGGCAGGCAAGAACGTCTGCCCAACTTGGTATTTCATAATTCCTTCCCAAACCTCTGCCCGACGAAACCCCTTGATCGGGAGATTTCGTGTGAGTGTGTGTGTGTGTGGGAGGGGGGGGGGGACCCCGAATTTACACCCCTGTTCCAACCCGCGACTGAAGACCTGCTCCGCCCCAATGTAAATCTGTTGATGATTCTGCTGAGTTTTTGCCCATAATCTCGCTTGCTTAATAATAGTGTCGACACCATTATCAATTTGGGAGAAAAGATCTCAGCAATCACAATTATTTGGCAGTGATAAATAGAGGGAAAATACCATCACTATCATTATTTTCAATCAAATATCATGGCCATCACAATTATTCGGCCATCTATTTGTGCCTTTATTGGTGCTTAACGCCACATCAGAAGCTAAGTTTATATCGTGGCCATATTCAGCCATCACTGTTATTAAACACATAAAAGTTCATATGTTAGCATTTTACCTAACGAATATACCACATCCGCTCAAAAAATATTATTTTTCAAAAAAGTTCAACAAAACCATATCATGTGCCCCCTCATTGGAACGAGCTCGACGAAAAAAATAAATAAATTGGTACAAATGGTATTTAAAATAATAAATTTTGATATCGTCTTCGTTGGGTAAAGGCTTAACGTGTTTACATACCGGTATTAATTATAAGAAACTGCTAACTGGCAAATGAGGTCACTCCAACGGATTCCCGGGATATGTTAACTTCAAATGCCAACAAATTTAGTTTTACCTTGGCAGTGAATTCGACCTATACGGTCAGTTCGTTCTGTTTCTGTACTCAAACTTCAACCATCTACCATAACGGAATCTTCAGACTGGAATGTGATTGAAGTTGGAGAAACAGACCGGAGCAGGACTAGACTGCTACATGTGCACCAAAAGCGAAACGCAAGAAGGTATTAATACATATAATTATAACACGCGGTGCAATTCGAAAGAACTTCGTTAGATATTTTGAAGGAACAGTGATGCCCACTAAATTGGATATCTCAGTTGAATAACCCTGTTCAGTGGATATAACTTTCAAACACAAAACCATTTACCTTATAATAGGCCACGGTGTCACTATCCGTCGATAAATCAGGTTTAAAGAAGAGGTAAAGAGAAGCCAGGTTTTGATGGCACCTTTGGGGGTCACTGTTGTTCAAGACGAGGTCGCGGTCGCTGGAGCTTAAGAAAAAAAACTGGGAAATACGATGAAAAGGAGTGCCAAATGTGTAATTTCGGGGTAGTGGAGACCCTGCAGCAATTTCTATTAGAATGTCCAAAATACCAGTCTAATAGAATAAGATTCACCGGGAGTATGATGGGGAAGTGGGATGGGTGAATAAAGGACATGTCGTTGGTGGGTGGCACAAAGGAGAAGGTTAGTATGCTCATCGGAGAGATAAGAGGGAGGGTGGGGCATGGGATGTCATCAAGCAGTTCGTCTCGGAGTGTTGGGAGGAGAGAAGGCATTCGGGAACACAGAGCTAATCACGGCCTTCTCACCTGAAAAGCACGACAAATTAGCGGCCGACCAAAGTGTTATTATTATTAAGTTATGAAATACATGCCATTCGGGGCAAGGTGAGTTTCGTCTCAACCTGTTTGAGCGTCATCGATTTTCCACCTGCATCGGGACACTTTTGTAAGTAGTGGAAGGAGCTATTCTTCGCGACTTTTGGTATTGAGGGGCAGGCACAGGGCCAATATGTACGATGTTCGTGGAGTGCCACATCAGTGCATTACCAACATATCTACAACATCCATACTTAACCCTTTCAACACTGACGCCCTGGATTGTATCATTTCAGTTAATACTGTCAACGGCGAAATGGGCGAAACCATCCTGTCTTGTCGGGAGGCCCAGTAATAATTTAATCCAACAGCTCTGTCGAGCTGCTGGATTAAATTATTTCGGAGCCTCGCTTCAGATTTTTGCTCTTTTTATCGTCTGCTTGTCCAATACCTGTTTTTCTTCACGCAACAATTTATGCACACCGAGTTGACAGGATTAAGTGTCGATGTACAAGTAGTATTCTGCGATAACGGAGAACATGTGTTCGTTATCATTTCTAGTGTACACAAAGGCATGTTACCCGGAGCAGTGCAAAACTATTTTAGAGACGTGTTTTACTAGTATACGCTTATTTTGTTACTAATAATTGGTAAGTCCCCACGAACTATTACTCCAACAGCCGGCAACAAAACAAATGCACACACTCTAAAATCAGTTGGGGTAAAACCCAATTCAAATCAACTGGGTTGAGTGTATAATAACTCAGTTGGGTTCATATTCCCTTAACCCAGTTGATTTGAGTTCATTGTTTAACCCAACCGATTTCAGAGTGCATTTTACATTAGCATTTCTTCTGCGTGGACCTAAAACGAGTTTTGCGAGGATGCAGCCTGCTCACGATATCGGAGTCATTTGCGGATTAGAAGCAATTCTCTGACACGGATTATTTTTGTAAAATGTACTTGAACACATTAACTTGTACGATACTGAATTTTCTGGGCAAACGTAATGTACATTCTATACAGTTTTTTTCGTTACGATTTATTAGAGATCGCCGAGTACTCTCCAACATTCGACAACTAAACAAAGGCATATATAGACAATAAACATATAGTGTGTTTTTATATCTGTGTTATACAACGAGTTGAAATATGGTTTATTTTTTCGAGGCTTCGCCGAGAAAAAATAAACCATATTTCAACGAGTTGTATAACACAGATATAAAAACACACTATATGTTTATTGTTTTTATCTGATAACAAACAGACACCCGTCTCATGCGTCTACCCGACTTATATATGCTTCCCACGGGCCTCCAAAGAAAACCAGTCTACGAGACAAAAGAAATAGGACAAGACGCATAGAGTTGTGTCCCTTACATTACAAAACCGATGACGGCGATTGTAAAGTGCGATTGCACTTCTTGCATCATGTAACTGCGCTGGAACAAAATAAATTTCAACTATTTTATTAACAGTAACAAAACGGTGTTTCAGTAGAGTTATTCTTTTTTTGACATAGTTCCAGTTTTCTTCCGTGTTTTATGCTGTAGTCCCAATATAACAAATAATTTTGCGTTTGTTTACAATTTTTACGAAGTGTTTTTTTTCAGGTAGAGCAGACGAACTTTTAATTAGCGCAGTTCCGCGAGTGCTTTTGATCGAGGCCGTGACTATAAATAGTTCGCAGTCGCCGCATACTAATTACTATTAACATTCAAGTAATTTCTACAATGTTTTGAAGCAAAATTTTTGGTTGCCTTTATTGAAGCAAAATAAATAAGAAATGACACCATCAGAGGATTTTGACAAAGTGCAATAAGCGTACAATTAAAACCTGCCCTGTGATATAACGATGTTTCATGAATGAATGAATGAAAATGGAATTGAAAGAGGTCAGAGGTCGTTCGCATAAATTATAATTATATACAACACCCGTTGTATATACTTCAAGTATATACAACGGGTGTTATACTCTATGGTTATCAGATAAAAAATGTTATCATTTACCTGCGGTTGGATTATGAGGACGTTGGAGAAAGGAGCCAATGACAACATACCGGCGAATTTTATTCAGATACTTATAGTACCTTCACAAGCCAGCAGTGTTGTAGTGTGGCATTTCTTTTTATTTTTCTTCTCCCCCAACCCCCCTTCACTTCTTTGTTCTGTCTCTTGCAAAGTTGAGTACCCATCAGCTTTCTTCTCTAACTTTGTACATACACAAAATTGTTTCAATATATACATACGTTACATATAAATTCATGTAACTACTTGTAAACATGTCATAATTTGTAATTGTAAACGTATTTCAAGGAAAGGATATAATCTAAGTGCTGGGCACTTGTTATCCAATCCTTTTTGTTGATTATAAACAAATAAAATGTGTTTAATCTAAGTACCTTCACAGTATGAGAATGCCCCTAACTACTGGAGGCAATTGGTTGGAGTCCACGCATTTCGCACGTAGTCTTGCGCCTATAAATATTTCCATTGGGTTCAGCCTAACTTCCCTTCTTATGGATTCTAGGGAATAAGTTTCAAAGTCTATTGAGTCCGGAAAAAACCCACAAAAATTAGGTGTTCTCATTGTCACACTTTCTCCCTTGTTGACTCGTCCGGTGGACGAATCAATAAGGGAGAAATTGTGACAATCAGATCAGAACACTATGTATTCGCTTCTTTTCCGGATAGAATAAGTAACGATAGTCCATAGGGAACCTAGACCAGTTCCCTCTCGATAAGGTAGTTTGATCAGTTAATGCACAGAGTAAAACCGTGCGGTCGGATTTTGCTGGGACAAGCGGTTCAGTTTTCCGGTTTGCCACATAAAACCGGAACTAAATCGGAAAACCGAAAAGCCGCCCAGCTGTCCAGCTGTACAATTAACGACTTATGTTCTCATTCTATAATATCGGCAGTGAACGATATCTGCAAATAGTATACATTGTCGAAGTATCCTTCTAAGGTCTACAGTAGTTCAATAGGATTGGAGTTCGGGCCCTTGCTGGTGATATGCCAATGATATTGCTCGTTTTTTTTATTTCTTCTTCCAAACCATGCCTTACCCTCATTCAGAAGATGGGGGGTTTTGGGAATGACTACTTTATCTTGAATACAGATAATAATATATGACTGGTTTATACACTAGGTATTAACTTTTCCTGGAGGAGACTGACAGTTAGATTTATCCCTTTACCCAACGTAACGACCAAAACCGGCCAGCGCTATTCTCAAAAATCGCCAATTAATTTTCATTATTTTTTCATTTTTTGTCTCAAAAACATAGGTTATGACCCCTCGTTGGAACGAGCTCGTCGAGCTCGTTCCAACGAGGGTTCATAACCTATGTTTTTGAGACAAAAAATGAAAAAAATTAGTTATTCAAGAAATTTTTTTGCAAGTGTCGTCTGCTTTTCATGTTAGGTAAAGGGTTATAGTAGCAGTTACCCTTTATCCAACGTAACGGTAATATCCGACCATTGTTATTCACTTAAAAAATCGCCGTTTATTTTTTTTTTAAATTGTTGCTTGCGAAACATAGCTTTTTACCCCCAATGTGATCAAAGTCGTTCTAGTGATGGGTCATAAGCTTTGTTTTTGTCAACTTTTTCAACCAAAAAATGTTGCCAGCGGCGTTCTGGAAACAAAAATTGCAGACAAATTGAAAATTGTTTTTCCGCCACTTTGGTGCTCACAACCCCTCTGTTGAAAGACCCTTTTCCGAATTATAATAAAACAAGAGACCCCAAGGGGCCTTAATCGCTCACCTGACAAAGTGGTTCAAAGAAGTATTTTGGGTCACATTCAGATAGTCGTTGCTCATCCTAGAAATATTGTATACTAATATAAAAACATTCTGTCTGTTGGATCTGAAGAAGATTTTAAAAGAAATTTCCTCATATTGCACTAACTTAAAATTCGGGCTCCCACAGGCAGTCCAAGTATTAACCCAGGGACTCGATTTGAACAAACGTGAATCTGACCTTCCTAGAGATCTTGTATGCCAAATATCAAAAGTTTCTAATAGATGGTTCTGGAGAAGAATTTTTTTAAAGAAATTCCCTCATATTGCACTAAGTTAAAATTCGGGTTCCCATAGGGAACCCAAATATTAACCCAGGGTCCCGATTTGAACAAACTTGAATCTGACCCGCCTAGAGATGTTGTGTACCATATATGAAAGGATTCTGACTGGTGAATCTGAATAAGATTTTTAAAGAGATTCCCTCATATTGCACCAAGTTAAAATTTGGGCTTCCATAGGGAACCCAAATGTGAACCCAGGTATCCGATTTGAACAAACTTGAATCTGACCTCCCTAGAGATGTTGTATACCAAACATGAAAGGATTCTAACTAGTGGATCTGAAAAAGAAGATTTTTAAAGAAATTTCATCATATTGCACTAAGTTAAACTTTGGGCTCCAATAGAGAGCGCAAATACTAACCCAGGGGCTCAATTTGAACAAACTTAAATCTGGTACCCCTACAGATGTTATATACCAAATATCAAAAGATTCTAATTGATGGTTCTGGAGAAAAAGATTTGTTTAATTTTGGAAAACAATTTATGGGTGCTATCAGAGTAATGCCACTTGTGGTGCCCCCTGTGGACGTGGCAACTTTATTTGAACAAATTTGAATTGACATATGATAAGAAACATGCACATCAAATGTGGTTCAATTCGGCCCAGTTGTTATTGAGGAAAAGTCGATAATCATGTCTCTCAGACAAGCTTATCAGACGGATGAAATAGATTATTTATCACCCTCACGCATGGTTGCACTAAAGTTTAAAATGTGTCGCGAAATTCTGTAAAATCAAATTTTACTTCAGCTCTGTGACAGATAGTCCTTTAGAAGCGCTGAGACCTCAATTTCCACAAAAACAAAACAACCATACTGTACGCGAATTCCAGTCTCACTTGTCACTGCCACTGTTTAAAGCAAACTTAAAGTATCCAAACAATGTCGTGGACGAGCTGTTGCTTGCGGTTTTCACTATGCAGTGCCAAGTACAGGTAATTCTCGCACTACCTCCTCTTGTTGAACTGTAATCCTTATATGGTAATATTCCGACTGCATCATCAAGGCATGCCTTCGAAGAAGGCATGCCTTGATGATGTAGTCGGAATATGTTGTCAATCGAGACTTGCGCCGTCACATCCCCCCCCCCCCCCCTTCAATCGGTCATCTTCAATACGTCCCTGGTTCGATTCCGATTGCGAATAATAGACCAGATACGTTTCGAGATTGCATTCGAATTCAAAATGAGTGACTGGCAGGGCCCCAATGATAATACCATTAGCGGCCTCCTTGGGGAGACACCTTGATATCTATCCTCCCCTTTTTCCAAACTTTACCAAATATTTAAGTTTTACCTTTATTGAATCATGCCAAAGGTGTATTTCTTCCGTTACAAAACCACAAGATAAAGCATTTTCCATTGCCTTGATTCAGAGTGCCATTGAACAAACTGCACAAGGGTTGGTGTCAGTAACATGTCCATGGAATACATGGAGACAACTTTTTTATATCAAAGGTACCATAAATATATCAGATGTCCAGATTGTTGGGTAAACACTAAATGATTAGCATCTTCTTCTGGCTGTTTAATTAATTCCCCCAAAAAATTTGTTATTCTGAATATCTGACATAGAGATATAGTTACCAAGCTCAGAGACTCTTGAAGAGGAGTGCGATCACGTCACAGGTAATATATTATGCATCAACTTGTGCTAAAACATATCCTGGATTGTTGTAGCACTTGCGTTTTGGTCATAAAATATCGCCAAAGAATTATGAAAATGTTTTGGATATGCCTCAAAAAATGCCAATCTACTTACAAGCCCATGTGGTTTTTTACATACTTACTTTTTATTTCAAATCATGTTACTAAATAGATGCCCTGAATTGGGGGCAAACATTCTTCTTCTTCTAGTCATCAGGTTGTGAGTTTGTGGATTTTAACCCTTACCCAACACAGACGATTTCAAAATTTATTATTTTAAATATCATTTTTTAAATTTTTTCAAAATATTTCAACAAAACCATATCATGTGACCCCTCTTTGAAACGAGCTCGACGATTATTTTTTCGAAAAATAATATTTTTTCAGCTGCTGAATTTGCATATTACGCGGGCGGATGCGGGCGATTCGTTGGGTAAAGGGTTAAATCCGATGTGTCTCAACTGTGGCCCGAGTCCCGACTGATAACATAATAATAATAACTGCAACTACATCACCAAAGCATGCATTAGTTGTAATTATTGTTAATCCTTTACCCAGACTACGGAAAAAGCGAGCCGCGCTATTCACAAAAATCACAATTCAACTTTCAGTATTTTTTTTTTATTTTCGTCTCAAAGGCATAGTTTATGACCCCCCTTTGGAACGAGCTCGTTAAGCTCCTTCCAATGAGGGATCAGAAGCTATGTTTTAGACGCAAAAATGAAAACAAATAGGTATTTGAGAATTTTATTTGCAAATGCCGTCTGCTCTTTGTGTTAGGCTTAAAATACTCCAGACTCCTTGGAATTTACTTGCGGGTAAATAAAATATACCTGTAGTAGTCGTGACGCAACACGTACTGTACTCTAAATTGGCCATTCTGGGTCTCAAATTGCCTATATCGGGTACCACTGGCGTCCAATTTGTATGGCCGACTGTTGGTTATCAAATCTAGTCTTAAATTGTAAGAAAGTACATGATCACTAGCAAGAGAGAACCGATATCTGATACTCCAAACCAGATAAAACTTTTCTTACTGACACATTGTTGGACAGGCACCCCATACCTACCCACGTTAGCTAACCCCATCCTAGTCGTGTTCACGAAGTAATAACGAATCCTTAATCCGCATTTGTTATGCACCCGACAAACTGTGACGACCCCACTTAGACTGCTCATTTGTACTTTCGTGGATGTGCCTAGAATACCGACATTGTTTCCCAAGTGAGTAAACACAGGGACACGTACTCTGAATACATTGATTTTTCATAACGTGAAATATGATTTTGTCTGAATAAGAAATGGTCTGTCATTCTACTCCAACATCTGTCATAAGTACAAATTATAGAGTGCGGAGGTAAACATTGCTCTTCATGGTGTTTACATTATGTTCCGGAATCACTTCAAGATCAGTCAGCGACGAGAAAGATCAACAGATCCATAAATAATAGCATTCCATTGTTCGTACACCCTTTTCAAAATGAGAGGTTATAGTACCTGGTGACGTGATTTTTAAAAGCAATATGAGTGGTAGGAGATGTGGTGAATGTGCCTCATCGGAGGGAAGGGGGACTGACGTCCTAGTATGGTTGCCATGGTAGCCTGCGTGTCACCAAACGCTAACCGATATTGCATTCACTGAATTGGACATTACTAATATTCTGAAATCTTTACCCGTTAAAAAGCGAGTGGTCATGACGAGACTGGGCATAAATTGTTGAAAGAGACAAAATCTACGGTGCGCAAACCCTTATATTTATTATACAGAAAATCCCTAGACGAAATTACTTTTCCAGACGAATGGAAACTAGCCGATGTTAGTCCTCTTTTTAAAAAGAGCGACAATTTTGACGCAAACAAATTACAGACCCATATATTTATTGTGTTGTATTGGAAAAAGTTATGGAGAGAGTTGTATTCAAGGGGATACACAAATATTTTCAAGAAAATAATCTCTTCTATAAATTTCAGTCTGGATTCCTGCCCAAAATAGTACAGTGTTTAAACTGATTGAGATGTACCATTACTTATGTCAAGCTACTGATAGTAACATACAAACCTTTGGAATATTGTGTGATATTTCAAAGGCTTTTGACAAAGTATGGCACGATGGATTAATTTTTAATTTAAAGCAATATGGTGTTCCGGGGTGAATCAAAAAATATTTTTCAAACAGGAAACAACGGGTTAAAATAAACGGTTCTAGCTCCGAGTACAAGATGGTTAAAGCCGGTGTTCCTCAAGGTTCCGTCCTTGGTCCCCTCTTATACTTGATATACATTAATGATATAGCCGAAAACATTGAATCCCTTTTCGTCTCTTTGCAGATGATACTTGCCTTACAGGGATGTCTAGCAATGCTGTAGACATGTCACCAAACGTAAATAACGGCCTCAGTAAAGTTGACGAGTTGGCTAAAATATGGCTTGTAACTTTCAATGCCCCAAAAAACGAACGCAATACTTTTCACGTTGAGTAACAGCATTATTTATCCAAACATTACCTTTGAAAATGAATTGCTTGAGTTCACCAATACTCACAAACATCTGGGTTTGATAGTTCAGTCGAATCTCTCCCGGGAAGCTCACATTGATCTCATTTGCAAAAAATCATGTTCTGAATTTTCACAGCTAAGAAAATTGAAATTTTCGTTAAACAAAAACACGTTGGAAAAATGTATAACGCATTTATTCTTCCCATCCTTGAATATGCCAGTCCGGCGTGGGATACCGCACCTGCAACTTAATGAAACGACTTGATGACATACACTGCGATGGTGCCCGATTCATTACAGGTCTTACCCGCTCCGTGTCTCAACAACGGCTCTTCTTAGAAATAGGCTGTCAATCTCTACAGGAAAGAAGAATTTCACACAAAATGGGCACCTTCCACAAAATTGTAAATGGGAATGCTCCAAGCTTTCTCACTGATTTATTACCATCTCGTGTCTAGGATAACTTGCGTTATTGCCTCAGAAACCCTTCAAATTTCGTGCCATACCGCACTCGGGATGAGTTATTTAAGCGTTCCTACTTTACTTCTTCAGTTGAAATATGGAACACTCTTCAGGAATCTACTCAGAATGCCCCACTATTAGAATTTAAAACAAACTCTCTCAACCCCCTCTCCCCCCCCCCCCC
Source organism: Pictodentalium vernedei (assembly GCA_031216915.1). Taxonomy (NCBI): domain Eukaryota; kingdom Metazoa; phylum Mollusca; class Scaphopoda; order Dentaliida; family Dentaliidae; genus Pictodentalium; species Pictodentalium vernedei. The sequence continues at coordinate 391,681,495 of CM062296.1, read as the reverse complement.
TCCCCTGTAAACCTCCCGAATATTTCACTGCAGGTGAGAAGGCGGTTAAATAACCTCCACTGTCGCTCAAGATGTGGCTGTAGTGATCTAAATGGGGATAAATTTCTCATCTACATTGCAAAATTTCCTAACTACTCTTGTGGGAATCCTGTTGAAGACGCCGAACATTACTTTGCAGATTGCCCACTCTTCTCTCACGAAAGAACTGAATTAGCGTCTACACTATCAAGGTACTACGCCATCCCCAATAACCTTGACTAGCTGTTATATGGAGACCCTGATCACCATACAAGCGACAACATCGTTATCTCCAGTGCTGTTAAATAAATTTATTGAAAAAACAAATAGATTCGTTTTTTTTAGAATTGTATTTTCTGGTTATGACATTCAAAGGGCAAAGGTGGACCATTGGCATTTTCAGGGACCTGGCAGTTTGCAAATTGTCATATCTTTTAAGGTGCCAGTGATTCATTTTAGACAGTTATGTTAAATGGTAGAGAGTGTAGTTGTGGAATGTACAGTTGTAGAACGTTTTGTAGTATTGGTCCCTGATCACATGGCCAATAGTACAACCGTAAAGTTACAAAGGGACATTCCCAACTTTTCTTCTTTTTTTTTATCTTTTCAATTCTTCACTATTTTTTTCTTTTTTCCGCATTTCAGGATTTTTTTTCATTTTCCCACTGTTTTTTATTTTTTATTAAATTTTGGTAATAAGATTATTGTACATATCTACACATTTTGCCGCGAATCAAATTCTCTGTATTTATATCTGTATATTGTTGGAAGAGGAGAGTTTCCTAAGTGGAAAGCACTTGTTCTCCAATCCCAGTTTGTCTTCTATATTGGCAAATAAAATATGTTTAATCAAAAGATGTTCAAAAGAAGACACATCTGAGAAGATCCACTCAAAAACAAACCACAGGATTTACCACAACAGAGAGAGAATACGTTGAACCAGTCGTACTCCCTGGACATAAACTATTCAAAGGAAAAACAACGATCGGAGGATAAACCATTAAGAATCAATGGCGCTACCGCTTTCACGCCAGGCAGAAAGAAACACAAAACCTTGGACCCAAATTCCTGATAGTAAACAACTGATTGAACACCAGAGTAATTCAACTACTGAACAGAAGAACTACGTATTGGTCGAGCACAAACTCTGTTAACACTTGAAGGAACGTTCAATCAGCCGAGACCCCAACAAACAAACTACTTCGGAACTGGTTAGACACTTGAGGTCTCGTTACAGTTATTCAACTGAATATGTCGGTTTTTCAACAAATGCACAACTTCGCCTTGACACGATCGATAATGTTTCGTACTTAAATCACCTCCCCAATTCACAATCTTCATAATGTAATACATTTTCCAGAACCCATCAGTGTGATCTTTGCTGGGGAAAACAACACATAATCAAAATCATACTTTTTCATTCAAATACACTCAGCTGAATTGCGCAGTTGATTGCTAAAAATGGGCCCAAATTTTCGCATTTTGGGTATAAAGTTCCAATTTTCGTGCACTGTCCCTTTTGTCACCTGCAAAATGTCAGCACCTTAACAGGTCTGGGTTAATCATTAAGCACTCCTCATTCCTGTGTGACCTTGACCTCCAACTGAAATGCGCCTGACTGTACAGTTTGAATGAAGACCATAAGCTGATTATTTTGGCCATATCACATTTAGAGAGCACTATTTACTTTATATACTAAATCCACACCATCAGAAAATAAAATTATGGCCCAAAATAGCCATTTGGTCGAGGATATCCAATGACCCCGGATATGACCCTTTTAATTGGAAACAAGACCAAAATACAACATCTTTCAAGTACTTCAAGGGCAATAACTCTTAAAAACAAATTTCCATCTTGTATATACAACATTATTAATATTTCACAAACCACACCCCAATGACCCTGGTCAGGAACAGGAAACGAGACCTGGGAGAGACCATAGCATCTCAAACCATGGGCGAGAACGAAACGATACTTCATTGCAACTAAACCTTACAAAGAAGCAGAGATTTCAACAAAAAAGCTTCACAGCCATTAAAAGTCAAGATACATGATCCACGAAAGACAATGGAAAGGATCGAAGGATCGAAGGAAACTTAACACAGCGGAGACAGTGAAGATTGAAGAGGAGAAGATCTAAGGTAGAAATGAACAGAGAGAAGGCAGAGGGGATAGAAGAGACGATCGAAATGAAGATAAAAGACAACGAAGTGAACTGAACAGAACGAAGACTGAACTCTATGTCAAAGTTTGGGCTATAAAAGACAGTGTACAGTGAAGTCAATAAAGTTTTGAATTATATCAAATATTTTTTTCAGTAGAAAAGGGGAATACCCTTGAGAGTTTGGGCAAAATTTTATTTTACGGAGTCGACTAAGGATCCCATTTACGGAATCCTTTTATGGAAACCCTTTTTGGAAAACGTCAGTGGTCAAAGAATCCCTTTTTCCGAGATGAGGAAAAGAGGGGTGGTAAATTATACTTTATTGATGTATTTCCTCATGGCCCTCGTGGCCTCATACAATAAAAAGGGGCACCGAAAGCCAGTTGTTTGTTAGTTAGGTTTGCTAAAAGTGGGGTGCCATAGGATGTGGCAGTTCGATACCCAGGTGATAAATGGAATGATAGATTATACCTCATTGAGGAATTTCCTCATGGCCCTGATGGTCCCAGGCCAGTCGTATGTTAATTAGGGGTGCCGGATAGTGGCGTGCCAGGGGACGTGGTCGTTAGATACCTACCTAGATGGGGATAAGAAGGATGGCAGATTATACCTCAATGTTCCTCATGCCCCTCTTGGTCTCATTGAGGGATTTCGTCATGGTGCCCATTGCCTCATACAAGAGAAAGGGGGGTGCCGAAGGCCAGTCATTGTTAGTTAGGGGTACTGCATCTTGTGCTTCACGGGAGGTGGTGGTAAAGTAGGGTGATCTGACTGGACTATCTGGCAAGACGAAAGGTCTCTTAGGGTGTTCGGATCAACAAGAAGAATGCACGGAATAGGGTTAGAACTATCAGAACAGACAAAAAAAGATAAAAATCGTAGCCAATAAGCCAAAACTGTTCCAACTGTATGGCTTTTCTACGCTACTGGGGTACCTCCGTAACAATCGAACACGACATTTTGGGACATTCTCTTGATGTTGGAAGCCGTCATCGTAACCAAGTGCCATCAAAGTAGTAATGAAAAACGAGAATTCAGGAAGCTAACAAATTGTCGGGTTGTTTGTGGTAACTAGATTTACCCCAGTTAACAGTAATCGCCTTATAGCACTACATGCTACTCTTACAAAAAGGATTCTGGGGGTATCCAAACCCGTTTCAGTGATTTTGGGTCGTTTTTTGGTGATTTAGACTGATTTTCTGGTCCATTTGGGTAATTAGATCTACTGCTATTCAGTCGAACACAGCCTCAGAACAAAACCTATTGTAGGCCAATGGGTCGCAAAACAATCCTGTGCCATCAAAGAAACCAAGATGGTGGCCTCCAGTAAACAAAATGAACGACTGAAACAAGTATCACTGTAGCAATACTCGCTGCCAATGCGCACTGGCACCAAGTATCACTATGGTAATGACGTCACAACATAGCCGCTTCCATGGGCTACCAGGATAACCATACATAACATCACTGGGTCACGAGACTATGACGTCACGTCCAGGGTCCACCAATGAGGCCCGTTTACCTCATCTCCTAATACTAAATTGACATTTCTTTGGACCTCCATTTTGGGCATATTTCTCTAACATTTCTTAGCTTAGGATGGGCCTCCCCCGGAGATATTTAAAAAAAAATATACCCCTCCTACCCAGCCGTAGTAGAGAGAGGGACACAACCTTTCACCACTAGAGACTTCAATATTTCGTGATATCCCTACAGCATCCATTCCACATGGATCCACCCCCCCCCCCCCCCCACCAAAAAAACATATTCCCCCTAATATAGATGATACCTGGCTGTGCGCCTTGTGTCACTGGCGCAAGGCGATAGGAATAGAAAATGCGGGGTTCTTCCTGGGAGTAAAAAACAAACTCGTCACAGTGTTGTCTTATAGTACGCGCCTGGTAGTTAGTACACCACCACCGACATGGATGGGGAGGGGGGGGGGGGGGGGAACTGCTTGGTTGTCTTCCGCAACGATTTATACCTATATGATCCTCGTTTTTCCAGTTACCATAGAAACCAAAAGTTTGAATATCTGCTAACTGCACTTGGATTTGAGAGTGTCTCCACATTTGCTGATCTCCTTGTCCCCACATTAAAGAGTGCGAATTTCAAAATACCTTTCCTAACCGAACGTGTTTTCTGTTCGGCGATGAACAGAACGTACCGGCATGTGCTTTTATCATCGGCTATCAGTCACAAGTATATCCTTCCAGTTTAAGAATTTGTTGTTCATTAAAATGATCTCATTGACCCTCTCAAGAACAGCTTATTCCGATGAGAAGTTATGAGCTGCGCACTGAATAAAGAGATACGAACAAGATTATGTGGTATTTAATTGTACTGCGAAGAGGAATTTGATGAATTGCTCCAGAATGCTCAGAATGGTACTTAACTCTCTGCACTCTGTTGTCAAAATACCAAAGTTTTCAGCAGCAAATTTAACCCACAATGCAACTGAGAATTTAATAAATTATATCTTGTTTGACAGAGCTCATTGAGCTCTGTCAAACAAGATATAATGTGTTAAATTTTTCATGTGGCTTGGGCAACATGGGGTCAATGACGAAAATTTTGAAATACTACCAGAGTGCTAGGAGTTAACACGAACGTAGTTTGGGAATTAATTTCGGAAGACCGTAGGAGCTTGTAAATAAATAATTATGTGACCAAACAAATCCAAGCAAACAACTTTCTGTAGAGCCCCCTCACCCTCCGGCTCCGGTCTTGTTTGTAACTTTAGGAAATTCGTGTACTTATGGAATTTTGTACATGGATAAACGAGGCGAAATCAATGAACATTACATGCATTTTATCTCTCCCGAAGGTTGTGATAACGGTTGTTCACAAAGACAGTGCTTCAGATTACAGAGCATGACAGGCGGGTGGTAGTTGCAGTGGGTACACTATCGACGAAAAACCCCAAAGGTTTATAAAGGTTATAATCTTCCGTCATATTAAAGTGTACTTCAAACTTAAATGTTTCACGACAGCGTGCTTTACCACGGGGAGCGCGGTGGCTCAGTGGTTATGGCATTAGACTTCAGACGAAAGGTCCACGATTCAATCCCCGCCAGGGGTACCTGCGTTGTGTCCTTGGAAAGGCACTTAAGCCCGATTGCCCATGTGTGGGGGGGGGGGGAGAGGGGAGGGGGCAGTGGCGCTGTGTACTAAGACGTATTGCACGTCGATGGTGCACTTGTCTTCAGCCAATCCTAATCATGTTCCTGCGGAGTTAGTACGTTGCGAATTCTGACAGTTGCTCGCCGCTGCTCGGTGGTTCCCTCCGGGTATTCAGGCTTCCTCCACCTGTAAAACTAACCGACACGAGGTGACCCTGGCTGTCGAAAGTATCGTTAAACCCCCATAAAAAACTCTTTACTACGGGATTCCATGGTAAAGATCTATACAGCATTTTCCACAGCAAACACATTTTGTATTTGTTGGGAGGGTCAGGAATAATTTAATCCTACAGCCCCTCGGGGCTGTGGAATTACATTATTACTGAACCTCCTTACAAACTATTCCTTGAAGCGTGTGTTTATGAACAACGAACCTCACATTTACGCAAACAGTATCCAAACAGGTCTTAAAATGGTTAAACCTGTCACAGGAGTACCCATGTCCTACAGTGTGAATAAATGACATTCTTTTTTAAGTATTTATTGATTATTGCCCATGACAAGCAAATAAAATTGGTCATCAAACTGATATTGCTCGATAGATTTATATTCGTGTATCATGCTATTCTTATTAACACACCGACAAAGAAAGCAAACGACAGGTTACAAAATTATACACACTTTATTAACAAATAGTTTTTGTCTTAAAAACAGGCGCAATGCATATTTTAAAACATTGAAGCTGAGGCTAAAAAGGGTTTTGGTTCACGGGTAACCCCCACTGAAATTGAAACCCTCTCATTGAAAGTTTTTACTGGCTTGCAGTGTGTTTCAAAATTATCAGGAAATCGTGACACTTTAAAATTTTACCTTTCTTATCGATACATATTTATTTGCAGGTGTTTGCAATAAAAGTATGATTAACCCCTGTCCACTCATGTTGAAGTTATAAACATTTAAACCTGCAAATTTTCCCATACAAATGTAACTCAGAATTTAATCATTTCAATCTTGTTTGACAGAGCTCAATGAGCTCTGACAAAAAAGATTGAATTGATTAAATTCTTAGATGCATTTAATACCGGAAATATTTGAAGACTAAAATTTCAATACTTTGACCTCTGTGTTCAGGAGGTTAAAATACAGGGTATGTTTATTATATTTCATTTGTAGACACTCAGTTTACTCTGTTCTGTAGCAAATTACTCATATAGTAGGTGGACTGTATTCATTTTTCGAAAAGGGTGGATAAATATAGCAAATAAAAATAAAAGCCTCCTTGATTTGAAAAATGAATTGCCCGTGAACCAAATATATTGTTTTGTTTGGCCTAAGTATTGCACTCAACAGTTATATTTGGCAGTTTTACACGAAGAGAGTCAATAATATAATCACAAATGCAGCGGGATATTACAAAGTTCCAAGAAAATGTTCCACACATGGTTGATTGAAATGAAAAAAAAAAACGAAACGGAATGAAGATAAAATCAGGAAAGAGAAATACTTACATTTTCATTTTTACGCAATTTTTCAGAGTATTTTGCATTGGTCGATTACAACATTTTGTTTGATGACTTTATTTTTCCCAGGTGAGACTGAGAATTTAAGCAACTATCTGCCCCCGCGTTGGCGGCCGAGATATATTGGGAGTCCTCTGGAGTTGGGGAAGATGCGCATGGTATGTTTCCAGTGACATAGCCATGTGTGGCGGAGCCTGATCCCCAATCTCCACAGTCCTTTCACAAAATCTTGAATTCAACGATATGCACAGGGCGTCAATTAGTGAAATTACAGATGACATACCATGGGGGCCGTTCTTTCGAGTTTCAAAATGTCTCCAAAAAGAGCCATTTGGGATATATTTTTCAAACTTTTCCCGGGGATGTCCAGGCCTGGGCCTCCACCGGAAAAATATTTTAAACGTTTAACCTCACTACTCAGGACCACCGCGAGAGGGACGCCGCCTGCATACTTTTCCCCAACTCAAGATTTCGATCCTTGTGATATGGCTGAAATTAAAGTCTTGGACTCCCTCGAGGATCCTTGTAACCCCTCCCTAAACTAAATTCCTGGCTACGCGCCGGCATGTTTCTGTAAACGGATATCTGGGTTAAACTCGGAAAACCATAGGCTGAATGCTTGAGGTTCCAAAAAGTTTTTTGGGTGTGGGAGTGGGATGGGAGAGGACTCCACTACATGCTCGTTTAGTAACAATCCGCTCTAATCGCACGATACATACACCACTGATCTTCATACAGCTGACTTCTTGAACGTCAGGGGAAAACGTTACAACTCAACTGCCCCCCCCCCCCCCCCCACACACACACAGATGGCGTCAAGTCAATGAACGCGATAAACCCTCCTGATCGATGACGTTTCATGACGTAACAGCTTTCACTTCATCAAATTCCATGGTGTTTACTGCGTTCGAAAACTATATATAATTACACGGTATCAACTGTCCAATCTCGGACACTTGTTACTTCTCAATAATAATTATTATATGTTGTAAATATTAAATTTGTATTGCTGCGAAAAATTTGCACATCGTCAACACAGACACCAAAGTATATTCTTTAAAAATTGATCGGTCATTGCGAGGTGTCTGAAAATTGAAAACCTTAAGAGAGTTTTTTGTTGTGGCTGAGCATTGTTTATTTATAGCATCCCACTCCCCCGCCAAACACACACACACACAGAAAGTGGCGGTTGAAACACTTTTCTGTATGTGACTAATGTACGTGCTAGCAATCTAGGTGGCGAGATTAGTGAGACACAAGCATATCTCATCATCGAAGTCGGTAGTCAGGGAGACCAGGTTGAGGGGGAACGCACCACCCCACGAGATGGCCGCATTCCGCTATATTTAAACGGAAAAAGCTGTCATATTCCTTGCATTTTGAATAAATAAATTTTATTTACTTTTAAAAGCTTGTGCAGATCGTTTTTCATAAATACTTTTTTTTTGTTCTAGTAACATTTTTCCAAGAATCGTGCAATGGAATCTAGGCATATAGGCATGGTTAGTGATAACGCAAATCGTCACTGTTGGCGCTCCAAATAACGAAATTCGTCCTGCAAACAGCGGCGTATGTGGGTGGTGGGAGGGACTCGCCCCCCTACTTTTCCTGAATAAAATCAACTTAACATATATTCACGCCCGAAAATACCTAAAACTAGTTCATGTTCTCTCATCCTGATATTTCTTGGGTCATCTTGCTATAGTTATTCCTTCCTGGGTACAATACAGCCACCGTGGACTGGCCACTTTCCACCGGGTGGGCAGTATTTTCACAGACGCAATATTAGATTGCATACACAAATTACAGGAATAATCATTAAACATTTAATTAATGAAGCACACGGCACAACCCTTACTTCATTAACCCTTTACCTACCCTAACGGCAAAAACCTTCCAGCGTTATTCTCAAAAATCGCCAATTAATTTACATTATTTTTTTCATTTTTTGTCTCAAAAACATAGGTTATGACCCCTCGTTGGAACGAGCTCGACGAGCTCGTTCCAACAAGGGGTCATAACCTATGTTTTTGAGACAAAAAATGAAAAAAATTAGTTATTCAAGAATTATTTTTGCAAGTGTCGTCTGCTTTTCAGGTTAGGTAAAGGGTTTTTAATTCAAATTTTGCTGATGATTTTTATTAACTGATAAAGGCGTGCGTGGACATCACTGCCCACGCGTGGTTTACGACCAGTCCACGGCGACTGTAGTTACTTAAGCCGCCAAAGAATAATATTCGTATAGTGCTCCAATTGGCATGAAGTTAATTTTTCCGCGAGGAAGACCCTGGATCTTCACTAATAGGGAATACACACACGAAGTATTAATTATTTATTGGTGTTTAACGTCACATAGGCCTACTTTTGCACAGTGGCCAATCGTGACTGCAACGTGGAGATAAAGTGAAGTTTAGTCAATTGTTTACACCCATGTTGCCCATTTTAGAGGACTTCCTCCCCAAGCATTGGTGACTGGGTCCTATTTTACCAATAAAACAGAGCTTGCTTACCACTCTAAACATGCACTGCTTACTCCCCTGGGTTCTCACGAGGGATACACATACGTAACCCAGTACTGGGTGAAATGAAGTGGGTGAGGGAGGGTATCTTTCCTCACTTCATTTAGCCTCACTATTCTCCTGCCAGCAAATTAGGCCTGGTCCTCGCCAAATACTCCACGCGTACCTAATATACTGCAGATCCCCTGTAAGAACCCCCACCACTATCCCCAGCGCTCCTGGTGTAAACACTTTCTCTGCGACACATTGTTTATACTTAGTTTAAACTTAGTATGTGTGAGGGGCAAAGGTTTAACCCTTTACCTAAAGTAACGGCCAAAACCTGCCAGCGCTACACACAAAAATTGCCATTCAATTTTCATTTTTTTTTTCATTTTTTGTGTCAAAAACATAGCTTATGACCCCTCAGCTGAACGAGCTCGTTGAGCTCGTTCATTTTTTTCTTAATTTTTTGTGTCAAAAACATAGCTTATGACCCCTCATCTGAACGAGCTCGTTGAGCTCGTTCAAATGAGGGGTCATAAGGTATGTTTTTGACGCAAAAAATGACAACAGTTAGTTATTCAAGACTTTTATTTGCGAATGTCGTCTGCCTTCCATGTAAAGGGTTAAAAAAGAATTCGAATGGCGACTTCTGTGAATACCGCTGGGTGAATATGTCTGTTGCTTTTGGTAAAGGGCAAATAAATCGTCTCACTCTTTAAACTTCTCCATGATTGTTAATTCTAACTTGCAACTAGCGAACTTGCAATTTTGAAAGGTGGAAACAAATCCGACAGAACACCAATAAATCCCTCGAGTGGGGGTACTTGCCGTTACGGGATTTAAAAATAACTTGCATTCTGTATTTCGCAATGGTAAAATATTGTTCAGTCAAAGGAGAAAAAATGAAACGGTTCAGATTTCTCTTCCGAAATTGGAAGGTACGTATTGATCGGACTTCAGTTATATGTGCACTATGAAAATAGGCCTTCATTTCAATCCTTCATCTAACCCAAATAGAAGAATTTTTTTTAAAAGAATTAATAACTAAACATTTCATTTTTTCCCTCAAGAACAAGCTTATGGCACCTCATTGGGATGAGCTTAGTGAGTTCGTTCCAATGAGGGGTCATAAACTATGTTATTGAGACTAAAAATGAAAAAGTTATAAAATTTGTTTGTCGATTTTGTGAATGACGCAGGTTGGTTTTGGTCGTTAGCTGAGTAAAAGGTTAAGCGACTGAATGGGAAAATAAAATAGCAAAACAAAACCCTTAAAATAAATAGACCGATCCTACTTTTCGACTGCTTGTATACCCATTTAATTTTGTACGCCTCAACATTACATCAGCAAGTTCACTTCAGGCCTCGGATACGGACAAGAGGGTACATATAAATGCTCTTTTGGACAGAAGCTCTACACTACAAAGCACCAAGAAAAATGGCAGAGATAGACAAAGGTCCTAAAAGTTTTAGAATTACATTAATTTTATTTTCAAAGTTTATATGTCACTATTTCATTTACCTTTTTACTCTTGTTTAATTATTTTTTCATTTTTTTCAATAATAGCTACGGGTTTAAAATATCAATTGACCGCGAGGAATCAGCGAGTAGCCGAAGTGTTATTTTTGCACCTGTAATATCCTGTAAATTCGTCTGCACTGCCTCTGAATAAAGCTTTCAGAAAGGTGTGAGGATTGGCCAAACTGATAATTTTAACCTGCAGTCTTGTGGTTGCGGTTTAAAAATATTAACAGATATTTTGCCCCACAAAATCATGCCAGACAGTATTATAATATGAAAAAATAATCATCTGACAGATTTTTTAAAACTTATTTATATTGATGTGCAACTCGGGTTTTATGCCACCATGGCTTACAATTTCCGACACTGGAAGTGATTTACGGGAAAGTTAGCTTCCCTTAATTTCCGAAAGTTGTTAGTAAATTTAACACTAAGAGTATTGGAATTTCATATGAAAATGAAATGTCGAGATGTTAGCGATTTGTTTCATCGACGTGCGCATCATTTCACAAACTTACGACATTTTTCTGAAGTGTAGTATAAAAATACAGAAAGTACAGAAGCTGGCATTGTACAAATTTGCCCCAATCAGTTTGAATAGTTGACTACTATTCTCTGCTGAAACCCATTTAACCCTTTACCTAACATGAAAAGCAGACGACACTTGCAAATCAAATTCTTGAATAACTAATTTTTTTCATTTTTTGAATCAAAAACATAGGTTATGACCCCTCATTGGAACGAGCTCGACGAGCTCGTTCCAAAAAGGTGTCATAACCTATGTTTTTGAGACAAAAAATGAAAATTAATTGGCGATTTTTGTGAATAGCGCTGGCCGGTTTTGCCGTTACGTTGAGTAAAGGGTGTAAAAAAAAGAAAACGGCGTTTTCACCACGTTTTGGTGTTCTGTAATATTTTTTTCGTTCATTGTATCAAAAGTGTGCGCATTGTGACATTAATACAGACACTGTCCTTTCCATTAATAGAAAAGTCTAGGAGGTGAGGTTTTCTAAAAAATTTTACTGGGAAGAAGAAAAACTTGCAAATTACCGCAAAACTCATTCGCTAAACAAGGAGCCAAAAGTGAACACTTCAGAGTTGGTAGGTGGAGTACCGATAGATATTCTTAATGACGAATTATCTTTGAACTAGTTTCTTCTAAGTAACTTGCTATAAAAAAAACAAGTTTTCATTTTTTTACTTTTAATAAACAAAAACAACAGACAGCTCTGAGAGCTCTCTGTTGTTTTCGCTTGTTAAAATTAACAAAAAGAAACTTTTATTTTCTACTGATGACATAGGTATTTTCTCAACGATTACTTTATCCTCACTTGGACCTTCCTCGCTCGTCTAATGTTTTCAAGGGAGATAACGTTTATCGAAAGTCGATTTTCATGACGATGTAGTTGAGGGATATCTTTGCCACTGTATGATTTGTGTTGAATAAAAGACTTTAGAAATAAGTGAATCTAGTTTCTACTTGAATCTGAATGCCAAAAGTATAGTTTTCTAAAAATTGAAAAAAATACAGGACCTTGCCCACCTTTGTCATTTTCTGTATAAGTTGTCCAAAAGGCTTCTGAGCACCGATGTTCTGTTCTACATGCACTACACGCGAGTAGAAATCAAGGATTCATAATATTATACATTTGCCTTACATTAAGGGAAGTATGCACAATGGTATTTCGGGTTTAGGATGGAAGGTATGGGCAACCGCCACGCAGTCCCTTTATTCCTTCCTGCTCTCACTCTCCCTATAGGTAACCACCCGACGGTACTTCTCGTCAGTAATCCATGCATATAGTTTGCTGAATTGCAGTCAATGCAGTGCTGGCAGCACTTAATATCAAAGTCACCACGTTGAGTCCACTAACGATAAAAAATGTTCATCCTTAGTCCTGTTTGTGTTTTTCGATGTAAACATGTTCCGTTTAAGAATTATGGGTTTTCTTTCTCTTCCAGCGCTTTGTGGGAAAGGCGTCAAATTATTCGCGCTGGTGGGATGAACTTCATCACAAAAGTGTCTTGCTGTTCCTGGAATAATTTCGTCGTTGTCCATAAAATGAACAGTACTTGTTTTGGGTCTGTTATCACTACCAGATTCTCTTCTATACCTCTGAGAAATATTCCCACTCAATAATCGTGTGTTTTCAAACAAACTCTCCTTGGATCTCTCCCGAGATTTGTCTAAGTTATTAAACGTTTTTACTGATGGTAAACCCCTTGATAGTCTTTCAGACCTATTGACTTGTTCGTCGAGGTGTTGGTAACTGAGTTTCACTATTGGCAAGGATTTGTTTTTCAGACCGACTGGTTCAATTACCTCCTTACACGACTTTATCGTGTCTTTGTGGAGTCGATCGCGATGAGTTCGAGTTGGTGCCCCTGTGTGACCATTAATGTGATGACTTGGTTCACACACTGGGGTTTCGGTCACAATATGATTGACTACGACGCGAGATAACGACCCTTCGTGCAAATACTTCTCAACTTCCAAGCACCATTTTTCAATCCATCGCTTTTTGAACGGCGTCAAATCGCTCATTGTTGGGTTACTCCGTGTATGTAGAGCTTCGTGTTTTCTACCCGAAACCACTCTTAGACAACTCATAAATACGGCTATCTGTTTTTCTTTCAACAACAATGCACACACACAAAACTTATTGAAAGTAATCCAACGAAACAAGTTGAACCCAAATTTGCAGAGTACTTAAATATTTCCTTTGTTTTTAACCTTATCCTCAGTAGATCTCTAGAACAATCAATTATTGTGAGATGATAAATAATGTCTTTCGAAGGTTTGAAGAAAACACTTTAAACTGGTAAAAGCTATGTCCAGTCGTATTAGGAATATAAATAATTTGTTTTCAAAATTCATAAAGTTGACATAATATCCGTTAGAAAAAATAACTGCATCGTGAAAAATGTAAATCCGGATTATAAAAAAACACAGTATCCGAATTCAGAGCGCAACAACACACACGTCCATCGCCAAACTGAACACAAACTTGAACTGATAAAGACAGACGGATCAATGAATGACGTATTATTCAATAAATCAGAAAAATCGATTGACGGCGAGCGAAGAGGTCACTCAAGTTTCTAAGTGTAGTTTTATGTCGTGTCGTTTATGTGACAACAACAACTCTAGTAGTGTTCACGGTTCTCAAATAACAAAACAAAAACAGCCAAGAGCAAATAATAGGACTCAATTAAAATACCCCCAGGGCAACACAAAAAAATCTTAAAACCTCTGATAAGGTGCGCTTAATGCTAAGCCCGGATAGCTTGTCAAAGTCGCTTTAATCTTTCTACATAAGAAAATTTCCTAGTTAACACTACGCACCCTTGATGTCAGATTTCTGTCAAGATTATCACCTCTTTTAAATCAGTAGTAGGAACAAAAAGGGCTATTAACAATGCATGAGAGTATGACGTCAACCCATCGCATTTTGGATGTGTGTGTTTGATGCAGAAACGCTGATATTTTAGATAACGATAAAACGAAAAAGTCTCTAAACCTGAGCAGTTTTTATAGTGAAGTGTCGTCTGCCCATTTCACAAGAGAAAATTGCCACACCACAAATCTGAATCTTTTTAAATAATCCACCATTATTCCCCAGACTTCTGCCATTTAATGTTTTAGAAGGGCTTTACAGGATGTCATTTCAATACGTGTATCTTCGGTAGCGTAAAATTTTTACATTATTACACGAATAATGAAATTATTCTCACAGCGACGGGTTAAATGAATTATGAATGGATAACAGTTTCAACATGCGCTATTCGCATGGTCTACCTATAGAATTAAGTAACAATATATGTAATTAGGGGAGGAAGCTAACGCATTCATATTTTATAAATGGAGTCAAAATAAACAACGTGGTAACTGTCAATCAATTGAGTAGGAACTGACAGTGTCATAATCCGTTTAACACAATCCCTAACTCAATATACTTTCCTTAGTATCTATATCTGAAACAACATTTTGGCCAGGCCCAAAGCAGTTTAGTGGACTGGGAGGAGGGAGTAGCCCCTGAAGAAACTCCCCAGTCGGGAAATTACCAGCTGAAATAAATTGTAGAAATACCACAAGCAAATTTTTGTCTCATTTTCTTCTTTTGATATGTCGAATCCTTGACATTTCTGGGTAAGAAATAATGTCAAGGTTTGGAAAATCTACAAAGACAAAATGTAGCAAATTTTTCTTGTTGCCAAGAAGTTATTTTCGAGGTACTGGAGTACAGCGGCACGACGCATTTCTGAAATGCATTGCAAGTAGATGCTTAGCATAGATATTGATGGCATTATTTATGTCCCGTTTTCACAGATGGTGGTGGTGAGGGATGGGGGGGGGGGGGGGGGGGGGGGGGGGCAAAGTTCCTGCAACCGTTAGCCGTTTTATTCATTTTAACCGATTTTAGCATGCATTGTCCGAAAATTTATTTTCAAAATATTTTCGGATCGGACACTGACCCCTTTTTGAAGAGATATTCAAAGAGATTCGGGAAATTCTTTTCAGTCCTTCCGTGTATCACACATTATAAAATCAGTTGAGCTAAAAATCAACTCAAATCTACTGGGTTGAGTGAATATGAACCGAATTGGGTTAATATTCTCTCAACTCAGTTGATTTGAGTTGATTTTTAACCCAGCTGATTTTAGATTGTGAAGGATGTACATTATACATGTTCTGCAATGCTGTACTGTACTATGAGATACGCCTTGGAACAAGTGTTTGTGTTTTCCTCGGTCAATTCAGCCAGAGACAACCGTGTATAATGTTTTCACTAAAGGTGACTCTAAAAAAAGACCCAAACTAAATAATTCCTGGCAAACGCACGTTTTCACCCCAAGCTATGATTGCCGTTGCAAAATTAGAAAAACAACACTTTCACAAAATAATAGAGGAGATATAAAGTTAACGAATTGATCAACATTTAGGAATGCGGTATTAAGGTGGACAAACGAAATCAAAGTTTGGAGAATACAGTCCAAATCCACAAACTCCCTTCCCTGGATTTTTACAGAATCAGAAATTTTAACAGTGGAAGCGTCGAGACGTTCACATATGGTATCGCGGAACTAAATATTGAAATTAGAGTCAACCGGCTTAAAATGTCGGAAATGATGCAATCTCTAAAAATAAACAGCCTTGGGAAAATATATTGTTTCAATAAACGTTTGAAACATTCTATTGACATCTTGCATTATTGCTGAATATTCCTGGTAAAAAAGAGGGTGATTTGATGACTTTTGGACCTAAAAAATACAATTTACTTTTTGTGTGTTTTTGTAGGGAATTCTCTGAAAAATATGTGCACGTGGCCGGTATTTCCCTTTGTGTCAGTTTTTCTCTCTTATCTGTTGCATGACCCCCTGTTTAAGGATTAGAAGAAGTTGTCTGAAGGGATATACTCGACAGAGATATTTGAATGCTAAAATTAAAGTGATGCGATCATATTTGTTTTCCGCCTAAACGTTATAATGGTCGTCTATGGGAAACTATTTAGTTCCGTGATACCATATAGAAGAAACACCCTCTCCCTCGCAAACCCAATGTTGTATATTTCGTGGAATGTCTGCTGCATGTTATGTGAGTACCCTTGTTGGAAACGTTCATCTGTGAATGAAATGGTTTTAGCGCACCGAAGGCGCGCAGGGACGGTGTGGGGCAAGCCCCTTTCGACCCCTTCAATTAAGGTATCATATTATTTCGTTTACTTTGTCATGCACCATGTCTGATCGTGTTAAAGGAGAAAAGGAAGGGAAGAAAGTTAACGGCGTCTGTGTTTCTTGGTTTTTTCTTGTGAGGAGGTGGCTGTGATGGTGAAAGGGTATCTATGGCTTTTGGAGTGGTTGGTGTTTCCCTTGGAGGTGCTTGTTGTGCTGCCCCTGGTTTTGTTGATGTGTCCATTCCTTTAATTAATGCCAGTAGCTCTTGATGTTCCTTTCGCTTTCAATCGCGTACTTTTCACTCTCTTCTCGGTGTTTTTCCAGGTCGTACTTGAACTTTTCGGCTTTCTTTTGGACGGTTTCTGACGATTGGCTTTCTGGTATCGAAGGGAGAGGCGAATGGGGATCGGGAAGTGGCGAGAAGACAGCATCCGTTTCCAACTCAGTCTCCACAGAGTTGTCCACATCTGACGTCCCCAGCTGTGGAACTGGAGGCAAGATGGGTATCTCTGTGGAGTAGGAGCGGAAATGGTGACTGCTACTGGCTCCTCCCTTTCCTCACTCTTCTCTTTCTTCTTTTCCAGGAAAGCCTCCAAGCGACGGGAATCTTTTTTCTCTTCTTCTTTTCAGGGCCTCCTGATCAGCGTGAGAGGGGATCCTCTCAACAAATGTGCTACCTCTCCCCGAGGAGGGTGGTGATTCTGTCTCTTCTTCGACCTTGAACTCAAGAGTCAGATGAACGCTCTTACTATCTCCTGGATAGACCAGATGATAGGGCAAGAGACGCCAAGAGCTGCTATGGTCTTCTTCAGTCTCGCTGGTAGTTCCAGTGTTTCCATAATTATGATCTATTTAGGATGTTCGCGCTCTGAGGTCAGAAGTGCCAAATGGAAACGTTCACCTTCCAGTCCCCCTGATTTTTAATTCATCTGATTTTAGAGTGTACAGAAGTACTTATCACTATCTTAAAGTGCTTAACCTTTCATCGTTGATGGATAATTTAAGGTTGTTAATGTTGTTTATGAAGGACATATCACAACATCTCTCACACGAAAGCACTATTGGGATATCGTTATATCTTCTGTCTTTCTTGCTCTTTGTTTCTTTGTTTCTTTCATTCTTTCTTTCTTTCACATAAGTTTCCTATTGTTCACCCAACCGTTCCATTGCTCTTCATTTTGCCTCCACGTTGGAGGACCGCGACAAATCCGAGGAAAGCCGAAGATTTATTGCTGTGGCCTCCACTGTCGTTCAAAGCGAACGACGTCACATACGTGTGCCCCATAAATCTTGTGGGTATTTTCACAAGTTTGTACTTTTGTTCCCTCCCTTTTAGACATTCTCTTTGTACGAGATAAAAGGTTAGCCCAATTTCAAATGCGGATGACTTTGATTAACCCTTTACCTAACATGAAAACCAGACGACACTTGCAAAAAAAATTCTTGCAAAACTAATTTTTTTTCATTTTATGTCTCAAAAACATAGGTTGTGACACTCGTTGGGACGAGCTCGACGACCTCGTTCCAACGAGGGGTCATAACCTATGTTTTTGAGACCAAAAGAAAAAAATGAAAAAATAATGAAAATTAATTGGTGATTTTTGAGAATAGCGCTGGCCGGTTTTTGCCTTTACGTTGGGTAAATTGTTAATTATTTTACACAGGCTTAAAATTACAAAGAAATACTGTGTTAAAGCTTGAACTGGGAAAGCAATGGGTACCTGAGTCATGACGGTTGGGACACATTCGGTTCCCCCTACCCCACCCCAAACGATTATCTTGGCGATGCCCCTGCTCGTATTTATTTCAAATCCATTGTTTGTCTTGGGCGTTTTCTGGTTTGTTGTTGTTGTTTGTTTTGGTTGAAATAATAGTTCCATATGCTATTTCAAGTGTCGCCTTCAAATCACTATTGATCCGAAGACATGGGATGAAAACCACTAGAAACTCTAAAACGAGATTTTTTAAGAAAAAAAGACTAACAAGAAAAATGAGAGCTAAATACTTCGGGTCCGGCAAATCACTCATTTTTGATTCGAATCGAATCAGGTTTATTATTCGAAATCGATTCGAACCTCGAATCGAACGAATGGCGTCTTAAAAATGACCGATTGTGGTGTGGAGGGGGGGGGGGGGAGGGCTGTAAACCTGATTTGTTCCAATTGTAACGGCTAAAGTCCTGACTATTAAAATATTCCAACTACATTATCAAGGCATGCCTTCGTCGAAGCCATGCCTTGATGATGTAGTTGGAATATTACCCAGTGAGGATTATAGTTTAAAAATATGAACCGGTGCTAGAATTTCCCACAAAAGTCACTGTACAGGGCTAGTCGCTAGCAACAGTTCATCTATCACCAAAACGAACGAATGTTTTTTGAGCGCCGAAGGCGCGCAGGGACGGTGTGCAGCAAGACCCTTTCGACCCCTCTGTTACAGTATCATAGAGTTCCTTTTTGTTTTGCGCCATGTCTGAGCGTGTTAAAGGAGGAAAAGGACAGGAGTAAAGTTAACGGTGCCTGTGCTTCTTGTTTTTTTTTCTAAGAGAGGTGGCTGTGACGGTGATATGGTGTTTATAGCTGTTGGTGTGGTTGGTGGTGAGCTGTTGTCATTTTCCGTTTCATCTCCTAGAGGTGCCTGTTGTGCTGCCCCTTGTGTTGCCAAACGTTTGTGCATTTCTTTTATTTTCACCATAAATTCTTCATGCTGCCTTTCGCTTTTGATTCTATACTTTTCCTCCTCTTCGTGGTGCTTTTCCCATACGATTCTGTTCTCTTCGGCTTCCTTTTGTGTGCTTTCCATGTCCAGGCCTTTTAGTGCCGAAGGGAGAGGCGAGTGGGGATCTGGAAGTGTCGAGAAGACAGCTTCTATTTCCATCGCAGTCTCCACAGGACTTTCCACATCTGACGTTTCCGGCTGTGCAGCTGGAAGTAAGATGGCAGTGGCGCAGTCAGTTAAATGAAATTGCTGCTAAATGCCAATAGCAGCATAAAAAATATTTTACCTTGTGATGGATTGAGCATACAGCCAGGGTCGTAACTAACTTTTTTTTTGGGGGGGGGGGGGGGTAGTTGGGCGGGTGTGTGTGTGTGTGTGTGGGGGGGGGGGGGGGGGTAGGACGTCGGATCGGCCATATCGCCCAATTCCTTGGAACTATCTTATTTCTTTTTTTTAAAAGACTGGTGTGCCTCAAATATACTTTCCATTGATAAAATGCTGTATTTGTTAAACATACAACAATTACACACCAGCTACCGACAGAGGTGCCCGGCCATCTGGTGCTTTCAACAGGTGATGGTCATAAAAATCATTTGTTATTAGTTACTCTCTCCCTGGATGGGGAATTGTACCAATATCGTGAGTCGGGGATTTATTACACTTTATAAACTGTGCATATTTTGTCGGGCAAGCAAGAGATTTTGCCAAAATGAGTACTCCAAAGCGTGTGTATGCCCCCCCCAAGACCTATGATCGGGAGATTTGAGGGGGGAGGGTCACTCCCCACCCCTCAGAAGTTACGCCCCTGGTCTGTGTAGGTTTTAGGTGGGGCAATGGCGCAATCAGCTAAATGAAATAGAAGAGTGGTGATACAGTACTGCCGCCGTGGACTGGTTGTAATCCACGTGGGGGGGGGGGGGGGGGCAGTAATGTTCAGGCATGCGTGTTCCAGGTAATAAAAATCCTCATCAGCAATTTTTTTTTGTTTTTCATATTTTTTTATTCAGATATAGATGGCAGTGTATAAATAAACTTGACATGGTAAAATATACAATTCATAAACCCTTTACCTAACATGAAAAGCAGACGACATTTGCAAACAAAATTCTTGAATAACTATTTTTTCATTTTTTGTCTCAAAAACAGAGGTTATGACCCCTTTTGGAGACGAGGTCTCGAGCTCGTTCCGATGAGGGGTCGGAACCTATGTTTTGGAGACAAAAAATGAAAAAAATTAGTTATTCAAGAATTGTTTTTACAAGTGTCGTCTACTTTTCATGTTAGGCAAAGGGTTAAAAAAGGGTTCAGCACCGCATCATGATCAAAATTTCAAACTGGTTAGGGGAAAAATGTAAAAGAGTCAGCTTCTGTATCTTCATACTACTATACAGGGAAATGCCCGAAGATTGGAAGTGATGCACACATCAAATCCATAATACAAATTCGCTAACCTTTCGAAATGTCCATCTTTATATGGAGTTCCCATACCATACGTTAGTGTTAAATATACTGTTGTCCCACAACAAGCGGCTTTTCAGAAATAATTACACACTTCAATCTAATATAGCTCATAAGTGAACCCACGCATTTTACAGAGACTTCAGCTTCACTGATAGATCTATTTGTTGAATGTAACACAGTCAATGTAAAGGCCTGCGAGGTCCTTGAACCTGTTTTTGTCCAATCTGATCAGAAGTCGAATTCTCAAAATCACCGCCTCTTACGTTCAAGAGACTGATATGGTTGTATTGTCAAGGCAATTTCGAAGCACTAAACGCGGCATTCCGTAACGAAGACTGGAACTCTCTCTTTGACAATTCGTGTCTCACTTCATTTAGCCTGACTATTCTCCTGCCAGCAAATTATAGGCCTGATCCTCGCCAAATACTCCACTCGCACCTAGTATACTGAGCCCATTTCGTATCTTTTATTATAAACTGGGGACTTGTTTGTTGCAGATCCTCTGTATGAACCCCCACCACTATCCCCAGCGCTCCTGGTGTAAATACTTTCTCTGGGACACATTGTTTAAGCCTTCACCTAACACGAAAAGCAGACGACACTTGCGAACAAAATTCTTGAATAAGTAATTTTTTTCATTTTCTGTCTCAAAAACATAGGTTATGACCCCTCACTGGAACAAGCTCGATGACCTCGTCCCCAAAAGGGGTCATAACCTATGTTTTTGAGACAAGAAATGAAAAAATAATGAAAATTAATTGGCGATTTTTGTGAATAGCGCTGGCCGGTTTTTGACGGTACATTGGGTAAAGGGTTGAAACAAATTGATATCGTATACCTTGGGTAAAGCGATACACTCTAAAATCAGTTGGGTTAAAAATCAACCCAAATCGACTGGGTTGAGTGAATATGAACCCAATTGGGTTCATATTCACTCAACCCAGTCGATTTGGGTTGATTTTTAAATCAACTAATTTTAGAGTGTAAGGGTCTCATAAGCCTTCATTGGGTGGGTTTCATACCTTTCATGATGTAAATTTTTCGTTGTTTTATATCTGATGTATTGAAATGTGACACGTTAATAAAATACTTGCTGCTATTCGATCTCCCGTGGTATAATTCACCCCAATTAAAAAAAAATACGACCAATTACCCCTGTTAAAACTGTATTTGACAAGTTAGACGTCTCTTCTCATTAGCAAGCTTTTGATAACAATCTATATATCTTTAGCCGTAGGTTGTCAGTAATGTGTAAAAAGTTCATAACCATTTCGAAGGCTAAAATAATTGGCGTTCATCTAATTCGTAAAAAAGACTGCCTAACTTATTTCTTATCGGATTTTCTCTTGTGCGACTCTTTAAAACGCCGACATGTAATTATATCACAGGTGGACTTTAATTTTGCCGGCCATTGGTGCGGAAAATGCAAAAGAACAGCTTTTGTTGATAACGTGGGTATAATAAATATCCAATGCACGTAATATTTCATGGTCTAAACTATTTGTTACCTTAAATATCTCGTGTAAGGTGAAAAGTGTAAATAAACGGAAATAAGACTTTAATGACTGCAACATACACATACGGCAAGTTCATCTGATTGTTATAATTATGAGTCTAATTTAATTTAGAAGATTCCCACCCCAGACAGCAGTCTGAGCCCTATTATATTAGTAAGGGCAGGAGTTGTCTATCTCAGAAAATAAGTGCCACTCCACATCTAGAGTTCCAATATGATTGTAAGTTTAGCAAAACAAAGCTTGGAATTGAGAAAAAAATAGCTTATATATAAGGCCCATTGCTATATTCTGATATCGAGGAGGTGTCGGGTGCGTTTTAGGTGGGGCAGTGGCACAGTCAGCTAAATGAAGTTGCTGCTAAATGCCAATAGCAGCGTAAAAATATTTTACCTTGTGATGGATTGAGCATTTTTTTTTTTTGTTTTTTTTTTGGGGGGGGGGGGGGGGGGGGGATAGGAAGTCGGTGGCCGACGGCTCGGCCATATCGCCCAATTCCTTGGAACTATCTTATTTTTTTTTTTAAAAGACTGGTGTGTTTCAAATATACTTTCCATTGATAAAATGCTGTATTTGTTAAACATACAACAATTACAGACCAGCTACCGGCAGAGGTGCCCGACCATCTGGATGCTTTCAACAGGTGATGGTCATAAAAATCATTTGTTATTAGTTACTCTCTCCCTTGATGGGGAATTGTACCGATTGTGTGAGTCGGGCATTTATTACACTTTATAAACTGTGCATATTTTGTCGGGCAAGCAAGAGATTTTGCCAAAATGAGTACTCCAAAGCGTGTATATATTTTCGCCGGGCAAGCAACGGCGTCTGCCCAACATGGTATTTCATAATTTCTTATCCATCCTCTGCCACCCAAAAACCCGTGAACGGGAGAATTGAGGGGGGGGGGGGGAGTCACCCCCCACCCCTCAGGAGTTACACCTCTGGCCTGTGTAGGTTTTAGGTGGGGCAATCAGCTAAATGAAGTTGAAGGTAGACGAGGGGTGATACAGTACAGCTACCGTGGAATGGTTGTAATCCACGTGGGGGTGGGGGGGGGGGGGGGTGGCAGTAATGTTCAGGCATGCGTTTTCCAGGTAATAAAAATCATCATATTTTTTTGTTTTTTTTTTTGGTTATTCATATGTTTTATTAAGATATAGATGGCAGTGTATAAATAAACTTGACACGGTAAAATATACAATTCATTAACCCTTTACATAGCATGAAAAGCAGACGACACTTGCAAACAAAATTCTTGAATAACTAATTTTTTTCATCTTTTGTCTCAAAAGTATAGGTTATGACCCCCCCCCCCATTGGAACGAGCTCGACGAGCTCGTTCCAAACAGGGGTCTTAACCTATGATTTTGAGACAAAAAATGAAAATATAATGAAAATTAATTGGCGATTTTTGAGAATCGCGTTGGTTAACCCATTACGTTGGGTAAAGGGTTAACAGTATTTAACCGCTGGAAACAATGAATAGTTGTCAATAATAAACGAATATACTGTGAAGATAAATCTGTCTTTTTATCGAAAATGGTTGCTCTAGCAGATTTGGGGTCTCGGCTGAGACAAACTGACATTTTGGAATGTTCTTCAGTGCAGACAAATACTTTAATAAAGGTTCTCGTTGTATTGTTTCTGGCTTTAACGGTTTAAAGAGTCACACAAGAGGTTGTACCCGGTGCTTCATGAATTAAATTTGTGTTGTTTATTCCTATACTTAGTGTTTGGAATCTAATATTATTACGTCCGTGGAAATATTGTCCACCCGTGGAAAATGACCGGTCCGTGGCGACCATACTGTAAACGTCAATGGCAGCAGAAAAAATATTTTATCTTGTGATTGATTGAGCGTGTAACCGTCATAGGTGAAGTTGCTGTGTATTTAATGGGGACAAAATCAAATTATTATGCCATTTCGGGCACCCCAAGTTCTTTTTAAGGCTAAAGTAGACTGCCCAGAAAGGAAAGGCATAACTACAATGAAATGACTCCCAAAATATCGAGGCGAGAATACATAAGCTAGTGCCAAGGGGTATTTTCTGGATTTCCCAAGCTGCATATTGAAAGAACAAATAGTCCCTTGAGTGCATCAAGGCCCCCATCTGAAAAATTTTAAAAGATTATAGGACAAAATGTCCTAAGACAAAATGCTCTTAGGACAAAATGCCCGTTGGATAAAAAGCCATCGGGAGAATATATCCTTAGGATAAATGCCGCCAGCGAAAAAGGATGACTGGACAAAATGTCATCCGAACAATTGTTACTGTGCTTCTCGTGCTAACAAACCAAATAGAAATTCATGTTTTCATTATTATTTTTATTTACTTATGATTTTAATAACCATCTTTTAAACCAAGTTCCATATCATTCCTTGAGTGGTACAAGGCGCCATCTGCAATGCTAAAGCATTGCGGATGAAGCCTTGTTCCACCCGAGCGACGATATATGAGGCAAATAACATCAGAGTCAATTACGTATTTATTGGTGTTCAATGTTACATATTTCTGCACAGTGGCTTATCGTGATCGCGACAAGGATGTAAAGTCAAGTCCAGCCAATCGTTCATACCCATGTTGCTCATTTTAGCGGACTTCCACCCCAGGCATTGTTGACCAGGTCATATTTTACACTCAAGATCATTTTGTCCGGAGATCTTTAGCAACCAGAACTTCTTACCCGCCCAATTCCTCTCACTGTTTGGGTTCACCCCATGTCACGGTAGCAGAAAAAGAGCATTAAACATCGTTTGTAAAATCTTTACATGTAAAATATCTCTGCCACATGGTCACAACGATTATTTTCTTGTTTATTTGCAAAACACATACCACACACACTTCACTGCGCTACGTTCACATTGATATTTATTTATTGGTGTTTTATGATCATATACTTATGCACAATGGCTAATCGTGATCGTGACAGTTTTACGGGTGGAGGAAGCCGGAGTACCCGGAGAAAACCACCGAGCAACGACGAGCAGCTGTCAGCTCTTCAACATCGCAACTCTGAACTCTGCCCCGCGGCACAGGCAGGGTTAGATTGGTTGAAGACATGCGCACCATCGACGTGCAGTACGCCTTAGTACACAGCGTCACCGTACCCCCATGTAGGCTTTTGGGGTTAAGTGCCTTGCCTAAGGACACAAAGCGGGAGCGCGAATCAGTCGCTGAAATGGGCACCCATCCAACTATTAACCGCGCTCGACGTTGCTTAATTCGGTAATTTGACGAGAACCGGCTACCGCGACGCCACCACGCCTTTCACGTTGATAATTTCTATAAAGGAAATCAAACCTACACAGAGTTTAAATGTAAAACATAGCTTGTTGTCCACAAGAAACAAGCACCGCTTCACCCTCAGGGGTTCCCACGGAGAATCCAGTCAGTTAATCATAGAATACAATGAAGGACATTTTATCTAACGGGCATTCTGTCCTAAGGGCAGTTTGTCTGCCCCTGAAGATTTCCTAAAAGCGTTTTATCGTAAGGGCATTTTGTCCAATGGCCTTATATCCGAGAGCATATCTTCACTCAAGATCATTTTGTCCGGAGATATTTAGCAACCAGCACTGCTTACCTGCCCAATTCCTCTCACTGTTTGGGTTCACCCCATGTTACGGTAGCAGAAAAAGAGCAGTAAACATCGTTTGCAAAATCTTTACATGTAAAATATCTCTGCCACATAGTCACAATGATTATTCTCTTGTTTATTTGAAAAACACATACCATACACACTTTACTGCGCTACGTGCACATTGGGAATTTATACAAAGGAAATCAAACCTATACAGAGTTTAAATGTAACAGGATTAATTAAAGTTTTTAAAAGCATTGAAATCCGATCAATGAAACTGTTTGTTGAGATCATTAACTAAACATATCGTTAAAGAATTTTATATACTTTTTTTTTCTTTAAAATATTGTAAGCTGATTTAAGTCACACATGGCAATGCGTGATTTCAAAATCGTTAACGTTTATCCCTTCTTCGTGCTGACGTTACAGTAAACAAGTACTGGGACAATCGCCTGTTCACAGGGACGTGGCTAGAGGTTTACGATTGGGGGGGGGGGGGGGGGGGTAGTGAATTTCCAACTAGGGGAGGGACCGGGAGGGGGTAAAACCCTCTCGGTCCCTCCCCCTTTCGGAAATTAACTACCGAGAAACATTTTGAAAATGAAGCTATGAAAGGGGCATACAATTGATTCTAGTAACTGAAATTCCAACACATTTCTGATAGAATTATCAGGTTATTATTATTTGGTATTCTTCTGGGAATTGAATATTTATTTATTTATTGGTGTTTAAGGTCACATATTTCTGCACAATGGCTAACCGAGGACCTCTCGGCTTGCAGGGAATTGAATATACGCTGAACAGATGCTCAAGCTAAGAACTTCGAACAATTCACACTGTCCTAACATTAAATCAGATCTTATGCAGGAATTATCAATTTTCGATATTTCATCATTTTGTAACTGTGAATGATGGAATTAGCTCAGGATAACGATTTTACATGATGAGATATTCTTGAAGTGCATTTCGAGGATTTTTTTATTACGATAAGTAAACGTACTCTAGAAATCTCGTACCGATTGACATAATGCATACATATGAAATTCGATATTGCGTACACTGTAGTTGTAAATAGTAACAATTCCTCCATCCCCAGGTGTTGTGGCCCAATTTTTGATACGTTTCACAACTTACAAATTTTGGACTCAAGCGGACTCAGAGTCAAGGAAATTGCGTTTATTTGTCTCAAATTTCAAAACTGTTCCCTGCGGAGGCCCCCCCCCCCCCCCCTTCCTCTTAGTATTGGAAAGCCTTTTTGCACTCAAGGGTCGAAATACACCACCACCCATGTTATTCTGTAGATTATGAGGCCAAAAACATAAAACAAAACATAACATGAGCTTTTGATGGAAATAACTGCAAAATGAAAAATAAAATAAAAAACCGTCGCAAACATGCAAATCTACAAAAATGGCATGAGAAACAGAAGATGTACTTTGTGGGGGCCTAATACCAGTCATTTATGGGTTTGCATAGTGGAGTCATACGTTAGGAAATAAGTGAAATATGAAGCAACTGACAGTGACCGCCATCGCTGTGTCTCCGTTTCGCTTCACCCGTGTTTATTGTTTTGTAAATAAAGGTCACGCGAGGGGCTTACGTCATGAATATGGACAATGCTGATAAAGTCTACAGACCATTTTTACACAGCGCCATCTTACATCCGGGACTCGATATGCCCCCTCGAAACCAGCCATTCAGATTTGTTACTAAAAATGGCACCCACGTCCGCTGTACTGTACTGAACGCTGCATTGATTTGGTTTCTTTCCACTTTATAAATATTTTTTGTAATTGCTGTCGTTCTTTTGAAACGAAATTCGATTGTGTGCTTTCCTGCCGTTCTTCGAACGAAACATTTTTCATTGCAGTTGTGATGAACGTCGGAACGTACATGAATGATTGTAACACGAAAATGATAATTTGGAAATAACATCGCAAAATACACAAATTTCTAACACCCAACCATTGTTCTCTTCGGGAATGAGAACAAACGCAGATTACGTAAATTGTCGAATTTTAATTGATAAAACGGAGATGAAAAATGAAGCTTTCAATGCCGGTCAACAGCTCAATACACACGTGTGGAATGTTGATAAATAAAGCCGGTTTGTGGGGGCAAATAGAGTCCGGGATGCAAGATTGCGCTCTGTAAAAATGGTCTGTTGGACAGCATTCTTCACACTTGTGCTGTATGTACTGCACATGAGGATGCCGCCTTCGTCTGTCACCTTCAACTCAAATGTTAATTGTTTTTCTTCATTTCTGGAGTTTACAGCGACTGGAGGGTTTGCATAGTAGTGCGACGGGAATCGGAATTTCTGCTCTCAAAATTGTCTCCAATTGGGGTTATTATGTCGGCATTGACATCGAATCTGAATCGATTTGGAATCAGCGTGAAACATTTTTCTGAAATTACTCGTTATTTTACCAAATTTCTATGTTCAGTAATATACTTTGGTAGCATGAGTACACCCGGGTGTAGAGGCTACAAGGTACATGGATACAACTGCAGTTAAAAAGTGGAGCTAGGTATTATCGCGTTCCACTTTTATAAGTACTAATGTAGCAATGTGACTTGTTAGACAGACCCACAGGCAGATAACTTGACTGAACCGAACATGGAACAGGCAGCTTTTTTTTATCATTTCTGCGACATGATTCTACCGATAGAATACATTTATTTGTCATCGTCGCTTCGTGAAAAAATACGAGTTACCCGATCGGAAATATATGAATCTGGAAACCGCCTGTCGACATAAGTGGCCTAATTCGGGGTCGGCTTCGAAATCAGACCCCGAATTAGGCCACTGATGTCGACAGGCGCTTAGCCAGGATTCTATATTAGTGGGTGCTATAGCCAGATTTCTTTTTTGTTGTTGGGCTGGGATGGGTTGGGGGGGGGGGGTGATATTTGAAATGCCATTGTGTGGGATTTTTTGGGGGGTTGGGGCCCTTCCCTAGTCATAATTATGAACCACCGGTCGTTTTCACTCCTCCCACTTCCCTGAAGAGAAGTGGGAGGAGGGGCAACGACCGGAGGGTCCTAGTTAGGGCTATCCCCCACTCCCGAGAAACTTTTGCAAAATGTATTTTTACCGTGTGCAGCCCCTATATTGGAGACCAAAACTTTGTGCTCTAAGAGCGATTCTGAGGCATTTGTACTGTGTGTAGCCCCTATATTGGAGACCATTGAAAGTTGGATTCGGCCAATGGTTTATTTTTCTTGGGGGGGGGGGGGGCAGTGAAAATGTTAGCTCCCCTCCATGTAACTACGCCACTGGTCGACATTGAATGGAATTTCGCAGGGCCCTCTCACCCGGGACTTGACTATTTTTCAATTGTAATACTGGACTTCAGAGTACGTAAAAGTGCTCGAAAACCGTCGCTGATGAACAACCGGCTAAAAGTAATCTATCATATTAACTGATTAAACCCATTTGACTGTTAAAGCACTTATAGACATTACAATCGTCAGACATCTCAAACTTGAATGGATGGCACTTCCCATGTGTCTAGCATTAGTGGTTCTTCCAGAATCGTCCATAATTTGATTTGCGCTTGGTGGGTACATAATTAAAAGGGCACAACGCAGATGACGCGGATCAGGCTCGAGAGTTCGAGCCTGATCCGCGTCATCTGCGTTGTTTCCTTTTAAGTTTCGCGACATTACACTTGTCAAGTGGTATTATTGTAGCACATGTCAAGTTCTGAGATATCTACACTTGAACAAAGTGCTAGTTCAGCACTTAGTAAGTGTTAAATACAGCACTTCAAGTGTAGTTTTTAACACTTTAGTTTTTAGCGTGTTGTTTAAAGGAACGAGAAGCTGAACAAATGAAGACGCCAACTATTGTTGAATGCGACCCTGAAAAAACGCGCATCTTCTAGAAACGACGAAAATGACGCCTGAACAACTGTCACATTCATTTGAAAATTCTTGTTATGAAACTACCGAGGCAAATGTATCACCATCTAACAAATTCGACGCACAACAACATCATGATGAGTCACTTGTTTCAATTGTGATGTTGACATCTCAGTCCAGCAAAATGCTTGTGAAGCACAAATGGGTCCTGATCAATCGCAGAACGAATCTTCCACCGTTTCTCACAATCCTCTGCATCTCATACTAGGTGATTCGATTCTGAGAAAAGTAAATCCGAGAAAAATGGACGTTGGAAATGAGAGAGTCGAATGTGTTGTTCAGCCTGGACAGAGAATAGCAGGGTTGATGCCGAAAGAAGGAAATGCCGATGAATGTGCACATGTCCATAAAGTCAAGTACCATTTTGGGATTAATAATTGTAGAAATGGCCTTATTACCAGTCGTAAAGAGCTTATTGAGCTTATTTCCAAAATTAAAGAAAAACATCCTAGTGCCAAAGTGCGATTGTCTATATTACCAACTCTTCATTCGGATCACATAAATTACTTAGTTGAAGACACTAACTGTTTGTACAAGGACGTCTGCTCTGAAGGAGGATGTATTTTCACAGACAATACACGTGGATTTGTCGACAATTCAACATTAGAAATTCGTCGTTCACTTTACTGGCATAACTTGCACCCGAGTTTTGATGGGGTGCGTGTGCTAGCATTAAGCATCAAATATACGAAAAAATCCCGGGATATTATTCAATTACAACCAAACAGAATACCACGGAGAAATGCACAAACATTTCACTTCAATCGATTAGACGGGTCTCCATGCAATCAGCCTGCTTCTAGTCAATGCTATGAATCAGTGAATCGTGGTGGAAGAAGGGTAACGACAAATCAACATGAATTGAACAATAGGCCACAGAGAAGTAACGAAATGTCATGTACAGACCAATCTTTGAGAAATGATTTGATAATGTTTTCAAACCAATTTATGAAATTTTCGGAAGTTATTTGTGGCAGGTTTGGGGGGGGGGGGGGGGGGGTTAATCATAATATTGCACGTTAAAACGAATTTATACTAATACGTACACGATTTAATTACATATAACGGTATTTTAATATTCATTCAGATTCTACTTATAGTTTCTTAAATTGATACAATTATTATAACATATAAAGGTCGATAACCTGAGAATTTGAAATAATAAATATATTTATGATATATATATTTGTGCAAAAGTACATGGATTACAAATATATATTTATACGGAACTTATATGTAAAATGTAGAATGGAATATGTATTGACAGATAAGCTTTCGATTAAATGTTTATTTCGTTTCTGATGAACCAAACGAATTTCATTATGATGTTAAAACATTTTCAAAATAACGTCAAGAATGTTTGTTATACCCTGTGGAACGCACAGGGTTTTGTGAACAAACTCGATAACCTAGACGTTGTCTCGCTTTTAAATCCAAACAACTTCATTACTATAACGGAAACGTGGCATTGTGAGGGCCAGTCATTATATTTACCTGGTTATTACTGCATTGACTATTGTCGTGATAAACAGAAGAATGCCAGAGGAGGAATGGCTTTTTATTGTCGTTCGAAATATACGAAATATCTCAAATCTGTTGAAAGACTACATGGAACAACGCTGCGGATTAAGTTTAGTGGAGAGATGTTTAGTCTAAAAAACAATATTGTTTTCATTTCTATATACATTCCTCCATTTAATTCTTCTCATTGGAGAAATAATAATACATGCACTATAGGATCAGTATTCAGTAACTTAGAGCGAGACCTGACGGATTTAGAATTAGATCAATTCACTGTCATTATTGGTGGTGATGTTAATGCACGTAGAGGCGGTCGACCAGATTATGTTACAAATGATGACGGTTCACATTTACTTTTACCCGATAATGATACATTTGATTGTGAAAACGATAGGACAAGTTTGGATAAGGAATGTAATTCGTTTGGCACACGATTATTATCTATGTGTAAATCTTCTGATATGATAATGGTGAATGGCAGGAAATTTGGAGCTTCTCTCGGTAATTATACGAGCTACAGTTACAATGGCACTAGTATTGTTGGTTTAAGCAATATTTTATTCTTTAAAAATGTCATATATAACAAAATGTTTACAAGCAGTAAAGAAGTTGGATGAGATATCTTATATAACATTTGTTCAACAATGTAGAGTAGCAGAATAATAGAGGGATTTGACAAAAAGCTGAAAGCTTATGTGCGTCATCTCCCTAAACCATGAAATATATCAATTATCTGAGGTGATAAAAACACTACTTAAATTTGTCCAAAGCTACCTAAGATCATGACCCATATTCGAAATTATAATATAGTCTGAGCAGATGCCCAGCTAACTGGGTGGGGCCTCGCATCCACGAACACAACAGTGCATGGGTGCGATTCCCCAGCCAGTGCAAGGCTAATAGTCTGATCAAAGTTAGCTTGAAACAAAGGAAATTAAGTGTGAGTTGTCAGTACATATGACGACTATACCTGATAATGCTTAAACCATGAATGTGAGAAAAGTAAGAAAGATGGAAAGAAGAGTAAAGGGAAGTGAGACAAGAAAGGACAGAAAAACAGAAAAACCAGCTTGAAGACAATGACTATTGCCTATATAATCGTAACAGCTATTATTACATGCAGCCTATGCAACTTACTTGGAAATGGAACGGGGTAGAGGTGTTTTACAGTATGATCGACACAGAGACCGACTTAAAAGAGATCAGAGAAAGATTTATCTTTGGAGAAATGCGATTTTCACAGTTAGCGAAAACGTCCACTTGATAAAATAAAGTCGTGAACCACTTCAAAAACAAGCTGGTTCTCCTGGTTATTCAAAAATTCAGATCCAAAAAGAAGCGTTGGTACGTCAATTGGAAATGGTAGTAGCTTAATGGAATTATCACGAACATTTGTGAAGACTGGGCAGTGGAGAAGATAGTGTTCCACGGTCTCATACACCCCACACTGACATAATGAGGTAGGCGACAGGTGATTTGAATACAGATGGAAGTTGAGGCTACTGCAACCCAGACGTAACCTGGTGTGGTAAATTTGAGCTTTGCGGGACTTTGCACCACTATAAAACTTAGGAGGCCTTTGGTTCCCACCACTTAAAAATATCTTGAAGTTGGGCAATGAAGAGTTTTCACGCACAGACATTGGCAGGCTATTCCATTGCTTCGTAACGCTGGGGATGAAGGAAGACTGATATAATTGTGTCCGACAGAAAGGAATTCTGTGGTTGTTACATGATCGAAGATTTTCCGATAAATTTGATGATGAGATGGTTGGAGGGACCTTATTGGCAATATACGGGGGCGACATTCGATGGTACATTTTGAAATATTGTAACAATTTGTGTTTACGACGTCTTTCTTGTAAAGAGTCCCAGCGTGTTTCAGTATTAAGTAGACGCTTACTGCAACTAACTGTTGCCCCTGTTATGATTCTCGCAGCTGCAATCTGTATTTTCTCTATCAGCTTCGGTTGCAGAACAGTTGTCCCAGGCAACATCCGCATATTCGAGTAATGGCCTGATGAAGGCAAAGTAAATTTTTTCTAGGACATCCCGATCGAGGTTAAATTTCTGCTTTCTTAATAAGTCTAAACGAACCCAAGCTTTGGAGCAGATGTGGTCAATGTGATCGTCCCACGTACAAGAACTGTTTAGTATGACTCCTAAGTGTTTGTGTTTTTTTACTTCAGACATCAGCGTTTTACTAAAGAATAGTGGTGGGTGGGCAACAGGGGTGTTTTTGCGCGATATCAACATACTCTCTGTTTTATGGGGATTAAACTCTACCAGCCATGTCTTGGCCCAATGTTCAATTGTGGCCAAGTCTTGGTTGATTAAAGTTGAGACTTGCACGGGATTCTCTACTATTAAATACAGGGAAGTATCATCAGCAAATAGACATATATTACTGAATAAGTTTTCAGTAATGTCGTTGATATAGATTAAAAACAATATGGGACCGAGTATCGAGCCCTGCGGAACACCAGCATTAATAGGTCTCCATGTTGAGGCATCGGATCCTATTACTACCCGTTGTGACCTATCTGAAAGATATGATTTTAGGAACGACAGTAGTTCACCCGCGACACCGATTCTCTCCAGCTTGTGAATAAGACCAACGTGCCATACCTTGTCGAAAGCCTTACTGACGTCGCAGAAAACTACCCTAACCTCCTTGCCCTCATCAAGGGCTCGACAGAATTCGTCATATAGGTCGGTCAACTGGAGGACAGTCGAGTCACCCGGCGTAAAACCTGATTGGAATTGACTAAGTACATTATTATCGACCAAAAACTGCCACAACCGTTTAAAAACACATTTTTCAAATATTTTACCCACGCAGCTAAGCAATGATATCGGACGATAATTAGCAATTGAGTTTGAGGGTTGTTTTTTTAAGATTGGGGATACATTTGCCTTTTTCCACAGTTGAGGAAAGTACGAGTTATTCAATAGCACATTGAACAAGATTGTGAGAGGCTCACATATGGATGATTTGCACTCTTTGAGAAGACGAGGACTGACAAGATCGGGACCAGACGCTTTTGATACCCTTAATGATTTCATAGCTTCGTATATCTCACTAGATTGTAAAGTGATACTATCAATAACTTGTGGGGCGTTATATGAAGAGCTGGGTAGGGAAGCGTTCTTGTCATCAACTGTTGAGATTGAGCTGAAGTGCTCGTTTAAGACCTCAGCTTTCTCAGTATTAGAGGAGTAAATTTTATTTAGGTGAACAAGAGTTGGGACAGTTACTGCTTTATTTGCGCAAATGAGCGTTTTGAGTGTCTTCCACCACAGTGACGACGACGTGTTGCTGCTTCTTAATGTAGTTTGGACTTTGGAAATATACGATGATTTTGCCTTCCTGACAGCTGATACGACTTCATTTCGTTTACGTTTGTATTTGTCCCATGCAGTTTGAAGGCCATTGCGTCTCACTATTCGATATAATCGTTTTCTCTGTCTTATCAGAAGTCTGATTTCGTTGTGGTACCATTTCGGCTGGTCCGGTCGCGAAGTAATTATTTTGTTGGGAATATGTTTAGATGCGACGTCGAGTAATTTATTGGTGAAGTCAGAGGTGATAGTATCAAGGCATCTATTATCAAAAAGAGAATTCCAGTCGACGTCAGCGAGGGCAACATTAAGTGCTTCATAGTCACACCGAGAGTACAGCCATATCCTTCTTCTAAATGACAAAGAGATAGATTTAGAAAAATCAATCTCAATCGACACCGGACAGTGGTAGCGTATCATTTCCGGGATGATTGGTTCTAAGACCTCGCAATCTTTTACCCTGACCGAGTCGCTTACAGCAAAGAGATCTATCAGAGAGGCTGACGACTCCGTAAAGCAGGTTGGCTCACTCACAAGCTGTCTCAAGTTAAAAACATTTCTTATGTCAGCAAAACCTCCTTTTGGGGACACTAGTTGGTTATCATTAAAGTCGCCGGTAACAATCAAATCGGCAATTGACGTGTCACGGGCTTTTTCGATCGATGCTGATATGGCATCCCATATTTCTGGGGGACTATTTGGTGGGCGGTAGAAGACCCCTAACAATAAGGACTTCTTGTATTTATTGAATATTTCAGCCCATAGACACTCGGCGTTCTGTACCTCGAGATCGGGCCGCTGTCGAAAGGAGATAATATTCTTTAAGTAGATGGCAACCCCCCTCCCCTTGACGATCGGTCTTGTCTCAATGGTTCATGAAACCCCTGGAATAATATATCGGATGTGGGATCATAGTTCTGCAGCCATGTTTCAGTAAACGCCAAAATATCATGGGATGATGCCTCGCTTTCGATAATATCTAACTTAGGCTTTAAGCTTTGAATATTAAGGTGAAACACTTTCAAATTATTTTCATCAGTGAGTGACCTTGTGGGGCAAGGACCGGGATTTGGTTCAATATCACCAGATTGTAATAAAATTATACTCAGGTAAAGGGCTGCCAAAACAGTGACAACTAGATTTAATATTCTCACAACTGTTGAGATATTTATGGCGTGAATAACTTTTTGGGGACGCTTGTATTGTGCATCAGTTTTTTTAACATGCATGATGATTGATTTTGTATAGTACCTAAAGAACAGTGCTGTCATGGCAACAAAACTGTCATGACCTGTTGCACCACCGAGACGTAGGAACAGGTAATGTAATATACAATTAGACTGATCCTTTGAAAGCTTGTGCCTTAGACTGCGAAC
Organism: Pictodentalium vernedei; assembly: GCA_031216915.1. Lineage (NCBI taxonomy): Eukaryota > Metazoa > Mollusca > Scaphopoda > Dentaliida > Dentaliidae > Pictodentalium > Pictodentalium vernedei. Next base: position 391,645,523 of record CM062296.1, on the reverse strand, counting down.
ATGAACTACGATGTTGAAGGTACCTATCCGGGCACGGTGTAGATCAATGTGGCCCGTTATGTGGCTGATGATATAATCTGATACGTAGAACACAAGCTCACTGCTCGGATAACAATACCAATCAACATTACTGGTAACAAGGCAATATCTCTTCTTGGGGAAATTGTATTCAAGCTGGTGGTGAGAGTAAGAGTACAGTAAAGAGGAATAGGAGTAAAGCAAATAGACATGAGAGCAGAAGAAATAGACAGCACCAGACAAAGATAAATATAGGTAGTATGTACAGATAGTCTGCAAAACATTTTCGTCTTAAGAAAAGTACGGTCTGCTTCATCGAAGTCATAAGTTCACAGTTATAGTGATGTGGATTGGCAGTTCAGCAGTTCAACTAAAAAGTTCAACTAAAAAAGTAGGAAGACAAAAGATTCATACTAACAAGCCGAGAGTGGCAGGAACATTAGTGGTAGATAAGTAGGCTACTGATTTGTTTACTATTTTTGACCTTCCAGAGTATTGTTGACTATGTATTGATAAATAAGAGGTACCTGTCCGATGCTAGCTATTTTTGTGTTAAAACTCCGACAGAATTTTCAGATCATAGTCAACTGACTGTTCATTTCGATTTTATGGTAATCGAAGCAGAAGGTACTAAGCTTCAACATACCTACCGAAAACATATTTTAGGTACAAAATGGTGTAAAGAGAGCGGCGATAAAGCCATTTCTACCTTATATGATCCATATGTGCGAAAAGATTAATGAAGTTCAGATTAAGTGAATATTCTGCGAATCCCATTGGAACCGAAAGGGCCACCCGAGATCTGAATGAAATCATATTGTTTATTAATAAAGCTTCACCGAAAGTGTTAAATTTTAGGTATAAACAAAAATGTGAACGTCACTGTTTGATAGATACTGTAAACAGTTAAAACAAAGATATGACAAATGTAGTAAATAAGATGAAGAAGAGGCCTTATGATAAGACATTACTGATTAAATTTCACTCTATAGAAAAGCATTATAAGCGGGAGACAAAACATAAGCGAAGATAATTTTATGAATGTATCTCTGATAAATTATCTAATATGGAGACAGCTAATCCTTCAGAGTACTGGAGTATTATTAACACATTTCGTGCTAAGAAAGAAGAGCCCAATTATTTACACCAGATGAAACTGTAGAATTCTTTAAAGCATTACTTTGTCCGAAAAGATCTGAGTCTGAAATACGCCATCTTCCGGCGACAATTAGGGAACCAGATTTCAAATTAAACAATGACTACATAAACGCTGGAGAAATATTAGACGCTGTTAGGCAGCTCCAAAACAAAAAGTCATTGGCTGTAGATAACATTCCGTGTGAATTATTAAAACTTATTGTTCCAATTGTTATAGATGATGTTGTCAAGATATTTTATCAAATATTATTATCAGGTCATTACCTTGTATGTTGGAGTGAGTCTATAATAAAAACTCTATAAGAAAGGCGATCGACATATTCCTAACAATTACAGACCAATTGCCCTGAGTAGCAATTTCGTAAAATTCTTTAATCAAGTAATAAACTCGAAGCTGAATGAGTATTTAGAACTCAACGATTTAATAAGCGATAACCAATTGGGATTCAGAATGTATCGTGGAACAATTGACAGTGCATTCATTTTGCGCACGTTGGCAAATAAATATAAAGAAGAGAAGAAACCAATGTTGATGACATATGTGGGATATTTGATGAATCCTGTTCACCAGTTAATGTGAATGGACAATGACTCAGTCATCTACTTTTGAGCTGGTGATGTTATCAGAGTCTCCAGCCGGATTGAATAGATGTGTGGAAAGTACTCAGAATGATGCCGGCAGATGGATAACAGGGTCGAGTAATGCTGCAGCTTTGGAAGCAGTAAGGGTGGAGGAAAATCAAGGACAGGGTAGATTTGGGAAAACTGTGTTACTTTAACTACTTGAGAAACCTGCCTGACAACCGGTGGTGCAAATTGATGCTCGGTACCATTTGGAATTCTAATATAGAAACGGGGTGGTCAAAACATGTGAGGGAACTAATGGACAATTACTCTATAGAGGTCACAAACATAGAAGTAGGAATGAAAAAAGGCAAAAGTTTTGTCAAAGAGAGAGTCATGGAAGATTGCAATCGAAACTGGCGAGCAGGGGTTAGCGTGAAAAGATCACTGCAGGGGTTACAATATAAAGAAAAGCCAGCTTTTGAGAAGTACCTAGATGGCACCTTTGGAGGGTCGCTGCTGTTCAAACTGAGATCAAGATCACTGGAGCTTCGGGGAAAAATTGGGAGAGATGGGGAAAAGGGATGCCAAATGTGCCACTCTGGAGTAGTGGAGACCCTGGAACATTTTCTCTTGGAATGCCCACAGTATATACCTCATAGAATAAAATTTACTGGAAGAATAATGCAGAAGTGGGGTGAAGAAACAAAGGATAGATGGCTGAAGGGGGACACGAGGGAGAGGGTAGGAATGTTTATTGAAGAAATTGAAAAAGAGGAAGTGAGGGACACTATTAAGCAGTTTATATCTGAATGCTGGGAGGAGAGGAGGGGAAGAGGGGGTGGGGTGCAGGGGGAATGATGGCCTTCTCTTATGAGGACCGCGACAAATCAGCGGCTGGCCAAAGAGTTATTATTATGCGGATAAAAACAAACTTAGTGTCAATATTAACAAAACAAAATGCATGATTTTCAAAAATAGAAAAGTCAAAAAAGATCCTACGTTTTGTATTGGAACAGCGAAATTAGAACGTAGATCAATATAAATACTTAGGTCTTGAATTCACATACAATGGAAACACAAAACAAGTTCAAGAGAATTTAAGTACAAAAGGATCGAAAGCAATGTTTTTCCTTACAAATGCTCTCAGAAAGTCACTTGATTTAACTCTTGATGTGAAATGTAAACTTTTTGATAAATTGATTAAACCTATTTTATTTTATGGTTGCGAGATATGGTCCCCTGACCTTAATACTCCTTTTGCGGACACTACAGCCTTTGAACAAGTCCACTTGAAATTTTGTAAACAAATATTAATGTTGAATAGAAAAGCATCTAATCACGCAGCATGATGGGAGTTGGGTAGATTGTGAACGATGCCATCTTACATCGCCATAAATATGTCGATAAATTATCCAAAATTGCTGGCGATAACATTCTCTCCAACTCATCCAAGGAGTCGCTCAAATGTAAACTTCCGAAAACTTGGATAACTTAATTATCTCGTTACAATATCAAAGTGTCCGATGCTAATACGTCAACCAGCAATAAAGGGAAATGCCTGAAAGATGTACTAGAATCTCAGCATAGAGGAAGATTCACGAAAGTTATTTTTAATCATGACAAAATGAAAGGCAGTAATAAGTTACGAACGTACCGATTAGTTAAAAATGAATACAAGCTTGAAACTTATCTGAAAATCACCAGATCTCGACAGGCCCATGACCTGTTTACTAGACTTAGGGCTAATAACCATAATTTAGAAATAGAAAAGGGGAGACATAAACAACCCCAACGCCCCTAAATAATAGGAGATGCCAGGTGTGCGATACCGTTGAAATAGATAGCGAAAAACATTTTGTTATGGATCGTGGGGCATCTGTCGAAATTAGGGAAACGGGGTTCGAAGAAATTCTAAAAGAAAACTAAGAATTTGAACAATTAAATGATTCGGAGAAATACTATTATATGTTGAAAAACTGTGATAGTAAATCGATTAATATTATTTAAAACATGATCTGGTCATTCTTCTGTAAGCGAGATCACTTTGTTAAAGAAAAAAGGTTATTAGTACTTTATATTATACATCATGTTTATTATATCTTCTTATTTGTTATGTTTGTATTGTGCAACTGCCATTTTGGTGTAACGCATTAAACTATTAAACTTAAACTAAACTATTAACTGAACAATTCTGCATTATGCAATGTTGCAACATAATTATAACCCAAAGAAGTCATCTCAGCTCACCAAAGGTTGCTTCACATATTGGACGCAAAACGAAGTAATAGCTGAATGTTTCTCTTGAACCGTGGGATATTTTTGCTTGCTTACACGGTGAAGCATGTTCTTGGCGTGTCACGTCCCAACATTCTCTGAAAAAAATACAAACATCACAATATAGCATAGGGTATTATGTGAAACCAACTGAATAAAAATAGATGCTGGTGTTTTCTTTAGGAACCCAAAGGTGTTTTGCCCCCACCCTCTCCCATTGCTAGAAGTCCGACAATGTTTGAAAATCAGACTTTGGACGTGACGGCTGGGGGAGGCGTGGAATTTTTAAAAACATTTAACTGAAAAACATATTTTTAGGTAAATGCTTTGCTTGTTTTAGGTAAAATTTGTGCTTATGGGTTATAATATTTATGTGTTTTGTTGCAGGGACCTAGGAAGCATTTAGACTACGTTCTACTAATATAAGTAGGATCTGGGGGAATTCTACCTGAAACAAATAAGTAGAAACCGAGGCTTTTGAAGGAATCCGGGCCAAATAAATAGTTGCCGGGTCTATTTGGCTAATTCTACGAAGTAACAGAGGATTCTGGGTAATTAGATTCGCTTTTATGCAACAAAAAAAAAACTGCGCTCGTTATTTGAAAAAGGGGAGAATTCTGGCGGGAATCCGTACTCATTTCGATAGTTCTGTGTGTTGTTTGGTCACTTGGAGGATTTTCGTGTCTGTTTGGGTAATTTTACGAAGTAACCGAAGATTCTTGGTAATTAGATTGACTCGTACACAAAGGAATGCGCTTATTATTTTAAAAAAAGATTGTTTTGGGGAAATCCGAACCCGTTTCGGCAGTTTTGAGGGTTTTTTGGGGGCTGATTTGGGAGTATTGTCGGGTCTATTTGGGTAATTCTAAGAAGTAAACAAGGATTCTGAATAATCACTCTTATTCAAAGCCGTATGTACCCCCAGAACATACGCTGTCCTATTGTAGGTTTTTGGGTCACATAGCAGCCACGTGCTATCATAGAAACCAAGATGGCGTCCCCCAGTGTACAAAATCGACGACGGAAAGACGTATCAGGCTATAACAACACGCGATGCTCTAAGACCGCATATCACTATGGGGATTACGTCACAAGACCCCCCCCCCCTCCCACCCTCACGCGAGCTACCAGGACAACCAAACATAACGTAACTAGCTCACATGACTATGGCGTCCTAAGTAGGACCGGCAAATCTGGGGCGATCTCAACAACTTATATACTTTTGTTTGAAATTTGAAAAATATTTGGTATCGCGTGCCTTGGGTAAAGGATTAAACACACGGTTTACCCTTTATATAGTAAACTATGCAAATCATACAATCTATGAAAAATATAAAACTGAACTCTCAGGTTTCTTCATTTTTTAAAACCCTCTCACTGTCAAATTCAAGGCCTCAACCTGGAAAATTGCATGAAAAAATGCCGAAACTTGTCATTATCAGCCACCCAGCACCCCCAAAAGCAGAATTTTCCCACTACCCCCACTTACCTACCCCTGGAACATAGCATCCCCTGTTTCTAAAATGCCCCTAAAAAATTTATGTTTCCATTTCATTTTTCAGTTACATGCCTGGTAATAACGTGTAAAAATAACATTTTAAAAAGTAGTTAATTTTTCGAAGCCGCTGTTTCCCATTATTCCTCTGGTAATTTACCCCTGTGCATCAGACTCCATCTCTGTGACCAAAGCTTGAAATTCTCTTGTGCAACAAAATAGCCTAATTTAATCATATATCTGATACTAAAAATACATCACCAATTTACATGGCATTAGTTTCAACGTATTCCCTTAGTTTAGAATTTTACCCCTGTGCAGTAGAGCGAAACTGCAGAGTGGAACCCAAGTGCTTTAACATTTTTCTGAAATAATACGTTTTTTTTTCTAGGAGCCTTATTTTCGAATAATGCATCAGATCCGGACATTTCAAGGCAGATAACCCCCATTCAAATATTTAGTACAGTGATACCGTATCGTTTGAACTTATGAAGGCTGAAGTTGAATCTACGCTCTTTCGAAGCTGAATATGTATAGCAGGTGAGTCGATATTGGCGGTTAGCAGTATATTTAAAACATCACGTCGCATTATCATGACACTTTATTCTAGTAGAGACTTCTTGTGTCGTCTAGTTTCAAAAGCGCTGATAGCATTTTTACGTTCAATAGATTCACTATTGTTTTCCAGACTCCCGCGTGTTACCATTCCTTCGTGTTGAATCCGAGTGGGTATAGGTTTGATGAATGAGATGTCATTCTGTTTGTTTCCCGTGGGCATATTTACTCGTGCGATTAGAATGGAATGAAAGCATGAGGAATAAAATAGAGTGGATGGGGAAGGATATGATGGAAAGGGTCAATAGCATAGTTGGGAAGATCAAGAAAGCCCTAATGGGGGGAATAATAAAACAGTTTGTGTCAGAAAGCTGGGAGATTAGGAGTGATAGTGGTGGAGGGGTGACGCGGTTAATGTAGCCTTCCTCGTAAAAGGACCGATTAGGCGGGTGACGGGTTGATTTAGCCTTCCTCGTTAGGACTGCGGCAGATCAGCGGAACGCCGAAGAAATATTATTATTATCTATAGGCAGACAGACGTACACTAAGACACCACCACTTATTACATACGCTTTACGAATACGTGGCGTACTTTTAACTTTATTTATTTATTGGATTCAATGGCACTTTCGGGCAGTTTACGGATGGAGGAAACCGGAGTAACCCGAGAGAACCACAGAGTTGCGAAGAACAAACGCCAAACTCACCAAAGAACTAACTCCGCACAAGCAGGGTTTGCATTGGTTGAAGGCAAGTACACCTTAATACACAGCGCCACCGTGCCCCAACATGAGCAACCGCGGTTAAGTGCTTACTCAATGACACAATTAACGGAGTTACCGCTGGTCAGGGTCGGACCGTCAATCGTTCGGATTGAAGTTCAAAACTCTAAACACAGAACCGCAGTACTTCTTCTTCAACTTCATTATCGGAATTGTTGATTGTGCTGCGCCACTTGATGAAACTGCTGCCGTCGAGAAGAAAAGGGTGTGCGGAACAAGCAATGTCTTGCAAGGTGTTGTCATAGATATTTAACTGGCTGAGGGCTAGATTATTTATTATGGTCTGAATTTGTTGTTCGAAGTTTGTTCTATGGCAAATTATTGGAGAGTGCCCACGGGCACTCTCCAATAATTTTTGGTAGAACTAATTTATATAAACAAAATATTACGTGCGTTTGACTGAATACGAAAAATGAGCAAGGAAAATGTTGGCTTTTGCTCTGGTACCCTCATTTTTGGAATCCTTGCTTCTAGTCCCCAACTAGTTAAAAACTCTTTTAGGGATCACTTGCATTAGGAGCCATCAAGATTAAAATTTTGTTTGTAAAAATTAATGTCAAGATTTAAATGTATGAATTACGCAGTTAACTGAATGAAATAGTAAAATATTCGTTTTTCATCCTTGTATACAATTTTGAAAATCAAAAGCATAACACCGGGCCAGGTCCATCCCCACCCGAATCCGCCATTGAAGTGGAACATGAATGAACTATTAATTTCTATATTTTCTGTACCAGATAAGTGACCCAAATTATTCCCATTTAGTCAGTGTCGTCTTGTTGTACAGGTGCCCGGCGAAATTGGTCTACAGTGGATTTACAAGCTCCACGATTTCTCTGGAACACTATATTTCCCCTGTCTTTGTGTAAAACAAGTTGCAGGTCGCGTGACAACATTCCCACCTTTGCCCCTTCGCAAATTACTAAAAAAAAATTATATATTTGTCCGTCGGGCAATAGAACATTTCCAACATTGGAGCCGACTTGTTGTATTCGTTTCGATAGGAAGGGCAGGCGCTGTGGCTCGGAAAAGAATAAATAAAGAACATCTAAGTAAAATGGCAGCAAAATCTGTTTATTTTGCTGGACCGCTTTGACCGACCTGATACGCAAGTATTCTCCCAAATATGCCCAATAAACCTGTATCTTCAAATGTTTAATAATTTAGATACGACGAATTCCTATTATATGGAGCCCGAGAGGGGATATAGTCATTTTTTTTTTGTAATCCGTGCACACGAATTACTAATCCGTGCGCGCGGATTACTAATCCGTGCAGACGGATTACTAATCTGTCACCTCTCGGGCTCAATAATATTAATATTAAGGGGTCATAAGCTATGTTTTTGATGCGAAAATTGAAAATATGTAGTTATTCAAAACTTTCGTTTGCATGTGTAGTCTGCTTTTCGTGTTAGGTAAAAACATAAAAACCATTTGCCTGGTAACGCCAGTTTTACTAACTGATTGCTTTCGACGAATATTGAATAACAGAATTGCTGTGCTAATAACGCATCAAGGGAGACAACAATAATTTAGTTCATTTCGGTCGAGATCAGCATCATATCAGCCGAGTTTGAATTCATATCAGCCCAGCTCGACAATGGATAATTTTTGCTAAGACAATCCTATCTAATAAATAAACATATTTTTTGAGAAGTAAAATTTACTTCTCTGTAACGAGAAATTTTGACAAATCGCCAAGGACGATCTGTAAAAATTTAATCCTACAGCCCTACAGGGTTAAACAATTGCCGAACCTTTCCACGAAGGCCCAACAACCCCCCCCCCCCCCCCCGACAAAATCCCCCCATATGTACGACAAAATCTCCCATGATAATAAATGACTGAATAACACAATTTTTAATTTTTTTTGTTTATACAAACTCTAAAATATGAAAAAAATCAATAAAAATTGCATGACCTTAAATATCTTGGAGCTTTATCATTAAAACCAAGCAGATATGGGTGTCACTGGAACCAGCTCATTGAAGTAGTTCCAATGGCATCCATGTTTGTTTGGTTCCATAAATTTATAAGAAAATATCAATCAATAAGCCTTGTTGAACTGGTTCCTAGGCCATCCATATTTATATGGTAAGTTGACAAATACACTAAAACATTCGAATGATTTGCCCTGTGCAGGAGAGGAATTCTCCTTTTGCCTTTCTACCATTTGCATGGTCAAGGAAGGCACCGGCTACGAAGATGTCGTTGTAGATTTAACGAAGACCTTTTTATTCTCTTTTTGGGTGGATCACCACGCATGTCATTTAAAATAGCTGTTATTGGCAGAATTTCATCTGTTCTGATTCCCTCAATGGATAACCACCTTGAAGGGTGTTTGTGACCAATAAGTTGCTGCTAACCTATATTCCATGCTTCGCACAGATTGTTGGTCCTATCCTCCTCATTCAAAGTGATTTCACGTACAGTCCACATATGTGGTGGAAACAATGGTGGACGTCGGCGAAATTGCGATGAAATAGAAAAAAAATAATGGATTTTGTTTTTATCATTTTCAGGGATGCCTTGAGCCGCCAGTTATTACACAAGTTTATTGTCTCAACCACCCCTACACACATTTCACTTTCTGGAGATGGATTCTTCTGTACTCATTCCATTCTGGTGAACGTCCTGGCCCGAGAAAGGTTTTAACTGGTAGAGTGCTGGAAGCCCATATTTGGGCTTAATCTGAAGTGTAGATAACCCATCTGGAAGACTTCATATTCAGTGGATACACTTGCTATTATCCTTGAAGTGAAATTATGTAGTCTTTAAGGATTTGCCTTGTTACAATTTATGGCACTCTCCCATAAATTTTAACAAGGCAAAGACATATCGACAAATTTTGATGAACAAAAATAATTTAGCACTCTACCAGTTAAGTAACACGTGTAGCTCGTCTAAGTACTGAATCAAGGGTATGTCTCTCTACTTCTTCTTGCCCTATAATCGTAACTTGAACCTCACATAACATGTCTCATTTTGTTTCCATTATATTTTCAAGAGCAGACATTTCAGAACTTTGTTTAAGTTAATTTAGTGAGGCGCCTCGAAGCAGTAGTTCGCAAACAGAGGAAAATGCTCTTGACATTTGTGACGACAACAAGAGACAGTACTTGAAATGCATTTGCAAATAATATTACCGACTGCATCAACCATTAACCCTTTCAAAACTGTCGCACTGAAATGTATCACTTCAGTCAATACTGTCAACGACGAAATGGACGAAACTACCCTGGTTTGTTGGGAGGTTCAGTAATAATTCAGTCCAACAGCTCTGTCGATCTGTTGGATTAAATTATTGCCGAGCCTCGCTTCAGATTGTTTGCTCTTTATATCGTCTGCTCGATCACTGCCAGTTTTTTTCTTCACTCAAAAATTTAGGGACACCGGGTTGGAAGGGATAAGTCCCCAGACAGGCACGAACTGCCGCTTTTATATTGCTTCTTCTATGAGAAGTCTAGCAACAACGTGCATTTATATGGAGACTCGAATGAAAGCAAAGTTGTACCCGTGGGCCGTAAAGTGGCCCATACTCGAAGGTGGAGAGGGTGGGGAGTTCTGTATTCTGGAAGGTAGCAGCAAACCTCTTAGTGTAGGAAAGGCAGGTGACTATGAGTATCTGGGGGTAAATATAAGTACTATGAGTATCTGGGGGTAAATATAAACATCACAGGAAGAGGCATCTACCGAAACCACACAAATAAATTGATTCTAAAGGGTAGGCGAATCCTTAACCAAATGCAATTTATAGGAAGAAACAGTTTCAATAAGATTTTCGTGGGGAAAACCATTTGGGAAATGGTGGTTCTGCCAAATATAACAGCCGATGGTGTGAAGTAATGTTCCGGAGTATTTTCAACTCAAATATCAAGACAGGATGGATGGTCCAAGTGAGGGAGCTAAAAGAGTACTACTCATATTGGAGATCTGGGGCCTAGATGTAGGGGCAACCCAGGGTAAAAAAATCGTCAGACAAAGAGGAATGGAGGATGGTAACCTTAATTGGCGAGAGGGGTGCAAATCAAAGTGGTCTTTGCGTGGTCTGCGTGATAAAGAGAAGTCTGGTTTTGAAGAGTACCTTGATGGCACCTTTGCGGGGTCACTGTTGTTCATGCTGAGGTCGCGGTCCCTGTAGCTGAGGGAGATAATTGGGAAAAACAGTGAAAAGCAGTGTTAGATGTGTAATATCTAGGCGTGGTGGAGACCCTGAAACACTTTTTTCTAGAATGCCCAAAATACCAGACTAAAAGAATAAGATTCACTGGGAGTGTCATTGGGAAGTGGGATGGGAGAATGAAGGACATGTTGTTAGTGAGTGACTCAGAGGAGAGGGTTAATATGCTAATCGGAGAGATTGGGAAGAATGGGGCAAGGGATGTCATCAAGCAGTTCGTCACCGAATGTTGGGAGGAGAGAAGAAGCGTGGGAATATTATTTATTTATTTATTTATTGGTGTTTAAGGTCACATATTTCTGCACAATGGCTAACCATGACCGTGACAATTTTACGGGTGGAGGAAGCCGGAGTACTCGGAGAAGCGTGGGAATAGGGAAGTATCTGGGAGTACAGGGGTAACCAAGGCCTTCCCATCCGAGAACCGCGACAAATCAGCGGCCGGCCAAAGTGTTATTATTATTATTTTTTATTATTATATTGGTAATGTTTTTACATCGTTGTTGGCTGCCAACAATGACGAAAAAACACTGTTAAGTAATTTATAGATTCCCAGAGAAAAGTCTGGGAATCTATAGACTCCCTAAAATTTTTACGGAATCTGATATATTCCCCGAACAGGCAGTCAAAATTTATAGAGATTCCCTGAAAAGTTACTTAACCCTTTGAACACTAGTGGTATATTCCATATCAGTTCAATGGCAGCAACGGGAAGAGTCCATATTCTTTATTTGGGAGTAGACCAATTAATATTTTCAACGTGCAGCCTTGGGGCTTTAGCATATAAGCACTATATGCATTTGCTGGTTATAAAGACGTACAAAGCAACGATTTATCAAAAATAGTGGCAGAAAATCCCGGCCACCAATTAGACAATTCGATTTACATAAAAAATATACTCTTCGTTTTTTTAGTGTCGCAAGAATAGCCGCAAAGTTTTCCGAGGTGATACGTTCCGATAAATAGTGATTATTACCATTATGTGAATGTACAAAATATGTACCCGAGCCGAGCTCCGGGTTGTAATGGAAGATCACGACGAGTCGAAGACGAGTCGTGATCTACCCTTAGAACCCGGAGTGAGACATTGGCAGAGGCGAGGAATAGTATCATTGTGTCAAACAATTGTCAATATCCACACATTATTCTCATTTCTCCTTTATTGTTTAAAATAGAAACATCAATACATGTTTACAATTTGGATTCTACATTATTTGGTTAATTTGCATTTTCGGGTTGTTCGATAAAATATAAGGACTAGTGCATGGCTTGTCGTTGACTACGCCCATATAGTGCTTCGCGTCGGGAACTACACCACCTCACTGGGCACTATAGGGGCGTAGTCAACTCCAATCCATGCACTATTCCTTAAATAGATAAGCATGCCGTTTAATCTTCACAGAACTTTCGCCAAGAGTTCGGTATCGGTTTCGGTATTTTAGGGCTGTATACCGCAATATCAGTTCAGTATTCGGTATGTGACTTGACTGAGATTTGCTGACACTAGAATAGGGGAAGTCACACTTGGAAAATACAGAATAAGTTGTTCTTGTATCATTCTACAAGAGCGCCACAAATGCCACTGTCAATTTGCTCAACATTGGCATTCCTTTCCCTACAAGAATTATATCTACAGTAATTCTGTGGCTTGTTCCAAACACACCTAAAACTTTAAAGGCCTATTTCAGGCTTTTACGATCTGAGAGCATGTTCCCTTAGCATACCATCAATAGGCGGTTCTGTCGACATTAGACAAATCGCCTAGCAGTGGTTTCTGGTCCTGTCCTGGCTGTCTTAAAACTCCTTAACAGACAATTGTAATTTAGTGGTGATTCAGGACAACTGCCCAAAACTCCAAGGAAAATCAATTAACAAAATGGAAAAGAACATCAGTCACCCCTTTCATTAAGATGAACACTCTAATTGCTAAAATGCATCAACAAGGCCTCATAAATAGCGAATGTAGGAAATTTTGAGACTACAGATGGTTCCAGTATTAAGAGATTGATTCGGTTCGGTTTTTCGGTATGTTGCCCATCTCTATTTTCGCCTGAACAAATAACAACAAAGAAACGTGCAATCTCGAAGTAGCGAGATCTGGCGTTAATTGTTACTGTTTATTTTTGCGAAAATTCTGTTCAGACACAAAGGTCGGTGTAGCAAAAACTGAGAATGCGGAAAAGCATCACAACACTTTTTCCTAAAAATATCTCCAAGTAATGTAGAGTAACCTCCCCACGGGCTACGATGCGTGCTCTTTATTTTCAGAAGATCCACCACTTCGTGACAAGACATACACAGAACGACAGACGCGTCTGAATGGGTTAATCAATATGGCACGAGTGCCAACGCGGAAGGATAAAACGAGAGGCCGCAGGCACTCGCGCGGGTTGTTCTGTGTTTATTACATGCCTTCACGTCTATAAAAAACAATTACTAGAAGGACACTCAGCAATTCATTTGACAACAATCAACAAAAAGAACACATTTTATCGCCAACCAAATTTGCGAGGGGAACCAGAGTTACTATTTCGTTCCCTGAGTTCCAATGTGTTCTATGTGCCTAGTGGCACATAGAACACATTGGAACTCGGGGACGATTTTCAGTTATTGCTTGCAATTCACACTGTAATTGCGTAACACGGTTTGTAGAAAATTCCAGTGAAATGTCGCTTCTATTTAAAAGTAGTCCGTCAACGATTCCCGTTCCGCACATATGTGCGGAACAGATTTTCATTTCCCACACGGTTTAGCGTTGCTGTAGATGGGGTTTAAATAGACAGGCATTTTTTTAGTTTGGTAGGAGTGGGATTGGGAGGGGGGCATTCCTCGCACACCACCCAAGATTTACGCCCCTGGCTACTTTCCAATTCATTTCACTCATTTCCATGTTATTTACTATACAGTTGTTATTTTCTTCACAGAAAGATCTCTTTTCAATTTATTGAAGGTGCTAAAACTCTTTATTAAATAGCATGAAAGCGCTTTCATTTGTAAAAAGACTGGGTAAGAAAGTCCCACAGGTAACAAATATTCCCATATAAATTACTCCAATTTGAGATATCTGGTTACATATTAATTGGCCCCTTCATGGTGATTTATGTTCAAAATAGTTAATCATTGTGAATTGGGACAATACAATGCCCGGAGATAAAAATAATATTGACGGGGAGATGCAAACTCAATTGAGGCTCGGAAAACACTGTCATTTAATTGCCGTATTAATTGTCAATCGTTCTCCAGCGATGCTATTGTTAATTAGTCGTGACACATTACTTATATAATACGTGTCTATAATTAACGGAGAAAAATTATAGTTGCATACAGTTTGGGAAATCTTGTTTGACACAAATGTGTTATTTGAGGGTTACGTAACCACAAGACAGTGGAAATTGTATCCGCTCTCAAGTGCCGAAAGCAAAACAACGTTTTAACCAGGAAGAAATATAAAGACAGAAAAAATACCAAAACGTAACCGCTAGGTATCTTCAAAGCCCAGAACTCTCTACCCCCACCCCCCACCCCCCAAAAAAGAAAAAGAAAACGTGGTAGGGCCTAATTGGGAATCTCAAGGAATCCAGCCCCACACAGTTGCGTGTGGGCGTACAACCAATAAAACCCCTTCCCCATCACAAGAAAAAATACATTAAAAGATCAATTTATCGTCGTGCTTCATGTGACAGAGAGGGAAACTTTCCCGACTTTAAACCCCGAATTAGGGGGCGCGGTGGCTCAGTTGGTAGAGGTGCAGGCTGCAAGCCGAGAGGTCCTCGGTTCGAATCCCACCTGCGGCAACCGCGTTGTGTCCTTGGGCAAGACACTTCACCCCGATTGCCTAAATGGGGGCACGATGACGCTGTGTACTGAGGCGTACTGCACGTCGATGGTGCGCATGTCTTCAACCAATCTAACCCTGCCTGTGTTGCGGTGCAGAGTTCAGAGTTACGATGTTGGAGAGCTGACAGCTGCTCGTCGTTGCTCGGTGGTTCTCTCCGGGTACTCCGGCTTCCTCCACCCGTAAAACTGTCACGGTCACGATTAGCCAATGTGCATAAGTATGTGACCTTAAACACCAATAAATAAATAAATAAATAAACCCCGAATTGAGCGAGTGTGCTATCCTCACCAAATATGGATTCTTTTGGAAAAGTAAATGTCTGAAAGACCCAACCTCCAATATACTGGGAATTCACAATTTCCTCAGACCATTCAGTTTCATGCATATCTACCAGGCATTGAGGATTAAAATATTCCGACAAGCTGCAAATTTTCTCAAAAGCTTTGTTGGGCGAGGGAGAAAGTGCAGCAGTCCTGAAACCTTTTGTACATACCCCATCATAGACCAATTAATATCTTTAACATACGGCTTTTTGTTGAAAAATATTTACTGGTAGTGTGATGGTAGCCTATATTTGGGCTTTACTCTGAAGAACCGGTATGTTGTACATTTCTTCGCTTTTCCACATTCTCCTTCTCAACTTCAGCGACTTGGATTTCATTTTAAATAACAATGAGCGCCCCCCCCCCCCCGAACACGATCCATCTAGGTTCTCATCAACAGCTGGCGCATATTTTTATAACCCGTGTAAAAAGGCCTTGGCCCTAACTCCAGGTCGCCAGTTTCTTTTGCGACCACGACCACCCTTTTCCTGATGAAACCACCCCTCTGCATCAGTCCCCCCTTTTGACCTTCAGTCTCAATAGAGTAATTCTCCATTAGCTCCCTCGCCTGTCTTATCCATCCTGTCTGAATGTTAAAGTCCCATACAAAGTTAAAAGTCGTTTCACACCATCTGTTGTTTGGAAGGTTTACCTATAATTTAGGCGGGGCGCGGTAACTCAGTAGGCAAAGGTGCAGGCTGCAAGCCGAGAGGCCCTCGGTTCGAATCCCACCTGCGGCAACCGCGTTGTGTCCTTGGGCAAGACACTTCACCCCCATTGCCCACATGGGCGCACGGTGACGTTATGTGCTAAGGCGTACTGCACGCCGACGGTGCACTTGTTTTCAACCAATGTTAACCCTGCTTGTGTGGAGTTAGTATGTTTGGGAGCTGACAGTTGTTCGGTGGTTCTCTTCGGGTACTCCGACTTCCTCCACCCGTAAAACTTTCGTGGTCATGATAAATCATTGTGCAGAAATATATGACCGTAAGTACCAATAAATAAATAAATAAATAAATAAATAAATAAATAAATAAATAAATAAATAAATAAATAAATAAATAAATAAAACCCAGGCCATGGTTATCGTTAAATGTAAGGCAGCGTGCCGTCAAGTGGTTGTCAGTTCTTTTACTGGATATTTTACATTAAATATTCACTTTGTATACTGTAGGCCTTTGGGTTAAATTCGGGGGTCCATTAGCTGAACTTATGCTTATGCATCTAATAGGTGTTTTTTTCATAGAAATTTGGAGTTATTATCTCTGTGGAATAAGGGGCGCAGTGGCTCAATGGGTAGTGTTGCAGGCTGCATGTCCTCGGTTCGAATCCCACCTGTAGCAACCGCGTTTTGTGGACACGGAACTTAACCCCAATAGACCACGTGTGGGTTCGGTGGCATTTTGGAGATAGGCCTAAAAAGGGGTGTATCCTTTCGACAATTCTTTTGCATTGTACATCAAAGGTTTAGGAGATGAACTCCTGCATAGCGACGAGGGGGTAGCAGTTGGGTACTTGAAGATCCCAGGGCTATTTTTTACAGACGATATGGTTCTAGTGTTAGAAAGCGAAAAGGGGATAGCGAAAATGCTGGGAATTGTTGGAAAATATGGGAGCAAATGAAGACTCGAACTTAATGAAAGCAAGAGCAAAGTTATAACTGTGGGCCGCAAAGTCTGGACCCCATTCGAAGGTGGAGAGTGGGGGAGTTCTGTATTCCGGAAGCTAGCAGCAAACGTCTTAGTGTAGGAGAGACAGGTGACTACGAGTATCTGGGGGTAAATATAAACATCACAGGAAGAGGCATCTACCGAAACCACACAAATAAATTGATTCTGAAGGGGAAGCGAATCCTTAACCAAATGAAACTTATAGGGAGAAAGAGTTTCAATAAGGTTTTCGTGGGGAAAACCATTTTGGAAATGGTGGGTCTGCCAAGTATAACATACGGTACGTAAGTGGTACCCCTAAACCAGACGGCTGTAAAGAGCTTGGAAATCCCGCAGAACGATGCAGGCCGATGGACAACGGGGTCGACTAATGTCACAGCACTAGAAGCAATCAGGGGTGAACTTGGGTGGATGAGGATCAAGGACAGGATAGACTTATTGAAACTCGGTTATCTTAATTATTTGGTAAATCTCCCCAACAGCCGATGGTGTAAAGTAATGTTCCTGAGAATTTTCAACTCAACAAGGCAGGGTGGATGGTCCAAGTAAGGGAGCTAATAGAGAACTACTCATTGGAGATCTCGGACCTAGACGTTGGGGCAAACCAGGCCAAAACAAATCGTCAGAGAAAGGGTCATGGAAGATGGTAACCGTAATTGACGAGAGGGGGTCAAATCAAAGAGGTCTTTGGGTGGCCTGCGTAATAAAGAGAAGCCTGGGTTTGCAGAGTACCTTGATGGCACCTTTGGGGGGTCACTGTTGTTCAAGCTGTGGTCGTGGTCCCTGGAGCTGAGGGGACAAATTGGGGAAAACAGTGAAAAGGAGTGCCAGATGTGTAATTTGGGTGTGGTGGAGACCCTGCAACACTTTCTTCTGGAATGCCCAAAATACCAGTCTAAAAGAATAAGATCCACTGGGAGTAGAATGGGGAAGTGGGATGGGAGAAAAGAAATGTGTTTAGTGGGAGATTCAAAGGAGAGGGTTAATATGCTAATCGGAGAGATTGGGAAGAATGGGGCAAGGGATGTCATCAAGCAGTTCTCCGAGTGTTGGGAGGAGAGAAGAAGCGTGTGAAGAGGGAGGCAGTTGGGAGTGCAGGTGTAACCAAGTTCTTCTCATCCGAGAACCGCGACAAATCAGCGGCCAGCCAAAGTGTTATTATGTGTACTAAGGCGTACTACACGTCGATGGTGCACTTGTCTTCAACCAATGCTAACTCTGCTTGTGTGGAGTTAGTACGTCGGGGAGTCTGACAGTTGCTCGCCGTTGCTCGGTGGTTCTCTCCGGGTACTTCGGCTTCCCCCACCCATAATACTGTCCGACACGAGGTGACCCTGGCTGTCGAAAGTGTCATTAAACCCCAATAAATAAATATCTATGTGGAAAGTTCACAGCATCGATATTCTAGTGCTAATACCTTCTCCACACACAGTACTTGGCAAGACCAAACAGAAAGAAGATAAAAAAAAAATCACAGTAAACAAAACTAATTATATTGTCGTTATAAAAATTGGGAAATCAATAATCTAACAGGGGGAAACAGAACCTGCCACATTAATACTTGATGGATCTTGTATGAAGTAATCGTGAAGAAAATTTTTTTTTTCGAAACCATTAATATATACCGTAAAACGAAGTAATTTCGCCATGCTTTATGATATTCCGACGAATATCACCCATCAACCACATACTTTTCAATGAACTCATGTTCCGCATATTTAAAACAATATGGATCGCCGTGGCTCAGTGGTTACATGAAGAGCCGTAAGATTTTGATTTTCGGATTCCGTTTCAGGAAAAAAAACTCTGTTTCGGTTCAGTTTTTCTCTGTCTTAACCGTTGTTAAGGCTCATTACGTCCGTATTGTTCCATTACGTCCGCAGGCCAATATGTCCGCAGAAACTGACAAAAAATGGACCATTGCGTCCGCAAGGCCCATTACGTCCGCAAGAATTTTACAATTGTGTCCGCAAGGGCCATTACGTCCGCAGCAAATTGAACCATTGTGTCCGCAAGGCCCATTACGTCCGCAAGAATTTGACCATTGTGTCCGCAAGGCCCATTACGTCCGCAGCAAATCGAACCATTGTGTCCGCAAGGCCCATAACGTCCGCAAAAATTTGACCATTGTGTCCGCAAGACCCAATACGTTCGCAGGAAATTGACCATTGTGTCCGAAAGGACCATTGCCTTTGCTGAAATCAGATTATTCTGTCCGTAAGGCTCATTAAGTCTGCAATACTTTGCCAATTGTGCCCGTTCGAAACAAGTACACTGTGTACGCAAACCTCATCACGTGAACAAGAATTGGAATTTGTAGCAATTTTGCTCCTGCGTTGCGTTGAAACAAAAACCTTCCGCGGTCAAACCCGCGCCAAGTTCACTGAATCTGTCAAACAAATATAAACGTTTCACAACACTGTGAATTTGAATGATTGAGATTGAGTTCCAGGAGTCTGCGCTTCCGACGGGTTTGCTGTGATAAAATTTCAGGTTATTTTTCCCACACTAAACAACATGCAAAAGCTGACGAAATCACCATTTGAGAACCCCAGTCTCCGGAGTGGGGGATGAGAGAGAGGGAGGACTGCCCAACGTTGTAAGTGATGTCAGTAATCCCCATCTTAAAACGTGAAGTCATTGACTCTTAGAATAATTCGGGGTCTTTTTTTACATTTAGATCAAGCAACTCCATAAAACAGCCATGACCGCTCGCTCTTACAGATCTTTGTGTCGGATCTTCTCCGGGCATCGGATGTTGTGGATGCGCCTCAGACAAGTGTTGAAGATTGCCTTATCTTCTGCTGCGTTGTCCTTCTTGTGCGCCATGTTTCGTACCCATACATCATTATCACCTTCACATTGGAGTTGAAGAGGCGGAGTTTGTTTTTTATGCTAATCTCTCCCGATGCCCAGATGTTCATTAGCAAGACAAAAGCTGCTCTGGCCTTGCCGATCCTAGCTGTGACAGCTCAGCCTGTGCCTCCCTGTCGATCGAACACACTTCCAAGGTAGACAAAGAATCCACCTCCCTGATTAGCTCAATGCAGACTTTGACTGGTGCGTTGGCAGTGGTGCTGATCTTCATCAGCTCGGTCTTCTTCCTGTTGATTTTGAGCACTGTCCTAGCTGAGGTGGTATCAAGGTGAGTGGTCTTGTCCTGCGCCTGGCTGTGGTTGTGTGACAGGAGTGTCAGGTCGTCAGCAACGTCAAGGTCATCCAGCTGTGTTTAAAGCGTCCACTGTATCCCGTTGTCCTGTCTGTTGTAGAGGACTTCGTGATCCAGTCAATGACCGTAGGAAGGGGACATAGAACATGTTCCCGGGGAAGATTACCTGCTGTGAATATCTCTATCGGGTTCAGTCAATCATCAATCAATCAATTCTTATATTCTTTTTTACCAAATACATGGTGTCTAGGAGTTTGAATATTGAATACACAATAAAATAAAATTGTAGCTTGCACACAGGCAAGAAGGATTGTAGGATAAAATACCCTCGGACAAAATACCCTTAGGACATAATACCCTCAAAAAAATACCCTTAGGACATAATACCCTCAATGGGTAGGACAAAATACCCTCATATTTGTTTCATGTTCTGTGCTATCTGTCATTTATATTGTGCTTCATATTCAATTGCCATCTGCCATTGGTATTGTGCTTCATATCTATTTAGTTTAACCCTTTACCTAACCTGAAAAGCAGACGACACTTGCAAAAATAATTCTTGAATAACTAATTTTTTGTCTCAAAAACATAGGTTATGACCCCTCGTTGGAACGAGCTCGACGAGCTCGTTCCAACGAGGGGTCATAACCTATGTTTTTGAGACAAAAAATGAAAAAGCAGTGAAAATTAATTGGCGATTTTTGAGAATAGCGCTGGCCGGTTTTGACCGTTACGTTAGGTAAAGTGTTAATAAAAAAAATTAAAAATATTGGTACTTGCTATTTCAAACAAAACACCGGCTAGTGCCTTAGATGCAATTACCCCGCCCCTCCCCCCCCCCCCCCCCAACACCAAAAATCCAACTTTATATACATTTGGTCTGAGGGTATTTTGTCCCAGGGTATTTTGTCCTACCCATTGAGGGTATTATGTCCTAAGGGTATTTTTTTAGGGTATTATGTCCTAACGGTATTTTGTCCGAGGGTATTTTGTCCGGATACCGGCAAGAAGATACTTGATACAATATATATACCTTTATAGGCACCTGTTATGGGCAATCACTCTACATTAAAGGCCCCAACTCTCTCCCATCCAGTGACAACAACTGCTATACTTTAAACCATTCATGTGGGTACCAAACAACCAGTACAGTTCA
This sequence comes from Pictodentalium vernedei, assembly GCA_031216915.1. NCBI lineage: Eukaryota > Metazoa > Mollusca > Scaphopoda > Dentaliida > Dentaliidae > Pictodentalium > Pictodentalium vernedei. The sequence goes on along the minus strand of CM062296.1, from coordinate 391,624,336 downwards.
CTAGTATTTTGCTAGTGAAAGGGTAGCGAGCATATCAAAATCCGAAACATGTTCTCCTTGAGAGCATATTTCTGATCTGTACTTAATCACAGTTTTCCACGCTAATGGGTACTTCCAGAAGTGGGTGTGCGTCCACATGAATGGATCAAACAACTTAAGGGATGGTCGAAATGAAAGAGTTAGGACTATATTGCGTACTATCTACTTCAGAATAAAACGTAGCGCTAAGTTGCAAAATTACATAATCTCTTAACCCTTTACCTAACCTGAAAAGCAGACGACACTTGCAAAAAAATTCTTGAATAACTTATTTTTTTCATTTTTTGTCTCAAAAACATAGGTTATGACCCCTCATTGGACCGAGCTCGACGAGCTCGTTCCAATAAGGGGTCATAACCTATGTTTTTGAGACAAAAAATGAAAAAAATAATGAAAATTAATTGGCGATTTTTGAGAACAGCGCTGGCCGGTTTTGACCGTTACGTTGGGTAAAGGGTTAACACTTACATTGCCAACGACATATATAAACTTGAAGCTCCAAACTCCATATACATTGGCAATTTGGCCAATATCTTTCACTAACGTAAAGTGGGGATAACATCAAAATTTGAAATCTACGGCCTCCAGACTGGGTCAGCCTAACTCATTTGATCATTGTAGGGGTTCTAGGGGAACAGTTGCTAAGTCTACTGAATCAGAAAAAAACATAAATTATGGTAATAAATGAATAATGTTCATCTAATCTATGTTGTGTTAGCGTTGTTACATATTTAAGGAATAGTGCATGGCTTGGAGTTGACTACGCCCATGTAGTGCCCAATGAGTTGGTGTAGTTCCAGCCGCGAAGCGGAGGGAACTACACCACCTCACTGGGCACTATATGGGCGTAGTCAACGACAAGACATGCACTAATCCTTATATTATATCGAACACCCATAAAGAAAAACATCTGTCCGATTTGTTAATCTGTTACCAAGGTAGCAGCCTTACCAACCAGCGTTATATAGAAAAAATACCATGTAGTTTTTAACATTTTCTTCTTCCAAAACACGGCTAACTTGGATTATTGATATGAGCAGAAGACAGATTTTGAATCGGGCGTCAAGGGTAAACAAAACATTTCCCCCAAACGGAACTGTGTATTCTAGAATCGCGCAACTCGCTAATGAAAACTGAAATTTTCGAAATTTGGTAACGCAGTTCGGTAATTTCCACACATTTGTCACACATATACATTACCGAATGGGTCAGCACGGGATACAAACTCCGAAGATTCAATTGAATTCCATTATTTATTCGTTTACTGCCCTAAACATACAATTAAATAGCGAAATAATATGAGCAGCGAAACAAACGATTTTTCATATCCGGACGCGTTCTCATGAATGTTGGACCCAGGTATGGATCATTCTCTTCGAAACGAGATATGGATCATCTTCTCAAGGAATAAAATGAACGCCTCGAAAAATGTGACTTCAACAATGGAAAAGCCATACATTTTTCCACAAAGATTTCTTTCCGTGTCGTTTTGTGGATGTTGTGCCTCTGTAAATCGATTTTTAAATTTAGCCTGATCAATCAGTTTTATTCGCCCTGTATGAAAAGAAACTGATATAGTAGTGTGCTAAAAATAGAAAACGTGTAGTGCCTGGGTCAGTTCTGTGGATGCAAACTACACGAAATATGGTATCATCTGTCAGCAATCAGAATGCAAGGAAGTCTCGTGAGATATAATATTCTCCATTATTGACTCGTCCAGTGAACAAGGCATATCCGTCGGATAGACTAAGTGACAAAAGTACAGAAGGGTTACAAGTCCAGTTCCCTCCCAGTAAGGTAGTTTGATCAGCTTATGCACAAACACGGTAAAACCTTTTGGCCGGTTTTTGCTGGGTTTTTGCTGGGTTTTTGCTGGGGTTTACCGTTCGGTTTTGCGGTTTGTCGAAAAAAAAACCGAAACCGAACCGGAAAACCGACAAGCCGCCCAGCTCTAGTTACAGGATCGGAATTTAAACCGAAAGGTCGACAGCTCGATCCTGGCCGACAGGTAACTGCGTTGGGACACTTAATCCCGATTTCTCAAGTGGGGAGACGGTGCCACTGTGCAGTAGCACGTATTGCACGTCGATGGTGCACCTGACTTCAATCGCTGCTGACATTTTTGTGCAGGGTTTGTAGGTTGACGAGTTTGACGGTTGCACGCCGCTGCTCGATGGTTCTTTCCAGGTACTCCTGATCAGGCTTGAGGCGAATACTTTGTAAATGTATTCGAATACGAATACGAATACTTTGAAATTTCATGAATACGAATACGAATACAAATACACAAATTTTCAAATGTATTTGAATACGAATACAAATACATTACAATGTATTCATGAATACATTTTTGAATACTTTTTAAATTAGAAGTATTTATAGCAAGGCCTTTAAGTTTTTTGTTTCTTGGGTTAAAAGTCATTTTTAAACTGATGGTTCTTTAGCTGAAGCTTTAATTGTGCTTACCATGCTTTGTTGGAAAACTAAAGTAATTACCTGACGGGAAATCCACTCTATGGGTGTCATAGTAATTTGACTACTCTCCATGGACAACACATCACAAAATGTGAATGGATTACCTCTAAAAAATCACAGACTGGCATTTCCTCCTGAACGTTAAGTATCAATACAATGCCACCACATACGAAGGACTAGTAAAGTTTCAGCTAATGCACTCCATGGTTAAACCCGGAGGTCTGTTGACTGCAAGTTTGCCAACAGCAGCAGTATTTTCTTTATAATATTTACATACTTTCACCGATTATAATTAGACATACTGAGCTGTACAAAGATGACCTTAAACAGAAATAAATAAATAAATATGTGTTTTCACTGTGAAATAATGGATAAATAGAAAAACTTTAAATAAATCCAAAAATTTTACAATATAATATCATTGATTTTTTTTGTGTTTTATTGTCCATGTTCTCAACAATTTAAAAAGCCATGGGGATATGTGGCCATTGTTACATAAATAGGTTGTATTGTGACATGTTAATTGATAATTAAGTCTATGGTCTGCTTTCAATGTATAAATTTCAGACAAGGTGTTTGGTGGTATATAAATAATATCAGGGATTATTAAGGCTTTAACATTGATATCAGGTGTGAATTTGTTGTCTGGAGTCCATGGGCTTGATCTGTGAAAACCTTTTATTCAGTTTATGGTTCTTTAATTCCAAAATATAGAAAGTATTCAAAGAGTATTCAAAATGAATTCATGAATACAGCTCAAATTTTAATGTATTTGTATACGAATACGAATACATGTATTCATAACATTCAGTGAATACTGAATACATGTGAATACTTGATAAAACTGTATTCGAATACGACTGAATACGAATACTGACTACGAATACCCCAACCCTGCTCCTGATACTTCCTTCATCCCTAAAATTGTCCAACGCGATGTGATCCTGACTGTTCAATGTGTCGTTGAACCCCAATAAACAAATGAACAATATTTAACCCTTTACCCAACGTAACGGCCAAAACCGGCCATCACTGTTCACAAAAATCGCCAATTAATTTTTATTTTTTTGTCTCAAAAACATAGGTTATGACCCCTCTTTGGAACGAGCTCGTTCCAATTAGGGTAATAACCTATGTTTTTGAGACAAAAAATGAAAAAAATAGTTATTCAAGAATTTTGTGTGCAAGTGTCGTCTGCTTTTCATGTTAGGTAAAGGGTTAGAACAAACGTCACTCTGCTGGTTGCACCATATATTCCCGTCAAAAGAGTAGGGAAGCTAAGTTATACACGGGGGGAAATTCGCCATCTAAGATTTGAGAAATGGAAATAGTATTCATCCTAGACTTATATCGTCATGAAAATCGACCTTCGATAAAGTTATCTCTTGAAATAACTGGACGCCCAAGGAAGGCCCAAGTAAGCAAGTAATTGTTGAAAAAACACTTATGACATTAGTAGAAAAATGAAACAAGTTTCCTTTTGTTACTTTTAATAAACGGAAAAAACAAAAGTAACAAAAGGAAACTTTGCTCTTATGGCAATCTAATCGAAAGCAACTATTTTCACGGATAATACGTCATTTAGAATATCTATCAATATCACGGGAACACGGTGGCTCAGTGGTAGACTGTTGCACTTCTATGCTAGAGGTCCCGAGTTCGATCCCCATCCGGGACGACCTGCGTTGTGTCCATGGGCAAGGCACTTTATCCCGGTTGCCTACATGGGGGCACGATGACGCCGTGCACTAAAGCGTACTGCATGTCGATGGTGCACATGTCTTCAACCGCTGTAACCCTGCTTGAGGGGAGCTTGAACAGAGTGAGAATGTTGATGAGCTGACAGTTGCTCGTCGATGCTCGGTGGTTCTCTCCGGGTACTCCGGCTTCCTCCACCTGTAAAACTGTCACGGTCACGATCAGCCATTGTGCATAAGTATGTGACCTTAAACACCGATAAATAAATAAATAAATATCACACCTAACCAGTGGCGGCGCCAGAAATTTTTTTTTGGGGGGGGGGGGGGGCAACTAGGGGGGCAGACTCCCATGAAGGGGGGCAAATACGTAAAGGATCATATCATTACTTTGTTATGAGGTAGTCCAAACTTGGACCCAAAGTCCGTAATATACTTTTTTGGTTTGGTACGTCCTGTGGACGTACCAAACCAAAAAATTATATTACGGACTTTGGGTCCAAGTTTCGACTAAATGTAATGGTAATTAGCGGTCCTCCTTTCAAAAAAATCCTGGATCCGCGTCTGGTGGGTCTGTGCGTGAGAGAGAGAGAGAGAGAGAGAGAGAGAGGGGGGGGGGGGGGGAGAGAGAGACTTCAAATAATTGAACAGTGCAAGGGAGATAATGCCCGCCTGTCATGATGCGAAATCCATGAATTTTTTTTGGACAAGGGATATGGATAGACATGCCTTTGTTGGCTCATAACTTAATTATAACTTATAAGTATCTGCATCCGAGTCTTTAAATCTCTACTGCCTGGATGTATTCATCAGCTAGCCTGAGGCTTTGGGCTAAGTGTGTATGGGAAATTATTGGGAATAAAAAAAGAGAGGGGTGTGTGTGTGTGTGAGAGAGAGTGACTGAATGTGTTTGTGTGTGAGGGTGGATGGAAATGCATGCGAGATGGTTGGGGGGGGGGGGGGGGGCAACTGGGTGAGCAAAGCCTTCGTTTGGGGGGGGGGGGGGCAAATGCCCCCCCCCCCCATAACCCCCGTAGCGCCGCCACTGCACCTAACAACAACTTTGGCTCTTTGTTTTGTGAATGTGTTTTTATAGGAATTCGCAAGTTTTTGTTCTTCCCAGGGCAAAAAATGAGCAAATTTCACCTCCTAGACTTATATATTGATGGGAAGCGCAGTGTCGGTATTATATGTCACGACACACACACTGTTTATATAATGAACATGGAAAAAGTTATAGAACATCGAAAAAATGGTGAAAACGGAGTTTCAACAGAAAACAATACCGATTGGGAAAAAGATGTAAAAAAAGCCAGCTTCCGTATTTTTATACTACTCCACAGGAAAATGCCCCAAGGCTGTAAAATGATGCTCACATTTCGAAATTTCAATCTTTATATGCAACTCACATACCCTATTGTTAAATTTACCAACAGCTTTAGAAAATTAAGGGGCGCTAACTTTCCGGAAAATCTCTTCCAATGACGAAAATTGTCAACCAAGTTTACCCAAACGTAAGTTTACATTGATCGTTAAACCCGCTTTTTGAGAAACGGATATTTAGCAAGTAAAGATGAAATTATTAACAATCTACAGGGTGCGCTGTGGCTCACTGGTAGATTGTTGGACTTCTATGCTAGAGATCCCGAGTTCGATCCCCGTCCGGGACGCCCCGCGTTGTGTCCATGGGCAAGGCACTTTATCCCGGTTGCCTACGTGTACGAAGGCGTACTGCACACCGATGGTGCACATGTCTTCAACCGCTGTAACCCTGCTTGAGCGGAGCTTGAACAGAGTTAGAATGTTGAGGAGCTGACAGTTTCTCGTCGATGCTCGGGGGTTCTCTCTGGGTTCTCCGGCTTTCTCCACCCTGTAAAACGGTCACGGTCACGATTTGCTATTGTGCATAAGTATGTGACCGTAAACACCAATAAATAAATAAATAAATAAATAAATAAATAAATGTTAACAATCTACATCCAAACAAATCATTTCTTACAATTTCTAATAACTATTTTTGTCACCGGGAAAGTCAGTGGCAATCGTTTCAACTTGTAATTGTATAGCTGATTTGGCCCGACTGTTTTCCGTGTGCCTTCCAAATTGTCAAAAAGCCCCTGTTATTGCATTCAAGGTCAACAATCCGAACGAGCACTCTTCATATTTCCTGCAAGACGTTTAGTCATTATCATTTCCCTTCATGAATTTCTCTATGTTTATCGATATATAGAGATTATTACCATTATGTGGATGTACAAAATATGTATCCGAGTCGAGCTCCGGGTTCTGAGGGCAGATCACGACGAGTCGAAGACGAGTCGTGATCTACCCTTAGAACCCGGGGCTCGACTCGGATACATATTTTGTACATCCACATAATGGTAATAATCATTTTATCTTACAATATATTGGGGACAAGTCAAGAATGTAGACGAATGTATAACGAACTATTTATTCGTACGGATGAACAAAAAAAAAATGGAACTCACGCGAAAGGAACGTGCTTGTATCCGACACCCTGATACAAACATCTGTATCAGGGGGTCGGATACACGACAGTTGCGGAGTTAATACAGACAAAATACATGTTGATTGTAAGATAAAAATCTGAATCCGTATCATACAGACGACTTCTTTCTGGGAACGCGACGGGGTATCGTAACAGGCACATGAATACATTCTTGGTGCGTTTCAGTGATCGACTCATCTGAGAGCTAACAAAACAAAATCCCTTACAATTACAGCATTATTAATAGCAATGACCCCCCCCCCCCCCCACACACACACACACAATAAATAGAAACTGCACAATTGAATATTACACATTTGTAAATTCAAGCGCATCATAAAAGGACGCGACATTTAAAGTGAATAATTTCACAACGCAGCTTTGAAAATTTGCGTTGACCGCGTTACTCATTGTTTGGTAAAGTGCACAACAATATTGTTTAATAAAATATGTTTTGTTTTAAACTTTTTCTCGCCCAGCAAAACTGTATTAATAATTTAAGATTTAATCTGTTTATGTGGTGTCCAGAATGGGATCACAACTCACCGGCAAAGCCGGCTCGTTGAGATCCCATTCTGGACACCACCTCGAATCTTATACAAATAACAGGACATGCACATTATCATGATAATCTGTACTTACCAAAAGTGTGACGTCAGCAGTTAACCCTTCACATAATACGTAACAGCCAACACTTGTCAGCGTTATTCACAAAAATTACATTTCAAGTTTTATTTTTGTTCATTTTGGCCTTAAAACATAGCTCGTTGGGACTGGGTGCATAAACTAGATTTTAAGACAAAAAATGAAAGTTTTTAGTTAGGCCTAAAACAAAATTAAAAAATCTGTTTCTCAAGCCCTCCTGCATGGTCCTTTTGGGTGCCGCATGCTCTCTCTTCTTATAGCCGTTGCAAACTTTAAAAAATAAAAATTAAATGGTTTTTCATCAGGTAGTTGCATCTAAGTACTTAATTCTACGAACTGCACCTCAGAAGAAATCAGCGACACTTATCTTTTTCAAATTTCTCGTCTCGGATGGGGTCTGTCGGTGGCCGAGTGGTGTGCGTGGTTCAGTATAGTTTCGCTAGGCGGTTGGTGCCGCAGGAAACTCTCTCGGCGTGGGTTCGAACCTCCGCCGTGCCAATGTAAATGGTTTTTGTCTGATATTTTACCCAAGTTAATAAAATTGATAAATTACACCCTCAAGTGCAACAAGACTTTGCAATGCTTTAGCATTGCAAAGCCTTCTTGCACTCAAGGGTCAAAATACACCACCACCCATGCTATTCTGCAGATTATGAGGCCTAAAACATAAATCAAACCAAGAACATGAATTTTTGATGGCAAAGAAATAATTACAAAAATTATTTTAAAAAAAAACACCCGCCCACATGCAATTTTACCAAAAAATGGCCTGAGAAACATTATTTAAGAATTTTTTTTTTCAACTGTCATCTTCTGTTCGTGTTGATTAAAGAGTTAATTGGCATCTCCACTTAGGCACTTCATTCATTGTTTCCGCCAATGACTTCTCTTCTTCATCACTCTACACTTCTGACCGGAACTAACGACGTTTGAGTGACGTCGTGTCAGTCTGTCACCGAGTGTCTTTCTTGGAGCATTGAACATTTCGTCTGAACTCATAACACTTTTTATCACATGCCTGTTCTGTGAAATCTCCATCTTCAGCAACAGTAAACCATGCGGAAAATGAAAATCGTTGACGGACTATTTTTAAATAGAAGCGAAATTTCACTGTTTTTCTACAAATCGTGCACCGCAATTACAATTTGAATCGCTAGCGATCGCCCCCTGTGTTCCAATGTGTTCTATGTGCCAGTGGGCACATAGAACACATTGGAACTCAGGGAACGAAATAGTAACACGGGTTCCCCTCGCAAATTTGGTTGGCGATAAAATGTGTTCTTTTTGTTGATAGTTAGTTTAAACAATATTTATTTCCATTTCTCAAATATATACAATTATATCAGTTATAGTAAGTGTGGATCCAACAGTAAGCTGTAAGCTTATACAAGGTTGTTTCCACCAGTAGAACACTTGAACATAATACTGTCGAGAAGACATGTACACGTACAATCAAGATTACCGTCCAAACCCTATAATGGTGAATTATTCATTACACTTTCAAGTTATACTTATGATCTGATAGTAGGTTTAGTTTAAACTATATTTATTTCCAAATGTACAAGCAAACATAGTGTGAATAGAACAAGCTGGTGGATTCGACTGTAAGCTGAAAGCTTATAACTCGTCGTCTCCACAAAACAAGCAAAGCTACATATAACCTGTTAGAATGGCAAGAATATCAGTATTAATATTAACACAAATGTTTGATTGTTCCTTAGCCTCTTGCATTCAATGTTGCATAAGGAAATAAATAGGAAGAGAGAGAGAGAGAGAGAGAGAGAGAGAGAGAGAGAGAGAGAGAGAGAGAGAGAGAGATATATTTATGATTTGTGAATGAACACAACATCTGATTATCCAATGACGTCCCCCCACCCCGCGGGAAAAACCTGAATCAAGATTGTCGAATTGGTTTTGAACAGTACCGTCCATCACAAGACAGATTGCCGTCGCTCCTCCCATCCCTCAGACACTACCATAATGATCCATCGCGAGCGTTTCGAAAAGTATATAAAATAGTAGGTTTGGTATAGAGGGAAATAAGAGATAATTGTATATGTTGTTAACTAAATAATGAAGATAAGAAGAAAATGCGAAGAAATGGTAGAAAAGAGTTTTTGGTTAAATGGATATTAATATAACTGCATGCTGCTGAACCACCTCCATTCCGTACTTTGTTTCAATTGAGGTATCTGGATAATTGTCGGTTTTTACGATAGTTTATCTTAGGTAAGTAACTTTCATTAATGTTTATCAAGAAGTATTGACTGCTGACTTAGGACAGAAACATAAGAATAAGAATGTCAGAATGAGACAATAGTATTCAAGTAGGCAAGTATATTTACGTAGGAGAGAAGTGCCACGAATTTCAAAAAACTAAATGTGCTTTTCTACCATTTGCAGTCATAGACAAGAACCACAATCCAACCAACACATGTACAAAGGTCACATAGTATTACTCCTACCCGGTTAGGTATTCAGTGATAGACCAAAAACTAACAGCCATTTGTATGTAAAGTATCAGGAATGGAGTGGTTCAGCAAACCAGCTAGTATTTTTCCGGATAACTAGTGCACGTGAAGTGTGAACTGCAACCAAACCACCCGCAGAGCGGAACTATCATCCAATATATCACTTCAAGTTCTGTACATTACCACAAGAAGAACAAGCAATGCTCCGGCCACGGGACTCTGGGTTCGACCCGGAGGTGCGCTGGCCGGAGCCTTGTCTGCTCTTACTGTGCCTTGCAACAGATTTGCAATAATTGTTTGGACGGAATTTCCACTCCACGAGCGATCTATCCACATCACGCACTGTGTTTTGTAATGTAAGTATCGTGAAGACAGTTGTTTGAAAATACTGATTGTTGATAGTTAATTGTCAAATGAATTGCTTAGTGTCCTTCTAATAATTGTATTTATATGCGGGAAGGCGAATAATAAACACAGAACGACACACGCACGTGCGGCCTCTCGTTTTATCCTTTCGCATTGGCATTCGTGCCATATCGGTTAACCCATTCACACGCGTGTGTCATTCTGTGTATACACGGCCATGGTTACCCATTGTGCAGAAATATTTGACCTCAAACACCAATAAATAACACTTTACCGTATTTGTTTACCGCATCTATACGGATGCACCTCGAAGATGAGCGATTCAGTTGAGGGGGGCAGGGGCATGCCTGCATAACGTAGTTGGAGTATTTGTCTATAGACGAGATCAGCATTCCCCATATTGGGTTACGGGGTGGAGGGGGGTGGGGTGGTGATACGTCAACTTTGTTTCCAAAACAAATCACTTGTGGGTTAATTGTGGGTTAATTAACAGGTAAAATCCTGGTCAGAAAATTGCAGACGTGAACTCGACTGAACACCAAATAAATAGATATTGGTAATATTACACGCTTAATCATTTTAATCGTGTTAAAATTAACTTTTATAGTATTATATTTATTTAATTAATGGTGTTTAAGGTTACACACTTATGCACAATGGATAATCGTGACCGTGACAGTTTTACGGGTGGGAGAAGCCGGAGTACTCGGAGAGAACCACCGAGTATCGACGAGCAACTGTCAGCAACTGTCACCTCCTCAACATTCTCACTCTGTTCAAGCTCCGCTCAAGCAGGGTTACAGAGGTTGAAGTCATGTGCACCATCGACGTGCAGCACGCCTTAGTACACGGCGCCATCGTGCCCCAATGTAGGCAGCCGGGATAAGGTGCCTTGCCCAAGGACACAACGCGGGTCGTCCCGGACGGGGATCGAACTCGGGACCTCTATCATAAAAGTCCAACAGTCGACCACTGAGCCACCGCGCTCCCAACTTTTATAGTAAGTATCAATTGTTGTTTTATTAGTAATATGGCAAATCCAAGTTGAAAACAAAACTTTAGGTTAAGAACACATTGAAATCTGACTGCGTGTAGTCTGAATCGGGTTGTTTATCATGGTTGCTTTGCAAAGCCAACCTGTGCTATACCGTTTCGAAAGTTCAACATTCGAAATGCATTGCTATAAATAAAGTATTGTCAATACGCGTGCCAAAGGTATTTGTAGAGTTAACCCTTTGAGCCCGTAAGACTAATTTTTCGGTCCAAGGCATAATTCCATCCCATTTTTGTCTTATTGTAAGAGGGCAAAACACGGGCCATTGATAATAAAATAATAACTGCAATAAGGCGGCTGCAGACTGCAGTTATTACTTTATTCTCCCTGTATAATGATATTGGACCCATCTCACTGTAATTGTACACAAAGGCGAGGACCATTCCAGGAAACGAGTGTTCAAGGGGTTAAGTTATACGAAAGGAAATAAGTGACATATGAAGCGACTGACGGTAATCGTCATCAGTTGTAGGAGTAGCGAAGGATTGTCCTCAGTTGGGGTGTGCTATACTGTTCAATGTGCGCACATCACATGCATCACATAGGCACATGCGGGTATTGGTATCCTCCAAAAGGTATCCTCAAATCCCCCAATAGTACATCACCATGTAATACGTATCCTCCAATAACCGTATGTGCCTGTGTGCTGCATGCGATGTGCGCACATTGTCCATTAGTACCAGCACTTCCCGCCAAACACAAGCCCCAGGTTGGTGCAATTCCTTCTATGGTCTGAGAATCCCTTTTTTCATTGTATGTGCCCATTTGTTGTATGTGATGCGCATTATGCATTAACACACGAACACATATACGCACACCCAGCGTGCGCTCATATGCTGAATGTGATGTGTACACACTGTTACACAACCTGTACCAGCATACAGACACATCTGGGGAAATCAGAAGTCATAACATATTTTGTAGATACATAGACACAGAAGTAGAGCAGAGGTTTCCGAAGGAATTGGAACTAGATAAATATGAAGTAACCGAGGATTTTAGAAAAATCCGAACGGTAAAGCTCCTCTTAAACAAAGGAACGCGCTTATTATTTGACAAAAAGGAGAATTCTTCGCAAATTCGCCCCCGTTTTACCCCTCTCCTACTACTTCCCTTCCTTGATCCCCTGCGGTTCCCCCATAAAACCCGCGCTACGAGGGACGATCTCCACATCTCCCACTACTTCCCTTCTCCCTCCACCTTTACCTCCGGGGTCCCTCATAAGATCCTCACAACGGGGGACGATCTATCGCTCTTCTACTACCGCCATCGTTGGCGCCCAATTTCACTCCACATGTGTTTATTGTTTCGGAAACAAATGTAAAGTGTGCCTACCCTCACGTGACCAAACATGGGGAATGCTGATATAAAGGCTATGGGGATTACAGTTAAAAAAAGAAATGTGTTTGTGAATAAATCCATGTAGAAGTCGTGATGCATGGTTTTCCTAACTTCTTGTTTAATTAGCATGTACCGGGCTCAGAATAGATCATGCTAGACCCCGACATCCCCAAACCAGCCACAGAACTCCATTTGCATCAGACCGACAGCCTGTATGACATAAGCCTAGGAGACAAACCTAGTCCCATAAGAAAGTACATGATTACCAGCAAGTGCGGATCGATATCTGACTCCAACTCAGATGAAAATGTCCTGACTGGAAAATTATTAGTTATGCCCCTGCGCACCTTTCTTTCTTGACATGTCTGCTTTAAAGCGCTTTCGTGTCACCTCTCCTGTACGGTTGAACCACTAATGTTCGTATTTATTACATGCCTGTTCTACGAAATCCCCATTTACAGCAACACTAAACAATGCGGAAAATCAAAATCCGTTCCGCACACAAATGTGGAACGGAAATCGTTGACGGACTATTTTTAAATGGAAGCGAAATTTCACTGGAATTTCTACAAAACGTGCACCGCAATTACAATTTGATCCCCAGCGACATGGGCGCAGATCATGGGGGGGGGGGCGTGTCCCCCCCCCCCCGATCTCATCAAGGGGGGGGGGCATGGTATGCCATGCCCCCCCCCCCCACCACTGGGGGGACATGGTATGACATGTCCCCCACTATGTCCCCCACTGCTGCACCCTCTCATAAATTTTAATGCGAGATTCACTTCTGATACACGTTCAACTAGTCCAGACTTGGACCCACAGTTCGTAATATAATTTTGGGGTTGGTACGGCCTGTACTGTAGCCGTATCAACCACAAAAATTATATTACGGACTATGTCTGTGGGTCCATGTTTGGACTGACGTAACTCTCAACGAACAGTTGTTCAACACTGCGCCTTCAAATAACTTGTTACTCAGCCAGACACAGCTGTGGGTTGCACGAATGCATAAGCAGCATAACTATTTGATATCGGAATATCAATGTTGCAGACAGAATTCTTATGCAGAGAGAGTAATAGGCCGGTAGTGAGCTCGTGAAAATGTGCAAGACAGTATTGTCTGCTTTGTTTACATTTTGAAAACGAAATTTATCGATCGAATTCATTCAATTCACGCGACTTGTTGATGACGTATGTGTCGGGCTGTTATTGGATCTGTTAATCCATTAACGGGCCCGACACATACGTCGTCGCTCCATCTGTTGGGCCCTTATGGTAATCCACCGCACAGTTGAATTGTGTTAATCTAATAGGGAACGCTCGGTAAAGCGGGAACAATTATGGTTAAGCATTTTGACAAAATTACAACAGGCTGTTGAAAAACATATTTGTTTCTACTAAATAATTAAGAGAAATTATACCCCAGAGGCCACCAGAATGCACCATTTGAAAGCGCAATTTAAAAAAACCCCTCTTCCGGCTCGTGCCTGCGGCACTCGCTGCAGATGCCTTCGGCATCTGCCCGTCCACCCCACTTTTTGGAAGAGATCTGCGCCCATGCCCAGCGATAGCTGAAAATCGTCCCCTTAGTTCTAATGTTTTCTATGTTCCAGTAGGCAGAGAGAACACATTGGAACTCAGGGGACGAAATAGTATAACACGGGTTCCCGTCCTCGCAAATTTGGTTGGCGATAAAATGTGTTCTTTGTGTAATAGTTGTCAAATGAATGCAGAGTGTCATTCTAAAAATTGTTTTTATAGACGTGAAGGCGTATAATAAACACAGAACGACGCGTGCATGCGAATGGGTTAATTGACATGGAACTTGTGCCATCGCGGAAGGATAAAACTCGAGGCCTGCGTTTTATCCTTCCGCGTTGGCACTTGTGCCATATCGATTAACCCATTCACACGCGCGTGTCGTCCTTTGTATATTCTATACAGGCAACTTTAATTGCTGTAAAGGTGGGAAATTTAGCAATACAATCGGGTGGCGGCGAAGTTACCTTATTTCATAGTAAATGTCATTTTGTACACGTGGGTTCAAAGTATTTAACCCTTCGTCTAAAGCATACAGATGACATTTACATTTTTATTTTCTTGAAAAAAAGCCTATGTCACCTTGTTGGAACGAACTCTGCGAGCTCGTTCCCGTAGGAGATCACATGCTGTATTTGGGGGGGGGGGGGGGGGGATTTGTTTTCTAGAAAATGAATACCAACTTCTGTAAATAGCACTGGGTGTGAGATATGCCTTACATGAGGTAAAGTATTAAAGTTTGGCAGTAACGTTCTTCCGGGGACCTCCTCTCTAACTCCCTTTCCCTAGTACAGATGGTCCAGCTTTTCCTTCGAAGTTGTGGTCAATATGATATAACTGTTGGTCGGTGACGATGAAGCCGGGGGGGGGGGGGCAGGGGGCACGTGCCCCTCCACTTTTCCACTGATATGTTTCGTAGTTACACGATGAGTTAAAATGGGCGCATGCAAACGTGTCAATTTTCAGGAATTCCTGTAACATTATTTACAAATCCAAACAATATGTAGCCAAAGAATCCCACTTTCGGTCTCTCCAGTCCGTTTCTTCTACTTCAACCATGTTCCAACCCGAAGTCTAGCCTTCGGGTTTGCTGGAAGATGGTTGAAGTAGAAGAAACGGAAAGGACAGTAACCACACGGCGGTATATTCATCTAAACGAGAGACTATAGCGAGTCGTCGTACATTTACCGATTGTAACATTTTTTTCACACTGGGTCGAACCATGGTAGCATTGTGAATTTGTGCCCCTCCACTTTTATCGAGCTTCCGTCACCCCTGCAATTGGCCAATGGATACAGAAGAGAAATTGGAACATTTTGTCAAAGTGCAGAAACAAGCTCCATTGGATATTTGAATTTAGGATGCACGAAATGTGTGGGGGAGGGGGGGGGGGGGGGCACATGAAGCTTTGAGATTCGATTCGCTTTCGAATCTCCAGACGGCTTCGATTCGACTTGGATCAAAATTTCCCGTTTGTTTTGTGCTGTGCATGAGCTTATTTTTTCAGAATGTAAGGTTCATTCTTTTTCAAATAAATGGCAACAACTTGTGATGGCAGCACAGAGATTTAAAAAAGGTGGCATATAGAAAATCTGATTGCGCATTGGAAAATAAAGAATAATGAAACACGTTTTTTAAATGCTGTAACTGTTCGCGAAACAGCGTTTTAATATCCCTACTATTATTTCTTTCCAATATTGTTCTGTTGTCAGGGGCGATCATAATTGATGATGCAACGGAGTTTCCCATACATAGCTTCTACAATGACGGGGATGCAGAGAAAGGCCAATACTCTTTTAGAAGGAAGCTTGGTGTTCTATACAAGCCCAAAGAGTGAGTGACTAATTCTCAAATCATATGGCATTGTATGAACAACCAGAGGTGTCGGAAACTCAATAAAGGTATGTGGTTGAGCGGGTAGGGGTGGATGGGATAGTACAAATGTCACAGACGTATCATGGTTTCTTCAATGAAGGAGAAATGGAGGGGCGTATCCTGGGCCCCCCCCCCAAAAAAAAAAAAAAATTCCAAATATCCACGGTCCATAAAAAGTACCAAATTCTATGATCTGCGTGGGACCTCAATTAATGAAATTACAGATGGCATACCATGCATGCCCCCCGTTCTTTCGAGCCTCAAAATAAATCCATATAGCGTCATTTGGGCCAGATATATCAAACTTTCTGCTGGAGGGGGGTAGGCTGGGTGGAGATACATGTGTCCCAACTCCTAGGCCCTATCAACGCGAAGTCAATGCATGACTGCAGTCCTTCATTTTGCGAGTGATAATCTCCACCTCCAACAGCAGTAAGATCTAGGTTTAAAAATCCAAATGTTCAAGTTGGATTATGCATTCCCAAGCCAGAACACATTTTAAAGGACATTGTATCATATCGGTCGCGCTCTCTAATTTATCATCAAGGAACAAGCAGGTTTAGCATTGATTGCAGCGAAGTTAAGCAAAATCGAGCCCGGTCAGTCCTCGGATGGGGTGACCGTCTGAGCGATCGATTCGGACTACCGCGTTGTGTCCTTGGGCAAGGCACTTAACCCCGATTGTTCACATGGGGCACGATGACGCCGTGTACTAAGGCGTACTGCATATCGATGGTGCGCATGTCTTCAACCAATCTAACCCTACCTGTGTGCAGTGCTGAGTTACGAAGTTGAGGTGCTGATTAGCCAGTGTGCATACGTATGTGACCTTTAACACCAATAAATAAATAAATAAATAAATAAATAAATAAATAAATAAATAAATAAATAAATAAATAAATAAATAAATAATTGGTTGCAGGCCAGTGAACCGCGGATATACAGCACACCGGCCATCGATGTACATGTTAGTGCAACATTTACCATCAACCAGTGTTAAATGCTTGTGTCAAGATGGTAAATTAGAACCCTTTACCCAACGCAGACAATATCAAAATTTATTATTTTAATTACCATTTTTTAAAATTAAAAAAAAAAATCAACAAAACCATATCATGTGACCCTCCATTGGAACGAGCTCGATGAGCTCGTTCCAATGAGGGGTCACATCATATGGTTTTGTTGAAATATTTTGAAAAAATTATTTCTTTCAATTGCTGAATTTGCAAATTACGTGGGCGGATGCGGGTGATTCATTAGGTAAAGGATTATAGAGCCCGAAAGTGTTCACTGGTTCTCTCCAGGTACTCCGACTTCCTTCATCGGTAAAATTGTGCGATTCAAATGAACAAATAAACAAACCTAAAACTATATACATTTGATCTTTTATGTATCAAATATGTAGATGGTGGGAATGATGTTTAGCGAAATGTGCGTAGTATATATAAAAAAAAAAAACAAATTGACATGGCTTAATCGGAGAAACTGTATCACGAATAATAAATACCTTTCGTGATTTATTCAACCAGTTGAATATCAAGCTGATTTTTCTACGAGCTTGTAAGCCAATGACAAAGAAGTTCCATTCTGATGGCGAATTTAGAGTGGGAATGGTTTAGAGGTGGGGTGGGGGTATTTAAAATTCCCAACAAAAATAGCAAGGCATCGCTATTGATTTATTACAGCACAGCCTGTGCTCCTTCGTATGTGTGAATAATATAGGGATTGTATACGAAAATATGCGTTTCCTAACATAATTAAATGTATGGTAAAATTTGGTGTGTCCCGGTGCATTGTATATTGTCATATCCTCAGACATGTTTGGGCCGAACTTCAATCATCCTTGTCATGATTGATTTCGCTGTTAATTTTGGTTTGTTTGTTTGTTAATTGGGGTTTAACGGCACTTTCGACGGCATAGTTCACACCGCGCCGGACATTTTTACGGTGAAAGAAGCCGGAGTACCTGAAGAGAACCATTGAACAACGGTAAGCAACTGTCAGACTCCCCAACTTGGGTTTAACGACACGTTCGACGGCCAGGGTCCCCTCGTATCGGACGGTTTTACGGGTGAAGAAAGCCGGAGTACCCGGAGAGAACCACCGAGCAACGATGTCAACTGTCAACCTCTCCAACGTACTAACTCCACACAAGCAGGTTTAGCACTGGTTGAAGACAAGTGCACCATCGACGTGCAGTATGCCTTAGTACACAGCGCCATCGTGCCCTCGCGTGGGCAACCGGGATTAAGTGCCTTACCCAAGGACACAACACAGTTACCGCTGGTAAGGATCGAACCGTCGACTTTCGGTAGAGGTGGCGGAAGCTCTAAAAAGTGTGTGTGTGTGTGGGAGGGGGGGGGGATCACACCTTTCTGGGTACCGCAAAGATGTAGGATGGAAAATAAGTTTTCTTCAGGAGGGGGTAGAATGGTGTCAATAGTGGTGGGGCGGTGTATTCATGCAAAATCTATAAATTTATATACGTTACCCCTCACTCTTGTCCCCACCCTATTTAAGACACTAACCTCAGCGACTTCAACCAAACCTCAGTCTTACTGTCATTATTTTGCGATATTGGATATTGACCGGTCAGTATTGAATCGTGTGGCATCAGATGTCTTGGGGTTTTACCACAGATTAAGGTAGTCGTGGTGGACTTATTTTTTTCGTTTTTGATTAACCTTTTACCAAACATGAAAAGCAGACGTCACTTGCAAACAAAATCCTTGAAATAACTAATTTTTTTCATTTTTTGTTTCAAAAACATAGGTTATGACCCCTCATTGGAACGAGCTCGACTAGCTCGTTCCAAAGAGGGGTCATAACCAATGTTTTTGAGACAAAAAATGAAAAACAATAATGAAAATTAATTGGCGATTTTTGTGAATAGCGCTGGTCGGTTTTGGCCGTTATGTTGGGTAAAGGGTTCAGAGTAGCATTCATCTTTAAATATATCACCTTTTGGTACACACTGTAACCTATATGGTCTCCACCTAATTCGGATACTTTGGATTGAATTGAAATGAACTGAACTAGTTCTTTGCCATGGAATACAAATTTATATTTTGCAAAATCACACGGTATGCTAAAAGTGAACGAGAAAAGAAGTACGGTACATATAAATCGAATGAGAATTGACGAGAAAGAAATGAGAAATTATTGTGGTTATATTTATGCATGAAACGGGTTGAATTGTGTCAGTACGAATATATATATAGACCCCCTGCATAGCGATCGAAAAAAACCCAATAAAGTGAATATTATTTGCGTGTTATTAAACAAGTGAGTTCATCTTTGGAGAGGGACCTGTTTTTTTTAGGATTTATTTTAGTGTGAATGTTCTCAATTATAAAAAATCAAAATCGGCCAGGTTTTGGAGAAACATTGAGAAAATCATATGAATAATGAAATAGAGCAATCGGAATCATGTATGAATTTTAATCCTTCACCTAACATGAAAAGCAGACGACACTTGCAAACAAAATTCTTGAATAACAATTTTTTTTCATTTTTTGTCTCAAAACATAGGTTATGACCCCTCATTGGAACGATCTCGACGAGCTCGTTCCAAAGAGGGATCATAACCTATGTTTCTGAGACAAAAATTTTAAAAATGAAAGTGTCAATGACACTGTAGCTCAACTTGACAAACTTGAACTTGGTAAGTTATAAATGAGATGGCAAAATTGAAGATCATTGGGACCAATGTCACTTTTTTTGCCAGTGGCAACATTTTTTGACAGAAACCGAAGAAAATCGATAGCTCCCAACTAGAGGCCTCCCCAAACAAGCATGCCAGGTTTCAAAGCAATCCGATCATAAATGTGCCCTGTAGGGTGTACAAAAGGGAAATATTGTGGTCTGACTAGACTAAATTCTAAGAACGTTGGCCATGGCAACATTTTTTGACGGAAATGGAAGAAAATCGATAGCTCCCATCTAGAGGTCACCGTAAATAAGCATACCAGGTTTCAAAGCAATCTAATCATAAATGAGCCCTGTAGGGTGAGCCAAGGGGAAATATTGTGGTCTGACTAAACTAAGTTCTAAGAATGTTGGCTGCGGCAACATTTTTTGATGGAAATTGAAGAAAATCGATAGCTCCCATCTAGAGGTCACCCCAAACAAGCATGAAAGGTTTCAAAGCAATCCGATTATAAATGTGCCCTGTAGGGTGTGCCAAAGGGAAATGTCGAGTCTTCTGACTAAACCAAGTTCTAAGAACGTTGGCCGCAGCAACATTTTTTGATGGAAATTGAAGAAAATCGATAGCTCCCATCTAGAGGTCTCCCCAAACAAGCATACTAGGTTTCAAAGCAATCAAATCATAAATGTGCCCTGTAGGGTGTGCCAAAGGGAAATATTGTGGTTTGACTAAACTAAGTTCTAAGAACGTTGGCCGCGGCAACATTTTCTGACAGAAATTGAAGAAAATCGATAGCTCCCATCTAGAGGTCACCCCAAACAAGCATGCCTGGTTTCAAAGCAATCCGATCATAAATGTACCCTGTAGGGTGTGCCAAAGGGAAATATTGAGTCTTCTGACTAAACTAAGTTCTAAGAACGTTGGCCGCGGCAACATTTTTTGACAGAAATTGAAGAAAATTGATAGCTCCCATCTAGAGGTCTCCCCAAACAAGCATACCAGGTTTTAAAGCAATCTGATCGTAACTGTACCCTGTAGGGTGTGCCAAAGGGAAATATTGAGGTCTGACTAAACTAAGTTCTACGAACGTTGGCCGTGGCAACATTTTTTGCCGGAAATTGAAGAAAATCGATAGCTCCCATCTAGAGGTCACCCTAAATAAGTGTATCAGGTTTCAAAGGAATCAAATCATAAATGTGCCCTGTAGGGTGTGCCAAAGGGAAATATTGTGGTTTGACTAAACTAAGTTCTAAGAACGTTGGCCGCGGCAACATTTTTTGACGGAAATTGAAGAAAATCGACAGCTCCCATCTAGAGGTCACCCCAAACAAGCATAAGAAGTTTCAAAGTAATCTGATCATAAATGCAACCTGTGAGGTGTGCCAAAGGAAATTGTGGACGTACGTACTAACGTACTAACGTACGTACGTACATACGTACGTACGTACGTACGTACGCCGACGGACGAGAAGTGATGGCAATAGCTCAGCTTGACTTTGTCAAGTTGAGCTAAAAATCAAAATCGGCCAGGTTTTGGAGAAACATTGAGAAAATCATATGAATAATGAAATAGAGCAATCGGAATCATGTATGAATTTTAATCCTTCACCGAACATGAAAAGCAGACGACACTTGCAAACAAAATTCTTGAATAACAATTTTTTTTCATTTTTTGTCTCAAAACATAGGTTATGACCCCTCATTGGAACGATCTCGACGAGCTCGTTCCAAAGAGGGATCATAACCTATGTTTCTGAGACAAAAATTTAAAAAAAATGAAAATTAATTGGCGATTTTTGTGAATAGCGCTGGCCGTTTTTTTACCGTTACGTTGGGTAAAGGGTTAACTGCACCGTGAAAACGTATTATGTACCCGTTTTGGTATCACACGGAGGAACATCATCTACGGTGCAACCTGCCATCATAGAAGACTCTCGATCATATGTAAACCCAAAGAAAACTTAATTCATACTACCGGTATTTAGTTTTGTTTTTATTTATTTTTTTTTTATTTATGGTTAAGGTCACATATTTATGCACAATGGCTAATCATGACCGTGACAGTTTTACGGGTGGAGGAAGCCGGAGTACCCGGAGAGAACCACCGAGCAACGACGAGCAGCTGCCAGCTCCCCAACATCGTAACTCCGCACTGCAGCACAGGCAGGGTTAGATTGGTTGAAGACATGCGTACCATCGACGTGCAGAACGCCTTAGTACACGGCGTCATCGTGCCCCCATGCGGGCAATGGAGATGAAGTGTCTTGCCCAAGGACACAACGCGGTTGCCGCAGGTGGGATTCGAACCGAGGACCTCTCGGCTTGCAGCCTGCACCTCTACCTACTGAGCCACCGCGCTCCCTTGTTTTTACTCAATCATAACTTTGAAACCATCCTTTGAAATATTACTTTCATTTGAAGTTTACTATTTTTATTCATTAAAATCTTGAATCTTGAAATTCAGGAAATGTAGGAAAATGGAAAATGCCGTTCGGGTACCTATAATTGGTGAAACATTGTGTGTGTTGGGGGTGGGTGGCACGTGCGCCCTGTGCCGTCCCCCGGCTCTGCCCACCCCCCCCCCCCCCACCCCCTGACTTTCTGGTTTAAAGTCGAAATCTCATTTTTGTGACAAGTTCAGAAAACAATTATTATCGAATCAGCCATAGATATAGCGTACTTAACTACGAAAATACCATTAAAAACGGTAAAAGTATCGGCAACGAGTTGCCTGTGCTTCTGTCGTAAAATGTTACGGTGAAAAAACTTTACTCCACTGTGGACATCCATGACTTATCTCGTCATGAAAATCGACTGTCGATAAAGTTATCTCCCCTAAAATTATCATGCAAGATGGTCGTCGAAGGTCCAATTGTTGGGAAAACATCTAGCATCGGTAGAAAATAAAGTGAAGTTTCCTTTTATTACTTTTAATAAACAAAAACAACAGACAGCTCTCGGAGCTGTCTGTTGTTTTCGTTTATGAAAATTTACAAAAGGAAACTTGTTATTTTATGATAAGCTAATTAGAAGCAACTCTTTACTTCTGTTCTGTGTTTAGCGAATGTGCAATTTGCAAGTTTTTTTTTCTTTCCAGAAAAAAATAAGCAAATCTTACCTCCTAGACTTTTTTATATTAATGGAAGTGATAGTGTCTGTATTATATGTCACGACACACACACTGTTGATATAATGAACGGTAAAAAGGCTACAGAACACCAAAAGATGGTGAAAGCGCCGTTTTCTTATTTTTAAATGGGTTTAAACAGAGAATAATAGTCAAACGTTCAAACTGACTGGAAAAGAAATTGTAAAAAGCCTGCTTCTGTATTTTGATACTCCTTCACAGGAAAATGCCTGAAGTTTGTTTAATGATTCCAACATCGATGATACAACTTCGCTAACATTTCGAAATTTCAATTTCTAAATGAACTTCCCATACCTTTCGTGCTAAATTTGCTGACAAATTTAGAAAAGTAAGGGGAGCTAACTTTCCCGTAAATCACTTCCAATGACGAAAATTGTCAGCCATGTGCACGCTCCTCACTGCGTTTTCATGTGATGAAACTGCAAGTAGTAAATCATTAATTCAATGTTTGATAGAAGTAACGGTAAGTGGTCGCCAGTACTTCTACCGTAATCTTAACCACAACAGTGTATGATAAATACAGATTATCATGATAATGTGCATGTCCAGTGATTTGTATTAGATTCGAGGTGGTGTCCAGAATGGGATCTCAACGAGCGGGCTTTGCCGGCGAGTTGTGATCTCATTCTGGACACCACCGAGAATCTGATGCAAATCACAGGACATGCACATTATCACGATAATTCATTTATCTAACAATTCTGTCACATAAACAGATTAAATCTTAGATTATTAATACAGTTTTGGGACATAATGTTGGGAGAGAAAGAGTTAAAAAAAACACCCATATTTTTGGAACAATATTGTTGTGCAATTTAACAAACAATGAGTAACGCGGTCACCGCAGATTTTCAAAGTTGCGTTGTAAAATTATTCACTCTCAATATCACTTCCTATGATGATGGATACGTTTGAACTTACAAGTGTGTAATATTTAATTGTGCAGTTTCTATTTATTGGGCGGCTGGGGGGGGGGGGGGGGGGCATTGTCTATTAATAGTTCTGTCGCTAATTATAAGGAATTTTGCTTTTGTAAGCGATCAGCTGAGTCGATCACTAAAATGCACATAGAATGTATTCATGCGCTTGTTATGATAGCCCACTGCGTTCCCGGAAACGAGTCGTCTATATGATACGGACTCAGAATGAGCCGTCTATATGATACGGAATCGGAACACATTATGTGATACATACTGCTTCTCGTGGTTTTCAAGCCAAAATGTATATGAATTTTAGATAACAAGGAATATCTTCTTCAGGAGATGTTATTATTTCAGAATAGGTGCAATGTGCTATTCCTAGAAAATATGCACCTGAAAACTACTAATAAAAACAACATTGTATGTACATACATTTTTTATTAAAATAAAAATGTAACATAAATAGTAATGGAGTGCAAATGAAGCTGAAAATAAAATGTCGATATCATTGTGAACTTTTCTGACCTATTTGGTCAGGTCAAAAATTTGGAGTTGTCTCTCTCAGTGTGCATCGCGATTCTGTTTAATAATTTAATTGCAACATGTCAACCAATCATCTTCTCACAATATACAACTAACAAAAATAAGACACTGAGTGGAGAACCAATGTCACAAGATGTTCATTGCAAAACAAGGGTTCTTTCATTGCATGGCGGGGCTTGGGAACTTGGTACGGTCTCGCCTTTTGTTGTGATGGCGTCAAGTCAATCATCGCGCTGACGCCACCCAAATAAATGACGTTTGCTGACGTTAAAGCTGTTACGCTGTGACTGTAGTGACAGCGTAACAGCTTTCACTTCATCAAACGCCATGGCGTTTGCCCATCATGAAAACTAGTAACACTGTATCAATTTTCCAATGTGGGCACTTGTTTTTCTTTTTGTCAATAATAACACAAATAGTTTGTAAATATTTAAGTTGCATTGTCACGAAAAATGTGCACAACATCAACATATTCATTTTCACAAACATCAAAGGATACACTTTAAAAAGTGGTCGGCGACCGAGAGCCGTCGGGAACTTGAAAGCCTTCGAGAAATGCTTTTTCTGTTGTTTTTTGTTGTTTTTAGCATTTGTTATCTCCAAAAGTGATAAACTCTAGTAAATACATAAATACGAGGTTTGCTTTTTATTATGGAATATGTTCTGGTTGCACTCACACAAGGGTATAGCAGTACTCTCAAATTCTAAATTATTCAAGAACTGATAAGTGATTCTTGCAGCAGGATTCCCCCTCCCCCATCCCATTCAATAAAAGAAACATTTTATAATATCGCGCATTCCAGAGCAACCTATGGCAAGGAAGTAGCTTTTTCATCTTCTTGAAACTGCTATCGGGAATGCATATCATCGGGCGATGGTCATCACCGTCTGTTCAATCACCTGCAATGAATGTCATCCGATATTGCATTCATCTGCCGTTATACGATACACGAGTTTTTTTACTTCGTACATCTGGAGATGAATGGCTTATATATATCTGTGCTTGCCTGTGGCTAAAACGTGTTGACAGTCTGACCTTTCGCTGACTTGTGTATACATAATTGTGGGACATGCATTTTTGCTACGGGGAACTTGGTAGCTCCAATCTCGTCCAGGCAATACCGAGATCTACACCCATGTTCTTTCTAACATCTTCCCATTTCATTCAGTTGTCATAATCAGCATCCTCGTGGGAACTATGAGGAGGGGTAGGTCAGTGCTTGCTTGTCGTGGAAAACGAGCTCTTTTATTCACCACTATTATAAACCCCAATAACCAATGCCCTGGGTAGATAGGTTCTCTAAAATGGGCAACTTGCATACAAACGATTGGCTACACATGACTTAGATTTTATTGCATCGGGGGCGTGACAACCACTACTTATTCCTAGTTCCTCATTCGATATTCGTTACTAACCGATAAAATAGGTTGATTACGAATGTCGAGTTAGGAACTTGGAATAGGTAACGGGTTTCACGTCCGTATTGCATTCACGTTATTGTAGAAATGCCAGAAAGATTTTGCTGCCCCCACCAACAAGTTCTTTTCACGGGCTCCGTAGAGCCAAGAACAAGCCAGCCATAGGTGTTTTTGACGCAGGTATGCCCAAAGGTACATATCTGCCCATAAAGGGCGTGTGGCATTTGGTGTTCCCGCATGGACGTCAGAAAGAAGATCCAGGGCAACGAGGACTGGATTGCTCTATGTTTGTTTCAGATTTTTAGAATCAGGACTGAGATGCGCGGTGAGAGCACTGTATAGCTGGTATATTCGCCCTCATACTGCCTGGACGGGAAATATGGTGGCGCAGTGTGCTTACGTGTACCGCTACGTCGATGGTATCTATGCCTCCAACCAATGCTAACCATGCTTGTGTTCGGTTAGTAACTGATGGAGAGTCCGCCAGTAATTCCATGCTGCTCAAACAGTTCTCTTCGGATACTCTACCTTTCTCCACCAGTTATTTATCTATTGGTGTTTAAGGTCACATATTTCTGTATAATGGCTGATCATGACCACGACAGTTTTACGGGTGGAGGAAGCCGGAGTACCCAGAGAGAACCACCGAGCAACGGCGAGCAACTGTCAGCTACCCAACATACTAACACCTCACAAGCAGGGTTAGCATTGGTTGTAGACAAGTGCACCATCGATGTGCAGTACGCCTTAGTACACAACGCCAGCACACCGTGCCCCCACTTGGGCAATGGGGGAGAAGTGTCTTGCCCATTGACACAACGCTGTTGCCGCAGGTGGGATTCGAATCGAGGGCCTCTCGGCTTGCAGCCTGCACCTCCACCTACTAAGCCACCGCGCCACCATCTCCGCCAGTAAACATGCCCTACACAATATGACACTAACCGCTGAAAGCGTCGTTAAATCCCAACAAACGAGTTCTCAATTTGTAAAATCATGTCAACATGGAAAATGCAACATAATTTCCGAGCATGTTATTTCTTGAAGTTGGCAGAAATTTCTGAAACAATTCATTATTCCACACAGAATCGTCGCTGTCGATACAGGTATGTGGTGTCTATTATTCGTCGAGTGCTGGAAGCCCATATTTGGGCTTTAGTCATAAGTCCAGCTACCGCAACTTAAAAGTCTTCACATTTAGTGAATGTGCATCATATTATCTTTGAAGTGAAATTACTTTATCTGTATGGATTTGCCCTGTTATAATTTGTGGGAGAGTGCCTACTGGCTCTCTCCCATAAATTATAACAGGGCAAAGACATGTGAACAAATTTTGGGGACCAAAAATAATTTAGCCCTCTACCAGTTAACATCTCAACGCCAAATTCCTGCATCTAATTGTTGCTTATAATACAATTACCGGCCCATAGTTGAACCCATTTTGCATTTGTTGGGCGATTATTTATTTATTTATTTATTTATTTATTTATTTATTTATTTATTTATTTATTTATTTATTTATTTATTTATTTATTTATTTATTTATTGGGGTTTAACGACAATTTCGACAGCCAGGGTCCCCTCGTATCGAACAGTTTTACTGGTGGAGAAAGCCGGAGTACCCGGAGAGAACCACTGAGCAACGATGAGCAACTGTCAAACTCTCCAACGTACTAACTCCACACAAGCAGGTTTAGCATTGATTGAAGACAAGTGCACCATCGACGCGCAGTATGCCTTAGTACACAGCGCCATCGTGCCCTCTTGTGGGCAATCGGGATTAAGTGCCTTGCCAAAGGACACAACGCAATTACCGCTGATAAGGATCGAACCGTCGACTTTCGGTAGAGGTGGCGGAAGCTCCAAAAAGTGTGTGTATGTGTGTGTGTGTGTGGGGGGGGGGGGGGATCACACCTGTCTGGGTACCGCAAATTTTATTTATTTATTGTGTTTAAGGTCACTTTCAGCATGTATGACTATATCATGACCACAACGTAGGAATGAAGTCAGGTTTAACCAGTCGTTTACACCTATGTTGCCTACTCCAGAGGACTTCCACCCTTGGCGTTGGTTACTGGGTCTTTTTGTACCAGTAAAGCAGGATTGTTTATCACTGTAAACAAGCACAGCTCCACTTCCGGGGTTCCCACGGGAGCGCGATCAGTAAATATTTTAATCCTACAGGGTAGTAGGATTATATAATTACTGATCGTTTCTAGCGATTTATTATTCAATGTGAAGACTGCTCATCAGCTATTTTATTTTTTTCGTGTGGGTAGAAAAAAGTTAGCGAGTCAGAAAAAAACTCATCGCTTGAAATATTCAAAAGGTCATTTCGAAGTTCTGCCATTTTGCTGAATATTTGTGATATAGGCGCTCTGCTCAGTGAATGGTGTTATAAATATATACGGACAAAGGCACACAATCAAAAAAGATCCAAATAGAAGCATTTTAAAAGTTAATTAAAACATTTAATAAACAAAACACACACGACATGCAGACATGTTTATTTAAGAGTTAGACGTGGGGCGACCACGCCCATCCGCCCCTATGTACATCTTAACCCTTTACCTAACATGAAAAGCAGACGACACTTGCAAAACAAATTCTTGAATAACTAATTTTTTTCATTTTTTGTCTCAAAAACATAGGTTATGACCCCTCGTTGGAACGAGCTCGACGAGCTCGTTCCAACGAGGGGTCATAACCTATGTTTTTGAGACAAAAAATGAAAATATTTTGAAAATTCATTGGCGATATTTGGGAATAGCGCTGGCCGGTTTTGGCCGTTACGTTGGGTAAAGGGTTAACAAACGTTTCCGAATTGTTACAACGACGCAGAGAAGCTCTTCCATGTTAAAATGGTAACGGATCGATTCGTAAAGGATTTTGGAGCAGTGGACCACCCGGCCTGGGGAATTCTCTGCCTATGAACTTACTTGGTGGACTTGTAAACGTTAAAAGACTCAGAAAGCAACGTTTTAGTTCATTGGCCGCCGGACAGTCCACCCGGTCGTCCATGAACGTTTTTCAGGCCTGGCATTTTCAGGAGCACTATTTACTCGCGGGCCTACTGCACGCCTTAACAAAAATTAAGGAGGGCGAAAACTAACCCTCCTGGCCTTAGAAAATAATGATTACCATAGCAGCGTGTCCCTAAAACCCACATCTTTTCAGATCTCTGCTATGTTACTGCCCCTCCCGAGGCACGCAGTGTAGCCATTTCACAGAGACTATCTCTCTACTCAAAGCACACTCGGCAGAATTCATTAATAGTAAAACTTCATTTTACCACTTTTGCAAGCTTGAAGAGAGCTAATCGCTCTCCCAGGCCATGCGATGGGAGCGATTTTTAGCCCTTCGGAATTTTTAAGAATGCCAGGCCAGGTTTTTTTCTGAGTTTGGTTCCCACGTGTCTATACTTATAGGTGGTCCTAAAGAGCTCTCCTGTCAAAGGACCATTGAACCTTTATAAAGCGATTTAAGTATTTTTAATAGTAATTCGTCACTTATTATTTACCTTAATATTTTTTTCCACTGACTGGGAAAGTGGTTTGGGAGAAAAAGCACTGACAAACATCACGGAGATCCCACAGGGAAATTGCATTATTAAAAATAATTCATAGAAACAGAAAATTACCATTTTCCACAGAATACAGAGTAATAAAGTTGAAAGGTTTAAATGACCAAGTGCTTAATTAATAAGAACTTGATTTGAAAAAACTTGAATCGGACCCCACTAAGGATTTCGTGTCCCCAAATCTCAACAAATTCAGACTGGTAGATCCCAGCAAGAAGATTATGAAAGAATTATACTCATATTGCACTAAGTTAAGTAGAGAGCCCAAATATAAACCAAGGGTTTTGATTTAAAGAAGTTTAAGCCTGTGACTCTGGTGGTATCTTCAATGTCACTTCAATGGTAGCAATTGGAAGAGTCCATATTCATTATTTGGGGGCAGACCAATTAATATTGTTAACGCGCAGCCTCGAGGCTGCACGTTAAAAATATTGATTGATCTGTCTCACACATTCACTTAGCAGACATCCAAGTATTCCTATTTTAATGAAATTAAGACGTATCATGTTCCTGGGACAGAAAAGCGGCCTCTCGGGTTCAATTTATTGATTATTTATTTATTGGTGTTTAAGGTCACATATTTCTTCACAATGGCTAATCATGACCACGACACTTTTACGGGTGGAGGAAGCCAGAGTACCCGGAGAGAACCACCGAGCAACGGCGAGCAACTGTCAGCTCCCCAACATACTACCCCACACAAGCAAGGTTAGCATTGCTTAAAGAAACGTGCACCATCAACGCGCAGTACACCTTAGTACACAACGTAACCGTTCCCCCGCGTGGGCAATGGGCTGAAGTGTCTTGCCCAAGGTTGCGGTTGCCGCAGGTGGGATTCGAACCCAGGGCCTTTCGGCTTGCAGCCTACACCTCTACCTACTGAGCAACCGTGCCCCAAAGAGTTCAATCCCCCTCTCCCAAGAGTGCTGTATAACAAATATTCCTCATATTAAAATTAGGGCTCTGAAAAGGAGGCCTAATATGAACTCACAGACCTATTTGAACAAACTTAAATCTAACCCCCATAAAGATGATGACTACCATATATAAACAGTTTCTGACTGGTGGATCAGAAGAAGAAAATTTTCAAAGAGTATTCCTCATATTTTATCTAGTTAAAATTCGTTTTCCCACGGGGAGCCACATATGAATCCAGTGGTTTGACTAGAACAGACTTGAATCTGCCCTGCCCCCAAAAGGATGCTGAATATTAAATAAAGATTCTCACCGGCAGAACAGAAGAAGATTTTCAAAGCGTATTCCTCATATTGCTTCAAGTTAAAATTCGGCATTATTCGGGCTCCCCAATATGAACCGGTGGACTTGATTTGACCCACTCGCCCCCCCCCCCCCTCCCTTTAGGATGCTGTGTGAGAATAACCCAAACATTTGACTGGTGGATTTGAATAAGATATTACATTTTGGGCTCCCGAAGGGAGCACAAACATGAACCCAGGGACTTGATTTGAACAAACGAGAATCTGGCACCCAAAAAGATGCTGAATACTTTATCAAAGGATTCTCAATTGTGGAACTGAAGAAGTTCTTCAAATAATTTTCCCTCGCACGCTAAATTAAAATTGAGGGGGCAATATTTTCAGTTGTGATAACAACTGAAAATATTGCCCCCTCAAACTTCTCTTGGACAAACTTTAGTGTATACCTCAAACTGAATACCACACACGAGTTATTTCATCAATGGATCCATGATACTTTTATTTTAAATTTGTTGCAATTTTCTCCCCCCCCCCACCCCGTGTGAGGGCCGGGAGGGGGCATATCAATTTTACCAAAACTACATTATGTGTTTCTACAAGCGGATTTGTCGCGAGTGGAAATGCATAATTTCACTTGCCTACGAATGAGACAAGTCGCTGTCGACGCAAAAACATCGAGTATAATCTGTTTAATCCTTTACCCAACGTAGCGGCCAAAACCGGCCAGCGCTATTCTAAAACAAAAACAATTAATTTTCATTAGTTTTTCATTTTTGTCTCAAAAACATAGGTTATGACCCCTCATTGGAACGGGCTCGTCGAGCTCTTTCCAATCGGGAGTCATAACCTATGTTTTTGAGACGAAAAAATGAA
The DNA here is from genome assembly GCA_031216915.1 of Pictodentalium vernedei. NCBI lineage: Eukaryota > Metazoa > Mollusca > Scaphopoda > Dentaliida > Dentaliidae > Pictodentalium > Pictodentalium vernedei. Next base: position 391,592,979 of record CM062296.1, on the reverse strand, counting down.
AAAAATTAGTTATTCAAGAATATTTTTTGCAAGTGTCGTCTGCTTTTCAAGTTAGGTAAAGTGTTAATATATATTCATCATCATCCTTATGAACACAAAAAATATGTCAAAATGCTATGTCGCACCATAACTCGATGATTTCTTTTATTCGCCACGGATGCCATTTTTTTAGAGATCTTAGTCGTCGAACAAGGTAAGAGGCAGGGACCGACGTAGTAAGGAGGCAGTGTGAATTTGACTCCTAAAATTCTGATCTTGCTCCTGAATCTTAAATTTTGACTGCGAAGTTGGCTCATAACCGTAAGACCTCATTTCCTCCATTGCTCACTCAGGCAGTCAAGACTTGACTTGGAACTATTGCGAAAATGAATGAATATTGTGTAAAAAAAAATATTTTTTAATGATTTCAGAAAGAACTTTAATTATGCCAAAAACGAATGTAATTAAAAGAACAAATGTATGTCCAACACAGCTGAAAGCTTCACACAAGAAGATCGTTATCAAAAAGTAATATAACTAAATTTAACTGACTGAGTTGTTGATGCCCATATTTTGGCTTTATGCTGGTGTGAAGGTGCTACAACAAAGACGTCATGTTCTGTAAATGTACTTCATATTATATTTGAAGTAACATTATATCATCTATGTGGATTTGTCTTGTTACAATTTATGGGGGAGTGCTATATAGGCACTCACCCATAAACTGTAACAAGGGAAAACACATGAACAACAGTAGTATAGCTCGTATGTTTCACCCCTATTCTGCCGGACCCCGCTGCCGGACCCCGGAAGTGACGTCATGTCACGTGACGTAGTGGCGCCATGTTGTGTTGTCATGGTAACCCGCGTGAGCGGCCATGTTGTGACGTCATCTCCATAGTGATACGTGGTGTGAGTGCGCATGCGCAGCGCATGTTGTTAGGGTGATACGTGTTTCCTTCGTCCATTTTGTATACTGGAGGCCGCCATCTTGGTTTCTATGGTAGCACGTGGTTGCTATGTTACCCAATTTTTCAGCAATGGGACGGGGTATGTTCGGAGGGTGTGTTCGATTGAACAGGGGTAAATCTGATTACCACAAACAACCCGACAATCCCTCCAAATCACCAAAATCCACCCGAAATCACCGAAATTGACTTTATTTGATACGGATTTCCCATGTTATTGGTTTTATTGACTTAGCACGTAGTGCCATAGTACTAAGGGGTATAAGGGATACGTTCGATTGAATAGGAGTAATGTTCTGGCTTTGAATTCGCCCAGATTCCCTTTTTGGATCCCTATCCCATGACGTGTTATTTCCCAATAAGAATAGCACGTAGTGCTATAGGACAAATTTATCCAGAATTCTCAGCTTCTATCTATATATGCAATACTTTTCGTCTACCTGACCATGTTCCTTTATCCTGGAGTAAACTCCAGTAGCGTAGAAGAGCCTATTATTTTGAACAGCTTTGCTTATTATTACTATATTTAGCTATTCTAGTCTATTCTTGTTAGTTCTGACCCTATTCCAAGTACTTTTGTTGTTTCATTTATCTAGATCATTTATATAAATTATAACTAACCAATCAGATTGCTTTATTTCCATAACCTGTATGCACAGTTATCTCCCTTCTGTACAACAAAAGCCAATATCATTCCCAAAACCAATATCATTCCCAAAGCCAATAAGCTATCGAGCAGTTACTGATAAGTCATTGCTCGAACGACTCGAAGCTCATCGAGCAAATGAGCCTTAGAGCAATTGCTCGATCGAGTGACTCGGCATATTGCTCGAATGACTCGAAGTCCGTCGAGTAAATGAGCTATCGAGTAATTGCTCGTTCGCGTGACTCCTCGAACGACTCTTCGACTCATTTCAGTATTTGAGGATACCTATGGCCCGGCATTGTATTATTTGAGGATACCTATCGAGGATACCTTTTATAGGATACTTATCTGAGGATACTATTACCTATATCACAAGGCATACCTATCCCAAATATCCCTTATAAGCTAAAGAGCAAGAGAGTAATTGCTCCATGAGCAATTGCTCAATCGACTCGAAGCTCATCGAGCAAATGAGCCTAAGAGCCATTGCTCCATGAGCAATTGCTCGAACGACTCGAAGCTCATCGAGCAAATGAGCTATCGAGTAATTGCTCGTTCGAGTGACTCATCGAACGACTCTTAGACTCATTTCAGAAAAAGGGGTGCCGAAGGCCATATGTTTTCCAAAAAGGGGTGCCGAAATTGCGGTGCCTTCTGGAGAATCCCTTTTTTGTCAAATGAGCTATCGAGTAATTGCTCGATCGAGTGACTCGACATGCTGCTCGAACGACTCGAATCCCATCGAGCAAATGAGCTAACGAGCAATTGCTCGTTCGAGTGACTCCTCGAACGACTCTTAGACTCATTTCAGAAAAACAGTAGTTTTCGAAAAAGGGATTCTTAAAAAGGGATTCTGTAAAATGGGTTGTATTCTCGAGTTAAAATTCAGATCACCTTCGTTATATTTTCATTAAGTTTAAAATTTATTAAGTTAAACTTTGTTCAGTTCAAAGGGTGTTAACATTGGGATATAGTTAGGGGTTATACTTCATTCAGTTCAAGGGTGTTAATACCTTCATTTAGGTTATAATTAAAAACTTTCTGGACTTCAAAGGGGTTTTAATTACATAAAGTTCATTCAGTTGAAAACTTTGTTCAGTTCAAAGGGTTCATTCAGGTTTGTTCAATTTAAGGGGGTTAACATTGGGTTATATTTAAGGGTTATAGTTCATTCAGTTGAAAACTTTGTTATGGTCAATTCACTTCGATAACTTCATTGGATCTTTGTTCACTTTGTTCTGTTCCCATCCATCTTGATTGTATTGGATCTTTGTTCACTACGACTTCATTCGAACAGGTGTCTTGTGTCTGTTCATAATTCAGATCTGTTCAGTCTGTCCAACTAGTTCGATCAATCCGACTAGTTTGACATTCTTTCACTTTGTTATGTTTACTTCGTTGTTTTGTAGTGACTGGTCGTATCTGTTCAGAGTCTTGTAGTCATTGTTGAATTGGTTGTTATCAATCCCTTTCCATACCCTCGAGTGTCGATGTTAAAACACGGAATCCAAATTTTACGGACTCGAATAGGAATCCCATTTTACAGAATCCCTTTTTAAGAATCCCTTTTTCGAAAACGGCTATGGCTATGGAATCCCGTTTTCTGAAATGAGTCTAAGAGTCGTTCGAGGAGTCACTCGAACGAGCAATTGCTCGTTAGCTCATTTGCTCGATGGGATTCGAGTCGTTCGAGCAGCATGTCGAGTCACTCGATCGAGCAATTGCTCGATAGCTCATTTGACAAAAAAGGGATTCTCCAGAAGGCACCCAGATTTCGGCACCCCTTTTTGGAAAACATATGGCCTTCGGCACCCCTTTTTCTGAAATGAGTCTAAGAGTCGTTCGAGGAGTCACTCGAACGAGCAATTACTCGATAGCTCATTTGCTCGATGAGCTTCGAGTCGTTCGAGCAATTGCTCATGGAGCAATTGCTCTTAGGCTCATTTGCTCGATGAGCTTCGAGTCGATCAAGCAATTGCTCATGGAGCAATTACTCTCTTGCTCTTTAGCTTATAAGGGATATTTGGGATAGGTATGCCTTGTGATATAGGTAATAGTATCCTCAGATAAGTATCCTATAAAAGGTATCCTCGATAGGTATCCTCAAATAATACAATGCCGGGCCATAGGTATCCTCAAATACTGAAATGAGTCGAAGAGTCGTTCGAGGAGTCACTCGAACGAGCAATTACTCGATAGCTCATTTACTCGACGGACTTCGAGTCATTCGAGCAATATGCCGAGTCACTCGATCGAGCAATTGCTCTAAGGCTCATTTGCTCGATGAGCTTCGAGTCGTTCGAGCAATGACTTATCAGTAACTGCTCGATAGCTTATTGGCTTTGGGAATGATATTGGTTTTGGGAATGATATTGGCTTTTGTTGTACAGAAGGGAGATAACTGTGCATACAGGTTATGGAAATAAAGCAATCTGATTGGTTAGTTATAATTTATATAAATGATCTAGATAAATGAAACAACAAAAGTACTTGGAATAGGGTCAGAACTAACAAGAATAGACTAGAATAGCTAAATATAGTAATAATAAGCAAAGCTGTTCAAAATAATAGGCTCTTCTACGCTACTGGAGTTTACTCCAGGATAAAGGAACATGGTCAGGTAGACGAAAAGTATTGCATATATAGATAGAAGCTGAGAATTCTGGGTAAATTTGTCCTATAGCACTACGTGCTATTCTTATTGGGAAATAACACGTCATGGGATAGGGATCCAAAAAGGGAATCTGGGCGAATTCAAAGCCAGAACATTACTCCTATTCAATCGAACGTACCCCTTAGTACTATGGCACTACGTGCTAAGTCAATAAAACCAATAACATGGGAAATCCGTATCAAATAAAGTCAATTTCGGTGATTTCGGGTGGATTTTGGTGATTTGGAGGGATTGTCGGGTTGTTTGTGGTAATCAGATTTACCCCTGTTCAATCGAACATACCCTCCGAACATACCCCGTCCCATTGCTGAAAAATTGGGTAACATAGCAACCACGTGTTACCATAGAAACCAAGATGGCGGCCTCCAGTATACAAAATGGACGAAGGAAACACTTATCACCCTAACAACACGCGCTGCGCACTCACACCACGTATCACTATGGAGATGACGTCACAACATGGCCGCTCACGCGGGTTACCATGACAACACAACATGGCGCCACTACGTCACGTGACATGACGTCACTTCCGGGGTACGGCAGCGGGGTCCGGCAGAATAGGGGTGAAACATACGCGCTATACTACTAACAACTTTTGACAATCAACAATAATTTAGTCCTCTACCGGCAAAGAAGTAAATCTGGCTTCTAGATTTCAAAACTAGACTCCAAGTCTGGCTCTCATTTTTAAATGCTCAGGTCGGTCCTGGTTTGAGGGTCTTTTTCTCAATACGAGAAGGGAAGATTTGGCTGAGTGTTCCTAAGCGGGGCTTTATTCCTACTGCCATCTCCTAGCGCAACATCTGTTTCTGTAGAATCATATCTTGAGTGGAAGAAGGCGTCCCCTGCAACGCTCTGCACCGCAAGTGGCAACTTGTTCCACTCTAGGAACGAAATAGCCCATCAGCTGAAGGAAGTCCTGTTAAATAATTTAAAATTTAAGTTCAATCTTCATGAATGTTATTAAACAATCTATATATACAATACAATGACATATAATTACAAAAAATATAATATAAAAGTACTAGAGCTGAAACGGTTAAGGGGTTTTCATGATCGATTAATCACGTGGATTAACCTTGGTTAACCGATTAATCACTTGTCCAAATAGATATCTGAATAATTGCCATACCGTTGATGATTTACAGCATGAACCCTGTACCCAACGTAACAAACAAAACCGACTAGGCCTATATACAAAAATCTCCATTCACATTTGTTATGTTTTCAATTTTTTTCTCAAAAACATAGCTTATGACCCCTCATTGGAACGAGCTCGTTGAGCTCGTTCCAATGAGGGGTCATAAGCTATGTTTTTGAGACAAAAAATGAATTTTTTTTTAGTAATTCATGAATTTATTTTGCAAGTATCGTCTGCTACCCGCAATGGGTAAAGGGTTAAGAATGACCATTTCCAGCTACTGATACAGTATGATGATCATGCAAGTAAACAAGTATGTCAGCAAGTAACTTGCATGCTTTACTCTGTCTCATATAATTGATGTGAGTCAGTGTGACAATGTTTGCCTGTTTCGGAGCAAGTTTGTTCCTTTGTTTACCAATATAATACAGTAGATCAAAAGTAACGGTTAATCGATCAATTACTCTTTGGATCGATCAAGATGTTGATCATCGATTAATCGGTTAACCGTTTCAGCTCTAAAAAGTACTCGGATTTCACTTTTCTTCTTACTCTGCAAATAAAACGGGCGGAATTCGAAGCATTTCGATATAGTTTTCTTAGACATTATCGACCTAGCGAAACTATACCGAATCATATAGACCACTTGGCCCCTCGCAGACACTTAACGGTCTAGTATGATTATCCCGAACCACGTAGACCACTACAGTGGCCGGCAGATCGTCTACCATGCTCCAAACGAAACTATGCTAAAAACTGCGTAGACCAATCTGTCATCTTTGGCAGTGTTATATACGTCATTTAGCAATGTTTCGCTAGGCGGTCGATGCCGAAGTAAAATATTATTGCGTTGGGATAAAATAAAGAAATGGTTCCGGCTACATGCAGTAGGAACATAGGGTCGGTAGGTCGGGATTTTTTGTTTGTTTGGGTTTTTTTTTTGTTGATATTTTATTTCCTCATACAGTCGCTTACCCAATATAAAGACTAAAACCCACCAGCGCCATTTACAAAAATAGTCACTGAAATTTTATTACTTTTTCATTTTTGTCTCCAAAAATAGTTTAGGAGCCCTCATTGGAACAATCTCACTGAACTCGTTCCAATGAAGGGTCACAAGCTATGTTTTTGAGCCAGGCAAAATTTTTTAAAATTTTTAGTCATTCAATTTTTTTTACTTAAAGTGTCGTCTGCTAAGTGGGTAAGGTGAATGGTTGAAATGTATGGCCTATTTTCGCATAGCACGTGCAATTGAAGTCCGGTTCATAGGTAGCTTCCGATATCATTTCAAATGTTGATGACATTTTTATAAAATGCTTATAAAAAGTTTTGGGTCAGGCATGGAAATTAGGGTCAGCCGAGAAACCGGAACCATTTCATTTTTTTCCTCAGCCTTTGATTCCTCAGGCCTCTGATGACTGTTTCGAATCATACTTCAATCATTCATTCATTCATTCATTCTTTGGTTTAATTTCAACTTATTTTTATTTTACAAGGATTGGCGAGGTTGTTCCACAATTTATATTAACACCTTTCTCTGTCCCAATGACGCAGGCACGTGGGATAACCTCTGCAGCGGAAACTTAGTGGCTTCGCTCTTCTCGCTCGACAGATGTTTTATCCTGCACGAGATGTCTCTATCTTCGCTAAGGAGACACAGTTTCCTCCTCATCTGACAGGATGATGCGCCCCGACACATTCAACCCCCAACTGATGTTGTCCACCAGAAAGTGTTCCGACATCCAGAGATTTTTATCGATCGAGGATCGATCCCGGGTTCTCATTCATTCATTCATTCATTCATTTATTCATTCATGTTAACTTATTCATCATTGGTTTACTTTATTCTCTGATCATGATCTATTTTACACTAATATATGACGAGTTCAATGAAGGGGTCACGTGATATGGTTTTGTTAAAAAAATTTGAAATATTTTTTTTTTAACTGCTCAATTTATAGTAGCGATTGTTGCAGATTCGTTAGATTAAGGATTAACCCTTTACCGAACGAATCGGCCGCATCCGCCCGCGTAATATGCAAATTCAACAGTTGAAAAAATAGTATTTTCCAAAAACAGTTCAACAAAACCATATCATGTGATCCCTCGTTGGAACGAGCTCGTTCCAACGAGGGATCACATGATATGGTTTTATTGAAATGTTTTGAAAAAAATTTAAAAAATGATATTTAAAATAATAAATTTTGATATCGTCTGCGTTGGGTAAAGGGTTAATAACTGTATACTTATCCATTCACGTCACCCGTTTCTTGATTAAAAACAAACTTCGAAAAGGGGTTACTGGAAACTAGTTTTTCCTGAAAAAGTGAAGGTAACCTTTTTTTCAGGTCGTCCAAATTTCTAATTTGCACAGGCGTGACATTAACAAAATATAGTTAACCCTCTGAACACGGAAGGTTGTTTTTAGGGTCGGGGTTCAAAATTGGTCTTAATTTGATACAGTATTAATGGGTAGGCCAATCAGTATTTTCAATATTCAGCCACAAGGCTTAACTCATAAATATAAATTGCTCTGGTCCAGATAGGGGCGGATCCGGGGGGAGGGAGGGCGCACACAGCGCCCCTATTTTTTGTAACTCGAAAGCAAAAGAGTAGGGCTGCAAAGATTAATCATCATGCGCTTGAATCGTGATCATGGCTCATGCTTCAGTACGTATCAGATATGATAATTATACATAAATCAAGAAAAACAACTTGATGGATTTTGAATGCCTGTCCAGTTTTGCATAGCATCTTTGACAGTGAAAGTATGTGATTAAAAGGTTATTCGATTAGCCGAAATCTGGCAAATTCCCTCAACTCTGTTAAAACTTTATTCGATTAATACATTATATCTTGTTTGACAGAGCTCTTAGAGCTCTGTCAAAAAAGATAAAAGGGAGTAAGTAAATGGTTGGAACATATTTTCTAAGAGGAAAAAACTGACACTGAAAAAAAGGCCATAAAAACGCATACTTAAATTTCTAAATGTCATTGCTTATAACAGTGAGAAGTTACATATTGTTTCTAGTGTGCATTCAAAAATCTGTAGTAAATGGTCGCTACCGGAAATAAATACATATTGTCCAAAGTATTTGATAGTTGTGGTTACATGTCATGAGATCATGCGAATCATGATACACATCGTATCGTGGAGACTGAATTGTGATACATAACGTATTGTAAACGTTGCAGACCCTAGCGCAAAGTCCACGGAACATGATCTAATGAATGGTTACGCATGGACATCCACAACCTGAGGTAGTGAATGTCCATGGGTTATCGTGGATTAACGGTCTCCCATGCATACACAGCTGCAGCTTTCGGCACGGGTTTCCTGTTGTATATGCCGTAAAATTAGCTTCCGACGACGAGAGAGGGTAAGCTGGCCCCCCAAACCCATAAATAAAATATGGCGCCCCAGCCCCAAATTCTCGAACCATCATTATCCGATAACGGCTACGAACTCTTCTAATTGATGTCATTGAAGTCACAGGAATTTTAAATAGTTCCAATGGTTAACTTTTTACCCAACGAATCTCCCGCCCCGCCTGTCTCCAACCGCATACTTTACAAGTAAAGCAGTGAAAATATCTTAAAAGTTCAGCAAAACCATATCATGCGACCCATCATTGGAACTAGTTAGTTCCGGTGAGGGGTCACATGGTACGGTTTTGTCGAAAATGTTTGAAAAATTTGAAAAGCAATCAAAAAATAAATTTTTATGTCGTTGTTAGAGTTAGTTAACCCTCGGAAACCGTTATGTATAATTTTTTTGCGTGGAGAAAAAAATGGCTGTGGACATGCAGAAGGCAGTCTGCTAGATAGAGATGTAAGAAACATTTCAAACTTGTTGTGGGAGGAGGGTGGCGGGGTCCTAGAATGGCACACATACTTTGATATATATCAGTGGTAGCTATGCGCCTTAGTGTCATGATAGCAATACGATACACAAAGCTATATTTAGTACTTACGGACCACCATATTGAGAAAAATGCACATTTCCACGTCGGACCGAGGCAACGAACAAAAAGGTGTTAAATATGGAGCCAAAGAGTGCACTTTTCAAGACTTCAAAGACTGTAGAAGAGACAAATGATATGAGGGTATGTTCGGACACATCTGAAGAGTGAAGAGTTTATTCACCCCCGTCCTGGTAATTCTCACTAAACATCCCTGACTAATATCGTCATGGAAATCGACGTACGATAAATTTATCTTCCTTGAAATTATTAGATGAGCGAGGAATGTCCAGTTAAGAAAAAAGTAACTGTTGAGGAAACACCTATGACATCAGTAGAAATTAAAGCCAAATTTCCTTCTTTTGTTACTTTTAATGAAGGAAAACAGCAGGCAGCTCTCGTTTATTAAAAGTAAAAGAAGAAGAGAGCTCTCTGTTGTTTTCGTTCATTAGCCCTTTACCTAACATGAAAAGCAGACGACACTTGTAAAAAAAATTCTTGAATAACTAATTTTTTTCATTTTTTGTCTCAAAAACATAGGTTATGACCCCTCGTTGGAACGTGCTCGTTCCAACGAGGGGTCATAACTTATGTTTTTGAGACAAAAAATGAAAAAATAATGAAAATTAATTGGCGATTTTTGAGAATAGCGCTGGCCGGTTTTGAACGTTACGTTGGGTAAAGGGTTAAAAGTAACAGAAGGAAACTTCGCTTTTGAGGAAAGCCAATTAGAAACTAGTTCACACATAATCCGTCATTAACAATCTATCAGTATCACACCAACCAACACTGAGTCCAATCCAGCTCTAAGTTTAGCGAAAGCTGTTTGCAAGTTTTTATTCTTCTCGGGAAAAAATTAGCAAATCTCACCTCCTAGACTTTGATATTAATGGAAGGACAGTGTCTGTAATATATCTCAAACTGCGCATAATGCTGGTATAATGAACAGAAAAAAAATGTTACGGGAAATCAAAAATGGTGAAAACGCCGTTTTCATATTTTTAAATGGGTTTCAACGGAGAATGATAGTCAAACATTCAAACTGATCGGGGAAAATTGTGAAGAGCAAGTTTCTGTACTTTTAAACTACTCTACAGGAAAATGTTCGAAGTTTGTAAACTGATGCGCACATGGATGATACAAATTCGCTAACATTTCGAAATTTTCATTTTTTTAACCCTTTACCTAACGAATCGCCCGCATCCCCCCGCGTAATTTGCAAATTGAGCAGTTGAAAAAAATATTTTTTTCAAAATATGTCAACAAAACCGTATCATGTGATCCCTCATTGGAACGAGCTCGATGAGCTCGTTCCATTGAGGGGTCACATGATATGGTTTTGTTGAAATTTGTTGAAAAATTAAAAAAATAGTAATTAAAATAATAAATTTTGATATTCTCTGGTTGGCTAAAGGGTTAAAAGAAATTCCCATACCCTTAGTGCTAAATTTATTGATAAATTTAGGAAATTTATGGGAGCGAACATTCCCGTAAATCTCTTCCAATGACGAAAATTCTCCGCCTTTACTGCAATGATTGAAACCATTATGGTGTGATGAAACATTGGTAATAACAATATTGGGAGGAACGCCCCTTCGTGTGCCCCCACCTGTTAGCAGGCCTGAAAATAAGCAGTTTGACATTTGCAGAATGAGGTCCCCAGAAGGTGAATTCGATGATGCTATCCCATATAGTGGGCCAATTTATCCTCTGGGTACCTCTTTCTGTTTAGTTTTGAGACCCTGATTCAGATTGAGGCTCACAGAGGGTAAATTAAGGGCCTATATAAGTAATGAAATTTTGTTTATTTTGAAAATTCTCACCTCTGATATTCCTTCAATTCAAATTAAATATACACAAAATATACACCAAAATGAAGATTGAGATGTATAGAACACGAAACACATGTGTACTCAACTCATAGAGTCGACTGTAGGCACCACTGGTTCCTGGAAGTCTGTTGCCGTATTCGTACCAGAACTGATAATTTAATAATATTTCACGAAAACAACTCGTGGCCAAATGTGCTTTACTTATCCAAGAACAAAGCTAGGGGATCAAAATTCTTTAAAACACGGCGACAGAGCTGCATGGGGGTAAATTCCAAAGCCTTTGCTTTTGTTTACGAATGAATATACTTTCGATTTCCGGTCGACGTCATCGGACGGTAAAAGCATGTAAAAACAACGCCGTCTAAAATCAAATAATGAAAAAGATCGCCTTCATACAGTATACTGTTATTAGATAGAGATTGCACAGTTGCCATATTCAACGCAAGGTATCATGATACCTGTTGAAATTTCTTAGAATTACGATTTTGTTTTTCGATGGAAATTCGTGGTATCGAGTGATTTGCGCATGTCTGTCGAGCATGGAAACCATCTTCAATAAAAATGCAGACAGTGTTGTCCTTTTCCCAAATGCAGTCCTATCACTATATTCGAAAGTGTTTTGAATGCCTAGCTTTGTTCTTGGATATATGAAGCACATTTGGCCAAAAGTTGTTCTGATGAAATATTATTTTATTATCAGTTCTGGTGCGAATACGGTAGCAGACTTCCAGGAACCAGTGGTGCCTACAGTCGACTCTATGAGTTGATTACATATGTGTTTCGTGTTCTATCCATCCCAACCTTCATTTTGATGTATAATTTGTGTGTATTTAATTTGAATTTAAGGAATATGAGAGGTGAGAATTTTCAAAATAAACAAAATTTCATTACTTATATAGGCCCCTAAGTGATGCTATTTTGCAGATGACAGTCTGCTTACTTTCTGGCTTGCCTGTTAGTGAGGATCTGTAGAAGATCTAACATTTTGCTGACCCTCTTGCCAGAAAGGATTCGATCATTTCGCCGAACACAGTTTTGTAAGAGATGATACCATCCATGGTGAAGAGGTTGAACGTGTCAATCACTGGATTTCCTGTTTCAAGCAAAAAGCGCGAAACACGTGCATATTCTTGTTTCGTCGTTTGTGATCATGTTTTTAGGGTATCCGAGTCTGAAGCATCTGATATTCTGATGTCCTCTTTACGGTATCGTTTTTCTCTCATTTGAAATTCTTGGAACTAAACGTCATCTGGGAGCGGATTCGCACTGTTGGCAGAAATTTCACGCACACGGGGGTTATTGTTATTTGAAGAAGGGCGGAAGGTGTGGAAATCGTCTGAGCGATCATTGTCATAGTTATTGGGTGCCGCAGTACCCCTCCAGCCACCGGCAAACAAACTCATTCTCACCCTATCTAATTTGAATCGTTTCTTTCGTCTTGTCGTCTGTAAAACAGAAAAAGAAAATAAATCATAAAATCGTTGTTCTGATTAAAAAAGAATCCTGGACAAACACTGGAATTCCATTACCTAACAGGCACAGCGATATACGGACACGACAACCGTTACATATTCCCAGTTCTTTATTCGACATTCTTTATCAACCGATTTTATCGGTCGATAAGGGTATGGAAATTTCTTTTAACCCTTTACCCAACGCAGATAATATCAAAATTTATTATTTTAATTACTATTTTTTAAAATTTTTCAACAAATTTCAACAAAACCATACCATGTGACCCCTCATTGGAACGAGCTCGTCGAGCTCGTTCCAATGAGGGGTCACATGATATGGTTTTGTTGAAATATTTTGAAAAGAATATTTTTTTCAACTGCTCAATTTGCAAATTGTCGAATAAGGAAATGTCGAATAAGGAAATAAATTCGATACTTAGACTTATGTCACATATACGGCCCTGCGAAGCTTCGAGATTCGATTCGATTTCGAATCTTAAGTTGGTATTCGGTTCGATTCGAAATCGGCTGCCCGATTCGTTTTCCTTCGAATCCTTTCACTGGAATTTCACTTGGTATCAGTCATCGTAGTCGTCTCACAAAACGTGTAGCTGAGATAGAAATTGTGCATAAATAATGTTGAAAATAAAGATCGAATGTAATTTCCACTATATTAAAATAAAAAGCATCTGTACCCATGCCACCATCCATACTAATTCCAGTTTTACAAGTCACTATACCACTGCTGAAAGCAAATTTAACCCTTTACCTAACCTGAAAAGCAGACGACACTTGCAAAAATAATTCTTGAATAACTAATTTTTTTTCATTTTTTGTCTCAAAAACATAGGTTATGACCCCTCGTTGGAACGAGCTCGTCGAGCTCGTTCCAACGAAGGGTCATAACCTATGTTTTTGAGACAAAAAATGAAAAAAATAATGAAAATTAATTGGCGATTTTTGAGAATAGCGCTGGCCGGTTTTGGCCGTTACGTTAGGTAAAGGGTTAAAGTTCCCAAGCAATGTCGACAATGAGCTTACGGTTGCTAGCGGCTAGCCCCGTGCTTTTTCCATATTTTGCATGATCTTTTCCAGACCGACACGAATTTCAATACTTTTTCAATAATTTCAAAACAGCGAAAGAACTCTGTATTTTGTGTTTCTCCTTTCAGAAATCGCACCACCAATAGTAAACACAGCAGAATTGCCGAAGTCTGCGTGCTTAAAGAGTATGAAAAAGGGCGTTCGCCTGAAACACGTCAAGGTAACATTTTATCGAGGCGCCCGAGAGTCTGATTTGCACAAGCCCGCAAATTCATTGAACAATCTCGCAAAGGTTACATTCACTTTTCCTATCGAATCTGCAATATTCCATCCATTCCATTCCATTTTATTTTCACTTGTAAAAGGTACAAAAAACAAGAGGCCCCACGGGGCCTGAAGCGCCCATCTTGAACAGAACACAATATAAACAGAGTCAAAGAATGCGTCTACATTAAGCAATCCATCTCCATAGGATACACTGTCAATCCTTGAGCCCCACAGGAGTGACAAAAATAATCCGGGCATCATGCCTTTTCTTCAGTTGATCATGATGTAAAATGTAGAGCTCCCCTATGAAGCCCCTTGATACAACCTGTGTGGATTAATCTTAGTTACACACCTCTAGAGGGTACTGAATACAAAATTTCTAATTCTTCAGCTACATGGCCAATTCCGGCTCCCATTGGGAGCCCAAACATTAATCCAGGCTCTCGATTTGAACAAAGTTGAATCTGACTACCATAGAGATGTTGTGTTCCAAATAAGAAAACATTCTCACTGTTGGATCTGAAGAAGAGAAATTTAAAAATATTTCCTCATATTGCACTAAGATAAAATTTGGGCTACCATAGCGAGCCCAAATATTAACCTACGAATCCCATTTGAACAAACTTTTATCTGAACCCTAGAGATGTTATATACCAAATATGAAAGCATTCTGACTAGTGGATCTGAAGAAGAAGATTTTTAAAGAAATTCCCTCATATTGCACTAAGTTAAATTTCAGGTTCTCATATGGAGCACAAATATTAACCCAGGCACTCGAATTGAACAAACTCGAATCCGACCCCCCTAGAGATGTTGTATACCAAATACGAAAGCATTCCGACTGGTGGATCAGAAGAAGAAGATTTTTACAGAAATGTTCTCATATTGTGCTAAGTTAAAATTTGGGCTACCATACCGAGCCCAAACATATACCTAGGGATCCGATTTGAACAAACTTGAATCTGACCCCACCTAGAGATGTTGCATACCAAATAAGAAAGGATTCTGACTTGTAGATCTGAAGAAGAAGATTTTTTAAAATCATCCCCCATATTGAACTAAGTTACAATTTGGGCTCTCGTACGAAGCCCAAATATTAACCTAGAGACTTGGTTTGAACAATCTTGAATTTGAACCTCATAACAATGATATACACCAAACATTAAAAGATTCTAACTTGTGGTTCTGAAGAAGAAGATTTTTAAAGAATATTCCTCTTATTACCCTAAGTTAAAAATTCGGGCTCCTGTACTGAGCCCAAATATGAACCAATGGGCTTTATTTTAACGAACTTGTATCTGACCCCCTATGAATGCTGTATACCAAATATCAAAAGATTCTGAATATTGGTTCTGGGGAAAAGATTTTTTTTAATTTTTTCAAATATGCTGACTCAGCATTTTTTCGATGCCCACTACAGAACACCCTAACATAACCGATGGCAATTATTTTTACCATTCAATCCTACTGGTCCTAGAGATGCTTCATACCAAGTAACAGCTCTCTGTTCTGTGTGGTTTGGGAAATATGGGCGTTTGAAAATATTTCTATTTTTAGCTCCTGGTGTTCCCATGGGGATACTTGATTCTTTCTTTGCACGAGTCAAGTACTTATGACCCAATGATACCACATATCAAATTTGGTTCAAATTGGACCATCGGTTCAGAAAATAGAAATTTGGGACGGGGCCAATAATCTTACCCCTACCATTACAAAGCCAAATATTGCCTTACGAACTTCGTTTGAACAAATTTGATTCTTCACCTCAACAGGAAGCTCCATAATAAATATCAAGTCATTATACCCACTAGTTCATTAGAAGAAGGTTTTAAAAATATTTTGGAGCATTTTTTCCCACCCTCTCCCTATGGGGATGGGCATGTTGAGTTGAACAAAACTGCAATATCCATTTGGGACCATCACTCACACATATTTTCACGAGAATTGGACAAGTGGTTTTGGAGGAGAAGACCAAAACCTGGTGTTGACGGACGGACGGACGGGCGGACGGGCGGACGGGCGGACGGATAGACGGACGGACGGACGGACGGACGGACGGACGGACGGACGGACGGACGGACGGGGAGCGATGAGATTAGCTCAGCTTGACTTTGTTAAGATGAGCTAAAAATCATGTCGTTGAAAAAACACATCGCGTTTTTCTTCGTTGAAAAAACACATCGCGTTGAAAAAACACATCCGTCTCTTTTCTTTTATGAAGATACGATTTTTTTTCTCACTCAATTTTTGTATTTTACAGTACTTTTTGAGAAAGCATGAGATTATTATTATCCCTGATCGGTGAGGGTGTGAGATGGGGAAATCTCACCCCAAGATATTTGGGCCAGACACGAGGCTTGCAGAGTTTCTGGACCAAATATCTTGTCCCGAGTGTGAGATTTCCCATCTCACACCCACCCTTATCAGGGATAGTTTTTCTCCTCCCCCCTCCACCAAAACAGTCTGACGTCATCAAAAGTAGTTCAGGGGCATGCGCAGCTGTATCAAATAATTTTGTTGTCCACTTCTGAAAAGAAACTGATTTGCTTTTCGGAAAGAGCGCACAAAGGTTCTATCACAAAATTAAATCCCAATGTAGGCAAGGCAGGAGATAAAGATATGTAGCAAAATGAACATTGACACATTCTGATGACGTCATATTGTGAATTTTGCAAAGTGTTCACATAACCTTTCGACGGGAATTTTTGGTGCAACTCGCACCACTCATAATGGCGTTCATCTAAAAATCCACGTAACAGAGTAAAGTCTTCTTTGGTTTTACGGTCTGTTTTTATTTCTTTTTTCTTCGACAAACGTCCGTCCGCTAATATTTCCGAAACGTGACACCATGTTGTTTGTTTACAGAATAACGTGCGATGATTGAATAGTCCTGCGCTCATTAAATATGCTAATAAGCTAGTCACGTGGGCCGTGTGAGATAAATATCTATCTCACATCGCCTTCTCACATGAGACACGCATATGAAATGTGTGGGGAGGTGGGGGGGGGGGGGGGAGAAAAAAAGAAACTTACCACTCTTTCGACGTCTTTATCTTCCTCGTATATTGGTTTAGGCCTGAAAATATGAAGAATTTAAACTGTGACCTTTTAACACACTAAAATGCAAACCTCCATATTCGACACACGTTTACATCAAATGTCAACACTGACTGTTAAGGCATTTTACTTATTATGCCAGCCGGATAGATTAACCAATGATGGTCATAACTAATGACCAAGGACTGAGGAATACGTCGACAATAATGGTAAAAAGTGATCCCATATTAATTTAATATACCGACACTGACGGTATATAAATTGTCACTGTCCGCGATTTTGATTCTATCACAAAAATCGCAATCTCAATTCGGTTAACTGGGACTTTAGAAAGTTTGTTTTCATTTCAAAGCGCCGGAAAGCAGGCAGAATTGTAAATGCGCCCAAAAATGTCGGAGGTAATAAATCAGAAATATTCTTGGCTATCAATGTGATGTTGGATTACTCCCCTCACATTGCATCACGATTCGTCTGCTTTTGGAAACAAATGAATACCGATAGGGAAATTTAACGAAAACATTAAACAGTATGCAAACACAACTATTGATGAAATATCAGAGAAAAAAAGGCTGGCATAATAAATACGTTACGACACGTTTAGTTGGCGGATATGGTGTCATGTAGGGCTCAGCGAGAATAAAATTAGGTTCGGCTAAAGCCTCTCATAATAATAATCGTTCTCACTTCGTATCATGTGACAGTGTGTCCCATAACTTACAACATCTCAAGGCCTACAAAATCCTGAAAATTTCGTAGGATTTGTGCCGTCATGTGCAAACTGTGGAGAACTATACACGGCTACGCAGAGTGAGCTCCCTTATGTTTATTCATCTGGCAAAATGGCGACAGACGACAACCGCTTCGTGATAAACAATTACGAATTGTATCATTTATCAACTGCTAATTCAGTAGAAAGGAAAATAATTGGCGAAATATATTTGTAACATCGTTTGTTAGTGTCCCAATACGGTATACACGGAGTCGGTCAGTCAGTTCAAATTGGGCGAATGCGGGTCTCGCCAATATGGAATTTACGACGGTAAATTAAAGCTCCGTAACAAATAATATAAAACATGTGTATTCTGTTTGTGAATTCATATGCCACGACCACGACCCGACCTTCTTTTTACAGTTCCCACACAGCGAAGGAGTAACAAACAGGAGTTGCATGTATAAACAGTGAGGCCCGTGAATCTCAAATTACGGGTCGAATTGAATCTCGAATCCAATCAAGCAGAGGACTTCGAAGCGAATCTTATCCAGACTCGAATCTCGCCGCTCTTTAAGTTACAGATATTGAACTTTTTTTCACAACCATACTATCAATCTTCTCTCGGGTATTGAATTCACCAATGACTCATATGTTTGGGCAAGTCAATCAAAAGCGGAGTATCACATAAAGGAATCAATGTAGTTTCGGAAGCGGAACCTCCTTGATTTGATCTCTTATCAATCACCAGGTCTCATCTGGAGCAAGGGCTCAAAATAAGCGGTGTCGCGTCGCTTTTTGCTATGCAAAACTTGCAAAAAGCTACACAATGTTCAATTATGTATAGCATTTTGCGATACAAGATAATCAACTGCAGCCTATTTGGCTGTAGTTGATTATCTTGCATCGCAAAATGTAAATAAAAATTTGCAAACAAATTTGAAAACTAGTTCACTGATCCTTTACTTCTGATTGTGAAACATTCCAGGCATAACTCAGATTAACTCTCCATCAAGTATCATTAGCAATTTCATATGTAAGATGAATTCTATTGGTTTAAATTCTTCCTGTTTTTACAACATTTTGCGTAAAATGTCCATTAAAAATAACTTCAAGCCCATCAAATTAAAAACTTCCATTTTGAGAACTCTGTTAAACAATCACGACGTCATTTGAAAATATGCAAGTCCATGCAACCCTTAAGGGCCTATATAAGTAATGGAATTTTGCTTATTTTGAAATTCTCACCTCTCATATTCCTTATATTCAGATTAAATATACACAAATTATACACCAAAATGAAGGTTGGGATGTATAGAACAAGAAACACATATGTAATCAACCCATAGAATCGACTGCAGGCTCCACTTGTTCCTGGAAGTCTGTTACCATATTCGCATCAGAACTGATAATAAAATAATATTTCATCAGAACAACTTGTGGCCAAATGTGTTTCATATATCCAAGAACAAAGCTAGGCATTCAAAACACTTTCGAATACAGCGATAGGACTACATTTTGGAAAAGGACAACATTGTCTGCATAATTTTATTGAAGATGGTTCCCATGCTCGACAGACATGCGCAAATCACTCGTTACCACGAATTCCCATCGAAAAACAAAATCGAAATTCTAAGAAATGCCAACAGGTGTCATGATACCTTGCACTGAATATGGAAACTGTGCAATCTCTATCAAATAACAGTATACTATATGAAGGCGATCTTTTTCATTATTTGATTTTAGGCGGCGTTGTTTTTACATACTTTTTCTGTCCGATAACGTCGGCCGGAAATCGAAAGTATACTCATACGTAAACAAAAGCAAAGGCTTTGGAATTTTCCCCAATGCAGCTCTGTCGCTGTGTTTTAAAGAATTTTTATCCCCTAGCTTTGTTCTTAGATATGAAAAGCACATTTAGTCACAAGTTGTTTTCGTGAAATATTATTAAATTATCAGTTCCGGTACGAATACGGTAGCAGACTTCCAGGAACCAGTGGTGCCTACGGTCGACTCTACGAGTTGATTACACATGTGTTTCGTGTTCTATACATCCCAGCCTTCATTTTGATGTACATTTTGTGTATATTTAATTTGAATTGAAGGAATATCAGAGGTGAGAATTTTCAAAATAAATAAAATTTCATTACTTATATAGGCCCTTAAAGGCCGTTCAGTTAAAAAAACATAGTAAATGTTTCATGTGTTGCAGATCATTTGGAAATTCCCAGAAATGGATGGAAGCTATTCTATCTACTTAGAAGAATTCAATACAAAACAGCATAACATAACTCCGGTATACAAAAATAGCTATGCAATTTTTACAAAATGCTATTCATTTTTTGGAAATGTGTAGCATTTTGCTATGCATAGAAAAAGAGTTATTTTGAGCACTGTCTGGAGCCAATATTTTACAACGTTTACAAAAGTATTTTTTCAGAACTGTATTTTCTACCTGCCAAACTAAATCACTGAGATAAATCATTAGCGTTTCAAAAGACGCAGCAATTTACCTACTGGTAAATTGCTACGTGTTTTGAAGCTCTAATGATCTATTTCTGTCGGTTATTTCCATAAATAGAAAATACAGTTCTGGAAAATAAATACAATTGTAAAAGTCTTATAGTACTGGCTCAAGGTCTCCTGTGCAGGACGAGTTCTAGGTGAGACACTGGCAGGATTTTGAGAATATCTTACTGATTCGACAATTTCGAATAGAACGACAGGGGCGATTTCCAAACGAATCGAATTTCGAAGTTTCGCATGGCCCTAGAATTTACCTAACGTCTTTTCCTTCAGCAACGATCTTTCCACATTTGATCTGTCATTTGCCTTAATGTCTTTACTGATCGGGAGATAACCCCCTTCGCTAATATTTAAGGTATTAAAAGATAAAAAAAAAGTGTATAAGAAACTCGAAACAGCACAATAAACAAAAACACCAGAATCAGTTAATCAAGAATAGAATTTCCTCCAGGAACAGTTAGCACACAATTAAGAGGACGGGGAACTAAATTAATGTAAAATAAATAAATTTACTAAGTTCACTGTTCTAGTGTGTGTTACTGTGGATGGCGATATCACGAAATGCGTACACTGTGTTATGTTCCATTAAGACTAAAATCCTCGTCCTCTGATTAGATAAGAGCTCGCTTAGTTTTTTCTGTGTTTACGGCTTGGTGGCATATGTTACCGTCGACGTCATGAAATGAATGAAATATTCAAAAAGATGATAACAATGGGAGGAGATTCAAATTGCACTCTGCCAATAAAACATATGTTTCGAGACCAGTGATCATTCCATGAATGTATACCCACAAGCGACTTATAAAAAGGTCGAGGCTACTCCATCTCAGTTCAAATCATGAACTTGTTCATGATTTGAACTGAGATGGAAGTAACCTCTTCCTTTATCAAAGTTATTGATTTTTTTGTTGTCCAGTGACGTCGAGGGGTAGCCGAGAGGAATATTTACTAAGTTTGCTATCGTTAAAGTTGTCATGTTCATGGAAGTTGCCTTGTTCATTTCACGCTGTGGGTTTTTAGGCTTTGGGTGGGGGTCTTATTGAAACATATACGTTTCGCATCTCAGTTGAACAAAGACTCCGAGTCGCATACCTCAGACCGTGCCACCCCTTACCCCGTTAATTCATCACGAGAGAGAGAGAGAGAGAGAGAGAGAGAGAGAGAGAGAGAGAGAGAGAAAGGAAACAACAGCGTGAATTCTTCGAAAAATGATAATACACGAAATTTGAAAAATGAACGATATTCAATATGGTACTCTTTTACCCAAGAGTTCAAAGTTGGGGTCTTCCAATTTATTCTCAAAAGATTTGAGCCACTTTATTCTGAGACAAGGGGGGGGGGGGGGGGGGCGCTGGGGGAAGGGGATTGGGGTTGGGTTATGCTGTTTTCGGTTTTCTGTCGGAAGAAAGAGAAAATCATTATCTATCGCTCGATGTTTCGGGAGTAATCTTCGTTACTGTGTCTGTTTCCTAATGTTTCCGTTACGAAAACCAACGCTCTTTTTTTAACTTTCAAACTGCGAAAGTCCAAACGGAGGTTAGATAACAAACCAGAATGTCTGTTCTTTTTTCACCAATTGTTTTTTGACAGCCTCAGTTGACGATTTTCTCTCTCAACCATTTAAGCTTACAATCAGAATGTTCCATCAACCATATACACATCTGGGAACATATGGTATATAATCTAAATTGTTTCAACCTTCAGACTTATAAGTATTTTCTTGAATGTCTTATTTTGTGCATGGCAGTTGGAAGGAAATTCTGCCCGAAGCCGGTGGAGTGAGTCGGAAAACATCCCTGGAACGTGGGCGAATGTTATCATTTTGGCAGATTTTGACGCCCACCACCCCGAATACTTTATTTGTTCCGCAACATTTTCGGACACCCAGCCCCATTCCAAGAGATATTCAAAGAGTTTTGAGGAATTCTTTGCAGTTCTTCCATATATTATAAATACTATATATAAATTATGGAAGTTGTGAAATGCTATACTTTACTGTGGGATATGCTTTTGTCAGTTAATCCTTTACCTAACGTACCGGCCAAAACCGGCCAGCGCTATTCTCAAAAATCGCCAATTAATTTTCATTATTTTTTTCATTTTTTGTCTCAAAACATAGGTTATGACCCCTCGTTGGAACGAGCTTCTAGTGAATAATTATTGCTTGTGCTTTCCTGTCAATTCAGCCAGAAGCATCAATGTTCAGTTATTTCATTACAGGTGACTCTCACAAAAATAAATGAGACCAAAACAACCCTATCGCCGGAAACCCCAAGTTAACATCCCCTTGCTGTGACTTATGTTGAAAAAGTACGGAAAAATGAACTCTTTTCAAAATAATTGAGAGGAGAAAAAGCTAAAGAATTGATCGAGCTTAGCCAGTATTAAGCTGCATAGACAGAATCAATTGATCAAGCTTAGCCAGTATTAAATCTTTTCACCCTGTTGGCGGATATAACTGCCCCTGACAGAAAATCTCTTGCCACCAAAATAAGAATAATTTGGGCACTTTTAATGAATTTTTACGCAGTAAATTGTATCAACTTTTTTTTTCTTCAGCAGTTTCTTGAATTAAATCTAGTCATGGCTGCTGTGAAGAAGCCATGACTAGATTTGATGGAAAATAATTTTAAAATACTCAGCGATTAAGATTTAACCTTTTATCCAACGTAACGGCCAAAACCGGCCAGCGCGATTCTCAAAAATCGCCAATTACTTTTCATTATTTTTGTCTCAAAAACATAGGTTATGACCCCTCATTGGAACGAGATCCACGAGCTCGTTCCAACGAGGGGGTCATAATCTATGTTTTGAGACAAAAAATGCGAAAAATTAGTTATTCAAGAATTTTGTCGTCTGCTTTTCATGTTAGGTAAAGAGTTGAGCTACAAAGATAGAATCAAAGTCAATGATGCATTGACTCAAGACAGTCCAAACCATCACGCCAAAAGCAGTCTGTGGGCCAAGAGATTGATACAATCGATCGGCTCGGGAAGCGCGGTGGCTCAGCATAATGGACTTGGTACAGAAAGGTCCACGATTCGATCCCCGCCAGGGTTAATTAAGTTGTGTCTTTGGACAAGGCACTTAATCCCGATTGCACACGTGGGAGCGCGGTGGCGCTGTATACTGAGGCGTACATCACTTCGATGGTGCACTTGTCTTTAATCAATTCTAACTCGGATTGTGTGGAGTTAGTACGTTGTGAAATCTGACAGTTGCTCGCTGCTGCTAAGTGGTTCGCTCCGAGTTCTCCCGCTTCTTCCACCCGTAAAACTGTTAGACAGACAGACAGACAGACAGACAGACAGACAGACAGACAATAGTACAAAACCTACTTTCGGTAGCGCCTATACAAAAGGTACACTATTCCTGCTATAATCGCTAAAGCTATAATCACCGACAACAGTGCAACTGCTATTCTCAAAGCTTTAATTTCGGAGTTTTTGTCTGAAATTAAAAGACATAACATTTTTTAAAATACGGTTAATATCAATACCAGCTCCCTTCGTAATATGAGATGTGATTCACGAATTTTGAAACATCTGTCCATGGTCTGGATGTTGGTAGCTTCTGCTGTGTTATAGCTTTAAATTTGTCACCCATGGAGACAACTGATAAACCTCTACGGCCGACTTATTTAAATCTTATTAATGGCTTATTTGTATCACTTTTCCTACAATACTTATTTTAGCCCGCACGCTCTGTATTTCTGTCTTTTATGGGGACGCATTCTTTAGAATACCCCAGTTGCAAAAGCAAAGCTTTCAGCGTTGGTTTTGACAACGCGGGAACAAAATGAGAAACCGTTGTGGAGAACCTCCCATAGACCATTCCTGCCAAGGTTGGTTCACATCGGCTCAGTAGTTCCAGAGAAGAAGATGAAAATGTGATTTTCCATAGGGTTTCTACAGTAACTATAAGCCGCAATTGCAGTCATGTTTGCAACCCAATCAACATTAAGTGAGGATCGTTGGTAGAGGGTGTCTCAGTCATCAAGCATGTGAAGTTTCAAAACCTTTGGTCTTGTAGTTTCAGGGGAGAAGATTTTTCAAAATCCACTAATCAGATTCAAAGAATGCCTCTGGCGGACACGTTTTTCAACCCACGGGAACAAAATTAGGATTGTTTGTAGAGGGCCTCCCATAGACCATTCCTGCCAAGTTTGGTTCACATCGGCTCAGTAGTTCCAGAGAAGAAAATGAAAATGTGATTTCCCATAGGGTTCCTATAGTAACTATAAGCCGCAATGTGGCCGTGTTTGTAAACCGATCAACATTAAATGAGGATCGTTGGTAGAGGGTGTCCCAGTCATCAATAATACGAAGTTTCAAAACATTTGGCCTTGTGGTTTCAGAAGAGAAGATGTTTCAAAATCCACCAATCAGAACCAAAGAATGCCTTTGGCGGCCAGGTTTTTCAACCGACGGAAACAAAATGAGGATCGTTTGTAGAGGGCCTCCCATAGACCATTCCTACCAAGTTTGGTTCACCTTGGCTCAGTAGTTACAGGGAAGAAGATGAAAAAGTCATTTCACATAGGGTTTCTATGGTAACTATAAGCCGCAATTGCGGCCATGTTTGCAAACCCGATCAACATTAAATGAGGATCGTTGTAGAGGGGCTCCCAGTGATTGACCATGCAAAGTAGCAAAACATTTGGCCATGTAGTTTCTGAGGAGACGATTTTTGAAAATCCATCACCGAAATCAAAAAATGCCTTTGGCGGCCACGTTTTTCATTCGACGGGAACAAAATGAGGATTCTTTGTACAGGACCTACCATAGACCATTCCTGCCAAGTTTGGCTCACGCCGGCTCAGCGATTCCAGAGAAGAAGATGAAAATGTGAAAAGTTTATGGACGACGACGGACGACAGACGCTGAACGACGGACGACGACGAGCGACAACGGACACCAAATGACGGCAAAAGCTCACATGGTCTTTTAGGCCAGGGGAGCTAAAAAAAAAAAAAAAAAACGGCTTCGTGTACTGCAATTTTTTTCCGAACCCTCTTCCTGTTCTATCATTCATTAATCATCGCAATTTGTAACGCGGTATATTGAACCAGGGGCTCAAGTGAGCCTAAAACGCCCAAGTTGTCAAAATAGATGAGTGTGTCATTAAGTGATGGACAGCAAGAGCCATATTTTTATTTGCCATGACACAACCAAAGGCAATTTTTGGTCATTCATTTCTGCTGGTCCTAGGAAAGCTTCCTAGGAAAAAAACAAAGCTCTGTTCTGTAAATTCTCGAAAAAGTGGCCGTCCGAAAGAGTTTTTTTTGTTTTTAATTCCTGTGGTTTTCTCTACCCCCCCCCCCCCCCCCCCCCCCCGCCAAAATAAAATCTGGCATAAATCAATCACTTATGACCCAGTTATACTACAAGACAATTTTGGTTCAAATCAGCCCATTGGTTTGGTAAATAAAAATTTTGACTGGAGCTCAAATTTGGGAGCCCAAGTTTTTACCTACTGAGTTCCTTTAGAAAAAAGTGAATCTGCATCACTAAAGTAAGTTCGATATCAGAAAATCTAAGCATTACTGAGAGAGGCTTCTGAGAAGATGATTTTTAAAGCATTGTGGGCTTATGGAGTATTAACACCCATCTCAAGGGTATTATATGTCACGTTGCGCACACTGTTGACATAATGAATAAAAAGAAATACGGAACATTAAAAGATGGTGAAAACGCAAGTTTCTTATTTTTAAATGGGTTTCAGCATAGAATGACAGTGAAGCATAACTTCGTTGTCCAAGCCAGATGATTTTTTTTTAAAACTGGGATGCTACCACAGAAATAATGCCCTGATTTCCAGTAATGCAAAACTTGGGAATCCAAACATCTACCTAGAAACTTAACTTGAACAAACTTGAGTCTGAGCCCTTCTCTTCCACCACCAGGGTGCTGTATACCAAATGTGAAAGCATTCTGACTGGAGGACCTGAAGGAGATTTTTAAAGAAATGTACTCATATTGCACTAAGTGAATTTCGTGCTACCATAGGGGGCCCAAATATTAACCCAGGGACTCGATTAGAACAAACCCGAATCTCCCCCGCCCCCATCCCTAAAGATTTTGTATCCCAAATACAAAAGCATTCTGACTTGTGGATCTGGAGAAGATGATTTTTTAAAAATTCCCTCTTATTGCTCTAAGTTAAAATGCAGGCTCCCATAGAAAGTCCAAATATTCACTCAGAGACTCGATGTTAACAAACTTGAATCTGACCCCCTGGAGATGTTGTATACCAAATACCAAATATCAAACCAGTCAAAGAGATAGTTCTGAAGAAGAAGACTTTTAAAGAAATTCCCGAACAAACTTGAATCTGACCCACCTTGAGACGTTGTATACTAAACTTGAAATGCTTCTAACTGGTGCATCTGAAGAAGAATATTTTTAAAGAAAATCTCGCATATTGCACTAAGTTAAAATTTGGGCTCACATAGGAAGCCCAAATATGAAATCAGGGACTCGATTTTTACAAATTAGAATGTAACCCCCCCCCCCCCCCCCCCTCCCTGCCCGAGATGTTGTATATCAAATATGAAAGCATTCTGACCTGTGGAACTGAAGAAGAAGATTTTTAAACCCAGGGATTCGATTTGAACAAACTTGAATCACCCAACCACCCCCCCCCCCCCCCCCCAAAAAAAAAATGTTGTACATCAAATATAAAAGCATTCTGACTGGTGGATCTGAAGAAGAAGATTTTTAAAGAAATTTTCTCAAATTGCTCTAAGTCAAAAATTTGGGCTACCATGGGAAGCTCAAATATTATGTTATATACCAGATATGAAGGCATTCTGACTGGTGGATCTGAACAAGAAGATTTAAACAAAAATTCTCTCATATTGCACTAAGTTGAAATTCGGAGTATCATAGGGAGCCCAAATATTAACCCAGGCACTCGATTTGAACAAACGCGAATCTCACCCCCTAGAGATGTTGTATACCAAATATGAAAGCATTCTGATTGGCGGATCTGAAGAAGATTTTTTAAAGACATACCCTCATATTGCACTAAGTTAAAATTCGAGCTACCACAGAGAGCCCAAATATTAACCCAGGTACTCGATTTGAACAAACTTGAATCCCCCCCCCCCCCCCACCAAAAAAAAAAAAGAAAAGATGTTGCATATCAAATATGAAAGCATTCTGACTGGTGGAGCTGAAGACGATTTTTAAATCTCATTCCCCATATTA
Source organism: Pictodentalium vernedei (assembly GCA_031216915.1). Taxonomy (NCBI): domain Eukaryota; kingdom Metazoa; phylum Mollusca; class Scaphopoda; order Dentaliida; family Dentaliidae; genus Pictodentalium; species Pictodentalium vernedei. The sequence continues at coordinate 391,565,509 of CM062296.1, read as the reverse complement.
CTCTAAGTTAAAAATTCGGGCTCCTATACTGAGCCCAAATATAAACCAAGGGGCTTCATTTTAACACGCTTGTATCTGACCCCCATACGGATGCTGTATACCAAATTTCAAAAGATTCTGATCAGTGATTGTGGAGAAATTGTTTTTAAAGTTTTTTTACAAATATGCTACTCAGCCTTTTTAGATCCCCCCAGCCCCCCCCCCCCCCCTCCCATAAAGCCCCCTGACACAACCGATGGCAATTGTTTTACCACTCAGTTCTACTGGTCCTAAAGACGCATCATACAAAATAACAGTTCTCTGTTCCGTGTGGTTTGGGAAATATGAGCATTTGAAAATATTTCTATTTTTAGCTTGAATCAAGTACTTTCGACTCAATAATACCACATATCAAATTTGGTTCAAATCGGGTCATCGGTCGAGAAAATAAAAAATTTGGACGGGTCCAAAAATCTTGCCCCTCCTATTACAAAAGCAAATATTGATTCACAAACTTCGTTTGAACAAACTTGATTCTACACCTCAAAAGGAAGTTCCATCCCAAATACCAAGTCAGTGTACCAACTTGTTCATGAGAAGATTTTAAAAAAAATTGGTTGATTTTCCCCCACCCCACCCATATAAGGCTGGGCAAACTGATTTGAAAAAAGAAACAAAATGCCAAGTCAGAACAATCAATTACCTCAAATATTACTAAAATTGGTTCAGCGGTTTAGGAGGGGAAGGTGCAAACACCATGTTCACGGACGACGGACGATGGACGGTGGGTGATCACTATAGCTCACCCTGACCTGACCTTCAGTGAGGTGAGCTAAAAGCGAAGCTTAATCAGCCAATGGATACAGTATTTCAGAGAAACGGCAACCTACCTTTTATGAGAGTATCAACGTGAGATGCTAAGTAAGACCGTTCTGTTGAAATATCGGTCGATGTAATTGATATTGAAATCTCCGAAGTTTGTGACACCTCAGGTGCAGTACTTTTTGATGACGAATCTGTAGGCTGGGCAGATGTCGACTGCAATGAAGAAGTCACGGACACTGGCGACGTCGGCAACGATGCCGTTACTGAGGGAATGATTTTAGAAGTAGGTGTCTGGGTTGTAATAACTGTCGTGCTATTTTGAGGTTGTAAAATTGTAGTACTAGATATTTCCGTTGTCGTCGTCTTTATTGTTGTTGCTGTTGACATTGGTGTTGTCGTTACCAGTGAAGATGTAGTCGCTGTCGACAGACTTTCCGTCGTTTCGGTTGTGTCCACCTCTGTCGACATGTTGGTAGTTGTAGTGATCGTTCTGCTTGTTCCGTCACTTTGTGTAGTACTGTTTATATCTATTGTGGTTGGCTGTCGTGACGTTGTTGATGATGATACCAATGATGATGATGATGATGATGATGATGATGATGATGATGATGATGAAATACTTTCAGTTACTGATGTACTAGCTGCAGATGAGGATGAAGAGGGTGATGATTTAGTCGGCGTTGTCTCGGCCGTTGAATTCGAGTCGGAGGGAAAAGTTGATGTATCGGACGAAGTTGTAGCATTGGACGAACTCTCAGTTGACTCTTGTGCTTCAGCCGTTGAAGTTACTCCTGATCTATCGGACGAAGTTGTAACACTGGACGAACTCCCAGTTGACTCTTGTGGTTCAACTGTTGAAGTGACTCCTACGGTTGTATTTATTGATATCTGTGGTGTGTCTGTTGTTGACATAATTGTCTGCGTGGATGAAACAGTAGCAGGCAACGTTGAATCAGTATTGCTTTCTACAGAGGTTACACTAACAGTGGACGCGTAAATGTGTATTCCACAACTTAGTATGCATACTGAAAATATAAAAGGACAACATGTAATTATACTTCAGACAGTGATGTTTTCCAGTGGAACGCGGGGAAGCCGTTACCCCGCAATTGAGAGACCTGGAATTGCTTGTCCTTGGCGAATATCCAAAGTAGTAGTGTATGTTCCCCTATACCCCTAGTTTGACGGACCCCGGTGCCGGACCCCGGAAGTGACGTCATGTCACGTGACTCACTGGCAGCGTGTTTGGTTGTCATGGTAACCCGCGTGAGCGGCCATCTTGTGACGTCATCTCCATAGTGATATGTGGTGTTATTACGCATGCGCAGTGCGTCTTGTTAGGGTGATACGTGTTTCCGTCGTCCATTTTGTATACTGGAGGCCGCCATCTTGGTTTCTATGGTAGCACGTGAGTGCTATGTTACCCAATTTTTCTGCAATGGAACGGGGTATGTTTGGAGGGTATGTTCGATTGAACAGAAGTAAATCTAATTACCACAAACAGCCTGACAATCCCTCCAAATCACCAAAATCCACCCAAAATCACCGAAATTGACTTTATTTGATACGGATTTCCCATTTTATCGGCTTAGTACGTAGTGCTATAGTACCAAGGGGTCCCCTGGGGGTGTGTTCGATTGAACTAGAGTATATCTAATTACCACAAACAACCCGACAAGTTGTACTATTTCGAATTCTTTCAGAATTTTCTGCTTCTGTCTATCTATGTAGTAGTTCCGTCTATCTGACCGTGTTCCTTTGTTCTAGGGTATACTCCAGTAGCGCAGAAGAGCCTATTAGTTGCAACAGCTTTGCTTATTATTACTATATTTAGCTATTCTGGTCTATTCTTGTTAGTTCTGTCCATATTCCAAGTACTCTTGTAGTGGCCTTTATCTAGATCCTTATGTAGATTGTAACCAACCAATCAGATTGCTTGATTTCCCATAATCTGTATGCAGAGTTATCTCCCTTCTGTATAATAAAAGCCTATATCCAATGGCACCCCAATTTTAGCACCCCTTTTTTTAAAAACATATGACCTTCGGCACCCCTTTTTGTCATATGTGCTTATGTGAAAAGGCACAATGTGGCACAATGTGCCCTAGCACAAATGCGCATGCTTTATGTGCCGATATGTGCTTATGTGAAAAGGCACAATGTGACACAATGTACCCTACCACATAGGCAAATACGGGTATTTGAGGATACCTATGGCTTGGTATTGTATTATTTGAGGATACCTATCTAGGATGCCTTCTGGAGAATCCCTTTTTGTCATATGTGCTTATGTGAAAAAATTGTTTGTGGTAATTAGATTTACTCCTGTTCAATCAAACATACCCTCCGAACATACCCCGTTCCATTGCAGAAAATTTGGGTAACATAACAATCACGTGTTACCATAGAAACCAAGATGGCGGCCTCCAGTATACAAAATGGACGACGGAAACACGTATCATCCTAACAAGACGCGCTGCGCATGCGCACTAACACCACGTATCACTATGGAGATGACGTCACAAGATGGCCGCTCACGCGGGTTACCGTGACACCCAAACATGGCGCCACTGGGTCACGTGACATGACGTCACTTCCGGGGTCCGGCACCGGGGTCTGTAAACTAGGGGTGCAGGGGAACATACACTACTACTATCCAACATACGGTGCAGCTAGCAAGACGAAGGAGTGTTCGCTGTGTTCCACACAGCGAGCACTCCTTCATCTTGCTAGCTACATTAAACCCATTCGACGGTAAATTACTCGTTTTCCAAACTATAATACATTATATATATATTGGTCGGATACAAATACACAAATTGGCATCCTTGATAAGTTGCACGCGCGTTTATTTTGGTTGGAAACTCAATCATGTCTCACCAGTGCGACATTTCCGTGTTCTTCTTATAAAATGGTGAGAGGGTGGATCGCCATGATTTTCTGTCTTTCAGAGTTAAGAAAATCACTGCGAAAAATCAACGAGAATGCGATTCTCCTGTAATAAATGACAAATTTTCCCGGGAAGACACCCGACAAATCGTCGATGAATGCTGAAATGATGAGCCCCGTTATTATTATTTATTATTGTTTAACGACACATTAACAGCCAAGGCCATATCGTGTCGGTAACAGTTTTACGGGTGGAGGAAGCAGGAGTACCCGGAAAGAACAATCGAGCAACGACGAGCAGCTGCCAGTTCCCCAACATCGCAACTCCGCACTGCAGCACAGGCAGGGTTAGATTGGTTGAAGACATGCGCACCATCGACGCGCAGTACGCCTCAGTACACGGCGTCATCGTGCCCCCATGTGGACAATCGGGGTGAAGTGCCTTGCCCAGGGACACAACACGGGAGTCCGAATCTATCGCTCAGACGGTCACCCATCCAAGAACTAACCGGGCTCGTCGTTGCTTAACTTCGGTGATCTGACGAGAACCGGTTACCGCAACGCCACCGCGCACCGATGAGTCCCGTTCCCCTACTATTTAATTTCGAAAATCGTCACTGACTACAGATACTGTTGTAAAGCGATTACACACAGGGCGCGACATGAACGATGCGCACGATGAAGTAAAGTGATAACTGATATTTGTTTTTCTCAGCTTGCATTACCAATACAATGTGATAATCGTAATAATAAATAATTTCAAAGCCAAAATTCAACCGAAGAATGCGTGTCGCCTATACACTATTGATAGTCTGGCTTTAACCCTTTACCTAACACGAAAATCAGACGATCACTTGTAAACAAAATTTTTGAATAACTAATATTTTTCATTTTTTGTCTCAAAAACATAGGTTATGACCCCTCATTGGAACGAGCTCGTCGAGCTCGTTCCAATGGGATCATGACCTATGTTTTTGAGACAAAAAATGAAAAAATAATGAAAATTAAATGGCGCTTTTTATGAATAGCGCTGGCCGGCTTTGGCCGTTACGTTAGGTAAAGGGTTAAACGACACAATACTGGTGAAATATAAATGAGCTTTCAAACCAGAGCAGTTGTAATCAAGACATCCATCCATACGTGGTGGGCAGGGTTTTATCAAGTGTTCCTGTAATGATCTGAAGATATGTCAAACGAGTTGGTGCGAGTGCTTCAAATCAAAACAGTTATGCAACAGTTGATGCCACCATGGTTTAAACTGCTCCAATAAGTAATATCTGTCTCGTGTTGCCTGTGCTATAATACTGTTCATATATATCATTCTATTGCTTTCGTTAGGGGGCGCGGTGGCTCAGTTGGTAGAGGTGCAGGCTGCAAGCCGAGAGGTCCTCGGTTCGAATCCCACCTGCAGCAACCGCGTTGTGTCCTTGGGCAAGACACTTCGCCCCCATTGCCCACGTGGGGCACGGTGACGCTGTGTACTAAGGCGTACTGCACATCGATGGTGCACCTGTCTTCAACCAATGCTAACCCTGTTTGTGTGGAGTTGGTATGTTGGGGGAGCTGACAGTTGCTTCCTCCACCCGTAAAACTGTCACGGTCATGGTTAGCCATTGTGCAGAAATATATGACCTTAAACACCAATAAATAAATAAATAATATTGCTTTCGTTGTTTCGCGTACATTCACCCTTTTTTATGGGTGATTTCTGAATACAATTATTGAAAATTATATGCGTTTTCTTGCATCCTTTCATCAGTATTCCACACTGGATAATGGTTTTTTAATCAAGAAGTATCAGTCATTTCGTGAAATGTCTAGACACAAATTTTAGTCATTTCATGAAATGACTGGAAATTTTAATCATTTTACGAAGTGACTGACCCCCGCAGGCACTTCATGAAATGACTGAATGTTTTAGGCATTTCACGAAATGACTAATTACACAGTTTCATTATAACATATATATGTTGATACGTGAAAGCAGATTACACTGTATCTGGATAGTGCTGAAACGGTTAAGGGGTTTTGTTCATCGATTAATCACGTGGATTAACCTTGGTTAGCCGATTAATCACTTACCCAAATAGATATCTGTATAATTGCCATACCGTTGATGATTTACAGCATGAACCCTTTACCCAACGTAACAAACAAAACCGACTTGGCCTACGTACAAAACTCTCCATTCAAATTTATTGTTTTCAATTTTTGTCTCAAAAACATAGCTTATGACCCCTCATATGTTTTTGAGACAAAAATTGAATTTATTTTAGTAATTCATGAATTTATTTTGCAAGTATCGTTTGCTACCCGCAATGGGTAAAGGGTTAAGAATGACCATATCCAGCTACTGATACAGTATGATGATCATGCAAGTAAACAAGTATGTCAGCAAGTAACTTGCATGCTTTACTCTGTCTCATATAACTGTTATGAGTCAGCGTGGTAATGTTTGTCTGTTTTGTAGCAAGTTTGTCCCTTTGTTGACCCATATAATAATATAATACAGTTCAAAAGTAACGGTTAACCAAACAATTACTTTTTGGATCGATCAAGATGTTGATCATTGATTAATCGATTATTCGGTTAACCGTTTCAGCTCTAGATCTCAACATTTTCCAACAAGGTGGGGTGAGAGTTAACATTTTCTGACAGTGTTCCCGGGTCTTTGACCGTCGATAGGATTTTGAAACCTAACTTAATATACTTCTATAACCCTTTATCTAACGAATCGGCCGCATCCTCCTGTGTAATTTACAAATTAAGCAGTTTAAAAAAAAATTCAACTAAACCATATCATGTGTGCGCCCATTGGAACGAGTTCGCTCCAATGAGGTGTCACATGATTTGCTTTTTATAATGTTTTGAAAAAAGGAAAAAAAATATTTGAAATAACAGATTTTGGTGTGGTGTGTCCCGAGTAAAGGGTTAAACCTCTGAACTCGTAAGACCGATTTTTCGGTCCAAGGCATAATTTTTTCTCATTTTGTCTTAATATAATAGGTCTATATACGGGGCATTGATGATAAAATCATAACTGCAGTCTGCAGCCAGAAGGCTGCAGACTGCAGTTATTATTTTATCATCCCTGTATATTGATGTTGGACTGACCCATCTCACTGTAAATGTACACAAAGGCGATACCATTCCAGGAAAAGAGGTCAACTTTTTTTCTTCAAATTACCAGCTTTCAGAGAAAATGTTGGTATTCGAGCGATCCGCAATTTTTCCGACGGACAACAAAATTTTCAGACAGATATTGTCATGGGGGCGGGGAAACCGGCACTACCACAAGCTGCGAGCCTACATCGGAAAATTATGTTAAGCAAAACATATACCTAACATTCCTAACATAAGGGTTGTATCCGATCAGCGCGCAGTTCACTAAAATAGTCATTAAAACTTTAATTTTTTCAAATTCTGAAAGCAGACGATTGAATTTCTTAGTTATTTGAGGAATTGTTTTGTAAATGTCGTCTCACAGTCGTGACATAGGTTTCGAGTTAATGATTAAAACAGAACAAGGTCGGTAACAAAATGGACGAAAGTAATGTATTTAGTTAATATTCAATAAGGCGTGCAGGGCAAGCACGATTCCCATGTTACAGTAAGGATGAAGCTCATATAATCCAGCCGAAATAAAGAGTGGTTCAAATACACCCCGCCACCCCTTTACACCCTCAGACATCAGACACCCCCCCTCCCCCAGGGACGTTCCGACAGGGGGGGGGGGTGTGGGGGGGAGTCTCACCCCCAATAAAGAGCCTGATTTTCAAAAGTTGGAAATTTTGTGGGTCAAATCAAAAGTTGGAAAAAAATTAATAAAATTTTAAAATTTTCAAGTCGATTTTTGCTATTTGCCAAAACTATCATTTCATGTGCTGGCTGTTTTTGTTTTCCAAATTTTAGATTTAAAATCTCTTCAACAGTTTCCTATTTTTCCATATTTTTTGGTGTTACGTTGTTACTTGAACCTACAGTCTGTTTTAACAGGATCGTACCAGGCGTATCTCAAGTTATCTCAACCGACTCAGTTGCGCCCTTGGGCTTGGGTTGCAGTAGGTACTTTTCTTGCATTCGCAATGGCACGATAATGTGGCTGAGAAGATTAGCACTGGTGGAAAGCATGAGCAACGCGACTCTTTGGACCATCAATAAACGACGCCACTTTTTGTCAATAGTTGGAGATCTGGGTGTACTGTATGGTGGATTTGCAGGCAGACCGATATGCCTTCAATCAACGCTAACCCTGCTTGGGTTTGTAGATTATAGTCTGGCTTGCCTGGAATTACTTTGGATAATATTCGTTGAGTAAAAATGTATAAGCAAAAATATCGTCACCTGCATACTATAATTCGGTGGGACCCAAAGGAAACATTCAACATCATGGCACTCAGGCGACGATATGTTACCTAGTTACCAACTGACACTATTCTTCAAAAGACCACAGTTCGAAAAGTATGGTTTACAATCGAACTGTTGATCCTAGCTTGTCTGCTTGTGCTACCGAATCCCAGCCACTACACGTAAAATATCCTTTCTTAAACTCCCATGTACCCACTAACTGCCGCGTTTTAGGCCCCTTGTGCTTTGCTTTTAAACACCCCCAAACCAAAAAACAAACAAAAATTGGAAAATACAGGACCTCACACCCCCCCCCCCCCCCCCCCCAATCGAAACCTCTTCGGAACGTCCCTGCCCTCCCCTTCCCTTTCAAGAGCGGATCAAAGATTTAAATTGAGATTGAGGAAACCATCCACTGTTCGTTATAGCGTCGTGTGAAGAGAGCAGCCATGGAGGCTGTGCTGAGCAAGTAGGAATAAGTTTCGAGAAACTGAGTCCTCCTGCCAAAGCGGAAGAGGGTGGGGGTAAACGTAAAAATAAGGCAAAAATAAACAAAGAAACAAGAACGCAAAATAAAGAAAATACTAACACCTTAGGACTTCATATTTTAAAGATCACGAACTAAGGGACGCCACTCGATTTCTTCTCCACGATAAATGTCGTGACATGGAAGTTTTGGTTGTATTATTATTTATTTATTGGCGTTTAAGGTCACATACTTATGCACAATGGCTAATCATGACCGTGGCAATATTACGGGTGGAGGAAGCCGGAGTACTCGGAGAGAACCACCGAGCAACGACAAGTTGTGGTTGTAAATGTTCTGTCTATCAATTGAACATGTTGTAAAATAAACCTTTTTTCTATGTTTTTTTTTTCTTTTTTGTTCACCAAATACAAAAAGTTCGGTCAGTTAGGTTGTATCATCTTTGGCAGATCAGTTTGTTGCTTGACAATACAGATATAAATGATAAAATTCTCAGTTGGAATTATGGGAAAATGTGACAGTTGAAAACCCGGATATTTTGACATATAGGTGCAACCAGTACAATGCACAGTATTAATGGAGAAAAGAAATTTGACGGTTGAAAACCGCGATGTTTTGACATATAAGTAAAGCCAGTACAATGTGCAGTATTAATGAGATTATTATTATCTCTGATAAATGAGGGTGTGAGATATGGGAAATCTCAGTCGAGAGCTGCCGAGGGCAAGATATTTGAGCCAGACACGAGGCTTGCCGAGTGTCTGGACCGAATATCTTGTCCAGGGGGTGAGATTTCCCCATCTCATCCCCACCCCCATCAGGGATAATTTTTCTCCCCCACCAGAACACCGTGATGTCATCAAAAGTAATTCAGGGGAACGTGCAGCTATATCGAACAATTTTGTTGTCGAGTTGCGAAAAAAACTGATTTGCTTATCCGAAAGAGCACACAAAAGTCCATAGGTATATACCACAAAATTAATTCCCTACGCCGACAAGACAGGAGTTAAAGATTTGTAGCGAAATGAACATTGAAACATTGACGTCATTTTATGAATTCTGCAATGTATTCGCATAACTTTTCGACGGGAATTTTGTGCAACTCACTCCACTCATAACGGAGTTCATCCTAAAATTCATATAAACGAGTCAAGTGTCCTTTGGGGGCACTTAACCCCGATTGTCCACATGGGGGCACGATGACGCCGTGTACTAGGGGGTACTGCACGTCGAAGGTACGCATGTCTCCAACCAATCTAACCCTGCCTGTGCTGCAGTGCAGAATCACCATGTTGCGGGGCTGGCAGCTGCTCGTCGTTGCTCGGTGGTTCTCTCCGGGTACTCCGGCTTCCTCCACCCGTAAAACTGTCACGGTCATGATTAGCCATTGTGCATAAGTATATGACCTTAAACACCAATAATAAATAATAAGTAGTGTCCTTTTGTATTGCGGTCTGTGCTTTTATTTTTGTGTTCTTCGACAAACGTCCGTCTGCTAATATTTCAGAAACGTGACACTATGTTGTTTGTTTACAGAAAAACGTGCGATCATTGAATAATCCTGCGCTCATTAAATATGCTAATAAGGCGGTCACGTGGGTAGTGTGAGATAGATATCTATCTCACATGGCCTTCTCACATGGGACACGCGCATCTTGCATAGGAAGTGGGCAGACAAAAGTTGTATGAATTATGAATTTCTATTCTTTTTCCTTCCATGATAAAACCAGTACCGCGAACTTTCCACAGATCCACAGGTATGTGGCGACAGAGGGGTGTGTGGGACGTGTCACCCCCAATCCTGACCGAAATTTCCTATAATTGGAAATTCGGAGGGTAAGTCATGAGTAGTGGGAAACTCCATCTATCTGGATTTTAGAGCTTCTTTGGTGATACTGATGTCTCCTTTACTTCCCAAAATTTCAACTCGGTTTCAAATCGGCAAAACTTCGAACTGTTTGTTTGTATGCAATATCGAGCGAAATTTCTATAGTATGTTTACTTATCGTAATAAAAAAATCCTCGAAATACACTTCAAGAAAATCACCTCACGCAAAATCGATATCCTGTGTTAATTCCGTCATTCACAGGTACAAAATGACGAAACAACCAAAACTGATCATTCCTGTATAAGATCTGATTTAATGTTAGGACAGTGTGAATTGCTTAAAGTTCTCAGTTTGAGCATTTGTTCAGAACATATTCAATTCCCAGAATAATCACAAATAATAATAACCTGACAATTCTACCATGAATGTGTTGGCATTGCAGTTGCTAGAATCAATTTTATCCACCCTTTCGTGGCTTTTCAAAATTTTTCTCGGTAGTGAATTTCCAACTAGGGGGAGGGACCGGGAAGGGGGTTCCCCTCCCGGCCCCTCCCCCTAATTAGAAATTCACTATCCTATACCCCCCCCCCCCCCACCCCCGCCAAAGGGAAACATCTAGCCACGTCCCTGCAGGACCATTTGGTACGTTTTCATCTGGATTGGAATCTTCGATATCGATTCGCTCTTGCTTGGAATCATGCATTTTCCCATGAGACTAGATTTAATACCTTGACTTATGTCACACGCATACACCTAAAGGTCTGTAGTTGCTAATTCTGGTTGTTGGGGTGTGTGTGTGTGGGGGGGGGGGGGGGTTCAACCTGGCCAATTTAGACTTTATAGAGTTCCGACCGTTACAATAGGTGTTGGTTAAATAATACTACGTGCATATTTTATTTATCCACAAATATTTTTTAAAAAAAGCTTGGGGTTTTAACGACACTTTCGACAGCCAGGGTCACCTTGTGTTGGACAGTCTTACGGGTGGATGAAGCCGGATTACCCAGAGAGAACAACCGAGCAGCGGCGAGCAACTGTCAGACTCCCCAACGTACTAACTCTACACAAGCAGGGTTAGCATTGTCCGAAAACAAGTGTACCGTCGATGTGCAGTACGCTTTGGTACACAGCGCTACTGTGCATCCATCCACAAATAAATATCAAAGAAGTCTAGAATTCTTTTACTGTAGTCCCTGATGATTAATATTCCTTGATGATGTAGTTGGAATATTTGATCAGTCTAGACTTGAATTATTACAGTCGGAATAAATCAGGTCATCTTCGCCACGCCCCTGAGTATCAGATGCTGCCGAAGATGCACTGGATCAACCTTGGTTCGGCACTTCTGAAGTAATTTAAAAAACTCTGCTATTAATTTCTAACGGCCACTAACAATGCACCAACCAAAGTAGTACCTCAAATATTACTTTAAACAAGAGGCACCAAGGGGCCTTAATCGCTCACCTTATAAAGTGGTTCAAAGAAGATCACATTCAGTTAGTCATGGTTCATCAACACTACAGAGGAATGAGGTCATTAAATTATTTATAACTCTAGTTTCCAAGTCAGATGATTATTATCATTGGTCTTCCTGGCTGCTTCCAATTCTATCAGTTGTAGACCAGCACTGCCAAAATTCCAACAGTTATTATGTCACTGCAGTTTGAAATGTAAATTTTATGATTTTATGTCAAAACACTAAGGGATGGATTTGAACAAATTTGGACTCCCCCCTCCCAGGAAAAAGCCAAAATTTTAAGGCAGGGACTCGAATTGAACAAACCTGAATCTGATCTTCTCAGAGATGTTATACACCAAATGTTAAAAGATTCTGGTTGGTGGTTCTGGAGAAAAAGATTTTGAAGAAAATCCCTTATATTGCACCAAGTTAAAATTCAGGCTCCCATATCCCAAATATTAACCAAAGGACTCAATTTGAACAAATTTAATCTCCACCCCCCTCGCCCCCACCCCCGTCCCCGAGATGTTGTAAACCAAATATGAAAGGATTCTGACAGGTGGATCTAAAGAAGAAATGTTTTAAAGAAATTTCGTCATATTGCACTAAGTTAAACTTTGGGAGCCAATAGAGAGCTCAAATATAAACCGAGGGACCCGATTTTTTAATCTGAGCCCCCCCTAAAGATGTTGCGTATGAAATATAAAAGAATTCTGACTAATGGAGCTGAAGAAAAAGATTTCTAAAGAAATTTCCTCATATTGCAATAAGGTAAAATTCGGGTTCAGATAACGAGCCCAAATATTAACCCAGGGACTCGATTTGAACAAACTTGAATCTGACCCCCTTAGAGATGTTGTATACCAAATGTCAAAATATTCTAATAGATGGTTCTGGAGAAGAAGATTTTTAAAGAAATTCCCTCATATTGCACTAAGTTAAAATTCAGACCCCCCATAAGAAGCCCAAATATTAACTGAGAGACTTGATTCGAATAAATTTGAATCTGACCCGCGTAACAATGATGTTTACCAAATATTAAAACATTCTGACCAGTGGCGCTGAAGAAGAAGATTTTAAAAGCTTATTTCCCATATTGCCCCAAAGTGGTATAGCACGTATGAATCGTGCCTCATTACCCGGACTTTTGGGGGAGCAGCTAGTGTTAAATTCCCATAGGAACCGGACTTTTGGGGGAGCAACTTTGGGGGAGCAAAAGTACGGCTCCTTGCAGCTAGATCCGCCAAATGGTGTAGGTACTGCATATATAGTATGCTATGGTATGTATGGTGATAAATGTACGCATGGGGCTATAGGTATATATTATGGGTAAGTGGTGGAAAGATGCTGGGAAAATTGGGTTCTCTTGAAAGTTTTTCCCGCGAAACGGTTGACGTTGCTATTGACGTCGTGACGTCATGATACGCACGCGACGTCATAGAGATGCTGACCACTGTTATTGTCCACTATGCAATTAGACATAACGTTATTCGGGTCAGTGGATGTCGGACTTCTCGTATGGGGTGGCGGCGATATGGTAGTAGTGGTATATATCCATGTAGGTACCAAGTTAGCCCTTAGTACTATTAATCCACCGTATGCTTCATATTATCCTATGTCTGCTATAGCTAAGTCAAGCAGTAGGGTGGGTGGGTGGTAGTGTGGTATTGCGAGGTAGTCATTGGTGGTTTAGATTGGCAGTACAGGATGAATGATCTGTTGGTCTATTATCCCCCTTAGTACTATTAACCAACCGAATCCTTTGTATTATCTTATGGCTGGTATTGGTAGTTAGTGTTAGGCCAGGCAGTATTATACTAGGTTGTTTAGAACGGGTGGCATAGGATGCATGGTATATACCCCTGTAGGTCCAGTCCTCGATATTATTAACCAGCCGATTGCGGTGTACCATTCAATGACTGGTATAGGGAGTACGTTATGGCAGGTCAAGTGGTATTGAGGGGTGGGGGTGGGAGTAATGCCTGGCAGTATAGAACTGCGGTATAGTATGGACGATGTATACCTCTGTGGGCCCCTGCAGGTCCTATGTTAGCCCTTAGTACTATTAATTCACCTGATGCTTCATGTTATCCTATGACTGGTATAGGTAGTATGCAATGCTAGGCATAGAGGTATTGTGGGTAGGGGTACTGCCTGGTAGTTTAGAACGGTACTATAGTATGGGCTGTATATACACCTATAGGCCCCCTGTTAGTGCTTGGTACTATTAACCAACCGATTGCTTTGTTTTATTATATGGCTGGTATATGTAGTACGTTATGATAGATCTAGTGATTTTGTGGGGTGGGGGTAATGCCTGGCAGTATAGAACAACAGTATAGTATGGACAATATATAGCTCTGTGGGCCCCCGACAGCCGTTGATACTACTAATCGACTTAATGCTTTATATCACCCCATAACTAATATAGGTAGTATGAAATGTGGGGCCAGACGTTATTGTGGGCGGGTGGGTGTAATGCATGGTCGCCTAGTGTGGTAGTGTAGGATGTACGCGTTCTCCCCCTACAGGTCCCATGTTAGTCCTTAATACTACTAATCCGCCTAATGCTTCATGTTATCCAATGGCTTGTATAGGTAGTATGCAATGCTAGGCCAAGGGGTACTGTGGGTAAGTGTAATGCCTGATGTCAAAACACGGAATCCAAATTTTACGGACTCGGCTAGGAATCTCAATAACGGAATGCCTTATATGTATACAGGGGAAATCTGATTCAACCTTGATCAATGTTATAGTCGAGACTGAGATAGGTATAGCTAGGAAGTAATGGATGAGATATGGGGCAGAATAACAGAAGCCAATAGTACTGGTACAAGGCCGCAATGGAACAAGACTGTTGTAGAAGCTAATGATAGGACAGATAGGCCATAGACCTGTAATGACCTTGGAGCTTTGGCCGACAAGATGAAATCGGTTGGTAAGACTACATTAGGCCTATTGAGGGCTTTTACATAGCCTAATGCGACAAAAAAGGGATTCTCCAAAAGGTATCCTCGATAGGTATCCTCAATAGGTATCCTCAAATAATACAATACCAGCCATAAGTATCCTCAAATGTCCGTATGTGCCTATGTGATAGGGCATATTGTGTCACATTGTGCCTTTTCACATAAGCACATATGACAAAAAGGGATTCTCCAGTAGGTATCCTCGATAGGTATCCTCAAATAATACAATACCAGGCCATAGGTATCCTCAAATACCCGTATGTGCCTATGTGAAAAAAGCACAATGTGACACAGTGTGCCGTAGCACAAAGGAACATACTTTATGTGCCGATATGTGCTTATGTGAAAAGGCACAATGTGACACAATGTGCCCTATCACATAGGCACATACGGGTATTTGAGGATACCTTTGGTCTGGTATTGTATTATTTGAGGATACCTATCGAGGATACCTACTGGAGAATCCCTTTTTGTCATATGTGCTTATGTGAAAAGGCACAATGTGACACAATATGCCCTACCACATAGGCGCATGCTTTATGTGCCGATATGTGCTTATGTGAAAAGTCACAATGTGACACAATATGCCCTATACATAGGCACATACGGGTATTTGAGGATACCTATGACCTGGTATTGTATTATTTGAGGATACCTATCGGGGATTCCTACTGGAGAATCCCTTTTTGTCATATGTGCTTATGTGAAAAGGCACAATGTGACACAATATGCCCTATCACATAGGCACATACGGGTATTTGAGGATACTTATGGCCTGGTATTGTATTATTTGAGGATACCTATTGAGGATACCTATCGAGGATACCTTTTGGAGAATCCCCTTTTTGTCGCATTAGGCTATGTAAAAGCCCTCAATGGGTCTAATGTAGTCTTACCAACCGATTCCATCTTGTCGGCCAAAGCTCCAAGGCCATTACAGGTCTATGGCCTATCTGTCCTATCATTAGCTTCTACAACAGTCTTGTTCCATTGCGGCCTTGTACCAGTACTATTGGCTTCTGTTATTCTGCCCCATATCTCATCCATTACTTCCTAGCTATACCTATCTCAGTCTCGACTATAACATTGATCAAGGTTGAATCAGATTTCCCCTGTATACATATAAGGCATTCCATTATTGAGATTCCTAGCCGAGTCCGTAAAATTTGGATTCCGTGTTTTGACATCAGGCATTACACTTACCCACAGTACCCCTTGGCCTAGCATTACATACTACCTATACAAGCCATAGGATAACATGAAGCATTAGGCGGATTAATAGTACTAAGGACTAACATGGGACCTGTAGGGGGAGAACGCGTACATCCTACACTACCACACTAGGCGACCATGCATTACACCCACCCACCCACCCACAATAACGTCTGGCCCCACATTACATACTACCTATATTAGTTATGGGGTGACATAAAGCATTAAGTCGGTTAGTAGTATCAACGGCTGCCGGGGGCCCACAGAGCTATATATTGTCCATACTATACTGTTGTTCTATGCTGCCAGGCATTACCCCCACCCCCACAAAATCACTAGATCTATCATAACGTACTACATATACCAGCCATATAATAAAACAAAGCAATCGGTTGGTTAATAGTACCAAGCACTAACAGGGGGCATATAGGTGTATATACAGCCCATACTATAGTACCGTTCTAAACTACCAGGCAGTACCCCTACCCACAATACCCCTATGCCTAGCATTGCATACTACCTATACCAGTCATAGGATAACATGAAGCATCAGGTGAATTAATAGTACTAAGGACTAACATGGGACCTGCAGGGGCCCACAGAGGTATATATCGTCCATACTATACCGCAGTTCTATACTGCCAGGCATTACCCCCACCCCCACCCCACAATACCACTTGACCTGCCATAACGTACTCCCTATACCAGTCATTGAATGGTACAAAGCAATCGGCTGGTTAATAATATCGAGGACTGGACCTACAGGGGTATATACCATGCATCCTATGCCACCCGTTCTAAACAACCTAGTATAATACTGCCTGGCCTAATAGCCCAAGAACATTAGGTTTCACTAGGGAAAAAAATCGGAGAAAGCTAATTTTTTCAGGGAATGTCGAGTACATGTCACTGAACGATTAGACAAAAGTCCCCTAAAATCCCAGTTGAGCTTTTTTTTCTACAGCCTTTTTTCGAAAACGCGTTTGAAAAAAATAAAAAAAAATCGCACGAACTTTGTAACCTCGAATTGATCCAACTGTATTTTTTGTTTACGCGTATTTCGAGCTACATAATGTCTAATATACATTTACCTAGAGGAAAATGTGCATTCTGTGACAATTTCTGCGAAAAATTATTGAAAATTCACAAAAAAGTATTGGATTTACGCAAAAAATGACGATTTTCCTAACGGATTTGCCCAAAGGGTCGTAGTACAGAACGGGATGTTAGTTGGACAGACGATAAAAAATCCACCACCATTTGAAGACTTTTATCATTGCTTACAAAATAGACATTATTGAAGACCCCCTCTACTTCTGGCCGAGTTCCCCTTTTGGCATAAAATTCGTCAGCATGAGAACTCAACTATTTTCGGGCTTGGGACCGAACAGACACGTCTGTGTCTGGCAGCATTAGATCAATAAATAATATTTACAGAATGTACAAAAATCAATAAATAATATTTACAGAATGTACAAATCAATCAACATGGATTAAGTTACATTGACTATTATCAAAACTATACACAGAAATGACATGACCTATATACATATTATTCATCGAACTCAGAAATTTCCGACAGGACAGTGTTTCTGTGGTTGTTACAAGAATCCGAACTGCAATTACACAAACCTGAGCAAGAGAGTCCTGCCTTCTTACACCCACACCTTTTTGTACAAGCACTCTTGCAACCACAACTGATCAGATTCAGTAGGTTATCGAGGGCACATGGCTTTGTGGCTGCAGTCGGTACAAGAAGTCCATTGTCTAGCGACCACCCCCAATCCGTCGGAGGAAGCGAAGTGCCCAGCCATTGTTGGACCTGGAGATAACATCTGTAGACATGTTGTTGTGCAGCATCGCTGCTTGGTGGGAGTGAGGCTAGGTCGATGGGTTTATTCAGTTTAGATTTTGCTACATAACGCTTGTAAGTGACATATCTATATTGGTCGAGAGAGGAAACAGTTTTACTCCCGTATAAGATCAGGAGAAGTTGTTCCCCGGCAGCGGCTACTGCACTTGGTGTACTGTCATCCGCCAAAATTGTGTTGACATACTGTTGTGAGTCGCTAGTAACATCGGAGACAATTGTACTGAATACTTTCTTCTTACCAACTCGAAAGAGTGCAGAAGTAGTGTCACAACCACTTATAGAATGTGCTACAAGGAGGTTGCTTCTATGGTCACCCATTTTTGTTGCTATTTCACTAACTGAAACTAGTAAGTTTGGGGTAATGGAATACATCATGTGAATATTACATCCCGGTTGAACTCGAGAGGTAAGAATGACTAACAAGTCTGTGTCTCTTCCCACAACGACAACATTGTTGTCATCTTAAGCGATGTCAAGTGCAGTTTCGGCTATCAGTACATCAGCATCAGCCTCGGCCTGCTTGGACTGAATATTGATAGCAGATAGCTCCTGCATTAGAAGATCGATCAGTTGGGTTTTGTTCTTGGCATTTGCAAGGAAATCGGATTGGGGTGTGGTGGCTGGTAACTCGGGTGAGATATTGATATCAATGGAATACCTGTCTTTAGATCTACGGGCTTGTTCCATGCCCTTTGTCGACATTGTACAAGCATAACCATCAAAAACAACCACGACGTTCGCCCCAAAATGTCTCACTAGATAAATGGAATATGATGTACATATGTCCTTATATGACGACTGTTTAGGCCATACAACTGCCCTCAATAAAAATCCACCATCTACAACAAACAGAGAATGTTCTGGGATTTTAGTTTGCTCGGAACCGTATGTTTTGAGGATCTTACCGAGCGTGTTTTTCTGTGTCTTCCTCATTCCAACAGAAGCAAACAATGCTGGTGGTTTCGGGGCGAGTTCATATTTGAGATACTCTTCCATCTCTGCTTGTGACTGAATAACACATGTGATGCGGTTGAACAGAATTGTGGGGTCAATCACTACCTTACTTCCACGGACTTTGATGCTATTTGCCATCGATGCGAAAGACTTCACAGTGTCAACACGTCGTAGTTTGATGCTGTTGAACGTTTTGCTTACAACATTCGATACGCAACATTCACCAATTTTGCGAACTTGGTCACAGTTCACAGTTTCGTCGGCCACAAGCCCGGTCGCTATAGAGACTAATTGTAGTGGATCTCTATTCTGAAAGGGGGAATGCACTCTAAGCCAGTTCAATAATTTGGTGATATCATTGGCATCAGTCAATTGTGAACTTTGACGGAGATCCCGATGTTGTTCGCCATGACCAGTGTGAACATGAACAAAATTTTCGAGAGCATTACATATCGGAAGGCAAAGAGGTAGTCCATGTACCCATTTCGCAACAGTGCTATCGGTTATTCCCCTGCCATGTGTGAGACCACCAGGGAGCTTGAACATTCTCATTAAACACTGCTCTATGGTCTGATCAGAATATATCCCGTCCCAGAATTTATCCGAGCGCCTTATGGTAAAGTAACCTTTCTCGGTGAACAACTTCAAATCATCCTGTTGCATTATTTCTGTTAGCTCATTCATCTGCTGCAAATAGAGATGAGAACTTTTTGCGTATGCAAAATGACCACCTGCGTGAAATACTGGAATCATATTGCGAACACAATATGTGTGGAGTTCCCAGTCGCCTGTGCGCTCTGCTCTCAAGAACAACTGGAGAAGACCTATTTGCTCGTAGTATTGTACCCAAAGCTTTCCTGTGCGTCCTACGGACGCATTCTGGAGCAGTTCGTGTAATTTTGACAGTAGATGGTTGACACTTTCTTGATTGACAGCGTCAGCTGTTGTACAGTCACCTCTGGCAAGTCCACAGAATATTTCATTGACTTCTGTGCAGTATTTGAATGAGAAAAGTCGATGCCGTTTGAATTTGAGTTTAGGGGGTATGGTTAATATTTCACACGTTTCACCGGTTCATTATGGAATAAATGACTATTGTTATATATCATTATAAAGCCACTGCTTTTCTGCAATTTTTGATATATATGATAAAAAATATAACTCCCAAAGTAGTCGTAGATTTGATTTAATGGACGTTGTGTACCGTTGTGTGTATGAAAACAATAAATTTTTTTTCGTAATTTTGTACATTTTCGTGAATACTTCACCATTGAGTGTGAGGATTGGTACAAAGTTGGCATTTTCTGTTGGGGATATGTATTCTCAATATAATTCAGCACGATATTTATGATTCTCACCCTACTAAGGCGAATAAGAATGAGAAATATGGAGCTGGGTCGAATTTTTTTTTTAATTTTTTTTTTCATCAAAAAAGCGCTATAACTAAAAAAGCTCAACTCGGATTCGCGGGGACTTTTCACACTTTATCCGCAATGTGTGTCCCGGAAACATATAGAAAAATCAGCTTTCTCCGATTTTTTTCCTTACTTTCTCATTTTTATGTCTAATGTGCCTGGACTATAACACTAAACTACCAATACCAGCCATAAGGTAATACAAAGGATTCGGTATATTAATAGTACTAAGGGGGTAATAGACCAACAGATCATTCATCCTGTACTGCCAATCTAAACCACCAATGACTATCTCGCAATACCACACTACCACCCACCCACCCTACTGCTTGACTTAGCTATAGCAGACATAGGATAATATGAAGCATACGGTGGATTAATAGTACTAAGGGCTAACTTGGTACCTACATGGATATATACCACCACTACCATATCGCCGCCATCCCATACGAGAAGTCCGACATCCACTGACCCGAATAACGTTATGTCAGATTGCATAGTGGACAATAACAGTGGTCAGCATCTCTATGACGTCGCGCGCGTATCATGACGTCACGACGTCAAAAGCAAAATCAACCGTTTCGCGGGAAAAACTTTCAAGAGAACCCAATTTTCCCATCATCTTTCCACCACTTTCCCATAATATATACCTTTTGCCCCATGCGTACATATATCACTATACATACCATAGCATACTATATATGCAGTACCTACACCATTTGGCGGATCTAGCTGTAAGGAGCCGTACTTTTGCTCCCCCAAAGTTGCTCCCCCAAAAGTCCGGTTCCTATGGGAATTTAACACTAGCTGCTCCCCCAAAAGTCCGGGTAATGAGGCACGATTCATACGTGCTATACTACTCCCCCAAGTTAAGATTTGGGTTCCTGTATTGAGCGCAAATACGAACCGAGGTCTTAAATTGAACACATTTGTATCTGACCTCCTATGGATGCTGTATGCCAAATATCAGAAGATTGAATCGATTCCATTCGGAATCGTCCCATCTTCGAACTGTTCTCAAAGTCCTAGTATGTGTTTTCTCTTGGACTTTTCTTCTGTCGTCAGGTCTCTGAAACAGGAGACCTGACAACAGAAGAAAAGTTCATGGAGATCCCGCTTCCGAAACTACTTTGATTTCGTTCTGGAATATTCCGCTTTTCTGATTGACTTGCTAAAACAGATGAGTCGCCATTGAAAACAAACGACTTTTGACTTGGCAATATTTACAGTTGGATGAAAGTACAATATTTACAACTTGAAGAGCAATAAGATTCGATTCGATTCGAAATCATCTGCCCGATTTGATTCGGTATTTGATTCGACGACGAAATTTGAGTTTCGCAGGGTTCTAGTTGTGGGACCTATTTTATCAGGAAAGCAAGCAAAGCTCCTCTTCTCGGGGTTACCAGGGGAATAGATAGCATGTACCACATGAGTGCAGTTATTACACACCTTCATTACACTTGCCACATCATTTTAATGGTATTCTATATGATTCTGGCGTAATGACATTATTCACAGTCAATGTTGCGTGGACTGAAGCGCGCCGTGTTCAAGTAATATTAATTAATAGCTTTTTCAAGTATGAAAATTTCGAAGAATTTTTGGGGGAATTTGCCGTAAATATGAAACTGCTGCTTTCCATGTCTATTAAAAGGACAGCTGGCCCTTCTATCTTAAGATGGAGAGTGGAGTTTTAGATTAAATGAAAATGAAACATTTTCACCAATTTTCAACAAATTCGTCTTCCCAATCGTCTGTTCCCACATCCTAGTGACACTCTCTGGGCTGAAAAGAGTAGACATACCAAGTCCGGTGGTGACCGGATGGACAGTTTAGAAGGTCCGACGTAACAGACAAACAAATGCACGAACGCACAAACATTCCGGAAATTAAAATATGATACTTGTTCAGCTGATATGAAAAATGAGTCCAATTTTCTCCACAGAACATCTTACCAAAGTAGTTATTGTTAAAGTCCCCAAAAGTGTGTATGCGGAGGTATGAGGATGTGTGTGTAATGTGGGTTTGTAATCACCGACAGACGTTGACACTTCCAAGCTTTATTGCCACTGAACGCGAAAATGACTTTAAACGTCCTAATTTGACCCCGGTTGTTATCGATAGGGGACTTGTTCACAATTTTTCTGAAAAAAACATGAGTGTGCATATAATGGTCCCCGGTTGACACACACTGCAGACCTGATAGACTGCAAGGGTAAGATGGCGAGTCTGGCTTCCCGACACTGTGAGAACCTAGACAATAGTATTTGCGTCCCCACAAGGGTTTCCTGTGTTTTCCCCAGGTCCCCACAAAGAAAACAACAAATTTGGGTTTGTCTTCTCGAGTTTGTGAAACTTTTTGTTTGTCATTGTTTGTTATCGAAAGCAAAAGAAAAAGCAACAAGTCCTCACAATGATGGCGAAAAACGGCGAAAGAGTTGAACTATATCCCGTGAAAAGTTTCTCGGTCAGAACTGATTGTACAAATTAAGTGAAATACTCTAAAACCGAGACATCTTTGAGTCAGTTTTCCAGACAAAGTGTGACCTTCCAGTTTGGTGTGTAATTTGCATCTAACCTTTTTGCAGTGCATGCGTGCTAATCTTCCAAATACTGGTCAATATCGAGTAAACACGGAGCCTAGTTTTACACTTGCATTGGTTATTTTATTTGAATGTATAAATAGAGGATATCTAGTGTTTTTGAGTGGATACCGAAAATAATCTCAGGAGTGACCGAGACAAATAACCATTTGTCTCGGTCACGAGTGAGATAATTTTCGGTATCCACCCAAAAACACTAGATTTTTTTTATTATACGCTTTTTATAAGAATCTGATTATTCCTATCGATAATTCAGCTCTTTTCGACCTTGAATTGATGGATGCATGAAAGTATACAGCTGATGCGCATTGATACGCGGAAGTGATTTGATCGTCACAGGTAGCGTGTTGCGATCTGATTCAGCTGGCGGGTTTCATGCATCAATTCAAGGTGAATACGTTTTGAATTACTGCTGGAAATGATCAGTATGCACTCTGAAACACTAGATGATTTTCTTTTCGCCATACCTTTTTAGAACAAACTGATCATTTCCAGTGATAATTTGACTCGCAGTCACCTTGAAGTGATGCTTTGAAAGCCGCCATTTTGATTGATACCGTGAAAGTGAAAA
Organism: Pictodentalium vernedei; assembly: GCA_031216915.1. Classification (NCBI taxonomy): domain Eukaryota; kingdom Metazoa; phylum Mollusca; class Scaphopoda; order Dentaliida; family Dentaliidae; genus Pictodentalium; species Pictodentalium vernedei. The sequence continues at coordinate 391,542,094 of CM062296.1, read as the reverse complement.
TTTCTATATCTTCACAGTGGGGGATATGATTTCTATATTTCCGTAATTTTTTTTCGATAATCTATCGTTTAGCATATAATAAATACATGTATTGAACAGCGACAACTGTATTTTTAATTTTTTATTGGGCATAATACATGCTTCTGGACAGTAAATAGACAATGGTAATTGCTTTATACCAGTGAGAAATTTAACGCTTACAGGATAGAATGTGGAGAAGCACCTTAACCCTTTCTCTAACGCACAAGATATCAAAATTTATGATTTCAATTATTATTATTTTTTTTAAATTTCTAAGAATTTTCTCAAAATCATATCATGTCGAGTTCGTTCCAATGAGAGGTCACATGATATGGTTTTGGTGAATTTTTTTTTAAAACTAATATTATTTTCAGCTGCTCAATTGGTAAAATTACGCGGGGAGATGAGGTCGATTCGTTAGTTAAAGCTTTAAACCCCAGAGCAAAGTTAGTTCGAACGGTTGTTCGACCCCCGTCCGGGACGACTCGCGTTGTGTTCTTGGGCAAGACTCTTTTTCCCGGTTGCCTACATGGGGGCCCCATGACGCCGTGTACTAAGGCGTACTACACGTCGATGGTGCACATATCTTCAACCGCTGTAACCCTTGAACAGAGTTAGAATGTTGAGAAGCTGACAGTTGCTCGTCGATGCTCGGTGGTTCTCTCCGGGTACTCCGGTTTCCTCCATTCGTAAAATTGTCACGGTCACGATTAGCCATTGTGCATAAGAATGTGACCTTAAACACCAATAAATAAATAAATATAGTTCGAACCGCTGAAACAGAGAATTCTATTTCAAATTTTTACCCAAAAATATTCAAGAGAATTTTTTTTGTGGGCTTTTCTTTCATTTCCCGGTTATGCACAAGCGGATGATCGTGTTAATTTGTTGTTAGGGAAAAGTGGCGTGGTAACCTCATATCTTGTATTCTGACAAATTTTACAAGTTCATTTGCGGAACGACTATGAGCTGATTCGGAACGTTCGAGACCGATGAAAATTAACTCTTTCAACTCGACGTGCATAAATTTGTGTGTAAAAAAAATTGTCAATGGACAAGCAGACGGCACAATGAACAGTGAATCGATAGTGAGGGTCTGTAATAATTTAATCCTACAGCTCTACAGAGCTGTAGGATTAAATATTTACTGACCCTCAGTACAAATGCACAACAGATTTGTCCACTTCTCTTTGTTAGTTTAAACAATATTTATTTCCATTTAACTTCAGAAGTGTGTACACAGGTACAGTAAATTGGATCCACAGTAAGCTTGAAGCTTTTACGGGGTCCTTTTCAGATACAGTACAATTACGAAAATAGTTGAATAATGACAGAAATATCAGGTATGTACACTTTCTCTTCTGCATGTAACATATTGGTATGATGGCAACACATACTGATAGCAAAGATAATATGGAAAAAATATACGTCAAACTAAGTAGTTTGATAAAGTAGGGATAAGCGAGGAAGAGTTGGAAGCTGATAGAAAGAGAACGATCACTAGGCATTCACAGGTTTGTCTGGAGGACTGCGATGACATATGTTTTTAGATTTTGAAGATCTTTATAACCGAGGAAGAGGAAGGGGGCTTCCTCACACAGGGCTTCGTCCAGTAACAGAGAAAACAAAATAGAGAGAGAGAGAGAGGGGAGAGAGAGGGAGAGAGAGAGAGAGAGAGAAAGAGAAAGGCGGAGATAGATAGATAGAGAGAGATACTTAGAGAAAGAGAGAGAGAGAGGGAGAGAGAGCATACACATGTATTTACATATGCATATATAACTTTTTATTGTTAGCATTACACGTGTCAATACCATCCAGGGCGACGGGGTTGAATGTTTTAAACAAGGTTTTCCAGGTTCTGGTTCGAATTATCCTATTAATTATCGAAGTTCTTGCTACAGACAAATCTCAGCTCTTACGAATGTGGGGGCTCTATCATAGAATGGACACCCACACAGACTCGTATGTATCGGCGATAGACCATATACTCTAAAGACACAATATGAATATACAGTACGTGGAGAGTGGATTGTAACTAAATCACCAGTGGAGTGGAGTTATCACCCAAAGTATCACTTTCAAATTCTGTACATATGGACAAAAAAACACTAGCAATGTTTCAGCCAATGCACCTCCGGGTTTTACCCGGAGGTCCATTGGCTGGAACTTTGTGATGGTTATGCTTTGCAACAAATCTTCTATTATTGCTCGAGTGGAATTTCCACTCTGTGGGTGATTTAATGATAATACACTCTCCGGGTACTGTAATACAGAAAGCTGTGTTTGGGACTAACGTACCTATACATTGAAAAAATCCATATTTTTGGCACCCTGTTTCCCAAATTTCCACACCTGACTTAAACAATGTTCCAACCCGTTGGGGAATCAGTTAAATATGAGCCCAAAATATGCGTTTTTTTCCTCAACTTTAACCATTTGAACCCGAAGGGCTGCTAGATCGGTCCAGGAACGTGATACGATCTGGATTCATAAAATAGGTAGTTACTCACTGAATTTATGTTGTAGACCTATCAAGATTTTTAACGCGTTGAAAATATTGATTAATCTTCCCTCAAGTTACGAATACAGACTCTACAAGTTGATGGCTCTGAACTGATATGGAATATACCATCAGGGTCCAAAGAGTTAAAGAACTTATAGGACACAAATAACCCGAGGGAATCTTCGGTCACATCATGAGAGTAAAGAGTATGTGCACCCTCTTCCTGCCAATTCCGAAAAAGACTTCAATGACGCAAGTTTCAGGTGACTGCATTTGAGTCATAAACAAGAGGCCTGTCACGCCTAGAGAGCTCCGCCGAGGGCCACAATGAAGTTTGGTGGAAAAATATTCAGCGGTTTAGAAATTATGGCTCGGACAAATAAAATGTTGACGACGGACGGACGGACAGACGATGACACACCGTCTATTGATAATACATATTGTTATGAAGTGTGGTGGAAAAATATTCAGCGGTTTAGAAATTATGGCTCGGACAAATAAAATGTTGACGACGGACGGACGGACAGACGGACGACGGACGACAGACGACGGACGACAGACGACGGACGACGGACGACGGACGAATCAGTATAAGAAAAGCTCTGCTGACTTTGTCAGCGGAGCTAAAAATGTTCAGTTGTCAAAGAAGAAAAAACTGCAAGCGCCGCCTTCTATCCCCCTCCCCCGGCACTCCCCCAACACATAGGCACTGATTCTCTGGTGGTGCTGTTATTGTGCAAAGTGTATACTGATAAAGATGATATCCCTACCCTCTCTCTGTCTCTTCTTTCAGCTATTTCTGGAAAAGATAATGGGCAAATGCCCCATACCCCTCACTCCCGGTTCCTACATCTCCGCTATCAGAAAGAAAGGGTTTACTGTTGGCGACGACTTTGTTTCTACTTTTACATGTACGCGTACGACAATGCTATTTCATCGGTATGTGATGTAACGATATGCAAATTTGTGTCTGAAACTGCGGATGTTAGTTAATGAAACACACTGTTAGGAAAATTCCGGTTTAAAGGGGCGGATGTTAATTTATTCAACATGGACAAAACCCTTCATCGCGGTTTCTGGATTGAAAATGAAAATGTGTTAATAATAATAACACTCCACCTATGGAGTTTGATTCCATTTTTTCCAAACCCTCCCTCATAACCTCTTACTGGAACGATCTCAACACGAGCAGAGTTAGCAGCGGTTAAGCGCAAGTACACCATCGGCGTGCAGTACTTCTTAACTGGTAGAGCGCTAAATTATTTTTGGAGGTCAGAATTTGTTCACAGGCCTTTGCCTTGTTACAGTTTATGGGAGAGTGCCTGCCTGTAGGCACTCTCCCACATATTGTAACAAGGCAAATCCTTGTAGACTAAATAATTTCATTGCAAAGATAAAATGAAGCATGCCCATTGAATACGAAGCCTTTTATTTGAGGGTACCGTGGTTTGAATTGAAGCCCAAATATGGGCTTCCAGTAATCTACCAGTGAGTACACAACGGGACAATGCCCACGCTTGTGTAGCCTGTATTAAGTGCCTTACCCACTGACACAACGCAGTTACCGCTGGTCAGGACTGAACTTTCGAACTTTCGGTTTAAAGTCCAATGCTGTAACCAATGAGCCACCGGGCTCCCCGACTTGTATTAGTAACCATTTACTAAAGTACGATATCCACCTATTGTTACAAAAATCCATCTTCGCATTTTATTATTTTCCTCAGTCTATATATCTCCAAAACATGTCCTCTGACCCCAAATTGGAACGAGATCTTCAAACTCATTCCAATGAGGGGTAGCAAGCTATGTTTTCGAAACAAAGGATAAAAAATGTTCAGTTGTCAAAGAAGAAAAAACTGCAAGCGTCGCCTTCTATCCGTATTAATCTAAACAATATTTTATTGAAGATAATTCCTGAATGCGTTTAACGGGAGCAGTTTATAAAATTTACATCAGCGATAAAACTTACGTCAACTTATTACGTGTATTTTATTATACGTTAAACGATAGATTATCGAAGAAAGTGCGGAAAGATAGAAATCGTATCCCCCACTGTGAAGATATAGAAATTTTCACTTTCACGGTATCAATCAAGATGGCGGTTTCAAAGCATCACTTCAAGGTGAATACGAGTCAAATTATCACTGGAAAAGAAAATCTAGTGTTTTTGATTGAATACCGATCAATTCCCAGCAATAATTCAACACGTATTCACCTTGAATTGATGCATGAAACTCGCTAGTCCAAACATGGCCTGAAAGTCCGTAATATAAGTTTTTGGTTTGGTACGTCCTTTGAAAGGACGTAACAAACCAAGAACTTATATTATGGACTTTCAGTCCATGTTTGGACTAGAAATCCGCCAACTGAATTCGATTGCAAGACGCTGTCTGTTCCGAGTATCGATCAAATCACTTCCGCGTATCAATGATTCAATGCGATGTTTACTTTCATGCATCAATTCAAGGTTGAAACGAGCAGAATTATCAGATTCTTATAAAAAGCGTAAAATAAAAAGATAATCGAGTGTTTTTGAGTGGATATCGAAAATTATCTCACTTGTGACCGAGACAAATGGTTATGCTTTGCTCGCGCAAGCGCTCGCGAAAAATAAACATTTCTCTTGATCACTCATGAGATAATTTTCGGTATCCACTCAAAAACACTAGATATCCTCTATGTATTTTACTTATAAGTAATGACGGGATTCGACATCAAGCTGAAAGATTATGTCAGTCGCCTCCCTTACCGGATAAGTTACACGGGTTGTAATAAAAAATTCAAAATGATACAACAGAGGTACAGTAATAGTACAAAAATAGGAGGATCGTCCAAAGGGTGCACCCCCCCCCCCCCCCTTTTGAATTAGCCTATGCGGTAGGCGTTAAGGTTGACAGAATAAATTCAGAACTTACGTAGGATCAATAAGACTGTAAATGAAACTTGGGGAAGAGCTGATCAATTTGTGTCGGTGTTGTGGAACCATGATTTTTTAGAACGTTGAGAAGCAGTTTGCGCGTGCGTCAATCACAAATAACGCCGATATAATCTGTATAAGTTAACCCTTTGTAGAACACACCAGTATCAAAATTTGCAATTTTAATTATTATTTTTGGAAAAACTAACAAAACCACATCATCTGACCCCTGATTGGGACGAGCTCGTTTCAGTGAGTGGTCACATGATATGGTTTTGTTAATTTTTTTTTCAAAAATATTTTTTTCCAGCTGCGCAATTTGTAAAGTATGCGGGCGCTTGTGGCTGCTCCATTAGATAAAAACTTATTAATCCCTTGAACGCGGGCGGCTTTTGCGTCCCAGGATCTTGATACGACCTGAATTAATAAATTAGATAGTTGCTCAGTAAATTTGTGATGCAGACCAATCAAGATTTTCAACGTGCAGCCTTGGGGCTGAACGTTGAAAATATTGTTTGGTCGTCCCCCAAATAACGAATATAGGCTCTTCCAATTGCTGACACTAAACATACATGGAAGATACTATCAGGGTTCAAAGGGTTCAGAAAAATATTTTAGGCGATGAGTAGTTTGAGATTAGGCTATTAGTAATTGGACTTCTCAAAGTTAAAACAGAATTCAAAGACATGGGTCAAACGATAAATGGCCTTGCTGGATACAGGATTCTGGTATTGGGTGCGATACTTTCAAAGCTCCACCCCTATGGCTGGGTGGCAGGGTGTGACTGGGTTGGTGGGAGCATGGGTGTGGGTGAGGGTGCGTCTGCGTCTGTGTCAGTGTGTGTGTCTGTGTGAGGAAGTATGGACACAACACTATGTGTGTGTGTGTGATGTATGTGCGATGCAGGTGTGAGGAGAAGATGGGTATGTGTGTTCAGGTATGTGTATATGTGTTGGCTACTGGGTAGTGGGAAGAACGAGGACTGATCCATCGCGACATGTGATTACTGTAACTGTATCTTGAAGCACACCACTGACATGTGTATATATCCATTTCTTTTTCACTTGTATATTGTATCCTCATTACCAAAACTATGTTGAAAGGTTGAAATAAACAAAGAAACAATGAGACAGTGAGTTAAAACATTTCACATATACTCTGCTTGAGAGTGTGACCAGATCGATTGTACATGTACTTCAAATACAGATGAGTTGACACTAACTTGCAGATTATGTGAGCCTGGAAAATGTGACGCATGCTCTGTAAACTCCAAATGGGTGTACTTTACGGAATGTCAAAAATACATATACATATTTGTAATCTGTGTGTTCGAAACAGGATTTTGTGTCGCAACGAGTTAAGCTACAGCGTTATGTTCGTAAATAGTTTGTCATTTGTATGACATGAAACTTTTTCAAGTTTCTGTTATACACAGTGACGGAAATGACAAAATATGTCAAAATATTTCAAAATATGTCAACAAAGCCATGACATCCAGATATTTATATGAAACCAGCGAAAAAAAAAAAAAAACCCAAAAACAAACAAAAATTTTAGCAATGCATGGGGATACGCCGATACGGTGGTACCTAAGGTTGACCCAGGAGGCAATGTTAACTTGTCCGCCACTCATGATACGGCAGCTTAAAACTGCAACACTCGGTGAAAGGATTACCGTTAAACATCGGTGGAGTTTTCCCACAAACAAAAACTCGATATCCGTGAAAGAGCCTGATAAGTAAGAAAGGTTTCAGTCAATGGACCTCCCGAGTTGAACTCGGAGGTCCATTAGCTGAAACGTTGCATACGTCTGGTGCTTTTAATAAGATCAGATATTTACTTGGGAAAAGCTTCATCCTGTGGGTTTTTCAGTAAAAATCCATTCTACACGTTCTCAGTGTGTGTGAATTCTAGATTGACGCAAATCCGTACCAGAACTGGATCATACTCGTGTAATTTGAAGTATTACAAATATGTGACGGAAAAGAGGCGGAGGGGTTGGGTAGAGGTCGCTGGGTGGTTGTTTGACTGGTTGAGGTCTAGATTATTTTTGGTGGCCTAAATTTGTTATTCAACTTTTTTTTATTACACAATTATTGGAGAGTGCTTGTAATTGAACAAACTTTTATAAACAAAATATTATTTGCATTTGACTGAATAGGAAACATGAGCAAGGAGAATGTCGGCTTTTGCTCTGGTACCCTCATGTTTTTTGAAAGTCCTGATAGTGGCTTCTAGCACTCAAACCAGTTAAGAACTCGTGCAACTATATTTACCCTCTATACCCGGAATCAAGCGTTGGAGTTATTCATAAACTATCATACAACTGAATACTTTTGCACGTCAGCGTCCATTAAGAAGTAACCTGACACAAGGTCTCACCCACGTTTTTCTGTACCCGTACACTCACACTCACCTTTCCTTAAACATCTGCACACCGATGTCAGAATTTTAAAATTTCAATCTGCAAATGTTTCCTATAATGCAGCTAGGGATTTAACCAAGTCAATCGTGTTTGACAGAGCTCACTGAGCTCTGTCAAACAAAATCTAATTGGTTAAATTCCTAATTGCATTATGGGAAACAAATTGCAGCTTGAAATTGTGATATTTCGTTATCCGTGTGAAGGGGGTTAATTTGAAAACTCAGACCCTGAGGTCGTTTGTGCAGTTGGATATTTTCTGTTTTGGAAGTAAGTTCGTTTGTTTATGTTCATCGTCGACACTTTCAACATTCGGGATCATATTGTGTCGAATAGATTTACGGTGTGGGGGAGAGAAAGGCGGACTACCCGGAAAGAACCATTATGCTGTGGCGTATAATGTAGAATTCTCCAGGTGATTAACCAGGCACAACTAGGGTTAGAATTGTTTTAATCAGCGCCAGCGAGAGGAATTTCATTCAGCCCCTGAGGTGAATTCAGTTACGGGACAAGGGCCCATTGATAGTTTCCAGCTCGTGGAGTCGAACATCTGATTCAGTTTTCCAAGCGGCGTGGGGAAGAGCATGAGACGGGGTGACCTGGTGGCAGAATAGATATCTTTTTAAACTTTTGGGGTTCAAATCAGGACATTTCTGAATTTGAACTGCAAAAGACGACATTTCCTCGAATCTCTGCTTTAAATTAGTGAAGTTCCAAAGATAACGGATTGTTCATCTATGGCGTGAAAATGTCATCTGCGAATGATATAGACGTCTTCCATTCCCGTTCAATAGGCAACTTGTATACGTTGCTAGTCCTGATCCAGAATCGGGCCACTACACGGACGAGCAGGTTCTCCAGTCACCAGTCAAACTATGTAGGGAATTCCACGCTGTTATAGCCTGGGACCGGTCTAGCCTTTAATAGTCCATCGCCTGCGCTGTAGTTTCAGTTTCAGTCGTCTGGAATATTCCAGTTGTTCCAAAAAGCGAGCCATAGATTCGCTTCTCCGAAGAGCTGAAAAATTGACGATTGAATTTAAAAGTACCATAAACATTCATTTTCTTTGAATCAACAAAAATGATTCTCAGTTTCGTTGGCACATTTGGCCATAATTTGTTCTCTCGGACAAAATCCCTCAACAAATTAACAGAAGTGGACTAAGGATCTAAAGTATCTTATTCAACGTTTTTAAATTAATTTTGTATGTCTGGACTACGTATTTTTACATTTAATTTATATTTCATTTTTTTAAAAAAAGCTGCCGTTTGATCGATTTATGATAAAGACTATACTCAGGGGCCCGTTTTGGATTGAGTTTTTTTCTTTTCAATTTTTTTTCTGAACTACTGTGTTTTTGTTTTCAACTGTAGACCGCCGTAGAGTACTGCGATCACAAAAAAACACAACAAAAAACGGACAGAGAATATCGACCGGATCGCGACTAGGTCGCGATCCGTTCGAAATTTTCTTTTCGCTTTCTTCCCCACAACACAAGAGAACTCATCTGTCCAAAAATCACGTGACTACATTGAATTCGAGATACTAATTTCGTTTGTTTTTTTTGATAATAATAATAATCCTTTGGCCTTCCTCTGATTTGTCGCGGTTCTCCATTGACGCGGTCTTGTGTTGAGATCAGATGGCGAAAGAGACGACTTTTGGTCGTAAAAAAGGCCTTGGACAAAAACAAATCAATAAAAACGATCCACTGATGAAAAAGACAAAACGTCACATAAGATCAAAATGGACAGCATTGGACACCGCCGCCCCAGCCTCCCAACATTGTTCTTGCCTGAAATTTTATATCTTCAACAAAATATTGTTATTATATTTTTAAAATAATTAGTTGAAAATTTGTATATTTTTTTGAAAATCATTACATCCCTATGTCAACAGTCACCTCAATCGCAAGTTGCACATTGTGCATGAGACTTATTTTGCTTATACAATCTATGAGTTTAAAAAAGAAAGTATAATAAACTTTGAGGAGCAATTTTTTTAGTATTATCGACTTTAATCCCAAACAAATGATTGTAAATTCATATTTCGAGTCTAGCTGTATGAATTTGCATAATTTCACGTTCTTAATGTTGCCAGCGTCACGTTAGGTCGTCGCAATTCAAACATGAGGTGAAATGAAAAGTTCACACATGCAGCCAATAGCGTGTATGTCCACCGTTTGTCTCTTGGATGGCAAGACATCGACGGCACATGGACCTGATAAGTCTCTGGATGTCACCCTGTGGTATTGCGTTCCACTCCTGCCTTAGAACATTACGTAAATCGCCAAACGTCTGAAAATCAGGAAGTCGTACAATACGGTCCAATTGATCCCAAAGGTGCTCGATTGGCGACAAATCTGGCGAAAGTGGGGGGCCAGGGAAGAAGTTCGATGCTCTGTTCCTCAAGAAAGTCACGACAGATACGCGCCACGTGACATCGAGCATTGTCTTGCTGGGATAACTGCAATTCAACGTTAGCGTTGTACAACAGGACAGCAACAACGTTAAGAATTTCGTCCCTATATTGCTGTCCATTCAGATTACCATCGATGAAGATCAACTGCGTTCGATGGTGCAAGGAAATTCCTGCCCAAACCATTACACTACCCCCGCCGAAACGGTCCCGTTCCCACACGCAAGCATCAGAAAACCGTTCTCCTCGTCGGCGTGTTCAGTGAGTCTGTTGCGAACAGTTTGTGCACTGATTCTATTACTAGTTCCACCAGGAGTAATTACTGCTGTCCTCATCGCCGGAAGGAAGCGATCCCGCAAGTGAGACGTCCTGATGTGTCGGTCTTGTGCAGGGGTCGTAACTCTTGGTCGACCTGAACGCGGTCGGCCGGCAGTAAATCCAGTGGTTCTATACCTTCCAATGAGACGGTAAATAGTGGCCACAGTGACTCCGAACTCAGCAGCGAGCTCATCTGGAGGAATCCCAGCCTCATGCATACCAATGGCACGCAACCTCTGATTTTCGGTTAACCTTGGCATTTTTTTTTTAAATGTCTGAAGACAAAAACTAGCGTGTTTTCTCAATAATCCAGGCTCTCTAGCACAACAAAACACGCAGACAATCGTCGGTCACCCATTCAATTTGATATTCTCTGGTAGCACGTGCTATTTTGAAATACGTAGCAAAATTGTATACGGCTGGGTGGACAACAACAACATGTCATTAAACTCTTTGCACGGCTTCTTGTCCACAGACATGCAACATTAGAATTATTATATTTCATCCTTTATGCTATTTTTTCACATTTGTTTCTATTATACTTTCTTTTTTGACTTAGTATATTAGGAGAGTACCTGCTTTCACTATCCAACACATTGTAAGAAAATAGTTTTATGAAATGAAATATACAACACGAAGTTAGAAAAGGAAATCCAAATTTCGTCCCCTGAGTTCCAATGTGTTCTATGTGCCAGTAGGCACATAGAACACATTGGAACTCAGGGGACAATTTGGCATCCAACAGGCTTTTTGTGGTATGGAGCTCCACTTTTAACTTTTGGACCTATATTGGTGATTATTTTTTCAAGGCACGTTTTGCTCAAACAACGTTTTGTCCTTCATCCACCGTCACGGATCTTACGCCTTGGGTGAATAACTGAACCATACTTGTCATTTCAGTTATGTTGTAATATTCGCAATAAGAGGGGGCGTGGTGGCTCAGTGGTTACGACACTCATACCCAGCTTTCCACTTCAAGTGAATGGGTCAAGTGGATGGGTATCTCCCCTTATCGACTATCAGAACCCATCAGCTAATTAGATCTGTAGGTTTTTAAATTTCTTCTTCGGTTTCGGTTTTGGTTTTTCAGGTGGAGTAAAACCTCGGTTCGGTTCGGTTTTCGGTTTGCTCATGAGGCCAAATAAAATTCAATAAAACTCATTCTTATGTCCGGAGTCACAACTGAATGGCAGTGAAATTGAGTGAAACTCAATGAATGCCCGAAATAAGCTATAATACATGAAGAATCAGGAAGGCCAATGTAATAATTACCTAAATATACAGAACGTTTATTTTGCTTGGCCATTTTTCGAGGTCTGACACCTACACGCAACTTGAGGAAAGCTGCAAACACAACTAAACTGAAATGTAGGAAATTCACAGAATGTAGCCCTCCCAGAGTAGTGAAAGTACCCAGAAACTGCCATTGGCAGTGTCTGGGTACTCTCACTACTCTGGGATGGTTGCATTTTGTGAATTTCTGCAGCAAGAGTATTTAATAAAAATGAAAAAACTTAGATTACGGGATGTCAACGGTTTCGGTTTTTAAAAAAACCCTAAAAACCTCGGTTCGGTTTCGGTTAACCTACAGCTCTACAGCTAATTGCTTCACAGATAATCGGCCAAAGTGTGAGAAAAGTAATTAGATTATATGGAATTTTGGACATCAAAGGAACAAAAGTCAAGGCTTGGGTCTGATAGATATTTTCCCCACACAGTAGACACAAGAGATTATATTTTTCGAATTGATGCGCTTCCCAGACATCTGTCAAACCAAAAAAGCGTATATAGATGACCAAACGTCAAGGGAAACACTGTTTTTAAACATTTTTAGCATGGTTGCACTGGATAAACCAGTACATTTTATAAGTAACGGGGAAACAAAACTCAGAGGGTAAACTGGCACCATTCAACAATCACTATAAAGAAAATATACTCAACTTTCTTTCATAATGTAACTTTTGAACATTTTATTTAATCTTAGGAATTGTAAAACTTTCCCATCTCCATTATGTTAATTTTCAACCCCCAAAACGGCATTTCCAGGGGAGATAACCAGACCGTTTTTCCACTGAACTTAAAGTAAAAGCTGGCCATGGGCCTTCAAACCGAAAGGTGCAGGATTCGATACTCGCCAAGGGTAACTGCGTTGTGCCAATGGGCAAGACACTTAACCGCAATTGCCCACATGGGTGCAGGATGGCCTGTGTACTAAGGCGTACCGCACGCCAATGGTGCACTTGTCTTCAACCAATACTATCACTGATTGTGCATAGTTAGTATGTTGGGGAGTCTGACAGTTGAACGCCGTGCTCGGTGGTTCTATCCGGGTACTCCGGCTTCCTCCACATGTAAAACAATCCAACACGAGGTGACCCTTGCAATCGAAAGTGTAATTAAACCCAATAAATAAATTAATGAATTAATAAGAACTTCAGATGGAATAGGTTAAACCCGCAATAGTGTAGTGCATCCAGTAGTTAACACAATTATCCAGACGAGTGACGAATGTGAATACAGGAGCTCTTCAAAAGACTGAGTCTCTTCCTGTTAAGCATCTTAAACGTGAAGTACGCATACAAAAATCATCCAAACGAACGAAAATGCAAAGACAAATGACACGTCATAGCATCCTGGCCAAGGGACATCGGTGATACCTCTATTGACTTCCCTTCAGTTCACTTGTGCTTTTGACACAGGAACCATCCAAAAGTTGAGTCCCATTTGCGCATCCTGTGTTCCCTTTAACGCCATGCTGTTGTCGACAGGTTCCTCGGGCAATGGAGACTTACGGTATTTACATGCCAAATGCGATGCGAATGTACCAGCGTTACAATAAAGTAACAAACATCTAATTTTTATCCCATTTTGCAATTTCTAAAGGGTGTGATACTTATATTGTCAACCTCGTTGTACAACAAAGACTAACTACAATGAGACCAATATGCGGACTGAAATATAAAATCACCGAATATAATTTTGACGCAACCTATCGTTGCGGAAAAATTACATCCAGTGATATGGGTAGTGAACACTGACACCCTAGGGACAAGGATTTAGTATAGGATTCTCCATACCGGAAAATGCCAATATAGGGACAACATTTATTATAGGAATTGCCATAGACATCTTGTCTCAGGAGTGTCAGCACCGAATAACCTACCGAAACAGAGGCAGTCCTATTGGAATTCCTATAGCAAATTTTGCAGCCTCCACTCTCAATCAGAGCTGACACTCTAGCGACAAGATGTTTATGAGAATTCCTTGAGTAAATTTTGAAAGAATTAACTTGTATATTCATGAAAAAGACTGTGTCTGTATTATATGTCACGATGCGCGAACTGTTGATGCCATGAACAGAAAAAAAGCTAAGAACATCAAAAGATGCTGAAAGCTCTGTTTTCTTATTTTGAAAAAGGCTTCAACAGAGAATAATAGTCAAACGTTCAAACTGATTGGTAAAAATTGTTAAAAGCCAGCTTTTGTATTTTCGTACTGCTCTGCAGGAAAATGAATGAATTTTGTGAAATGATGCGCACTCGAGGATACAAATTGACTTAGATCCCGAAATTTCCCATACTCTTAGCGTTAAATTTACTGACCGCTATAGGAAAATAAGGGTAGCTAACTTTCTATAAATCTCTTCCAATGACGAATATTATTAGCCATGAAGGATAACACCTAATGTGAGTGAGACGAATGTTCAGACCATTCTCTTCGCTGGTTTTTCAGCACATCCTTCCACATCAAACGACATAAGGACAGTCTAACTTAATGACCCAAACGTCGGATCTTAAGATGTTGACCATTCTTACCTCTGTTCTGTTGTCGATGAGACATATATCACAAGCAGTGAATAGAAAGACCCATTCTTTCTTGATAGTATATTAATGCACGTTTATTCTATAATTTACACCTGGAACCTAAATAAGCACCCCCTGTTTTTTTTCGCAGTGGTGTTAATAGAAACTGTCATTACTTTCATGCTATCTTTAAGATGGCCAAAAGTGATTGATTGAAGAATGGTCTATTGACAAATGAAAGACAACACAATGATGAAAATATATACTATTTTAATGGCGCTAATTTCACATATATGTCACTAATGTTTTTGATGGAAAATATTCTCTCGACAAGTATGGTGCTAGAACGGTCCATGATGAAACAATGCCGGTAATTACCGACAAAAAATATAACTTGTGATCTCCTGAACACAATAGCAGTGTCTGGCGTCAGTAGCGAGTGTATTCACCACGTGCCCTGATGACAGCCTGAACCTTCCTCATAATGCTACCAGTGAGCCTTCTTATATGGTCTAGAGGCAACTGCTGCTACTACTCGTGCAATGCAGCTTCCAAATCGGCCAAATTCTGCACAGGAGGACCCCTTGCTTGCACACGACGTCCACGAAAGTACCAGATGTGTTCTAACGGATTCAAATCGGGGCTCATTGCAGGCTAAGGTAGAGCTGTAATAGCTTTGTTCTGAAGGAATGCTCTCACAGCATGGGGACGATGTGGCCTTGCATTGTCGTCCGTGAATACAGGACGAGTAGACAACGGGTGGTTGTCAAAATGAGGCACGACAACCGGAATGAGAATGTCTCGGATGTACTGATGAGATTCCCACGTACAGTCACCATATCAAGTTTACAATCATGAGAGAGGCAACCACAGATCATTACTGATCCTCCACTATAAGGAACAGTATGTCTGATGTTCCTGGGCACGTAAGCAGTATTTCTATGCCGCTCTCATGCAACCATCTGTGACTTGAAGCAGGAAAGGAACCTACTCTCGCCTGACCAATGGACTCTCCACCACGTTCTGAGATTCCAATGTTGTAGTGCCATACACCATTCTAAACGTCATCTTTGATGCTGACCAGACAGAGCTGGACGCTTGATGGCCCTTCTGGACCTCATTCCAAGTGCTTTGGGGCGGTTTCGGGCAGTTCTGTTGCACAAACGCCTGTTGGGAAGCCAAAGGTGTTTCAAAGCCCCACTTGAAGAAAAGGGTGCACGCCTAACGAGGCATGTCAGAGGCATGTCAAACTCCGATCTCCCGAGGAGAGATCTTTTGGGTTTTTTTGGCCTTGGTCGGTCCTTAACATCGTTGGTTTGTTGATGTTTTCGGACAAGTCTGCTGTTGACAAAATGACTATAGCCTAGCTGCCTTCCAATGGCTTTCAATGACATGCCTGTTGCATGCATGCCAACGATTTGCCATCTTAGTGTCTGTGGCAGTCTCCTCCCTGCCATGTCAACATTTATTGATAAAAGAAGTGACAAATTTTCTTGTTTTATACCCAGATATTGCATGTGGATGATAGTGCTTTTTGCGACATTCGTGGGAGGCATGCTTCACGTGGACGAGAGGATGTGTTTGGGGTACTCTATGAACCAGAAACATTATTAAAGAGGGGTCATAACCTATGTTTTTGGAACAAAAAATGAAAAAAATAATGAAAATTAATTGGCGATTGCGCTGGCCGGTTTTGGCCGTTACGTTGGGTAAAGGGTTAAACTACTGAAGAAGAAATGTTATCTCTGTTTAAAATGATAACAAAAGATGAGTACAGACCGGACACCGCGAAAATAGTCCTCACATTCAACCCTTCACCTAACCCAAATAACAGGCGACATTTTAACAAAAACAGAATAACTAAAAAAATGTTGTCCCTAAATATAGCTTATGCCCCCTCATTGGAAGGAGATTGTTCCAATGAGGAGCTCATAGGCTATGTCTTTTGAGACAAAAAATGAAAAAGTAATATGTTTTTGCAAATGGCGCTGGCCGGTTTTGGTCTTTACGTTGGGTAAAAAGTTAAGCAATTGTATGAGAAATTAAAATACCCCTCCTCGCCCAAAAAACGGAAACACAAAGAAATCGCCCAAAATCACGATCTGGCGATCCTGTATGTAAACGTGCCCAAACCTCTTTTGTCTTTCGCCAAATAGTCAATCTGCAAAAGCATCGTCACTTTCACAATAGCCCAAGAACATTAGGTTTCACTAGGGAAAAAAATCGGAGAAAGCTGATTTTTTCAGGTAATGTCGAGTACATGTCACTGAACGATTAGACAAAAGTCCCCTAAAATCCCAGTTGAGCTTTTTTTTCTACAGCCTTTTTTCGAAAACGCGTTTGAAAAAAATAAAAAAAAATCGCACGAACTTTGTAACCTCGAATTGATCCAACTGTATTTTTTGTTTACGCGTATTTCGAGCTACATAATGTCTAATATACATTTACCTAGAGGAAAATGTGCATTCTGTGACAATTTCTGCGAAAAATTATTGAAAATTCACAAAAAAGTATCGGATTTACGCAAAAAATGACGATTTTCCTAACGGATTTGCCCAAAGGGTCGTAGTACAGAACGGGATGTTAGTTGGACAGACGATAAAAAATCCACCACCATTTGAAGACTTTTATCATAGCTTACAAAATAGCCATTATGGAAGACCCCCTCTGCTTCTGGCCGAGTTCCCCTTTTGGCATAAAATTCGTCAGCATGAGAACTCAACTATTTTCGGGCTTGGGACCGAACAGACACGTCTGTGTCTGGCAGCATTAGATCAATAAATAATATTTACAGAATGTACAAAAATCAATAAATAATATTTACAGAATGTACAAATCAATCAACATGGATTAAGTTACATTGACTATTATCAACGCTATATACAGAAATGACATGACCTATATACATATTATTCATCGAACTCAGAAATTTCCGACAGGACAGTGTTTCTGTGGTTGTTACAAGAATCCGAACTGCAATTACACAAACCTGAGCAAGAGAGTCCTGCCTTCTTACACCCACACCTTTTTGTACAAGCACTCTTGCAACCACAACTGATCAGATTCAGTAGGTTATCGGGGGCACATGGCTTTGTGGCTGCAGTCGGTACAAGAAGTCCATTGTCTAGCGACCACCCCCAATACGTCGGAGGAAGCGAAGTGCCCAGCCATTGTTGGACCTGGAGATAACATCTGTAGACATGTTGTTGTGCAGCATCGCTGCTTGGTGGGAGTGAGGCTAGGTCGATGGGTTTATTCAGTTTAGATTTTGCTACATAACGCTTGTAAGTGACATATCTATATCTATATTGGTCGAGAGAGGAAACAGTTTTACTCCCGTATAAGATCAGGAGAAGTTGTTCCCGGCAGCGGCTACTGCACTTGGTGAACTGTCATCCGCCAAAATTGTGTTGACATACTGTTGTGAGTCGCTAGTAACATCGGAGACAATTGTACTGAATACTTTCTTCTTACCAACTCGAAAGAGTGCAGAAGTAGTGTCACAACCACTTATAGAATGTGCTACAAGGAGGTTGCTTCTATGGTCACCCATTTTGGTTGCTATTTCACTAACTGAAACTAGTAAGTTTTGGGTAATGGAATACATCATGTGAATATTACATCCCGGTTGAACTCGAGAGGTAAGAATGACTAACAAGTCTGTGTCTGTTCCCACAACGACAACATTGTTGTCATCTTGAGCGATGTTAAGTGCAGTTTCGGCTATCAGTACATCAGCATCAGCCTCGGCCTGCTTGGACTGAATATTGATAGCAGATAGCTCCTGCATTAGAAGATCGATCAGTTGGGTTTTGTTCTTGGCATTTGCAAGGAAATCGGATTGGGGTGTGGTGGCTGGTAACTCGGGTGAGATATTGATATCAATGGAACACCTGTCTTTAGATCTACGGGCTTGTTCCATGCCCTTTGTCGACATTGTACAAGCATAACCATCAAAAACAACCACGACGTTCGCCCCAAAATGTCTCACTAGATAATTGGAATATGATGTACATATGTCCTTATATGACGACTGTTTAGGCCATACAACTGCCCTCAATAAAAATCCACCATCTACAACAAACAGAGAATGTTCTGGGATTTTAGTTTGCTCGGAACCGTATGTTTTGAGGATCTTACCGAGCGTGCTTTTCTGTGTCTTCCTCATTCCAGCAGAATCAAACAATGCTGGTGGTTTCGGGGCGAGTTCATATTTGAGATACTCTTCCATCTCTGCTTGTGACTGAATAACACATGTGATGCGGTTGAACAGAATTGTGGGGTCAATCACTACCTTACTTCCACGGACTATGCGAAAGACTTCACAGTGTCAACACGTCGTAGTTTGATGCTGTTGAACGTTTTGCTTACAACATTCGATTCGCAACATTCACCAATTTTGCGAACTTGGTCACAGTTCACAGTTTCGTCGGCCACAAGCCCGGTCGCTATAGAGACTAATTGTAGTGGATCTCTATTCTGAAAGGGGGAATGCACTCTGAGCCAGTTCAATAATTTGGTGATATCATTGGCATCAGTCAATTGTGAACTTTGACGGAGATCCCGATGTTGTTCGCCATGACCAGTGTGAACATGAACAAAATTTTCGAGAGCATTACATATCGGAAGGCAAAGAGGTAGTCCATGTACCCATTTCGCAACAGTGCTAGCGGTTATTCCCCTGCCATGTGTGACACCACCAGGGAGCTTGAACATTCTCATTAAACACTGCTCTATGGTCTGATCAGAATATATCCCGTCCCAGAATTTATCTGAGCGCCTTATGGTAAAGTAACCTTTCTCAGTGAACAACTTCAAATCATCCTGTTGCATTATTTCTGTTAGCTCATTCATCTGCTGCAAATAGAGATGAGAACTTTTTGCGTATGCAAAATGACCACCTGCGTGAAATACTGGAATCATATTGCGAACACAATATGTGTGGAGTTCCCAGTCGCCTGTGCGCTCTGCTCTCAAGAACAACTGGAGAAGACCTATTTGCTCGTAGTATTGTACCCAAAGCTTTCCTGTGCGTCCTACGGACGCATTCTGGAGCAGTTCGTGTAATTTTGACAGTAGATGGTTGACACTTTCTTGATTGACAGCGTCAGCTGTTGTACAGTCACCTCTGGCAAGTCCACAGAATATTTCATTGACTTCTGTGCAGTCTATGTTATCTAGTGTTCGGCTTTCTTCAAACACAAGTTTTGTAATGGCAATTTGTGTTAGCAAATGGGCACGAACTGCTCTTGAATATGCATGACCACTGATCAAATGATGGATTGACCCACCAGCATAAACAGTCCCCCAAAGTTCAACCAAGCCGCTACCAGCCATGATCGAACCAATTGCCCCTAAATATGACATAATCATATGGAATGCATCTTGAGTGTAGGCGAACACCACATTATGTGATTTAATCGAACATGGAAATTGAAACAATGATGCTATAATACGGTATTTGAATGAGAAAAGTCGATGCCGTTTGAATTTGAGTTTAGGGGGTATGGTTAATATTTCACACGTTTCACCAGTTCATTATGGAATAAATGACTATTGTTATATATCATTATAAAGCCACTGCTTTTCTGCAATTTTTGATATATAATTTAACTCCCAAAGTAGTCGTAGATTTGATTTAATGGACGTTGTGTACCGTTGTGTGTATGAAAACAATAAATTGTTTTTCGTAATTTTGTACATTTTCGTGAATATTTCACCATTGAGTGTGAGGATTGGTACAAAGTTGGCATTTTCTGTTGGGGATATGTATTCTCAATATAATTCAGCACGATATTTATGATTCTCACCCCACTAAGGCGAATAAGAATGAGAAATATGGAGCTGGGTCGAATTTTTTTTTAATTTTTTTTTTTTCATCAAAAAAACGCTATAACTAAAAAAGCTCAACTCGGATTCGCGGGGACTTTTCACACTTTATCCGCAATGTGTGTCCCGGAAACATATAAAAAAATCAGCTTTCTCCGATTTTTTTCCTTACTTTCTCATTTTTATGTCTAATGTGCCTGGACTACAAGGGGCTTTAATCCTTTACCAAACATGAAAAGCAGAAGACACTTGCAAACAAAATTCTTGAATAACTATTTTTTTTCATTTTTTGTCTCAAAAACATAGGTCATGACCCCTCATTGGAACGAGCCCGTTTCAAAGAGGGGGCATAGCCTATGTTTTTGAGACAAAAAATGAAAATATAATGAAAATTAATTGGCGATTTTTGAGAATAGCGCTGGCCGGTTTCGGGCGTTACGTTGGGTAAAGAGTTAACCCTTTACCCAACGTAACGGCCAAAACCGGCCAGCGCTATTCTTAAAAATCGCCAATTAATTTTCATTATTTTTTTCATTTTTTGTCTCAAAAACATAGGTTATGACCCCTCATTGGAACGAGCTCGTTCCAATGAGGGGTCATAACCTATGTTTTTGAGACAAAAAATGAAAAAAATTAGTTATTCAAGAATTTTTTTTGCAAGTGTCGTCTGCTTTTCATGTTAGGTAAAGGGTTAAGGAATTGAAACTGGCGTTAGTGATCCTTTATTGTACCAGTCCCTTTTTAGGCGATTTTTAATGCAATCTCCGTATTAATTACCCTGTTCGCTCATACCTACGTATTTTCTCAGTCACCTATCTAATCGACAAGCAATTGTGACCGCTCGAATCATCAAAGGGCGTCACGAGGATGACCGACTTGGTGCAAACTTAACTTGTCCCAATTGTGAAAACTCAAATTCCGAAAGATAAAAGATTCCAACTAGATTATCAAGGCATGTAATAAATAAGTGGAATGAAAGTAATCGGTATTGTAGTTCAAAACCCACAGTTTAGGGATATGTATTTTGTTTAAATGCATTTAGTAGTAGTCGCGACACAGACTGTACAACGTTTTATTTAACCCTTTACCCAAGGTAACGACCAAACCCGGATAGCGCTATTCACAAAAATCACCATCCAATTTTCATTATTTTTTTCACTTTTTGTCTTAAAAACATAGCTTATGACCCCTCACTGGAACGAGCTCAACGAGTTCGTTTCAAATGAGGGGTCATAAGCTATGTTTTTGACGCAAACAATGAAAAAAATTAGTTATTCAAGAATTTTATTTGCAAGTGTCGTCTGCCTTTCATGTTAGATAAAGAGTTAATTTGCACGTACTGTACTCCATATTGACCATGCTGGTCCACAACAAACCGAAGTGGGTACCAGAGACCTCCATTTTCATCATCGTCCGAGCGCGTGATGCAAGTCAGTATATCAAATCTATAGTTTTGTAAGAAAGTACATGATATTACTAGCAAAAGCGAATCGATATGTAAGAATCCAGTCCAAATGAAAATGTTCCAACTGCGAAATGTCGCATCCACCCCCGTACACATCTCTTTATTTACGCCTCTAGAATCGTCACTCTTATTGAAAGTGGGTGGCAGCTTGAATAAAAGCTTGAAAATCACAAAATATGTTTGCAGTATCAACACATTTTCAACTCAAATGTAATACATCGGCCTCTATACTTGTAGGACCGTACGAAGCTTCGAAATTTGATTCGATTCGATTCGAAATCGTCCAAATCATTCGATTCGTGTCGGGTCGGCTCGGCTCGCGTTGATTCGGAAATTTTCGAATCCTCGAGATGTTCTCAGAAACCTACTAAAAGTCTCCTCTTGGATTCTTCTTCTATCGTCTGGTCTCCTGTTCACAAGCCATCATGATAGAAGAGTTCATCGAGGCTCCGCTTCTGAAACCTCTTTGATTCCGTTTTGAAATATGTCGGTCTTTTGATTAACTCTCACAAACAAACGAGTCGCAATACTTGAGTTGAGAATGACAATATTTATGAGTGTAAGAAGGAGCAATGTCGAAAACTCGACGATTCGACACTCGATTCTACACTCGATTCGATTCAAAATCCTCTGCCTGATTCGATTTGGGTTCGGTTCCAACCGACATCTGAGATTCGCAGGGCCCTTGTAGTGGGACGAAAATCAATATTGTTTAACCCTTTGACCAACGTAACGCACAAAACCGTCCAGCGCAATTTTCAAAAAAACACCATTCAATTTTAATTACTTTTTAATTTTTTGCTCTAAAACATAGCTTATGACCCCTCATTGGAACGAGCTCGTTGAGCTCGTTCCAGTGATGGGTCATAAGCTATGTTTTTGACGTAAAAAATGAAAAAAATTAGTTATTCAATAATTTTGTTTCCAAGTGTCGTCTGTTTTTCATGTTAGGTAAAGGGTTAACGTATATCGACGTTGTGTATCTCTACTAGTCGAAGAACCCAGGGAAGCAACATTGTTGCATCAACAAGCCTCCATTTGAAAAGAAGCACAATCCGAAATCATAAAAGTGGCGCAGTACTACTTATCCATTCGATAAGTTCCCTTCGACGTCAATCGACGAATTTGAAGGTTGGACATGAAATGAAAGGCAGCATTTAAAATGGTTCATGTTAGCATACCAACATTTTGTTATTAATGAGTAATTAACAAAAGATGAACTCGTTGTTTAAAGTCGAGGTGGGAGAGTTTGCCACCCAGACCCCACAAATACCGCTGTTGCCCGTACTAATAATACTATTTTGGTTCAGACGCAATGGAGAATATGTGTGCTGCCATATAACCGTTTACCGAACGAATTGCCAATGAATTCCACCTCTTGTCAGTTCAGTGCATTTCTTTTTTAAGTTTGAACCATAATGGTTGGGGCCGTGCAAATCGATAAATTCGCACCCGTGGCAATACCGCGAAGTGAAGCAATGCTTGTTAAATGTGGCAAACAAGTTTTGCTTTACCTCTACAATAGGACCCGGAACCAATGCTTGGCGTGGAAAGCCTTTAAAATGGGCTCTTGCAGCACAAGTATAAGTGAGTGGCTAAACTTTACTTCATATACCTGTGCTGCGATCATGCAGTGGCCAAAAATGCTGAAAATGTCCTTAAACACCAATAAAAACTGAATAAATAAATGGATTTCGAGTCGACTCAACGAAATGTAGAAAATTTCGATCCGGATCGAATATCGAATCGAATCGCTTTTCAAGTAGTCCACATGTGCATATTCTTCCTTACAACCGTGGAATATGAAAAAAATATTATCAGTCTCCGTTCGTGTGTTGTATTTTCAGTTATTGGACTCCAGATATTCGGTACAGATTTCAACGTCGACTCATTTTCAGTTCTTGTGAGTGAATCAAGAAATGTGGAATATCCAAGGAACGGAATCAATATACTGTCCGAAACGGAACTTTTTTAACTCTTCTTCTGTCATCAGGTCTCCTGTACAGGAGACCTGATGACAGAAGAAGAGTTCAAGGGACAGATAATTGATTAGATTTTGAGAACGTCTCGACGAGTCAAAAATGTCTGAATCATCTCAACTGGAATCGAATCGTCGGAACGATTTCAACTCGAATTTCGAAGGTTCGCAGAACTCAAATGGTGGTTTGAGTATTTATTTATTTATTGATGTTTAAGATCACATACTTCTGCTAATCGTGCCCGGAACATGGAAGTAAAGTCAAGTTTAGTCAATCGTTTCTGACACCCCAAGCATTGGTAACTGGGTTCTATTTTAGCAGGAAAACAGAGCTTGTTTACCATGTAAACAAGCACCGCTTCACTTCCCGGGGTTCCCACGAAATATGGTTTAAATAGAAGAAATGGAGATCCCTGTCTAGACCATGGCACGTACAAAAAAGGATGCTTGTGGGTGTTTGTACATTTGCTGATATACAATTATGTGGTGTGACGTGAAATGACGCCGTAAACAGTTTCGCGGGCTTAATTCATTTATTGGTGCCGCACACAGTGGACCGAAAACACACTTTCATCCACGAGCGAGGAACCGGGCGCACAGGGCGCACGTGTCCCAACATTTCTCCCAAACAGCTGAGAGAGAGAGAGGCGGGAGGGAGGGAGAGAGAGAGGAATGGGGAGGTGATGAGAGAGAGGAAGAGAGAGATTAGGTCAATATCTTTACTATATTTTTACACCTAATACCACCGCCAGATAATCACGTTGAGGGGGTGGTGCCCATCGCGACTTAGCCCTTTAGCTAACGAATCGGCCACATCCGCCGGCGTAACGTACAAATTAAGCATCAGAAAAAAATCATTTATCCAAAACATTTCAACAAAACCGAATCATGAGACCCCTAATTGGAAACAGCTCGAATTTTGTTGAATTTTTTTGAACTTTTTTTAAAAATAATATTTAACCCCTTACTCAACGTAACGGCCAAAACCGGCCAGCGCTATTCTCAAAAATCGCCTATTAATTTTAATTATTTTTTCATTTTTTGTCTCAAAAACATAGGTTATGACCTCTCATTGGAACGAGCTCGTTCCAATGAGGGGTCATAACCTATGTTTTTGAGACAAAAAATGAAAAAAAATAGTTATTCAAGAATTTTTTAGGCAAGTGTCGTCTGCTTTTCATGTTAGGTAAAGGGTTAAAATAATACATTTTTATATCGTCTGCATTGGGTAAAGGGTTAAATACAATCACTTGAAACCTGTATTTTTCTTTCGAGTTTCCAAAATTGCCATCTTACTGGGAATTAGCAGGAAAGGGATGCACAGACTCTTTACTCTCAACACTTAACCGAAGATTCCCTTTGAGATTTATCTCTTCAACGATTTTTAAATTGAAAAAATTGGGAGCGCGGTGGCTCAGTAGGTAGAGATGCAGGCTGTAAGCCGAGAGGTACTCGGTTCGAATCCCGCCTGCGAAAACCGCGTTGTGTTCTTGTGCAAGACACTTCATCTCAATTGCCCACACGGGGGCACGGTGGCGTTGTATACTAAGGCGTACTGTCCGTCGATGGTGCACTTGTCTTCAACCAATGCTAACCCTGTTTGTGTGCAGTTAGTATGTTAGGAGAGTCTGACAGTTGCTCGCCGTTGCTCGATTGTTCTCTCCAGGCACTCCGGTTTCCTCCATCCGTAAAACTGTCCGACACGAGGTGACCCTGGCTGTCGAAAGTGTCGTTAAACCCCAATAAATAATAAATAAATTGAAAAAATGCACATTTTGTCTACAAATTTCACCAACGGGACGGAATAATGCAAATATGGAGACAGTAATGTGCATATTTCTCATTGTAGATGTGCGTTAGTCCAAAACATAGCTTTGTGTATTGTGTTCCTGTCGCTTCACTAAGGCACGTTTGCTATCACAGATATATATTGATGTGAGTGCTCTCTATGACCGTCAACCCATGTTCGAAATGCCTTGCCATTGTTTTCATCGAGCCTTTTCCGCATCGTACAGTCGACCACGTCGGCGACGTGGTTAAGGAAACTTTCATGCTATGGGTGTTTCAAACAGGTAAAAGTTGGCCATGCACCGAAAGAACGCTGACATTATCAAACTCATACCAGTCGTCTGCATTTTTTGCTGGGTCACCGAAAATAAATTCCTCTCACACAAAACGTGAAAACGAAAGAACTGAACGTTTGAACAAATATGCAAATATGCTAACCTGCGCCAGTTATTTGTATAAAAGAGATGAATTGGACCAAATGCGTTCTGTCACTTCCTTGTGTGCAATTAGCATTGAATAGTAGAGGACTTGCATGAGATGAAGCGGTTTGTCTGATCAAGGCAACACCCTCAATAATCTCAATTTAACCCTTTATCAATATTTTTCTTCTTAAAACAAAAACAGACTCTGACGCAACAGCGTTGATCTTGAATTCGTTTGCACTGCTATGTTAATAGATTTAATAATTGCACCCCCCCCCTGCAGATACTAACCACGTGTAAAAAGGATGTAAGGTGCCATGACTGACAACTTTCGGCACTGAGAGACATTTACGAGAAAGTTAGCCCCGCTTAATTTCCTAAAGTTGTCAGTAAATTTAATACTAATAGTATAGGAATTTCATATAAAAACTGAAATCTTGAAATGTTAGCGAATTTGTATCATCGATGTGCGTATCATTTCACAAAGTTCAGGCATTTTCCTATGGTGTAGTATAAAATACAGAAGCAGGCTTTTTTGGGGCGCGGTGGCTCAGTAGGTAGAGGTGCAGGCTGCAAGCAGAGAGGCCCTCGGTTCGAATCCTACCAGCGGCAACCGCGTTGTGTCCTTGGGCAAGACACTTCACCCCATTGCCCACGTGGGGGCACGGTGGCGATGTGTTCTAAGGCGTACTGCACGTCGATGGTGCACCTGTCTTCAACCAATGCTAACCCTGCTTGTGTGGGGTCAGTATGTTGGGGAGCTGACAGTTGCTCGCCGTTGCTCGGTGGTTCTCTCCGGGTACTCCGGCTTCCTCCACCCATAAAACTGTCGCGGTCATAATTAGCCATTGTGCATAAATATGTGACCTTAAACACCAATAAATAAACAATACATAAATAATAAGCAGGCTTTTTACAATATTTTACTAATCGGTTCGACCGTGTGGCTATTATTCTCTGCTTAAACCCATTTAAAACGAGAAAACGGCATTTTCACCATCTTTTGATGATCTGTAACTTTTTTCTGTTCCTTATATCAATAGTGTGCGCATTCGTGACATATAATACAGACATTGTTCTTTCCATTAATATAAATTAATTTATATAATTAATTAAATAAAATAGTTTATATAATTAAATAAATAAATAAATAAAATAAAATATATAAATTAATTAATATTATAAGTTATTGTGATGAATTGACGGTAACATGGTCTGAGGTTTGCGGCTTGGAGCTTATGTTCAACCGGGACGCGAAGCGTCAAGGTTGAACATACGCTCAGAGCCGCAAACCTCAGACCATGTTACCGTCAGTTCATCACAAAAACGTATATGTTCCAACAGACTCAGACCATGTTACCGTCAGTTCATCACAATAACGTATATGTTCCAACAGACTCTACCCATAGCCCAAAACCTTCATCGTGAAACACGAGAGGCTTATTTCCTAAACTTGTGAAGGTTAAAAGTTGCCATGTTCAAGGCAACTTTTAACGATCACAGGTTTAGTAAATAAACCTCTCGTGTATCCACAACGGCACTGTATAAATAAACCAGATAAACTCATTCCATTTTAGTTCAAATCGTAAATCGGTTTGTAACTTAAACAACACTTCATCTGGAACACCGTATGCTGCACACGTGAAACATCCAGAAAAATGAAGCGGCTTGCTGGTCACTCCGCTGATGAAGCAGTTACGAAACGGGCGACGTCATTGCAAATATTGCGCGTTGTGACGTCAGACGGTAACATTTGCCACTTGAACCGTAAACATAGAATATACTAAGCGAGCTCTCATCCAATCAAAGGAGGATGATTTTAGTCTTACTGGAACATTATAAGTTATTCAACCGAGGCGTCAGCCGAGCTTGAATATATGTTTCATGCAGGGAACGCGAGACCATGTCCCCTGTCAACAAACAGAATAACGTATATGTCCCGTTCTTCGCTTCATTCGAATCGTTTTAAAATTTGTTGTTGTACAGCGAATATTAAAAAGCAGACGTTGTTTCGGTAAGGTGTTAACTTTTATCATAACAGACTGGAGTGATTTCCCTTTATTCAATGTTTACGTACGCAATCAAGGGGGCGAGATGCTCTCGATTCGTTTCAGTTTATGTTACAGTAAATTAATGAAAAGAGACCTTATAAATCTAATCGGTTTCATAAATAATTACCCATGTTTACATAACTAATCTTTTTGTACGTAATAACGGTACTTTTGTGTGTATTTTACTTCAGTTAAATGTATTTGTCTCAGTTGATTTCAAGTGCAAACGAGACGCTTTCCTTGACAGTGGACATAAGAATCGCTGACAGTAGACATATGCGCGCACCCGGCGACATAAAATAAAATCAACGAGGCATTGACCAATCACTGCAAGGTATTGCGGTTAGTATCGGGACATAATTTAATAAAGACTTGCAAATTACTGTAAAAACACAGTCGCTAAACAAAGAGCCTTCGTGGACATTTACTAATAGATATTCTTAATGGCGGGTTGTCTATGAACTAGTTGCTTATAATGGCAATAAAAATCAAGTTTCCTTTAGTTACTTTTAATAAACGACAACAACAGACAGCTCTGTCTGTTGTTTTCGTTTATTAAATGTAACAAGTGAAAACCTGGCTTTATTTTCTACTGATGTCATGGGCTTTTCCTCGACAATTACTCGCTTCTTAATTGGACCTTCCTCGCCCATCAAATAATTTCAAGGGGGATAACTTTATCGAAAGCCGATTTTCATGCCGATATAAGTCCCGGATGCAAGTTTTATTGACAGCAAATTTAATTTAATAAACAAATAAGCTACAAAATTTAACCATTGATATTTTCTTTGACAGTAACTGGGTCATTTCAAATCAGATAGACTATTGTAACTGTGGTCTCTCTTTCGATTCGATCACGATCTGGTCGCGACAGACTAAAATTACTGGGTCGAGGTTTCATGAAGAGAAAAATGTGATATCAAGACAGAATCTGCATCCGAGATTCAATGTTACTGTATTTCTTTTTCGACAGGTGAAATTTCATGTTTATTTATTTATTTATTGGAGTCCGGATCACCTCGTGTTGAACAGTTTTAAGGGTGGAGGAAGCCGAAGTACCCGGAGAGAACCACCGAGTAACGGCGAGCAGCTACCAGACTCCCCAGCATACTAACTCCACACGAGTATTGTTAGCATTGGTTGAAGACAAGTGCACCATCGACGTGCAGTACGCCTTAGTACACAGCGCAACCGTGCCCCCACCCCCCCCCCCCCACCCCCGGGGGCAATCGGGATGACGTGCCTTGCACAAAGACACAACGCAGTTAGTGAAATTCCATAGTGTTGTGTCTATATAAGAAAGCGGATAGAGAATTTTGATAAGATCGCGACTGGGGCACGATCCCGTCGAAATTCTTAATCCATTTTTGTACTCGCAGCCTTAGTTGAATATTCAATATTTGATAAACATTAGATAATCACGCTGTTCTGGTAAACTGAGCTAATAAATTCACAAACAAAACCAAATTCTTTAAGGCTTAAAATTTTGGCATCCGAGATCATCTGAAAAAGGTCACTTCTCGAATGGCTACGGGGCTCACACTATTAGTGCGTAGACCACGAAGGAGAGGCCCGTGATCCAGTTGGCAAGAGAAGATAATCGCTGTATAGGTGCCAAATAGCTTTTGGATATTTAGCTAGAAGTCTATATCTGCACAAATAATAATCCTGCGATACTCAGGTGTGTAATCGAGCAGAGGTGACCGAACTTAAATGAAACTGCGTGGATGGGAGGCGGGGGTGGGGGTGGGGGGTGGTGGGGGCACTATTTATTTTTTTCAATTTTTGCACGCTGTGATGAGTGTGCATATTAGTAATGTTTTGAGGCCAAAAAGAATATATATATTTTTATTTATTCAAGACTTTTTGGCAAGTGTCGTCGACTCTTCCTTTTAGCCAAGGGGTAGACAATATACTAATTAAATGTTGATTACAAAACACCAATGGGTATTTTTTTTATTCCTCGGGAATATTGGGGAAGGGTGGGGCCAAAATGCGACATGAAAAGTGGGGGAGCATGGCCTTATACCCCCTTCTCCCGTTTTGGCTGCTTCCGCCCATGGATGGATAATTTGTATGCAATGAAGATGTGTCCTAAGTATCCTCTCCTATTGGCAGTTCTGGTTCAGCTGATTCTTCATCAGAGCATTCTATATATTCCGGTACCGCATCAAAGCCGGCTATGCACTGCAAAAAAATATAGGTTCTCTTTAGAACCAAAACTGGTTCTAATCTCGTCCCTGAAATGGAGCCATTTCTGTTTAAACAGTATTTATTTCAAATCAAATAAATTTATAAAGATGAACATTAAATATTAACAGAATTAAACATAAATTGAGGGGGGTTTCAGTCGTAAGTTTAGAGCTTATACGAGGTTGTCTCAAATCATTATTGAGCAAAGGAGATACGAACAGTTGCCATATCGAACCAGTTTTGGTTCTGTATAGAACCAATATACCAGGTATTTATATTCGCTTTGTTTCAAAATGTTTGGCGACTGCGTTGAATAAGCTCCAAGTTTACTGCTAAATCTACGTCAGTTCATGTATTATTCTGTTAAAATTGAATGCTAATCTTGGTAAATTTATTTTATTTGAAATAAATACTGTTTAAACTAAACAGGTTCCATCTCAGGGACAAGACTGAACCAGTTTTGGTTTTGAAAAGAACCTTTATTTTTTGCAGCGTGTATCACCAAGTTAACCCTTTACCCAACGTAACGACCAAAACCGGCCAGCGCGATTCTCAAAAATCGCCAATTAATTTTCATTATTTTTTTCATTTTTTGTTTCAAAAACATAGGTTATGATCCCTCGTTGGAACGAGCTCGTCGAGCTCGTTCCAATGAGGTGTCATAACCTATGTTTTTGAGACAAAAAAAAAATATTCAAGAATTTGTTTTGCAAGTGTCGTCTGCTTTTCATGTCATATAAAGGCTTAAGTAAATACATGTTCTGCCGACGACAACTTATTATTTGCTTAATTTTTTCAGCTTTATATCGCTGGTTGATTACACTTCG
This sequence comes from Pictodentalium vernedei, assembly GCA_031216915.1. NCBI lineage: Eukaryota > Metazoa > Mollusca > Scaphopoda > Dentaliida > Dentaliidae > Pictodentalium > Pictodentalium vernedei. The sequence goes on along the minus strand of CM062296.1, from coordinate 391,511,139 downwards.
TCGATTCAAATTAAACTTGCAATTATTATTTAAGGAAGTAGAAATAAATAAAAATAAAAAAAAAACTTTTCGTCAATGGCGTCATGAAAAGAAGGTTTATTGTATGCATGTATAATTAATCTGAAGAGCAAACGAAAACAGAGCAAACGAATACAGCTGCAACCTTCACACGTCGAACTACAGCTACCCAAGAAATGAAACTTGTTCAGAGTCGCACGGAAGAATCTTCACACAAATGATTTGACCGGGCCGAAAATAGACATGAAGTATTGAAGGTACTGTGTACTTTGAACAGAAACCTGGGGTACTAAAATAAAACCAACTGAATGCATTTATCATCGACTCCTCGCCCATGTGTGGTCTCTGTGCCTTCAAATGATCACGTTATTAATCAACTTCATATATTTGAAAAACGTTATTTATAAACTATAAATGTAATCAACCTCCTGTTTGTTATACCAGGCCCTTCACGCCACTATTTATTATATGCGGACATTATTGTTACCCGAAGGTCATTCTCTGGTACCACAGAACATGCAGGGCCCGGTGGCCGGTATCTTTTTCAACTCCCATCTGGGCATGACACCAAAGTTACATACAAAATTTGAAAAAGATAGGGTGAGAGCTGCGGCCTGTAGGGTCTGCTAATGGAATTGTTGACAATTTATTTGCCAAATCCAAGATGGTCACTGCCGGTGTAACAGGAATGGAAGTCCGTAGGAAAATTAGTCCCTCTGGACTATTATTCAGCGGAATTATAGTCCTAGGTCTAACATTTCTAGGAATAGTAGTCCGCCGGACTACTATTCCTAGAAATGTTAGACCTAGGACTATAATTCCGCGGAATAATAGTCCAGAGGGACTAACGTTCCTACGGACTTCCATTCCTTTTACACCGGTCATGTTTTTCAACAAAATTCAGAAACAGTTAATAGCTCCCATCTAGACATCACACCAAAACTACATATGGAATTTGAAAAAGATTGGGTGAGAGATGCCGCCTGCAGGGTGTGCTAATGCAATTGTTGACAATTTAAATGCCAATCCAAGATGGCTGCTGGCGGCCATGTTTTTCAACAAAATTCGGAAATATTCGATAGCTCTCATGTAGACATTGTCGCAAAGCTACATGTGAAATTTGAAAAAGATTAGATGAGAGATGCGACCTGTGGGATGTGCTAAAGGAATTGTTGAAGAATTTATATTCAAATCCAAGATGGCTGCTGGCGGCCATGTTTTTAAATAGAATTCGGAAATATTCGATAGCTCCCATTTAGACATTGCCCCAAAGCCACATATGAAATTTGAGACTGATCGGGTTAGAGCTGCGACCTGTTGGGTGTGCTAAAGGAATTGTTGGATAATTTATATTCAAATCCAAGATGGCATGGCCACTGGCGGCCATGTTTTTTAACAAAATTCAAAACAATTGATAGCTCCCATCTAGACATTGCCCCCAAAGCCACATACGAAATTTGGGACTGATCAGGTGAGAGCCACGGCCTGTTGGGTATGCTAAAGGAATTGTTGGACAATTTATATCCAAATCCAAGATGGCAGCTGGCAGCCATGTTTTTCAAAAATGAAAGTGTCAGTGACACTGTAGCTCAACTTGTGTAAGACATGTACATGCATAGTATGTGACACAGCAATGACACACATCTAGGTAATGACCTGATAACAAAGGTACATGTAAAGTGTTGTAACGGTCTGTACATAAATAACAAAGGCACATGTAAGGTATTGTAAAGGTCTGTACATAAACAACAAATGTACCGATGAAGTATTGTAAAGGTGGGTGACAGTTACATGATGCTAAACTAGAAAAGAAATCTCCATGAGGTTAATGTTACAATGGGGATCTTCGTATGGTGCATCATAAGACAAATGTTAACAGTTGTTTTGGTCTGTTTGATTCAAACCCTTCTAAGGTTGATTCATACTAATTAATAAATATTTGTCCAGTCCTTCTTAAAATATAGGTATTTGAATTTTTTATCTTTAGCTCATAGGGTTCCCACGGGTGAGGAGGTTTTATTTTTCTCATTGGAAACAGAAAATCGGGTTGTGCTAATAATGCTTACCCTCCCCAAACAACACCAAATATTAACACAGGAACTTGGCTTCAACACATTTGGATATACACATTCCAGGGATGCTGAATTCAAGAAACATTATTTTGTCTGGTGTTTTGGGAAAAGATTTGTAATTATCTCCCTTTTTGAGTCCCCGAGTGGGTCTGACTGAACCCCAAAATATTTGTTCTCATACCACATTGATAACAAAGGCACCCAATAAATTTATAGCAAACATTACTGACATAAAAAAATATTCTTTGCAGGTTCTGTACAAAAAATGTAATACACAGAATTCCCGTAAATATGACTGCCGACAGGCATTTGAATTTTGGGTCGAGCCCAAACGCACTCGTTACCATCCCATGATGATAACAAATGTAGTCCTAGAGGTTCTGTATAGAAAACTGATTGCACCTAATTTCGGTATAAAATGGCCACCGACAGATATCTTGAATTTCGGACCGCACCCAAAAACACCCGTTCTCGTCCCACAGCGACAGCAAAGGTACCCAAGAAGTTTCGCAATGATCGGTTCATAAATACGGCCTCTAGCCCGAGCCGTATAGAAGTTATGTACAAAAAACTGATTGTACATAATTTCGGTTCAAAATGGCCACCGGCAGCCATCTTGAATTTCAGACCGCACCCAAAGACATTCGTTCTCGTCCCAAGGTGATAACAAAGGTACCCAACAAGTTTCGTGAAGATCGGCTCATAAATACAGCCCCTAGCCCGAGCCATATTGACATGTGTGCTTACCGTGTGCAAGTAGCACTGAATAAATCAAAGTTCATCTAATTTGCATAATTTCTGCACGAGAAAAAAACTCGTACTATATGTGATGTACTCCGTGTTACTAAACATTCAGACAAAAATTTATTCAAATCAGAGCTTCCATTCAGAAGTTCTATACAAAAAACTGATTGCACTAATTTCAGTACAAAATGGCTGCCGGTGGCCATCTTGAATTTCAGACCGCACCCCAAAACACTAGTTCTCGTCCCACGGTGATCACAAAGGTACTCAAGGAGTTTCGTAAAGATCGGTTCGTAAATACGGCCTCCAGCCCGAGCCGTATTGAATTGTTAACGGACGGACAGGCATCCAGGAAGCCATGACATAACCTCAAATTTGACTACCTCAAAGTTGAGCTAAAAACCCGAAAAAGTCAATAGCTCCCATCTAGACATCACACCAAAGCTACAGATGGAATTTTAAAAAGATTGGGTGAGAGATGCGGCCTGTAGGGCGTGCTAATGGAATTGTTGGCAATTTATATGCCAAACCTAAGATGGTCACTGACGGCCATGTTTTTTAACGAAATTTGGAAAAAATCGATCGCGCCCATTCAGACATTGTCCCAAAGCCACAAATGAAATTTGGAATTGATCGGATGAGAGCTGTGGCGTGTGGGGTGTGCTAAATGAATTGTGGAAGGATAGACGTACGTACGGACGTACAGACATACGGACAGACGACTGATCACAACCCATCCAATAGCTCATACTTGACGTTGTCAAGATGATCTAAAACACAGCATATTGTAATGTATTCAACTAACTTATTGGACACTACTTGGAACGCCGTCGCTTATTACTTAGCGCCTTAGTCTTCACATTGAGAGGTCTACGGGACGATCCTGATCCGCACCATCTGTGTTGAGTCCTTGGAAAAGACACTTCATCCTGCTTCATCCTGGAGTTTTTAGTATAATATCCTCTGTCAAAGATAGAAACTAGGGGTATGGGTCCTTTTTAGAAGGCACCCGCAGCTTTTTGACCGTGAATACAACTGGCACTAAGCCGTTTTGCGACTCGAAGTAATTACTGTTGAGTCATCTACTGCCCCGACCTTCCGATCCCACTTTAAGAAATCAGCAATTGCATCTAATGGGAACGAGCCGTCACCTTGCTTCTTTATTCATCCCGCCGGTAAAAGAAAAAAGCTTTCGCAGGGATAAGAGTGGTGTGGATGTAAATTCGCTGAAATTAGCTGAAATTTTATATTTTTAATAAAAATTGGTACAAATAACGTTTTTCTCTCAAACTAAAGGGCATAACATGAAATGATTAAATAACAGATATTGTTTCTATAAATTTACATGAAAATGGTCTTGAAGGCCATTTTCATGTAAATTTATATATATAAAAAAAGTTTCGTTCACTATTTCGGTCATTAAAAAATAATAGATTTAAGAAACAGAGAAAATTATACTTCGAAAAACGCCCTAAAAGTGTTGTAAACAGTTTAATTTTTTCCACCAGATACTGCCGAATAATGAATCACGTTGGAATATTGGGTATAGGCAATAGGCAAGTTGTTCTTACAAACGATTTATTAGGGAGGGTGTTCTTGGATTCTTTTGTAAAATACAATTTGTTTAGTCGGTACGGATTGCCTGCTCTTCGATAAAGCTTCAAATGTTATCCCAGGTACTGATGTGGTGAGTGTTTGAGGTCAAGAGGGCGTGGTTTAGAGGTGGTGTCAAGGCACACAGCTATATTTCATAGGATTTGTTGTTATGTTTGTTGATAATCAGGTTCATTAGATAAATTAAAGTAATATGCTATATTTGGTATTCGGAACAGTGGTCTTAATTATTATCAGGTTTATCAGTTATTAAACGACATCGGTATTTCATAAACCAGGTCGCTCTGATTCAAAAGGATGAAATTTCGAATGGAATACCCGCAGTAACGGGATACCACTTGATAGACACCGAAGCCATGTAAATTCATTTTCGTGGCTGGCTGAAGGAATATATGGCTGGCCAGCTAGCTCAGCTGGATAAGTTTTAACTTTAGCGGCTGGCGGCTCATGGCGACTCAGCTGACTGAGAGGTGTAAAACACGGCTATCCCAGATTGGTTGAATGAAACAAAACTAAAATGCACTAGAAAGGCAGATGTATAAATCTTATACGAAGGTAGACTAATTGGAATTAGGGCAAGTGAATCGACATATGGAGACATTTTTCTAACGTTTAATCATTTTACTTAACGTAACCGTCAAAACCGGCCAGTGCGAAACGTTTTTTGAAAATATTTTCACTTTTGCTTCCAAAACATGGGTTATGACCCATCATTGGAACGAGCGCGTCGCGCTCGTTCCAATGAGGGGTCAAAACCCATGTTTTGGAAGCAAAAAATGAAAATTGTTAGTTACAGGAGAATTGTTTTACGAGTGTCTGCTACTGGCGTTAGGTGAAGAGTTTATTATGAAATTTTGATAATTTACACGGCTTAAGCCGGTGTAAAAGGAATGGAAGTCCGTAGGAACGTTAGTCCCTCTGGACTATTATTCCGCGGAATTATAGTCCTAGGTCTAACATTTCTAGGAATAGTAGTCCGGCGGACTACTATTCCTAGAAATGTTAGACCTAGGACTATAATTCCGCGGAATAATAGTCCAGAGGGGCTAATTTTCCTACGGACTTCCATTCCTGTAACACCGGCGCAAAATATCGTGGCGGTTGATTTATAATACGGGTGGCTGACGAAAAATGTGGCTGGCGGTGGCTTACGAAAAATACGGCTGGCGGCGGCGGCTCATGGCGGCGGCTTCGGGGTCTACCACTTGACCTAATAACCCAGGCAACTGAAAATCGGCCTGCAATACGCTGATGTACGTTGATGACCGAATGTGGGTGGGGTGATGGTAGGAGGTTGTGTGTAAATCTGATTTACTCCGATTGTAATTGCTAAAGAGCCGACAGGATAATATTTCAACCACATTGTCAAGGTATGCCTTCGTTGAATGTCTGACTTGATGATGCTACGTTATCATTGATTACTCTTTGTTGCTGTTCGTTATCACACTACTACTGTCACAGTTGGAATATTAGTTAGTCGGAATTATAATAAAAAAAACTGACGACATCTTGGAAATGTATTAGTTAACCCTTTACCTAACATGAAAAGCAGACGACACTTGCAAAAAAAAAAAATATTCAATAACTAATTTTTAAAAAATTTTTGTCCCCAAAACATAGGTCATGACCTCTCATTGGAACGAGCTCGACGAGCTCGTTCCAATGAGGGGTCAAAACCTACGTTTTTGAGAAAAAAAAATGAAAAAAATAATGAAAATTAATTGGCGATTTTTGAGAATAGCGCTGGCAGGTTTGGGACGTTACGTTAGGTAAAGGGTTAATAAATAAAACTTGCAGTAGTCGTGACGTAACGTCTTATTTAATTAATACGTGTCCTACCGTTGCTCCAAATTGGTCAATCTGGGCACCCAACAATTCGAATCGGGTACAACAGACCTCCATTTGTCTGACAGACAGTGTGTGTGACACAATTCCGAGTACCAATCTTTTAAGAAACTCCATTGTTACAGTACGGCCGTCTTGGACTGGTCACTTTCCCCGGGTGGGCAATATTTCCACGGATGCAATAATATTAGATTCCAAACACTAATTATAGGAATAATCATCAAAAATTTAATTAATGAAGCACCTGGTACAATCCGGTGGTTCATCAATTAAAATTTTCCTGATGATGATTTTTATAACCTGGTAAATGCATGCTCGGATATCACTGCCCATGCGTGGATTACTACCTGTCCACGGTGACTGTACTGTACTGGCAAGATAGAATTGATATCTTATCGACTCCAATCCTGACGATAATGTTGGGGAAATTGTTGTTGGGTGTTACCCTAAACCCTCCCTAGCGATGCCCCCCGAGTGAACGATTACATAATATAAGTCCGTACCTAGAACGGGCTATCGTTGCCACGTTTTATGGATTTTTCGTCGAATATTCAATTCAATTCAATTCTGTTTATTGACTCATCCGACAAGGGTACGTTAGGTACATTTACAACATTTACATTTACAGAGAGAGAGAGAGAGAGAGAGAGAGAGAGAGAGAGAGAGAGAGAGAGAGAGAGAGAGAGAGAGAGAGAGACAGACAGACAGACAGACAGACAGACAGACAGACAGACAGACAGAGACAGACAGACAGACAGACAGACAGACAGACAGACAGACAGACAGGCAGAGCGACTTCAACTTCAATAAAGGTTTTTCAGAAGTGTACGTGACTTACAGGCCAAGAGAGCAGAGTGATATTTGTTCTGAAAATATAAATACATATACGTATAATGGATGCACATGCCACGTGAATAAAGATATTATATTTCTACATATTATTTGAGGATTTCTTTTATACAGTTACCAACGTGGTAGAATAACGTGTACTTTTACGTGACAGAAATAAAATTTGCATAAATAGGGCTATGTGTGAGGCATGTCAGGACCGATATGTAGAGGGTCTTTTATTTATTACACGCCTGTTCGATGAAATCTCCATCTACAGCAACACGAAACCATGCGGAAAATGAAAATATGTTCCGCACATATGTGCGGAACGGAAAATCGTTGACGGACTATTTTTAAATATAAGCGAAATTTCACTGGACTTTTTTTTTTACAAATTGTGCAACGCAATGACAATTTGAAAACGAACGATAGCTGAAAATCGCTTCTGAGTTCCAATGTGTTCACAGTAGGCACATAGAACACATTGGATCTCAGAGGACGAAAGAAATAGTAATACGGGTTCTCCTCGCAAATTTGGTTGGTGATAAAAGACGCTATTTTTTGATAGAGCTGTAGGTTAACCGAAACCGAACCGAGGTTTTTAGGTTTTTTTTAAAAACCGAAACCAAAACAGTCGACATCCTGTAATCTAAGGTTTTTCGTTTTTTATTAAATACTCTTGCTGCAGAAATTCACAGAATGTAACCATCACAGAGTAGTGAGAGTACCCAGACACTGCCAATGGCAGTGTCTGGGTACTTTCACTACTCTGGGAAGGCTACATTCTGTGAATTTCCGACATTTCAGTTTAGTTGTGTTTGCAGCTTTCCTCAAGTTGCGTGTCGGTGTCAGACCTCGAAAAATGGCCAAGCAAAATAAAAGTTCTGTATATTTGGGTAATTATTATATTGGCCTTCCTGATTCTTCATGTATTATAGCTTATTTCGGGCATTCATTGAGATTCACTAAATTTCACTGCCATTCAGTTATAACTCCGGACATAAGAATGAGTTTTATTGAATTTTATTTGGCCTCATGAACAAACCGAAATCCGAACCGAACCGAGGTTTTACTCCACCTGAAAAACCAAAACCGAAACCGAACAAGAAATTTAAAAACCTACAGCTCTATTTTTTAGAGTTGTCAATTGCCGAGTGTCCTTCTAATAATTGCTTTTATAGACGTGAAGGCTTATAATAAACACAGACGACACTCGAGTGTGAGTGGATTAATCGATATGGCACTTGTGCCATCGCTAAAGGATAAAATTCGAGGCCTGCGGCCTCTCATTTTATCCTTCGGGGCTGTCACTCGTGCCATATCGATTAACCTATTCACATGCGTGTGTCGTTCTGTGTATTTACCACTCTGTTAAAAGTGCGGGATATTCGTTAAGTATCGAGGCTCTTCTTTTTGCTCTTTTCATTTTATTTCCTTCATCACACATTTAACATACACCTTTTAACTCATGATTTGGATACTTGAAACAATACGATACTCCACTTGTTGCATTATTGACGTTAATTGTAGAAGATCGGTCGTTTGATTACTGTAATTATCTTCCTACCAAAACAGTGGCGAAGTTACCCAAAACACATGGAGGGGTTAACTTCACCATCTAGAACTTTTGAAAATGAATTAGTGTTTTACAACACCGTTAGTTCAACTTCCACATCAGACTCATTTACAAAAACTCTCATATTACCAAATAGACATGAATAAATTTGATTTAACCCTTTTTACCTAACCTGAAAAGCAGACGACACTTGCAAAAATAATTCTTGAATAACTAATTTTTTTCATTTTTTGTCTCAAAAACATAGGTTATGACCCCTCGTTGGAACGAGCTCGACGAGCTCGTTCCAACGAGGGGTCATAACCTATGTTTTTGAGACAAAAAATGAAAAAAATAATAAAAATTAATTGGCGATTTTTGAGAATAGCGCTGGTCGGTTTTGGCCGTTACGTTAGGTAAAGGGTTAACCCTTTACCCAACGTAACGGTCAAAACCGACCATCGCTATTCTCAAAAATCGCCAATTAATTTTCCTTATTTTTTCAGTTTTTGTCTCAAAAACATAGGTTATGACCCCCTCGTTGAAACGAGCTCGTTCCAATGAGTGGTTATAACCTATGTTTTTGAGACAAAAAATGAAAACAATTAGTTATTCAAAACTTCTTTTGCAAGTGCTGTCTGTTTTTCATGTTAGGTAAAGGGTTAACAAATTATTCAACCAAACAAATAATTTCTAACAATTTATATCTTTTTCAGTTCACCTTCATCCCTGAAATAATTTTCCAAAATATTACAAAAACAAACATCAACGACAAAAACTTTTTTTTAAAAGTTAGCGAGGGTCGCCCGTAACATTCGTTTCCCCCTTGTAATTGTTTAAGCGATCACGCCTTCTAAATAGTGAAAAAAAAGTTTTAATGTCTTCAGGGTCAACAGCAGAAAGAGACATCTGAATATTTCCAGCCAAATATTTAGTCATGCCATTTCAATTCACGAATTCCTGAAGAAAACACCGACCAGTTCTTCACTTTTTTAATCTTCATACATTTTTACAAAAGTTGTTCAAGGTCAATTTCAGCTAACCTTTACCTAACATAGCGGAAAAACAACCAAAACATTAACCAAAATAAGCCTACCACAGCCTAAAATAAGTTGGAAGTTTATCAATAAAACCATTCAGATGTGGATATCACAAGAGCAAGCTCGTCGAGATCGAGATGGTTCTAATGATATCCATATTTGTATGATTTTATTGAACAATTGTGAAATTTATTTTCGAGAAATGTGAAATTTAATTTATTTTTTAAAAATCCTGTGTTAGGTAAAGGGTTAACCCTTTACGTAGCGTAACGGTTAAAATGGCCAGCCTTATCCACAAAAATCACATTTCATTTTTTTTCTTCATTCTTTTGCCCCAAAAGCACAGCTTATAAACCCGCATTGGAATGAACTCATCGAGCTCCTTCCGATTAAGGGCATAACATTTTTTCATGCCCGTGTCAAGGTGATAGCTGAAAAATGCGATTTTTTTGTTTATAAGTGTAAATATTTTCGATAATATTTCTGCCCGGGTTAAATGTAAAGCGTAAAGATAGGTACATGACGGACAACGAAAACCGATTTGTCAGACCAGCAATAATTCAAGAGCTGCTAAATGAAGTATGAAATTTAATTTTCATTATGGCGCATTTGTCGAACGCCACATGGGTTATCTGATAACTGATCAAAGGGGTTCTCTCCTGTAATTGTTATCTACGTAATTATGGCCTGTTAAGAGGTAATTATGGTGTAAACGGCACATCGCATATTTTCTGGACACACCCATATTACGCATCTATCTTGCCTCCGAAATGTCAAAAGACACCAAAATGTGAGTGTTTCAAGGGAACTTTAAAGCGAATATTTCATTAAGATAGATCTAAGCGGCCAAGTTCAAGAGATGCATTAAACTGAGAATTAATATTCTAGCTACGGAAATAAATATCGGGAGATTTCTCGAAATTTTCATTCCAGCCAACTTCAGTCTGAGGGTGTGTCAGACTGAGGGTCGTTGCATGTAGATGGGGATGTCCCATGCTATAGGTTAGAGGAGGTGTCGCATCGGTGCGAAAGTATAGGCACGTTGTTGTGTAGGGGAGCCACAGAACTCATATTTAGAATAGTAGCAGTCGCGGGCCAAGTCGGTGGCCATATATGAGAATAGGATCAGAAACACGAAGTACGAGCTCAGGAGGCTATTCGCATTTGGATAACGGTATCACCTGTTTTAGAAGGCAATCCATATATAGGCAGAGTAGGCTTTGCCTGTATGAACATTATTCTGAGACAAATGTAAGGGAGAGTGTAACCCCATTGTTGCCGACTGCTTGTGTGAAAAGGGTCAAGTAGAGTGACAATAAGCTAGTGGCCGCTTGACGGCAAGGTAGAGTGACATTCCGTCACATGTTAGAGCAGATGTGTCCGATAAAGTTACAATACGTTAGTGGCCGTGCGACGTCAGTGAAAGGGTGAAGTGAAGAGACGACAAAGGAACAAATACCAGCGAAAAACAGGAAAAACCAGCGACAACAGAGAATGCGGGCCTACAAATGACACCAAAACTGTGTTGTTGGGGGAGGGGGGGGGGGGATTGACGTTGTTTTTTATTCTTTTGGATTCCATATAAGTCACAAATTATCATATTTATTTATATGTATATGTATTAAAATTGTATTAAAATTGTTGTTTTCAGTAAACCCCTGTTGATTTATGCTTTTCGAGGAAAAGTTATTAACCCTTTCAGGATAAGAACCCCCCCCCCCCCCCCCCCCGCCAGCAAAAGTGAAACGGGCCGGTTCGTCACGGTGAGACATACGTTCACGTACGGATTCAGGCAAAACTCCTTGAGTTTTGGCTGAATACGCGGCGTTAATTTATTTCTTCCAGCAGCGACAAAGACCGGTTTCCGAGAGCCCGTCTCTAATCTTTTATGAGAACGAAACAAAAACTTATCTCCATTTAAAATGATACCTGAAGATATGTCTGGGCCGGTCTTCAAATACATGTACACTGCGAATATAGGCTATACATTTTAACCCCACACCTAATGCAAATGGGAGACAATTAAAAAATTTATTAATTAAAGATTTTTCCGTTTTGTCTCAAAACCATAGTTTATGACCCCCATTGGAGCGAGCTCAAAAAGCTCGTTCCAATGAGGGATCATCAGCTATGTATTTAAAAAAAGGAAGAAAAAGTAATGAAATTTGAGAGGGAATTAAAAATGGCCGATTTAGTCCTTTACGTTCAATAAAAGGTTAAGCGACTTTTGAGTACAAACTTTTAAGAAAAAAAAAAGTCTGACCGAACAACCCTATTTTTCTATTACTTGTAATCCGAGCCCAACCATTTATTTTTCTCACCTTAGAAGAAAAATGAAAGTTTGTAGTTTTTCAAGAATTTATTTTTAAGTGCCATCTTTTATTCACGTTAGATAAAGGGTTAATGGTATCCCACTTAACGACTGCATTCATTGCTTCCGCCCGGAACTACTCTGCATCCCTAAACAGTTCTGACCTTTGGCCGACTAACGACGTTTTGAGTGACGTCGTGCCATGCTGTCACGAAGTGTCTTTCTTGGAACATTAGAAAACTCGACTGTACACCTAACACTTCACTGTCTTTGTTTACGTCATCTATATCCCTAACCCTTTGAACCCTAGCGGTCGCTTTATCCTGGTAGGAACATGATACGTCATGACGGCATTAAATAGGATGGCTGTTCAGTAAATGTGTGAGGTAGAGCAATCAATATTTTCAACGTGCAGCCAGGAGGCTGCACGTTGAAAATATTGATTGGTCTACCCCTAATAATGAACATGGACTCTTCCAAGTGCTTCTATTGAACTGGCATAGGAGATACCACTCCAAAGGGTTAACCATGTCGTGCTTTGGTGTAACCCCCTCCAGTAGGCCAGACCAACTATTTTTCGTATACATGTTAGAGGCATTTAAATGGATGAAAGGTGCTTGATGATTGTAAAAAAAATTGTCCTTTTCCATTTTACTGGCCCAAATTACTCGGAGATTTATAGGGAGGAGCGCGAGGTCTCTTTATTTATTACAATTTTTCTTTCGAGTAAAGTGGAGAAACATATCTCCACAAACGGCTAATCCAAATTGTTTCAAATATGAAAGCATTCTGACTGGTGGATCTGAAGAAGATTTTTGAAGAAATTTCCTCATATTGTATTAAGTTAAATTTCAGGTTCCCATCTGGGGCTTAAATATCAACCCAGCATTCTAATTGAACAAACTTGAATCTGACCTCCCCCCCCCCCCCCCCACCCATCCCCGAAATGTTTTATACCAAATATGAAAGCATTCCGATTGGTGGATCTGAAGAAGAAGATTTTTAAAGACATTTCCTCATATCGCACTAAGTAAAAATGTGGGCTACCATAGCGAGCCCAAATATATACCTAGGGATCTGATTGAACAAACTTGAATCTGACCCCCTAGAGATGTTGCATACCAGACAGGAAAGCATTCTGACTGGTGGATCTGAAGAAAATTTTCATTTATGTGAAGTTTCAAAACATTTGGCCTGGCAGTTTCACCAACCAGAATCAAAGAATGCCTCTGGAAGCCAAGTTTTTCATCCGACGGCAACAAAATGAGGATCGTTTCTAGAGGACCGCCCATAGACAATTCCTGCCAAGTTTGGTTCACACCGGCTCAGCGGTTACAGAGAAGAAGATGAAAATGTGAAAAGTTTACGGACGCCGGACGACGGACGTCGGACGACGGACGTCACGTGACGAGAAAAGCTCATATGGCCTCTTAGGCCAGGTGAGCTAAAAAGATAGAGAAACCACATAACGCAGCTCGGTTTAGAAGATTTGTATCCCATATAGAAATCCCCACCCTAACTAGAAGACTTGCCCCACCGCTTCAACAATCACACATTTCGGAACATCTTCTTCCTCCACTTCCACGACGACTTGCACAAGGGGAAACGAGTTTGCTGCGGTTTTTACCTTCCATGGAGGAGCTCGTCTTTGCTCGAGCGTGACACGAATTTGACCAGTAGTTCTTATGCACACCTACATTTTAGTTTAGGATACCTTTTCAAAGAGCCCAGATAGTCGATATTAGTCACGACAATCTAAAATATCATGGTAAATATCATGGCTCTAGATTATACCTAGGGAATTGCTGATATCTATGGGTAATTTTTAAGGCCGACCCGGATCACTTATGACCCGACTAGCATTCACCCGTGACAATGTTCTACCCAGGCGGAGGTCTTTGATCATGCCAACTACTGGGCGATAGTGATCAGCACTTCTACAGTACGACGAGACAAAAAAGGGGCGTCCCCCATATCAGAATTTACGCGTCTGGACTTGCAACATTCTGTTACTGCTGATACTTTCAAGGACAGGAAGCAATTAAAACAATCGGATCTATAATTTGGCTTCTGATCAGTAGTGGTATAAAGTAGTTCATCTCGTTGAATCCTTACGGTATCTTCCATGTCAGTTCAAGAGCATGAGGTGGAAGTGCCTATTTTAATATTTTGGTGGCATATCAGTTAATATGTTCAACGTGCAGCTTTTATGATGCACGTTGAAAATAATGATTGGTTTCCTCCCACATAGCCTTTGAACAGCCATTTATTTTATTAAACATCCATTAAACTTTAAGCCCTTGTATTTAACGGAATCGCCGCTATGACATAAACGTTTCTGTATTTGATTGCTGCTGTACAAGTCGGGACTTTTCCCCGCACCGTTTAGACTAGTTCCTTTCCCATCGAGTCATTAGTTACGCTTCGAAAAGTTTCCAAATTTCGTTATACAAATTATCGATCGTCTGTGTTTCTCCCAGTTGTTTTGTTAATCCGCGCAAATTTGTACTTAAATTTTTACAACCAGTAATAGCCACCAAATGGTTAGGCATCAGCTGAAGAGAAATAGCGATACGAATTTCAACAAACATGCCCAAAAGAAAAGATAACGAATGCAATTTAGACTGGTTTCCTAGAGGTTGTTTTTATTTTTTATCGGTCCATTTGATCAGTACTGCTTCAAACAAAAACAACAGACTCTTCACCTTTGAGTTTAAACATCGGAATTAAAATTTGTACATTTAAATGAATTTTAACGCATGGGGATGTGTAATAAACACAGAACTCGATGTGTGTTTGAATCGATGGGTGTTTTACATAACTCGTTGGAATGGCGTGTAAACACCCATCGATCCAAACACACATCGCGTTCTGTGTATTTATCTACTTTATACGTAAAAACAGTAACGTTTTATCTTTTATCGTTATCGAAAACTCGCCGTCAATAAAAAATCTTTTATCGTTACTGCAGTAAGAATAAAAGTCACGTGATATCGCAAGAATACAACGTTCACGCCCATCTCATTTGCATGACGTACTATTTCATTCAACACTTTGAATAACTAATTATCGCTGCCGCGGATCGAAACAAATAAAACGGGGCGTATTTATCGAAATGTATTGAATAAAAAAGAAGGCCATTAATTAAACTTACTGAATTGTAAAAATAAAATTTGACGGAAAAGAGTAAACATTAGTAACTTACACTTTTTCAAATGAGATTATTTCACCCTTCGAGACTTTAATTATCCTGACGTTCAAACGTCACTGGGAATTCAGTTTCTTCAACATTTTTCAAAATGTGACGTCAAACGTCGGAAAGTACAAATAACCAGATATTTTTCACATTAGTGATTATCTGGTTGAAGGCTAGATTATTTTTAGTGGTCTGCATTTGTTAATCAAAACTTGTTTTATTACGGGAGTGGGGGAGGTGGGGGTGTAGATAAAAGGGTTATATACACATGGTGTTTGTAAAAAATCTTTTATCGCGACTCGAGCGTTTTCGGGGGCTACATAGCTACTCGTCGCTGCGCGACTCGTAGCTATATATGCCCCCGAAAACGCTCTCGTCGCGATAAAAGATTTTTTACAAACACCATGTGTATATAACCCATATTTATAAGATTATGGGACATTGTGATACTGGAAAGGAAAAGCGGCTTTCTAGTTCAAAGTGTTAAATGTCGGTACTTTTGTGGATAGACTGCCTTTACGGCGGATATTGATATAAAAGAAATAGCGTTCTGGGAGTTTATACCGCGATTACTGTGTGTGTTTAACGTTACTCCATATATAACAGACATTGAGAAATGCGCTTGATACATCACGCACGGAATCCGGCCTACGTGTAAGAACGTCATGCAAAAACGTATCTGATTGGTCATTAAGCATCTGATAGACGTTACGAGGTGGGTGAAATGCTGCGACACAAAACAGTGTCGGACAAGAAGGAAACAGACCACCGAAGGTGATATTTGTCTTTAACCCTTTACCTAACGTAACGGCCAGAACCGACCAGCGCTATTCTCAAAAATCGCCAATTAATTTTCATTATATTTTCATTTTTTGTCTCAAAAACCTAGGTTATGACCCCTCTTTGGAACGAGCTCGTCCAGCTCGTTCCAATGAGGGGTCATAACCTATGTTTTTGAGACAAAAAATGAAAAAAAATAGTTATTCAAGAATTTTGTTTGCAAGTGTCGCCTGCTTTTCGTGTTAGGTAAAGGGTTAAAAATATCAGCTTTATTCACTTAATTCGAGTTTAATCGCAGTGTAAATACAGAACAGAACGCGGGTAGACTACAGAAATCAACGATCCTTGTTGGAGTTTCTCCTTTTATGAAGAACTCCAACTCGGGTCACTGATGTCTGTTCCCCGTAATCCACCTTCGTTGTATTCTATTTTAAGATTCGTTTCTGATTCGAATTCTGAGATACACATACACAGAACGACACACGTGTGTTAATGTGTTAATCGATATGGCACGAGTGCCAGCTCCAAAGGATATTGTATTTCATCTACAGCAACACTAAAACTTGCGGAAATAAAAAGTTGCAGGCCTCGAGTTTTAACCTTCCGCGTTGTCACAAGTGCCATATCGATTAACCCACTCACACACGTTTTTCGTTCTGTGTGTGTATAGCAGTAGGCACATAGAACACATTGGAACTCATATGTAACACGAGTTCCCCTCGCAAATTTGGTTGGCGATAAAATGTGTCCTTTTTGTTGATATTTGTCAAACGAGCACCAGCGCGGAAGGATAAAAAAGAGGTCACAGGCCTCGAGCTTTATCCTTCCACGATGTCACAAGTGCCATATCGATTAACCCATTCACACCCATGTGTCGTTCTGTGTTTATTACACGCCTTCGTGTCTATAATGAAAGTGTCAATGACACTGTAGCTCAACTTGACAAACTTGAACTTGTTGAGTTATAACTGAAATGGCAAAATTGAAGATCATTGGTACCAATGTTATTTGATGAAATTTCAACTTAACAGCATTGTTTGTGCACAGCGTCAAGAGTAATCCATGCATTTTAAAATGTAAACTGTAAGACTGGCTAAAGGAAGAATGGTGATACACAAATGCCGTATGTTCAGAAGTTATTGTAAATGGCAACTTTTTCACAGAAATGAATGCTAATCAATAGTTCTTATCTATAGGTCTTGCCTAATGAGCACACCAAGTTCAAAAACAATCCTATGATAAATGTGACCTGCAGGCCATGTCAAAGATGCTGATGCACAAATGCAATAAATTCAAATATTGTTGCTAACAGCAACAGTTTTTGATGGAAATGAAAAGAAAATCAATAGCTCCTATCTTTGTCACCCTGCATAAGCATACAAAGTTTCAAAACAACCTGATAATGAATGTGCCCTCGGAGGCATGCCAAAGGAAAATGTTAATGAACAAATGCACTAAGTAGAAGGTCATTGCTTGTGGCAATGGGTTTTTTTTTTTTTGGGGGGGGGGGGGGGTTATGGAAATTCATAAATATACCCTGCAGAGAGTGCAAAAGGAATAAGTTGATGCTCAAATGGAGTAAGTTCAAAGGCTGGTGATAATGACAATAATTTTTTTATGGAAATGAAAAAAGAGCAATAGCTCACATACAGAGGTCACCCTGAACACACATACCAAGTTTCAAACTGATCTGATTATAAATGTGCCCTAAAGGGTGTGTTAAAGGGAAATATTGAGGACTGACTAAACTAAGTTCAAAGGTCAGCACCAACATTTTTTGACAGAAATGGAAGAAAAGCATACCGAGTTTGCAAGCAATCCAGTCATAAATGTTCCCTGCAGGGTGTGTCAAAGGCAAATATTGATGCTTAGCTGCACTAAGTTTTTACTAAGTTCATCGAAGGTCATTGCTAGTGGCAACATTTATTTACGAAAATCGATAACTCCCATCTAGAGGTAACCCCAAACATGCATACAAAGTTTCAAAACGATCTGATCATAAATGTGCCCTTTATGGCATGCCAAAGGAATATATTGATGCTTGACTAAACTAAGTTCAAAGATCGTTGCCAGCGGCAACATATTTTGACGGACGGAAATGGAAGAAAATCGATAGCTCCCATCTAGAGGTCACCCCAAACAAGCATGCCGGGTTTCAAAGCAATCCGATCATAAATGTGTCCTGTAGGGAAAACTAAGTTCTAAGAACGTTGGCCGCGGCAACATTTTTTGACGGAAATTGAAGAAAATCGATAGCTCCCATCTAGAGGTCACCCCAAACAAGCATACCAAGTTTCAAAGCGATCTGATCATATATGCGACCTGTGAGGTGTGCCAAAGGAAATTGTGGACGTACGTACTACGTACGTCCGTACGCCGACGGACGAGAAGTGATGGCAATAGCTCAGCTTGACTTTGTCAAGTTCAGCTAAAAACAATTATTAAAAGTACATTCGGCAATTCATTTGATAACGATCAACAAAAAGAACACATTTTATCGGCAACCAAATTTGCGATAGGAACCCGTGTTACTATTTCATCACCTGAGTTTCAATGTGTTCTATGTGCCTACTGGCATAAAAATTATATTCTTTGGACGCACAAAACAGCTGATCGCTATTCACGAACAAACGACTAGTCAAATCAGCAGAATGCGAAGATAAATGTCACTTGTATATCCAGTCAGCGTAGTTGCCTCGAATCTCCAACCTAAGGCAACCATGTGTTCGGAAGACGGCCGCTTTGACCGAATAAGTCAATAAAGCCAATTATGTTCGCAAGCCGATTTCGTCAGCCAGCAGACACAACCGGTTCGCGTTCTGCAAATGTAATCGGCTTAGAGATACAAGCTGCATTGTGGACCTAGTCAGACGAAACAGAAAGTAGTTTCTTGACTCGGCTCCAACATATCTCTCAGCTTTTTGAGTCTGAGGGTTCAAGACAAAATATCGAACGAAAAAATATCTGAGGGCTGAAAGTCTGAGAACCAAATTCTGAGGATCTTGTCTTGAAAGCCACAGCAGAGCAGCCAACGACCTTCTAAAATAAGGTTCAGGAGGGTGATTGCCCCCATAATACACGCCATTTCACTCTTATGGAGCTTCATGTACGACAGGAATTCTTTAATTGTAAGAGTGCAAAATTATTTTTGGTTATCAAATTGGTCCACGTGTCTTTGCGATTCTACAGCTTGTTGGAGAGTGCCTGTAGCCACTCTACCATAAATTGTAGCTGGGCATATCCTAACAGACGAAATTATTCAACTTGAAATATAAGCTGAAGCACATCCACAGAATACGATGTCTTTTAGCTGCAGCACCTGCACTTCAGAATAATGTTCAAATATAGGCTTCCATCTCTCAGCCAGTTAACACAGCCCTCTCAGAGCTGTTCTCCCTGACAGGTCTTAATCCCGACTTTGAAAAACTTAAGACATAAGAAAATAGCCAAATCTTCTTGGAAGTGGTTTCTAGTCATGTCTTGGCTGCCTCTAGAGGCAGTCAAGACCAGACTAGAAGCCATTAAGGTTTCAAGATGATTTGACTATTGGAGCCAAGACGTGGATAGAAATCATCGCTAAGCTACCAGACTCACACGATGTGGTGCAGAAGAAAGTAATGCGAATTTCTTCGGCCGTTTTTTGGGGATAAAACGGACACTTCCATTATATTCATTGCACGAACGCAGAATTTATTTCCTGAGTTTATCAAAGATCTTCCAGGTGGGAGTTTAGCCTTGTCTTTGTTCACGTATCAAGTGGGCTATAGAGGTGGAGGTGCTGATAAAATATTTGCATTCCAAATCCAAACCTTACAAAGAGAATAGCATATTTAAATAATTAGTCTGTGACACAGACTACTGTTTTTGTACGGTTTCTTTTTCTTTTCTTTTTCTTTTTCTTCTTCTTCTTTTTCTTATTCTTCTGTCTTTTGTCTTCTATGCACTTCCTTGTCCTCCCGATAACTCGAAAACAAATCTTCTTATATCGCTGGTTATTGGCATACTGATAGATAGTCACACGTTCTCGGCCACCTATGTTTTTCAGAATCCTGGGGTATTAGGGGTGTATGTAGAGGTGTTTTTTGAGAGTGTGTCACGCCCATATCTCAGGCGTGGTATGACCTACGAACCTGTGACTAACACCAAATAAGTCGACACTCGATGGAGATTCAAAATATGGCTCAAAATCACTGAGGTCACCCAGGGGTCAATGAGGGCATTTTCCAGAATTTCTGGAAATCACCCCACCCCCCGCCCCCACTTCTACCCCCCCTCCTTCCCCCGATGCTTTCCCAAAGTTCATACATGCATTTTTACACGCAAAAAATGGGCGTGGTCAAACATTTTGAAAATGGGACACGCTCATATCTCAAACATGGTATGATGTGTGGACCTGGGACCAACACCAAATGAGTCGAAACTGGATGGAGGTTTAAAAGATGGGTCAAGGTCACTGAGGTGATCCAGGGGTGACTGAGTGCATTTTTCAGAATTGCTGGAAATCACATTTTGGACTCCTTAGTGCATTCCATTGATGGAACCCATTGAATGTTATACACGTATATGCCTTTTCTGGTTGGAAAAATTTATCTGATTCTTGAATGAATATCTATAAATACTGTTAACGAAAACCTATTTCTGACTTCTTTAAAACTATTTTATTCCCGAAAATAAGCCTCCAAAGTGTTCCCATTACATTCATAGAGGGGCGCGGTTGCTCAGTAGTCAGGGTTGCAGGCTGAAAGCCAAGAGGTCCTCAGTTCGAATCCCACTTGCGGCAACCGCCTTGAGTCTTTTGGCAAAATACTTTAATCCCCCCACCCATTGCCCACGTGAGGGCACTGTGACGTTGTGTACTAAGGCGTACTGCACGTGAATGGTGCACTTGCACTAATCCTGCTTGTGTGAAGTTAGTATGTTGGGGTCCTGACAGTTGTTCGCGGTAGCTCGGTGGTTCTCTCCGGGTACTCCGGCTTCCTTCAACCGTAAAACTGTCCGACATGAGGTGACCCTGGCTGTCGAAGGTATCGTTAAACCCCAATAAATAAATAACATTCATAGAAGACATGCCTTGATGGTGTAGTTGGGATATTTCTGTCTTCTATGCACTGTTTATCAACACAATAACCCGAATACAATCAATCCTTTCTCAATGTATTTTGGTATACTGATAGACTGCCTGCCATAAGGACACGGTCATCTATGATTTTGAGCTATGTGGGGCCTTGGGGCTCTAGAGGCTAAAATATGTTACAACATATATTGGCAAACGAGTTCGCTGAGACGATAGCCATTATGTAAAACAGAACAGAATTTCTCATAAACAAAGGGTCAGAGAGAAAGCTGTACACTGAATAGCATTGTATATTTATTTAGTATCATGTTACAAACTTTATTCATGTTGAGCAAAGAACTCTTCACTTTTCAAAGCATTTTTAAAATTTATTTATTCTCAATTGTATTTCAGGATCGAAGGTTTTGGGATGGAGTGGTGTGTGGCTGTCTCGGAACACCTAACACAATTATAAAGTAAGAAATGGAATATTTGAATAGTCTGATTTAACCCTCTTAATACTTCAGTGTGAGTGCAAACACCTTTAATATAACTCATGGTTACAGAATGTTTTTCGCTTTCTTCTCTGTTACATTTCATTCTGTGTGGAATGGGACACCTTTTTAGTGTGCCTTCCTTAAACCTTACCCAACATAACGGGGAAAACCGGTCAACGTTATTCACAGAAATGTCTATTCAGTTAATTACTTTTTCATTTCTGCTTGAAAAACATAGCTTATGACCCCTCGTTGGAATGAGCTCGTTTTTTAAAGGATTATTTATTTATTTATTGGTATTTAAGGTAACATATTTATGCACAATGGCTAATCACGACCACGACAGTTTTACGGGTGGAGGAAGCCTGAGTACCCAGAGAGAACCACCGGGCTACAGCGAGCAACCGTCGGCTCCCCCATATACTAACTACGCACAAGCAGGGTTAGCATTGATTGAAGACAATTGCACTATCGACGTGCAGTACGCCTCAGTACACAGCGCCACCGTGCCCCAACGTGGGCATTGGAGTGAAGTGTCTTGTCCAAGTACACAGCGCGGTTGCCGCAGGTGGGATTCGAACTGACGCCCTCTCGGCATGCAGCCTGCACCTCTACCTACTGAGTCACTGCGCCCCCTTTTAAAGAATTAAAATGGAGTATTCAAAGGGAGTATTTTTAACCCTCTCAAGATCTTAATATGGGTCCAACAAATTTTATTTTATGCAAAATTGAGAATAATGAAAACTCTTTCCATTCTCACAATGTTGTTCTAAATACACATGGGCATAGATGTGACCTCAGTATTTTGCGGCCGCCAATAGGTCTTCAGATAGACTCTTGGGGGCCTTTAAGGCCTGTTTACGTCTATATTCCAACATAACTGAACTCTTTTACTCGCAATATATTTTCCAGAATAAAATGTAATTCCTTAACATTTTCTACCTAATATGAATATTTGACATGATCTACAAATATGGCAGATCTGGAGTTGGTGGAGACAGTATTTGTAAAGTGGTTTATGCTCATACTTCAGGCTTGGTATGACCTATAGGCACGAAACTTACACCGACTAAGTTGAAACTTGTTGGGGGTTAAAAATGTGGTCCACCTCAATGCGGTCAACAGCATATTTTTCAGGCCTATTAGGAATTGCATTTTATACCAACTAGCGCAATTCTGAAGATTTACACGTATCTCATCATTCAGATAAATGACAGAGCCAGTAATGCTAATTTCTGATTCCTTGGTCGAACCCTTTCAATGCTATGTACATATATGCCTTTTCTGGTTTCTCAGAAAAATTGTTCTGATTCCTGTATAAATATCTGTAAATACTGTTAACGAAAACACATTCCTAATTTGTTAAAAACTAGTTTACTCCCAAAAATAAGCCTCCATAAATTCTCTTTCTATATAGTTTTTTTCCTGATACTTTAACCCTTTTCACAAAGACTTGAATTTACTGGTGGCAGTAAATTCTGTTTCTCTAGTATTACATCTTGCTTTGCAGTTATTTTTCAATGCATTCTTCATGTTAGTTCATTCCAGAGGTTTTTTCAAATGGTGTTTCACATTCTTAGTTCATTCTTGAGGGTTCTTCAAATGGTGATCAAATCTTAGCTCAGCTGAATAATCCGTTCCGAACATGTCACGTTGAATGGTATCGTGTATAAATAATGTCATACAAATATATATATAATGTTTAAAAAACTATCTTTTCATTCGACGCCAAAAGGGTAATGAGATTACTCAACAGTCCATCAAACCCATGCGAAATTAATCAACACTTCGCAAAAGTAGTGTTGGAAAAGTGGCAAACTTTTATTGTGGGCGTTGGTATATGGTAGTTTTTTTAATGGTGGTTGGTATTTTGGGAACTGAAACAGCGGGAAGACACCACAGATGTTATATTTTAAGTCCAGGTTTCTTAGTCTCGTCATGTGTTCGTAACTCTGTGTTCTCCAAATCACGAGTTTGAGGCACATCTTCGGTAGATATTATATACATATTATAAACCCGTGCCATTCAGCGGTTTTCAGTTCTGGTAACACACCTGAAGTCAGAACCAGATGTGACTTGTTTATAATTGTTACTGTGGACCCCCAAGCACCCCGACCATCAGTCTAATTCTGAAAGAAATTCTACGCTGTTATGGTCTGGAACCAGTCTAGCCCTCAAATAGGTCGTCGCCCATGTTTAGATTCACTCGACTGGAATATTTCAGTTGGTTCGAAAAGCGAAACTATAGTTCGCTTTTCCGACCAACTGTCACATTTCAGACGATTGGATCTAAAAACTTTCATAAAGATTCATTTTCTGTGAATCAAAGATAGGAATGTTTCTCAATCGCGGCTTGATTCGACCGACATTTTGATCACTTTACACTCTGAAATGAAGACTCACCACAGCCCTAGTTTATGATTTCGACTGGTATTTTCACAAATTATGTTAATAGCTTGATGTTTTCAAAGGGAATGAAATACTTATAATGGAATATTTATAACTGCGGCACGATAGAATACCTGTATATCTTTGTAAGTAAAGGGACAACATTACATTAACGGTCGCCTGCGTGCAAAATTCCACAAAAAAGAGATAAACAAACAACCTATAACAGCGTCGAATTCCGAACAGACTTAGACTGGTGACGCACGCTCGCACGCACGCACAAGTGCACGAAATGTAATTATTTTAGAATGATAGTTGCTGTCAATAGATCCCCTGTCGGAGAGATTTACTCCCACCCCCGTAGGGGAAACTGTTTCCTTCACTGTGGGCTTCTCGGGAATAGCCTTGCCCCTTTGTCAGGGAGCACACAGTCACACACCGGGGAAATTCTGGAGCCACCACTGAATATGGTGTCAAACTCAAGAATGTGAAAAATGTTATGAGGTCGTCCTTCGATAAATTGTAAGGACATTTGCTGAAAAAAGGAATTAACTGTATTTTCAATTTTGATACACACTTTGTTAAAAACGCCCGAAATGATCGGAATCAACGAATAGTTTTAGCTGGTATCTTCAGTTCGTGAACACCCCTCAGTATAAATACTTCACTGCAGGAAGTGAGAAGTTGAGATAACAACCGAAAAAGTGATACGGGTAGGATTTTGCCAATCATCATCACAAAAGATGGTTATCGACCAATTAATATATGACTTCAATGAGGGCAAAAGGAGAACAGATCGTGCAATGATCAGGCAAGCTATTTTAATCCCTGCCATCGCGTGTGTAAAATATGTGAGGCCGGAAAAAACTGGTAAAATAAATCATTCAAAAACTGATTTATAGTCCAGAAAAGACCTAAACTGTTCCTCTTCTTGAAGTTGGTTGAAGGAGTTAATCATAATGCATTAAACCCAGCTTCGAACGTTAAGCCAAACCCAGATGAGATGAGTCTCTCTGTTTTAACTCTTTCGATGCTGGACTGAGATAGAATATTCTACCCGAAAAAAAGTAAAATTATTCAGTGTATGTTATTGGAACAGAGGGAACCTGTAACCAGGGGCATCGCGAAGATGACCGATTCGATGGGATGTGAACCTGATTTGTCCTGACAGAAAAGTGATGGCCCATGTTCCGACTGACTAATACTCCAACTTCATCATCAAGGTTTGATGATGAAGTTAGAATATTAGTCACTCGGGATTAAAGTTTAAAAAAACACCAAGATTTCCGGGAAATTTATTAGTGAATAAATAAAATATATCAGGGGCGGCGGAGCCAGGGGGGGGGGGGGGGGGGGCACAGAGGGTACGTGCACCCCCCCACACACTTTTTCACCAATTATGGGTACCCTAACAGGACATATTCTGACATAACTTATACAACCCATATGGCCATATTGACTGTGGGAGATGGAAATATAGTTCTATCAAAATTAGCAACATAATACTATCGGTGTCACTGTCCATTTTATATATTGAGATATTGCACATCTCAAGCTCGCAACTAGCCATAATAAGCACAGACAACATGTATAGTAATAGTAAAACTAGTTCAAACTTGGACCCAGTCCGTAATGTAATTGCTCGGTTTGGTACGGACTTTGGGTCCAAGTTTGGACTATGGTAAAACGTGCGCATGTGTACACCCCTGCAGTTACCCAGAAACAAAATTGCCCCCCCCCCCCCCACACACACACACTTTTTGGAGCTTCTGCCACCCCTGAAATATACATGTAGTTGTCGTGACGCAACTTCTTATTCAACTTTTGAGACAGAATTTACTGCACCCAGTAAATTCAAATATGTGTGAAAAGGGTAAATGCATCAGGAAAAAACTATATAGAAAGAGAATTTATGGAGGCTTATTTTCTGGTGTAAAATATTTTTAAACAAATCAGAAATGAATCTTCGTTAACAGCATTTACAGATATTCGTAGAGGAATCAGAACAAATTTTCTAAGAAACCAGAAAAGGCGTATGTGTGCACAGCATCTATAGGGTTCGACCAAGGAATCAGAAATTGGCATTACTGGCTCTTCCACTTGTTTGAATGATGAGATACATGCATAAACTTCAGAACTGCATTAGTTTTTATAAAATGCAATTCCTAATTGTTCCGAAAAATATGCAATTAATGACCTCTGTTGACCGCATTGAAGTGGACCACATTTTTAATCTCCAACAGGTTTCAACTCATTCGGTGTAGGTCCCATGTCTATAGTTCATACCACGCCTGAAGTATGAGCATAAGCCACTTCAACAATATTGGCTCCACCAACTCCAGACCTGCCATATTTGTAGATGCTAACAAATAATCATATTAGCTAGAAAATGTTAAGGTACATGGTACCTCTGGAAAATATCTCGCGAGTAAAAGAATCCAGTAATGTTGGAACATAGACGTAAAAAGGCCTTAAATGACTCCAAGAGCCTATCTGATGACTTATTGGCATTGACAAAATACCGAGGTCCCATCGATGCCCATGTGTGTTTAGAGCAATATTGTGAGAACCAAAAGGGTTTTCATTATTCTTGAATTGCATAAAATAAAACTTTTGGAACCCATATAAAGTTCTTGAGAGGGTAAAATACGCCCTTTGAATACTGCATTGTAACCCTTTAAAACACGAGCTCGTTTCAATGAGGGGTCATAAGCTCTGTTCTTCAAGCAAAAATGAAAAAAATAACGAAAATCGAATAGAAATTTCTGTGAATAACGCTGGCCGGTTTTCGCCGTTATGTTGGGTAAAGGGTTAAGAATGTCTTACATTGGAAGGCACACCAAAGAGGTATCCCATTCCACAGAGAATTAAATATTACAGAAAAGAAAGCTTAAAAACATTCTGTTGCCATAAGTTACATTAAAGGTATTTGTGGTTACAGTGAAGTATTAAGTGGGTTAAAAACAGACCATTCAAATATTCTCTTTCATTACTTTATATTTGTGATAGGAGCTTTTTGAAAGCCACACACCACATCATCCCGAAACCTGTTGATCCTGAGTTATGGTTGAGAATAAAGATATTTTTAAAATGCTTTGAAACGTGAAGGGTTCTTTATTCAATACGATTTTTTTGAGAATGGTTTGAGAACGAATTTTGTAACATGATAAAAAATAAAAAAAATATATACAATGTTACTCTATGTAACAGTTACAACTTCTCTCTGGCCGCTTTGTTTCTCTCCTGTTGCAAATAATGACTCTTGCTTGCCAGTACATGTTGAAGCTGTGAACATCTTTTATCCTCTAATTGATCATAGATGACTGAGTACTAGTGGCACTCTATCCGTATAACGAAAAACATTGAGACGGGATTGATTGTATTTGCAGTATCGTGTTGACAAACAGCGCACAGAAAAAAGACATATTCCAACTACACCATCAAGACGTGCCTTCTATGAATGTTATTTGTTTATTTATTGGAGTTTAATGACACTTCTGATAGCCAGGGTCACCTCGTGTCGGACAGTTCTACTGGTGGAGGAAGCAGGAGTACCCGGAGAGAACCACCAAGCAACGGCGAGCAACTGTCAGGCTCCCCAACAAACTAACTCCACACAAGCAGGGTTAGCATTGGCTGAAGACAAGAGCACCATCGACGTGCAGTACGCCTTAGTACACAACGTCACATTGCCCCACGTGGGCAATGGGGGTGGGGGGTGGGGGTGGGGATGGGGGGCGAAGTGTTTTGCCCGAGGACACAACGCGGTTGCCGCAGATAGGATTCGAACCGAGGACCTCTCGGCTTGCAGCCTGCACTTCTACCTACTGAGCCACTGCGTCCCCTCTATGAATGTAATTTGAATACTTTGGAGCTTATTTTCGGGGATAAAATAGTTTTAAAGAAATCAGAAATAGGTTTTCGATAATAGTATTTAAAGATATTCATTCAGGAATGAGATACATTTTTCCAAGAAACCCCAAAAGACATATATGTGTCCAGCATTCAAAAGGTTCGATCAAGGGAATACATTAGGGAGGTCCAAAAATGTGATTTCTTGCAATTCTGAAAAAATGCACTCAACGACCCCTGGGGACCTCATTGAGCTTGACCTATATTTTGAATCTCAATCGAGTTTGCACTCGTTTGTTGTTGGCCCCAGTTCCATATGTCATACCATGCTTGAGATATGAGCGTGACCCACATTCAAAGTGTTTGGTCACGCCCATTTTTTGTAGTGTAAAAATTCGTGTATAAACTTCGGGAATACATTGGGGGTCCAAAAATGTGATTTCCAGCAATTCTGAAAAATGCACTCAATTACCTTTAGGGGACCTCAGTGACCTTGACCTATATTTTGAAGCTCGATGGAGTTTCGACTTATTTGGTGTTGGTCCCAGGTCCGTAGGTCATACCACGCCTGATATATGGGCGTGATCAACATTCAAAACACCCCTACGGACACACCTAATGCCCAGGGAATCTGAAAAACATAGGATGCCGAGAACTTGTGACTGTCTGTCAGTATGCCAAAATTCAACGAGATAGGACAATTCGTTTTCGAGTTATCGTGCGGATAAAGAAATGCTTAGAAGACAGAAGACAGGAGAATAAAAAGAAGAGGAGGAAAAAGAAGAAGAAAAAGAAAAGAAAAAAAAACGTATAAAGACAATAGTCTGTGTGTTTCACACAGACTAATTAGGATGTACCGTATCATTTCTCTCAATTGGTCACTTCCAACAGTCCGAAACGAGTACTACAGACCCCCACTTGTATGACCGACTGTGTGTGACACTAGCCCAAGTATCAAATCTGGTCTTTTAAGACAGCACATAAGTAGTAGCAGTGACGACGGAAGCTCGGGGAAGCTGCCCTCCCTGCCTTCGGACCACGAGGAGAGAGAGAGGGCAGAAAATGCCCTTCCCAGGTTCGTCACTCAATTTTTTTTAATGATTTACTCGCGAAGTAAAGCTAAAATACACCCCAAATCCGTTCTGGAAGCTTTCAAAATTCAATGGAGGTGTTGGGGGTGTTTGGGAAGAGGTGCCCGTCCCATAAAGCTAAATTACACCCCAAATCCGTTCTGGAAGCTTTCAAATTCAATGGAGGAGTTGGGGGTGTTTGAGAAGAGGTGCCCGTCCCGATGGGCACCTCCTCTGAAACTCCCCCAACTCGGGCCTTCGAGGCATGCATGCCTCGGCCTGTCATGGCGGGGCTACTAGTGCGAGTAAATGCCCCCCACACTGTTACTGGCAAGAGACAGTTATTATCTTAGACTCTAATCTTGACGCAAATGTCCCGACAGGAACTTTATACGTGATCTAACCATGCATTTTGTTCTGGCATTACCAAGTCCTTAACCCTTTACCTAACCTGAAAAGCAGACGACACTTGCAAAAATAATTCTTGAATAACTAACTTTTTTCATTTTTTGTCTCAAAAACATAGGTTATGACCCCTTGTTGGAACGAGCTCGACGAGCTCGTTCCAACGAGGGGTCATAACCTATGTTTTTGAGACAAAAAATGAAAAAAATAATGAAAATTAATTGGCGATTTTTTAGAATAGCGCTGGCCAGTTTTGGCCGTTACGTTAGGTAAAGGGTTAATATCAGACTCGTCTGGGTACATGCTCTACTACTTTCGTGACAGGTGAGATCGGCACATGGAGGTGATTGTGGTGTTTAAATCTTCCTTATTACCATGTGATCGATCTCCACATCCACTCCAGACATATAAAAGACTGTTTGAAAAATTCCTTTCGAAGATAAATCAATATTCGAATTATTTATTTGTGTGTGTGTATTTTCCGGGTTTACATCACAGGTCACAGGTCACAAGTACTCGGCACAAGCTGGGAAATCGAAAGAAAAATGATATTTGATACCATTTTTGAATCTATGCTGACGTGCCCTTGTTATGGTATATAAATAAGTTAATATTTATATACCATTACAGGGGCACGTCAGCAAAGATTCAAAAATGGTATCAAATATCATTTTTCTTTCGATTTCCCAGCTTGTGTCGAGTACCTGTGGTTTACATCACGCGCTGAGAATGCAGATAAGTGTACCTCGTGTTTTAGTTTATGCCGATCTGAAGGTCGAATCTCGATCGTGCATCGCAGGCCTATAACGAACTAGTTTTAAAAAAATTATTCTAGAAGATAGTGTTATACGTATACATAATGATAAAATAGAACAGCAACCATTTACATAGTTACGCGGTATAACAGTAACAGTAATTATCAAGTTAATAAATAGATGAGGATTCGACAGAAAGCCTGAGACTTATATGAGTCGTCTGCTTTCTACAAGGGCACTTTTCATACTGATGATGACATGAGCAGTAGTGGACCTCGTATACCGCTCCCCAAGTGGCATGATCCCCACCGGAAAGGAATGTAGTTCTATTGCGGTCCTTGTACAAACGCACCGTCAGTGAAGATTTCGCCAAGTGAGCCTTTTGGGTTCAGATGTTCGTTTGCCTACAACTTCACAGAGGCGCACTGTAACTTGAGCAGACAGTCACATCTGGGGGGTAGTGACAGCCCGTCACAAAAACAAACCAAGGAGGAAGTCAATGCTAATTTCATATGTAATGGAGGTTGACCAACAGTCCCCTAGCCAGCGAAATATGAGATTGTTTAAACTACACATTAGGCCAAGAGTAGAAGTGGTCAAACAGAAGAGGGAAGAAATGGAGAAGAAGTAGGCCATCCTGAATACATGATGCATTGTCTGCAATAAAGCTGTGTTTTCACTGTAGATTTTTATCGAACTGTTTTTCCAGTAAAAGACAAAGTTGGTGTCGATCTTCAAAAATCTGCAGTGTGAACACGCAAGACGGATGATTTTCTTTCGATTTTGACAGATCCGATTTTTATCGAAACAATCAAACGCGTTTGATTTCAACTTCTTTTACAGAAAGACTCCTTCGATTTGTCGAAGGGATTACGGTTGATCAGCGTCCAGAGAAAAATCGTACGTCAAAAGTCGTGAGCGCAGCCTTCAGTTTTATGACGTTCGACAAAAATCGATCGACAAAAGACGTTCGATAAAAGGCGTACGATAAAAATGTATTGTGAGTACTTAGCTTAAAACCCTTTACCCAACGAATCGTCCGCATCCGCCCGCGTAAAATGCAAATTCAGCAGCTGAAAAAATATTATTTTTCGAAAAATTTCAACAAAGCCATATCATGTGACCCCTCTTTGGAACGAGCTCGTCGAGCTCGTTCCAAAGTTGGTCACATGATATGGTTTTGTTGATTTTTTTTTTAAAAATTTAAAAAATGATATTTAAAATAATAAATTTTGAAATCGTCTGCGTTGGGTAAAAGGTTAAGAATTCAAATCATTGTCATTGGGTAGCTGATTCAATAATTGCATAATGAGTAAGCAGAGTTTGGTCCTGAAGGTATTAATACTGAGAGTGGAGATTTACAGGTAGGAGAAGTATGAAAGAATATGAGTTGTTGTCACCGGAACCTGACACTCGATTGGATAACACTTCATAAACTGGAGGCTCTAAAGAGCCTGTAATTGCTCACCTAGAATTATATATAAAAATATGATTTCCCATAGGATTTCCATGGTAACTATGAGCTCCAATTGTGGCCATGTTTGCAACATTACATCAACATTACATGAGGATCATTGGTAGAAGGTGCCGCAGTCCTCAATCATGTGACGTTTCAAAACATTTGACTTTGTAGTTTCAGAGGGGAAGATTTTTGCCAAATCCATCAATCAGAATTAGAGAATGTCTCTGGTGGCCATATTTTCCAACCAACAGGAACAAAAAGAGGATCGTTTGTAGAGGGTCTGTTATAGACCATTCCTGCGAAGTTTGGTTCACATCGGCTCAGTCGTTCCAGAGAAGAAGATGAAAATGTGATTTCCTATAGGGTTTTTAGAGTAACTATAAGCCGCAATTGCGGCCATGTTTGCAACATGATCAGCATTAAATGGTGATTGTTGGTAGAGGGTGTCCCAGTCATCAACAATGCGAAGTTTCAAAACATTTGCCCTTTGGTTTCAGAGGAGAATATTTTTCAAAATCCACCACTCAGAATCAAACAATGCTTCTGGCAGCCATGCTTTTCGATGCACGGTAACACAATGAGGAGCGTTTGTAGAGGACCTGCCATAGACTATCCCTGCCAAGTTTGGTTCAAGTTGGCTCAGTAGTTTCAGAGAAAAAGATGAAAATGTGATTTCCCATGGAGTTTCTATAGTAACTATAAATTGCGGTCATGTTTACAACCCGAAGATGAAGATCGTTGGTAGAGGGTGTCTCAGTCACCAACCATGCAAAGTTTCAAAACATTTGGCCTTGTGGTTTCAGAGGAGAATATTTTTCAAAATCCACCAATCAGAATCAAAATATGCTTCTGGCAGCCATCTTGTTCGAAGCACGGTAACAAAATGAGAAGCATGTATAGAGGACCTACCATAGACAATCCCTGCCAGGTTCAGTTCAAGTGGGCTCAGTAGTTTCAAAGAAAAAGATGAAAATCTGATTTCCCATAGAGTTTCTATAGTAACTATAAGCCGGAATTGTGGCCACGTTTACAACCCGAGCACCATGAGACGAGGATCGTTGGTCGAGAGGGTCTCAGTCATCAACCATGAAAAGTTTCAAGACATTTTGCCCTGTGGTTCAGAGGAGAAGACTTTTCAAAATCCACCAATCAGAATCAAAACATGCTTCTGGCAGCCAGGTTTTTCGATGCACGGTAACAAAAATAAGGAGGATTTGTAGAAGACCTCCCGTAGACTATCCCTGCCAGGTTTGGTTCACGTCGGCTCAGTAGTTCGAGAGAAGAAGATGAAAATGTGATATCCCATAGGGTTTCTATAGTAATTATAAGCATCAATTGTGGCCATGTTTACAACCCGATCAACACTAAATGAGGAGCGTTGGTAGAGGGAGTCCCAGTCATCATTTGTGTGAAATATCAAAACATTTGGCCTGGCCGTTTCAGAGGAGAAGATTTTTGAAAATCCACCAACCAAAATCAAAGAATGTCTCTGGCGGCCATGTTTTCCAACCCACGGGAACAAAATGAGGATTGTTTGTAGAGAACCTCCCATTGACCATTCTTGCCAAGTTTGGTTCACATCGGCTCCGTAGTTCCAGAAAAGAAGATGAAAATGTGATTTCCCATAGGGTTTCTATAGTAAATATAAGCCGAAATTGCGGCCATGTTTACAACCCGATCAACACTAAATGAGGAGCGTTGGTAGAGGGAGTCCCAGTCATCATTTGTGTGAAATATCAAAACATTTGGCCTGGCCGTTTCAGAGGAGAAGATTTTTCAAAATCCACCAATCAGAATCAAAGAATGCCTCTGACGGCCACGTTTTCAAACCCAATGGGAACAAAATGAGGATCGTTTGTAGAGGAACTCCCATAGACTATCCCAGTCAGGTTTGGTTCACGTCGGCTCAGTAGTTCCAGAGAAGAAGATGAAAATGTGATTTCTCATAGGGTTTTTATAGTAACTGTTAGCCGCAATTGCGGCCATGTTTGTAACCCGATCAACATTAAATGAGGATCGTTGGTAGAGGGGATCCCTGTCTTATTTTGGTGAAATTTTAAAACATTTGGCCTGGCGGTTTCAGAGGAGAAGATTTTTGAAAATTCACCAACCAGAATCAAAGAATGCCTTTGGAAGCCATGTTTTTCATCCGACGGGAACAAAATGAGATCGTTTGTAGAAGGCCTCCCATAGACCATTCCTGCCAAGTTTGGTTCACACGGGCTCAGTGGTTACAGAGGAGAAGATGAAAATGTGAAAGGTTTACGGACGACGACGGACGCCAAGTGATGTGAAAAGCTCACATGGCCTTTTAGGCCAGGTGAGCTAAAAATAAGACTGTTTTCCTCAGTATTAAAAAATTCAGAACCGATGAGAAGTGTGGACATATATATAGAAAAGGGGAGTGAGTTGGTCGTTTCATTGCGTGCGTTAAGAAAGATTGGGCAATGTAGAAGAAAGTGTTGAAAAGACTCGCGCTCCCCACACTGGCAAAGTGGACATGGTGCTAGATGATTTTCGCATACACGTTAAGACTGTTACAAAGTAACCACAACCTACAGTGGTGAAAACGAACTGGTTGATCCGATGTCACGGTCCAAGTTGTGTGTGGTTTGGGTTATTTTTTGTCAACTCTATCGCGGGAACTCCCCACAGTGGTGGAGGACGAACCACCTGGGGAGATTAGTGATGTTTTGGTTGGGGGTGGGCGTCTGCTGGAACGGTAGCAACCCCAGGTATCAATTCGTCTCTTCGGAGCCCCGGGGGTTCCAGGTCAGTTCAATAACAGTAATTGAAAGAGTCCATATTCATTATTTGGGGGTAGCCCCATTAATATTATCAACGGCAGCCTTGGGAGTGCATGTTGGAAATATTGATTGGTCAGACCCACACATTCACTAAGCAGTCATCATACTTTTTATAATTATAACGTGTCAAGGTTCTGGGCCGGCAAGCGACATAGGCACACACCCCTCTCGCGTCTGAGGGAAAGGTGCGTATGGAAGCTAGCTATGCTGTCCAAGAAATATGCAACTGCGTCAGTGTTCATTGTGAAGAAGCGTTTTTTTTTTCGTTGCTAAATTAAACTAGAGGCGTGACTGTCCCAGATGGGCCTGTCTATACCCCGCCGCCAAGATTATTCTAAGACGAAAAGGGTCATAACTCTAGCAAAAAAAGCCTGATCGAAACTATAATCACACCTGCACTGGACCCCATCGTACACACAGCTTGGACCGTGACATCGGATCTAGAGGCGGACGGGCAGACGGACAAGGTGATTCCAGTATATCCCCTCCCCCAACTCATTGCGGAGGAAGGGATATAATAACACATGAGTGTGATCCCATTCGAAGTCTGTTTTCCTAAGTCGGAGTGAAATGTTGCAATTAATTGACTTACACCTTTTCATTGAGTCATTCAACTTTTGCTGGGCGGTTTTTCAGTTTTCCAGTTCGGTTCTGGTTTTTGCAGCAACCCGGAAAACCGATCCGTAAGATTCAGCAAAAAACGCCCGAACGGTTTTACTGTGTTTGTGTATAAACCGATTAAAGTATCTTACTGGGAGATGATTGGGCTAGTGACCACTATGGACTCTCGTCACTACGTCTACCCGGCAAAAGGACGAATACATCGTGTTCTGATTGTCACATTTTCACCCTTATTGACTCGTCTACGAGACGAGTCAATAAGAGAGAAAATGTGACCATCAGAACACAATATCGATTTGATGAATTGTATTCATTTGTTACCCTGAATTATGATTTTTTTCTGACTGAATAGGCTTGGCAACCCGAAAGAATGATCAGATGGAAGTAAGTCAGAACCTTACTTACAGGCAGGCTTTTGCGTCGTACAAATTACTGCGGATTTTTTTCCAGGTTAAGGCGCGTGAAGTGTTATATATTATCTGCGCTTAACACATAGAAAAAACGAACCGAAATCGAGGTTTTTTCCTCCCAGCTCAACATTCAACGAACTTGTAATGACGTATTGGAATGGTTAGCCGTTTTTTGTTCCTCCCTCCACGATTTAGGGTACTTTCCGTAAAGCAAACCTAACGAAATTCGGCTCACTTATTAACTTTTAACCCTTTACCTAACATGAAAAGCAGACGACACTTGCAAAAAAAATTCTTGAATAACAAATTTTTTTCATTTTTTGTCTCAAAAACATAGGTTATGACCCCTCGTTGGAACGAGCTCGACGAGCTCGTTCCAACGAGGGGTCATAACCTATGTTTTTGAGACAAAAAATGAAAATATTTTGAAAATTAATTGGCGATTTTTGAGAATAGCGCTGGCCGGTTTTGGCCGTTACGTTGGGTAAAGGGTTAATTTTAGTTCTCAACTAAGGCCGCGATTTGTGATTTCGAGCCTTTATCCAAAACAGAGCCCAATTTAGGCATTGTTTCTGAAACTTTTAGTTGCAACGTCAGTATTAAACTTTCGTACTCAAAACTTTTGAAAAATATTCTCCGACAAAAAACATATCTAAAAATGTGGGACCGTCCTGGGAAATTGATAACCGTTTTGAGCAACTTTTCAGGTGACGTTATTGACGCGACGTAACGAAAAATTAAATGGCAGCCAATTTTCTTAAAATTTTAATCTCCCGTGGAACAAAACATTTAAGAGATAGCTGATTTTCATTTTTTCGATTTGTCGCCATTTTTTAGGTTTTAACGTCTCTTCAGATTTTGGGGTCTGTATTGACATTTCTCATTAAAAACGTGGATTTTCCAACACTCATAACTCTCCATAATAATACAAATAGCTAGTAAATTTCACACGCTATAACGTCGATGTTGTCTCTTTTAAATACAGTAATTACTATTTCAGTTGTCAAATTGACGTCTTTTGAGTGAACGTTTAATACTAACCACACCCATTACCGTAGCACTTACAGAAACTTCGCATGTTGACGTGACAGTAACAGTTCAAAAGCTTTGCAAGGTTTGTTTGCGAACGACGAAAAACTTCTGAAGTTACAAAGCAAAGGACGTCAAAAATGAAAAAAATGTACCAATTTCAATTTGTGTCAAGCCTATATATAACCATTAGAACTTACGGAGACCAAACTTCGCATGCCGACGGGGACCAAACTTCGCATGCCGATGCGGCAGTGACAAGCCTGAAGCACTGCGAAGTTTGTTTGTGGTCGCCGCAAAACGTTTAAAGTTACAATGGAAATAACGTCAAGAAGGAAAAATACTCCTTT
Organism: Pictodentalium vernedei; assembly: GCA_031216915.1. Classification (NCBI taxonomy): domain Eukaryota; kingdom Metazoa; phylum Mollusca; class Scaphopoda; order Dentaliida; family Dentaliidae; genus Pictodentalium; species Pictodentalium vernedei. Next base: position 391,474,434 of record CM062296.1, on the reverse strand, counting down.
CAACTTGTGTCATGCCTGCAGCCATCACTGTACAGATCAGACTTGGCCACCAAAACGGCATTGGTCGCCAAAACTGCGTTGGTCGCCTTCTAGGCGTTGGCGGTGCTTCGTTTAAATGACGACTGAAAATGTGCTTTGTGATTCCCAAAAATATCTAGTTTTAATTGGATTTGGCCGCCCATCACGCATCACAAGACGTCTACACTAATACGTCTTAAATCGATGTTTGATTCAGTGCCTTTCAAGGTCGGACAATGAATGTGTTTGGGTAAAATATATAAGTACAGTTAAAACTAGAAGTCCTGTCATGAAATGCGCACAAATAGCACGTCGATCTGCGCGTTCATCTACGCGTTATGACCATAGTAAGGCTATCAAATTCTGTACATATGGCCTATGCACAAGCAATGTTTCAGCCAATGGAGCTCCGGGTAGCCTAGATAAGGACACCTTTCGTGACAGGACTTCTAGTTTTAACTGTAAATGAGGCTAGTTTCAAAGATAATGCAACTCTTTTTGGACGTTGCTGTGCCCAAATTTATTGTTTGTACTCTTGGGATTATAACCCTTCGTATTTTGCTTTTGAAAATGCAATCGGTAGGTCCATAATGTTTACATAAACATCACCTACGTGACAAATAGACAAATCTGCGAGCGTTTCAAACAAAATCATCACGCAATTTTTCATTCATATATATTTTTTCTGCGATGTTGCTCATAACCCCATCAATGAAACGACATCAAGCCCATCTTGTTCGAATGAAGAGTTTGAAAAGTATGTTCTGGCAGCCACGGCTGAACAACATAAACATCGTAGGCTAATCTATAGACGTTATAACCGTTACTTATTCCCAGTTCCTAATTCGACATTCGTTATCAACCAATCTTATCGGAGAGAATCTTCCATCCAAACGGTGGGCCACGCCATAAGTGTGCCCAATCAAACGAGAGACCAGACCAAGAAATGAGCTTAACGAATTAACTAACTGGCAGGCCTAGGTACGAAGGATGTTCAAAGGAAAAAACGAACGATCCGACGACGATCCTCCAATTCCGATAATCCTCAGATAGAATGGCTCTATGATTCCAAATTACCCGAGTGAGAAGCTGGGGACCCTGAGAAAATTAGGGGTATGCTTCATTACGGGATTTCTTCCTCGCGACTCCTATACCTACATACGATGATCGACGAACCGAAACGTTTCCTTCAATGACAGTAACATAGTACAAACTGACAGAGAGTAGGGTACGGTTAATGGAAAGATTTGCTTGGTTGTCTGAAATGCTGGAGTGATTTGATTAGACCCCTTAGCACGTTGGTTGATTTCAGAGGCAGTCATAACACAGCTAGAAAAGGCATACGTTGTGAGACAATATGATTCGGAGTAATGTCAGGATAGGTAGGAAACTGGGATTTTAACCCGGGATAGAAAACGGAAAAAAGAATTGAACGTCGCCCCCCCCCCCCCCCCCGTACCACGTGACTATGTCCATAACATTTTGTACCACAAGATGGACGGTATTTCCGATAATTCTTCTCGTCTATTTTTTTCGGTACTTCGATCGAACGCACCTACATAAGACACCAAGCCTGTTAAAGATCTCTCCTCAGCATTGTAATCACGTTCTCCACAGAAACAAGATGGCTGCCCCAATCAAACAAAATGGATGACGGGAACAATGCACAATAACATGACCCATCTCCCACCATGAGCACTGATCACTTGATCTGACGTCACTTCATAGGTCCTCAACTAGGTCTCCCCAGAATTGATCTTTTCCATCGCTAATAACACGATTGCGTCGCTTCTTTGGAACGTTACACCATACGCGTAGCCACTAATCTGCTTCAAGAAGGTTACATTCTGTGCTTTCAAACTGATAAGAAACCATCTTCTCCTCTCTTGGGAGTGTTATCCGATATGACATCAAAGTGATCAATTCACAATCTGTCAATTTATTACATTTGCATATTATATTTTAACACGCCAGAGTTTCAATATTTTTTGTGTTCATTTTTCGCAGCAACGGTAATTTCAACAAAAATGACTCATTTAACTGATATTTAAATTAAGTGATAATTAATCTGTTTAGAATGACAGCAGGTGTTGTGACATGCAGTTCTTCATCCCTTCTCTTAAACAAAGAATTACAAAAAAGATCCGCAGTCTGGAAGACATGGTTTGGGTTTATTGGGAACAGGAAATTTTCTTTGATTTTGATTTTACCCCAGTTATTATTATTTGCTTACAATGCGGTGAAAAGGTCACGTGATATCTAATTATCCTCAGGGGACTAGGGAGATGAGTGGCCCCTGTTTGTCCCACCACAACTTGAATTTTACTCTGTCGAACCTTATGTACACATAGCCAGGGGCATCGATAGCCGTATGGGGGAGGGGAAGGGTGTAAACCTGATTTATCCCGTCTGTCATGGCTCAAGCCCGACTCACTAATACACAAAACGACACACGCGTGTGAAAGGGTTAATCGATATGGCTCGAGTGCCGCGCGGAAGGATAAATCGAAAGGCCGCAGTCTTATCCTTCCGCGATGGCACAAGTGCCATATCGATTAACCCGTTCTATATTTATTACATTCCTTCACGTCTATAAAAACAATTATTAGAAGGACACTCAGCAATTCATTTCACAACTCACCCCTTGAGTTCCAATGTATTCTATGTGCCAGTAGGCACATAGAACACATTGGAACCCAGGGGACGAACTGTCAACAAAAACACATTTTATCGCCAACCAAATTTGGGAGGGTGCCCATGTTACTATTTTAGCTATAGCTAGGATTCAAATTGTATTTGCACGATTTGTAGAAAATTCCAGTGAAATTTCGCTTCGATTTAAACATAGTTCGTCAGCGATTTTCGTTCAGTACATACGTGCGGAACGGATTTTCACTTTCCACATGGTTTAGTGTTGCTACATATGGGGATTTCATAGAACAAGCGTGTAATAAATAGAGGATATGGAATGAGTGTTTTTCTCATATAATATTTATGAAACGAGTCTAAGAATTACCGTTTGGGCGAGCCTCTGGCGAGCCTAAACGGAAACTTCGGACGAGTTTCATAAATATTATATGAGAAAAACACTCATTTCATATTCTATTTATCAAATGATACACACACGCACAAATTAGCCACTTAGTATGACTTTTTAACCCACCACCTAACTTGAGTTGCAGACGGCACTTGGAAAAAACATCCTCGTATAACTAAAAATTTTCATTTTTTGCTTCCAAAACATAGGTTATGGCCCCCATTGGAACGAGGGCGACACGCTAGTTCCAATGAGGGGTCATAACCTATGTTTTGGAAGCAAAAAGTGAAAACATAAAAAAAATGAATGGTGTTTTTCTTGCGCGAGACGGTTTTTGCCGTTACGTTACGTAAAAGATTAATACAATATAACCCACCCTAAATAGGACATATAACGTAAATTCTCCCTACTGAAATTATGCAAATGTGACCCAGTTGTATTTTGTTTAGCCAATCAAATTGTTCAGTTTTGAAATTGACCAATGAAAGCTCCCAACAATTATTACAAATTATGAAAATGCGGCCCAGTTGTATTTTGTTCAGCCAATCAAATTGTCTAGTTTTGAAATTGACCAATGAAATTGACGGAAGGCTTTATTTATTACTGATTAATATGAAAACAAAATATCAAATGTTTTAAAGTGAACAAAACGGACGATACATATGATAAATACTGCTACTATATCATCAAGGAATGCCTTCGTCGATGCATTTGGAATATTAGTTATTCGTGATTATAGTTAAAAAGATCTCAAGATTTCTTGGAAATTTATTATTGAATTAATAAATATTCATGTAGCAGTTGAAACGCAACTTCTTATTTAGTTAACACGCACCGTGTCGGTACTCCAAATTGGTAATGCTGAGATCTAAATAGTCAGAATCAAGTACTACAGATCTCCATTTGTATGGCCGACAGTGTGTGTGTCACAAGTCCAAGTATCAATTCTAGTCTTTTAAGATAGTTTATGATTACCAGCAAGATAGAATTGATATCTTAGACTCTGTCAGAAAACGGGCCTTGTCGTTGCTGGGGAAAATAGATTCACGCCGCGTATTCAACCAAAACTCAAGCAGTGTCGCCTGAACACGTGCGTGAACGTATGTCTCACCGTAACGAACCCACCCATTTTTGTTTGGTGGTTCTTATCCTGAAGGGGTAATGACTTTTCCTCGAAAAGCATAAATCAACAGGGGTTCACTGGATACAACAATTTTAATACATATAATTCTGTGACCCCCCCCCCCCCCCCCCCCCCCCACACACACACACTTTCAAAAAGTCGGGATATTGCACAGATGATACCGGCATTTGCAGCGAGTACCGGAGGCGCGATCGATCATAGAGTGGTTGGAGGGGGTTCCTCCCCAACAAAATTTTGAAATCAGTTATTAAATGGAGTGGGTGGGGGGAGGAGGGGAGGTGGCGTTGCGGTAACCGGTTTTCGTCAGATCACCAATGTTAAGCAACATCGAGCCCGGTTAGTCCTTGGATGGGTGACCGTCTGATTTCGGACTCCAGCGTTGAGTCCTTGGGAAAGGCACTTAACCCCGAATGTCCACATTGGGGCACGATGACGCCGTGTACCAAGGCGTACTGCATTTCTATGGTGCGCATGTATTCAACCAATCTAACCCTGCCTGTGCTGCAATGCGGAGTTATGATGTTGGGGAGCTGGCAGCTGCTCGTCGTTGCTCGGTAGTTTTCTCCGGGTACTCCGGCTTCTCCCACCCGTAAAACTGTCACCGACCCGATATGACCTCGGCTTTTAAAGTGCCTTTAAACCTTAATAAATAAATTAAATGGAGTCATCTGGTGGCTATTGCGATAAAAAATCACGTTATTTTTTGGCTGTCAAAATGACGTTTTTTTAGCAGCAGGTTTCATATTTCCAAGTTCATAATGAGTATTCAATGACCTAGAGCTACAGCTATTGACTGCACAATTCTTGAAGTGATAACTTGGTTACGTCAAGTTGATTTAATAAAGTTATTACTTCAAGAATCATGCAGTCCAGAATTACAGCCGTTGGTCAAGTGCGTGGCTTCATTCACAATTCAGCCCCCTTCTTAACTGTTAGCACGGGAGTGAAAGAACATACCAAACCCGCAAAAATTAAAATACAGTCTTTCGGGTTATGTTTGGACGTGGGGATGGGGGTGGGGTGGGTAGGCGTAACCAAGAATCTTTTACTCCTGCCCCCCCCCCCCCCCCAGGGGTTACTACCTCGGGCCCCCTTCCACTCCCCGGCCCCGGATCCGTGGCCAAATTGTGCATACATGGATATTGTATTACAGAACACACAGGGTGATTTTGTACTTGTCCTCTAAGTAGGTGGATATACATATATTTCCGACATATTCTTGCCAGCCTGGTAGAAAGTTTGGGACTCAACAAGCTAATCTGCAATTTATGGACCACCAGATAACTAACTTATCAGTGCTCCTTAAACTGCAGATTTGCTTGGTGAGTCACGAGTTTTTACTTGCTGTCAGGTGTGGTCAGTGGTTGATGCCCATGTGCGTTGTTTTGCATAAGCCAAATTCCAGCCAGCGGACCTCCGAGTGGAATTCAGAAATCCCTTGACTTACAGTACGAGTCGAAATAAGTTGCAGAATAACCACTATAAACAAGGATGCATCTTCAACTACACCAATAACACAAAAACCTGACATCATTTTCGGGAAAGCTCTCACAGAAAGCTTTCCAGCAAATTATTTCGGGTTCTTGTGCTATTTATGTAATGGCAGTGGGCTACTTTGTTCTTGCGGTTATGCTACAACTTATTTTGATTCATACAGTATTTGTGGACTTGAACATATGCTGCTACCTTGTACCATGCATTTATACTCATATGAAGTCTTTTTTTCCAGACATTTCATACTCAGCTATTAAATGTTATTTTTCTATCTTTATTGGTATTAAATCGAAAACGCACATTTTCTCGTTTCAAGCAAAACATTATGTTTGTTTCTATCGCACGTATGACAGTCTTGACAGATGGTCTGATCGAAGTGTTTACCCGAAGCAACCTCTGACCTCGCATATCATTAACGTCAAAGATGGCGAATCGGCAATGGGCTTATTTTAAGCTATCACCTTGACAGACTCCAATCCAGGTGATAATTTCGCCTGCCCGCGCAGACTTAACCCTTTAAACCCCAGAGGCCATTTTCCTGGCCGGGTCACAAGTTACGACATAATGTCATTAAGTGGAATGGCTGCAAGGTAAATGTGTGGAGTGGACCAATATCAATATTTTCAACGTGTAGCCCTAAGGCTGCACTTGAAAATATTAATTGGTCTTACCCCAAATAATGAATATGGACTCTTCCAATTTCTTCCATTGAACTTACATGGAAGATACCATCAGTGTTCAAGGGGTTAAATTTCACGACTGAAAAAATGAATGGGGGCACGTTAACGGCGCCCGTACGCATAACGATGCTTGACGTGCACTTCAGACAAGGAGTCTATGATACCGACATCCGGCAATGTCGTGGCAAACGCCATGTCGTGGCTTTTTCTTTTAACATGTCAGCTATTGTGCAATGGCATGTATTAATCTACTGCCAGACGAGACAAAGAATTTCAATGTGTGTGTGTGGGGGGGGGGGGGGGTGGGGTGGGGAGGTGGGGGGGGGATTTCCGTTCCTGTCAACAGAACACTGCACAATACGAAACAGTTTCCACTTTCCACTGACGATTTTTAGTAATTGAATGAAAATCCAAGACTTTCGGGGGCGGTTTTGAAGTCGAGAATACAGGAAGCAGGGAGGAACATGGCACAAAACGTGTTTGTAATTTGTGATATGTAGATATATACACGGAAACTGCAATTCTATAAGTAAAAATCGTACAAGTAGTCTATCAGTTTGGGAGGTTTTGTGAGTCAATTTTTTACGTACATTTTGTCAGCCATCTTGAGTTTCTCAGCGTTACACAAAACTGACGTGACGAAAAGCACTAATTGTTCTTGATGATCCTACCAAAGCTGATACATACACGTTAATATGTGAAATATTGTCGTTATTTTTGTTTTCTTTTGGTATAGTAGGCATCAAGATAGCCATCTCAAAGTCGTCCACGAAATGAATATGTAGTCCCTTGAGAAGAACAAGGTGCCATCGGCAATACTAAGGCATTGCAGATGGCACATTTTTTGTCTGTCTCAAGGGACGATGTGTACTTGGTAAGAAATGAGACTAGAATTAATTTTATTGCATGGAATGATGAATACTATGCAATTAAATATTTAGCAGTATTTTTAGGTATATTATCGTTTTTTTTTTAAATTTTATTACGTTATTGCAGCAATCAAGACAGGCATCTTAACTTCGCCTAATTGATGAATAAATGTTTTTAATAAGGAATTAACCAAACATAGTTTTCCTTACATGACAATTAGCAAACTACTGACCAGTTCGCTATTATGGTGACCATATTGGTGAACATTTTTGCAGCTCCTTGATATCATACAAAACACATGTTACCCTCTACACAAAACACAGCTGAAAGATACTTGGCAAACATAAATTGAATATCATAGCATTAAACATAGTGTGCGATCACTCACTTAAACGAGCTAGACGAGCCCATTCCAGTAAGGGGCAATAAGCTATAATTGGAGGCCGAACTTGAAAAAAAATAATAAATTTTTGAATGGCGACATTTGAAATAGCGCCGGTCGGATATGGCGGCAACGATAAGCAAATGGTTAATAAATGGTTGGAGTAGATGGTTTGAGCCAACACTGTTACATTCAGTTATTTCCCTACCGTGAAAATTTAGCAAGTTGTATTAGTTTTGTGTTGTGGCAGCGATCTTGGAGGCCACCTTGGGGTTTTTGATTTTGTGATGCATGTGATAAATACGTTTTGAATGGCGACATTGGAAATTGTGCTGGCGGGATATGGCCGTACCGATAAGCAAATGCTTAATAAATGGCGTGAGTATTGAAGTTGAACCAACATCCATATGGATCACATCCAATTATTTTCCTATCGTGAAAATTTAGCAAGTTGCAATAGTTTTTGGTTGTAGCAGCGATCGTGGAAGCCATCTTGAGTTTTATGATTTTGTGATTCAAATTTCACGAAAATATTATTTGGCATTATTGAATTGACCCCTTAAAGCATTAGAAGTAGATTTTAACCGTTTACTTGACACGAAAAGCAGACGACACTTGCAAAAAAAATTCTTGAATAACTCATTGTTTTCATTTTTTGTCTCAAAAACATAGGTTATGATCCCTCACTGGAACGAGCTCGACGAGCTCGTTCCATAGAGGTGTCATAACCTATGCTTTGGAGACAAAAAAATAAAAAAAATCATGTCAATTAATTGGCGATTTTTTGTGAATAGCGCTGGCCGGTTTTGGCTGTTACGCTGGGTAAAGGGTTAAAGTGAACATCTCAATATAACTGTATGTCATCGGTGGAAGTCGTGACAGCTATCTTGGCGGTCATTTTAAATTTAGCCCTTCTTGCCCATGATTTAACCCTTTACCTAACATGAAAAGCAGACGACACTTGCAAAAAAAATTCTTGAATAACTAATTTTTTTCATTTTTTGTCTCAAAAACATAGGTTATGACCCCTCGTTGGAACGAGCTCGACGAGCTCGTTCCAACGAGGGCTCATAACCTATGTTTTTGAGACAAAAAATGAAAATATTTTGAAAATTAATTGGCGATTTTTGAGAATAGCGCTGGCCGGTTTTGTCCGTTACGTTGGGTAAAGGGTTAAAATCTGTTCTCTCGATTTTCTAACTTCCCGAGAGATTCTCTTTATGAATGACCAACTAAAATTACAGGGTATAAATTTCACAGAAGAACCCCAGTATTCGATGCTTTGAAGTTAGACTAATCGCATCACATTTAGATGCTCTGTCGCAGAAGGTGGAATACAATGCCTTCATGACAGAATAAACTTTAACAGAATTCTTTTGATCGGATCATAACCCTGAATATGGGCTGTCTCGTATTTTGCAGTCGAGACAACAAAGACGGGCAATACAAGACCAGACTGCTGACTCACAGAAAAACTGAAGTTTCCTTCGATCTCTAGAAAAACTTAATAGCTTTGCTGTCAAATGAGGCTATATTTTCAGGAACTTACGTCAGCAAAATCAAAATGGACTGCAGAGATTGCTGATCACAGGAGAATTGTTGGATAAATAAAACTGTGCTTTTTCACCCTTTACGAGTCGCGACCCGTCGGTGAAGTAATATTTTTTTTTTCAATTACTAAACATTTACAGTTTTGCTTCAGAAACATACATGGGCGCCACTACGCCCCCCCCCCCCCTCCCAATATTTTTTCAGTTGTGATATTTTTCAACTGTCTCGAGGGGGGGGGGGAGGTGGGGGTCGGAAAAAAGTTGAAGTACACGATGCCGGGGTCGATGGGTAGTCAAATGGCTCAAAAACAATTTTTCCAACCCCTTGCAAATTTTTTCCTTGTGCCATTTTATGCCAAAGTGAACACTTTAAAATGATTTAGACTAATATACACACATTATAGCCCTGTTAGGGAGTTGTTTTCATGGTTATGTTGATCTATCTGGTCAAAATACCTCTGAAAAATCTCGGGGTCACATAAGAAATGCCCAGAAACGCTAGAACATTTTTACCACATGAATATATGTAAGCCTCAAATAGTCTTTATTGGTCGCACGCAAAAAACTATTTGAGCTTATTTATGTGGTAAACAGGCTTTGCTTATTGTCACTTCAACAACTTGGCTATACCATGACATGCCCGTTTTAACGCCGGAGCAAAGACCTAGCCTGTGGTTAGTTTACTGGAAAAACCAGGAATAACGCCCAATAACACAGTATATTACCAGCTAAATACATCACAACGTATGTATTATATTATCACATACTGACAAGGCATAAAAGTCCAGAAAAGTGCTAAAAAATATATGATATATGATCCTGAGAAGGATGGGTGTCCAAATATTGTTGAATTTTTTTTTTTTTTTTTTTGCAGGATACGGGGTGGGTGTTCAAGATGACCGGAAAAAATATATGGAAAATAAGAAAAATCTTGCCATTTGGGGGTGGGTGGGTATCCGGGAATGTCGAATGCAAAAAAAAAAAAAAAAAAAAAAACACCCCAAAAAAACACGACATCGTGTACTGCAATTTTTTCCGAACTCCCTCCCTGACTGTCTAAGATATCAATTCTCTCTCCTTAGTTATCATGAACTTTCTTAACCCTTTACCTAACATGAAAAACAGACGACACTTGCAAATAAAATTCTTGAATAACTAATTTTTTTCGTCAAAAACATAGCTTATGACACCTCATTGGAACGAGCTCGTTCCAATGAAGGATCATAAGCTATGTTTTCGAGAGAAAAAATGAAAAAAATAATGAAAATTGTTTTGGCCGTTACGTTGGGTAAAGAGTTAAAAGATGCGAGTTCATTCTTGGACATGTGTCACACACACACACAGTAGGTCATACATATTGAGGTGTGTAGTTCCCGATTCGGATTGTTGGAGACGCGGCATGACCATTTTGGAATATTGGTTCAGTGCGTGTTACTTGAATGAGTGATGTGGTTTTGAGTACACATTGACAGGACGCCGAAAGTGACGTCATGTCACGTGACTCAGTTGCGCCATGTTCTGTTGTCATGGTAACCCGCGTGAGCGGCCATCTTGTGACTTCATCCCCATAGTGATACGTGGTGTTAGTGCGCGTGCGCAGCGTGTGTTGTTAAGGTGATACGTGTTTCCGTCGTCCATTTTGTATACTGGAGGCCGTCTTGATTTCTATGGTAGCACGTGGTTAGTATGTTATCTAAAACCTTCTAATAAAACAGGGGGTATGTTCGGAGGGTATGTTCCTTTGACCAGGAGTAGTTCGCCAATTCGTAGAATTACTACAAACAACCCGATAATCCCTCCAAATACCAAAAACGACTTTACTTGATACGGATTCTTTAAGAATCCTGTTAGGACTGCCATACCATGGATTTTAAAAGTAGCACGTAGTGCTATTGTACCGAGGGTGGCCCCGGGAGTAAGTTCGATTGTATAGGAGTAGTTTCTGGCTCGGATTTTCCCCAAATCCTCGGATACTTAGTAGAATTACCGCAAACATCCTGACAATTGTTTACTTGGTTCAGATTCCCCCAGGATCCCTTTTTGGAAAACGTCTGTGGCTATGGAATCCCTTTTTATCGTATGAGGCCATGAGGGCTATGCGAAAATCCATCAATGAAGTCTAATTTACTATCCCTCTTAGTCTCGTTTCGGTTGACTCAATGAGGCCACGAGGGTCATGGAAAAACCGCTTTAACTTTACAGAATCGGCTTGGAATCCCACTTACGGAATCCCTTTCATAGCCTGTCTATAGATATTTTAAATTGAACGCTGTATAAAATGGTACAAAGTGGAGAACATGAAGCAATCTGACCGAGGGTACAGTTGTGACAGAGATATGTATAGCTAGGAAGTAGTTTTACAAGTCAATATTAATGGTTGAGACATGGGGCAGAATACCGATAGCCAATAGTAATGGAACAAGGCCGCAATAGCTCAAGAATGCTGTAGAAGCTAATGATAGGACAGATAGACCATAAACAAGTAGTGGCCTTAGAGTTTTGGAGATAAGATGGAAGTCGTTGGTAAGACTAGTTGTATAGTAGCTGTATAGGAGCCATGTAGGAGCACGATCATAGGTATCCTTAAATACTGAAGTGAGGCTAAGAAGGATAGTAAATTAGACCTCATTGGGGGATTTGTTCATGGCCCTCGTGGCCTCAAGCGAAGTGAGGCTAAGAGGGATAGAAAATTAGACCTCATTGATGTTGTTTTTCATGGTCCTCGTGGCCTCAATCGAAATGGGGCAAGAGGGATAGTAGAATAGACCTCACTGAGGGATTTCTCATGGCCCTCATGGCCTCATACGACAAACTAGAGGCTCTTAGGAGCCTGTAATCGCACACCTGGAACTACATATAAAAATGTGATTTCCCATAGGTTTTCCATGGTAACTATCAGCTGCAATTATGGCCATGTTTGCAACATTACATCAACATTACAAGAGGATCATTGGTAGAAGGTGTCCCAGTCCCCAATCATGTGAAGTTTCAAAACATTTGACTTTGTAGTTTCAGAGGGGAAGATTTTTGCCAAATCCATCAATCAGAATCAGAGAATGTCTCTGGTGGCCACATTTTCCAACTAACGGGAACAAAAAGAGGATCGTTTGTAGCGGGCACGCCATAGACCATTCCTGTGAAGTTTGGTTCACGTCGGCTCAGTTGTTCCTGAGCAGATGATGAAAATATGATTTCCCACAGGGTTTCTATAGTAATTATCAGACGCAATTGCCGCCATGTTTGCAACACGATCAGCATTAAATGAGGATCGTTGGTAGAGGGTGTCCCAGTCATCAACCATGCAAAGTTTCAAAACATTTGGCCCGATGATTTTAGAGGAGAAGATTTTTCAAAATCCCCCAATCAGAATTAAAACATGCTTCTGGCAGCCATGTTTTTCGATGCATGGTAACAAAAATGAGGAGTGTTTGTAGAAGACCTCCCATAGACTATCCCTACCAGGTTTGGTTCACCTCGGCTCAGTAGTTCCAGAGAAGAAGATGAAAATGTGAATTCCCATAGTGTTTCTATAGCAACTGTGAGCTGCAATTGCGGCCATGTTTACAACCCGATCAACATTAAATGAGGACAGTTGGTAGAGGGGGTCCCAGTCATCATTTATGTGAAGTATTAAAATTCATAACATTTAGCCTGGCAGTTTCAGAGGAGAAGATTTTTCAAAATCCACCAACCAGAATCAAAGAATGCCTCTGGCGGCCATGTTTTGGAACCCACGGGAACAAAATGAGGATCGTTTGTAGAGGACATCACATAGACCATCCCTGCCAAGTTTGGTTCACGTCGGATCAGTTGTTCCAGAGAAGAAGATGAAAATGTGATTTCCCATAGGGTTTCTATTGTAATTATTAGCTGCAACTGAAGCCTGTTTGCAACCTGATCAACATTAAATGAGGATCGTTGGTAAAGGCGGTCCCAGTGACCAACCGTGCAAAGTTTCAAAACATTTAGCCCTATAGTTTCAGAGGAGAAGATTTTTCAAAATCCACCAATCAGAATCAAAGAATGCCTCTGGCGGCCATGTTTTCAAACCCATGGGAACAAAATGAGGATCGTTTGTAGAGGACCTCCCATAGACTATCCCTGTTAGGTTTGGTTCACGTCAGCTCAGTAGTTACAGAGAAGAAGATGAAAATGTGATTTTCCATAGAGTTTCTGTAGTAACTGTAAGTCGCAATTGCAGCCATATTTGTAACCCGATCAACATTAAATGAGGATCGTTGGTAGAGGGGTCCCAGTCATCATTTATGTGAAGTACCAAAACATTTGGCCTAGCGGTTTTAGGCCAGGTGAGCTAAAAAGTGAACGAAGAATTTTGTAGTGTGAAGCAGGGGCGCATTTTGTCGGTTTGCGAGATTGTTCATAAAATTTTATGTTTCTTCATTGGCTTAAATACATTGTTTCTCCAAATACTATATCATCCACAGTCTTCAGATGTGGCATACACCAACGTTTTCCTGGTCTTTCTGTTTCCACAATACATGATTGACACTTGGGGATTCCGTAGGTGTTTGTGGAGGATGTTGGTACTGGGTCACCCTGTCACTTGCTGAATCTGCAGATGTCACAACTTCTCCGAATTGGGCGGGTTCATTCGAAACCATCTCTATTATTCGAAAAAATCGAATCCTGGAGAGATTTGGATTGCATTTAATTCATTACTGCCCACTTTCTGAAGATATCAACTCACCCTACAGTTTTTTCATGAATAAAATATTTTTTTATTGTAGATTAACGATACTTTTGACAGCCAGGGTCACCTCGCGTCGGACAGTGTTATAGGTGGACGAAGCCGGAGTATCTGGAGAGAAACACCGAATAACGGCGAAAAACTGTCAGACTCCCCAAAATACCAACACCACACAAGCAGGGTTAGCATTTGTTGAAGGCAGGTCCACCATCGACGTGTACGCCTTAGCACACGGAGCCACCGTGCCCCCGGACCCCAAGTGGGCAGTCGGGAAAAAGTGCCTTGCCCAAGGAGATGAATAAGATTAAACGTATCCGATCTAACCAGGTAGCGCAGTTGGAAAAGTCTTAAAATGACATTTGAAGCGATAGTGAAGATTGCGTTACGCCTCGTTTGCACAATTTTTCGTCCGTTAAGTGCACCAAGGCACCATCTGCAACGCTTTGGCGTTGCAGATGGCGCCTTGTTGCACTCAAAGGACGATAAATGACCTTTTTCCGACCACCATTGTGATACCTGTCAATTTTCTAATAGTTTAGTATTCCTGTTGATATTGGGTTCACGACGGAGATGGACAGCACCAGTAGGCCGTTGTATCATAATAATTGAAAAGTGGGTTTGATTCGAGATTCGATTCGATTTCGAACCTTTTTGCTTGATTGGATTCGAGATTCGATTCGAGAGAGACCTCGTAATTCGCCGGGCCCTAGAGTCTGCCCACCATACAAATCACAAATGAATTAAATTATTATGCATTCAGTACAAAATCAGAAAAATCACTTTGATATACACAAGTTTTTGTAATATTTTTAGTTTATGTGTCCAGAACATCCATACCAGCATGTGCACATGTAGTATTGGTTTGTATGTGTGTTGGCTCGGTGGTGGGCGATTATGAAGGCTTCGACCTTTACTTCCGAATCGGTTTAATCTACAAAACGCCTTAAAAGTTAAAGCCCAATACATTTTTTTATTTTTGTTATTCAACTTATAGTTTAAAGCACTTTCTAGAGTTCACATCTTGTTGGTGCGAGCTCGTCGATCTAGTCACAGTGAAACCTCCGAGGGCAAGGGGCAGGGGGTTCAAAAAGAGGCACTCGTCTCCAAGTATGAGTTAACCCTTTACCCAACGTAACGGCCAAAACCGGGCAGCGATATTCACAAAATTCTCCATTAAGTTTTTATTACCTTTTCATTTTTTGTGTGACGAAAACATAGCTTCTGACCTCCTCTAACCTATAGCATGGGACATCCCCATCTACTCGCAACGACCCACAGTCTTACACACATTCAGACTGGAATGAAATTTTCGAGAAATTCTCCAATTTTTATTTGGATAGCCAGAACATTAATTCTCAGTTTAGTCGCTTCTCTTGAACTTGGCCTCTCAGATCCATCTTAATTTAATACTCGCTTTAAAGTTCCTTTGAAAGACTGGAATTTCGATTTTTCCTGACATTCATGACAGGCTAGATGCTTAATATGGGTATGTGTCCAGAACATGCGCGATGTACTGGTTTCACCACAATTATCTATTAACTGGTCATAATTACACAGATAATGACTGCAGGAGGAAACTCCTTTAATCAGTTATCAGATAGCCCATGTGGCGTTCAACAAATGCGCCATAATGAACATTAAACTTCATACTTAATTACCAGCGCTTGCCTTATTGCTGGTCTGTTTAAGTGACAAATCGGCTTTCGGAGTTCGTCCTTTAAACGCTTAGGAATGGTTTGGACCAACCTGGAACCCCCCAAACCAATCCCCAGGCCCCTCCCCCGAAGAGAGCCCAGATTGTAAGGGAGGGATTGACTGAATCTGATCTTCCCAGAGATGTCATATACCAAATATGAAAAGATTCTGATAGGTGGTTGTGGAGAAAAAGATTTTTTGAAGAAAATCCCTCATATTGTACTAAGCAAAAATTCAGGCTCCCATCGGGAGCCCAAATATGAATCTGCCCCCCCCCCCCCCTCCCCTAGAGATGTTGTATACCAAATATCAAAAGGTTCTAACTGATAGTTCTGGAGAAGAAGATTTTTTAAAAGAAATTCCCTCATATTCCACTAAGTTAAACCTTGGGCACCAATAGAGAGCTCAAATATTAACCCAGGGGCCCGATATGAACAAATGTGAATCTGCCCTCCTAGAGATGTTGCATACCAAATATAAAAGCATTCTGACTGGTGTATATGAAGAAGATTTTTAAAGAAATTCGATTTGAACAAACTTTAATCTGACCCGCCTAAAGATGCTGTATACCATATATGAAAGGATTCTGCCTGGTGGATCTGAAGAAGAAGATTTTTAAAGAAATTTCCTCATATTGTACTAAGTTAAAATTCGGGCCCTCATAGGAAACCCAAATATTAACTGAGAGACTTGATGCGAACGAACATGAATCTGACCCTCGTAACAACGATGTTTACCACATATTAAAACACTGACCAGTGGTTCTGAAGAAGAAGACTTTTAAACGCTTATCTCTCATATTGCCCTAAGTTAAGATTTGGGCTCCTGTATTGAGCCCAAATACGAACCGAGGGGCTTAGATTGAACACACTTGTATCTGACCCCCTATGCTGTATGCCAAATATCAGAAGATTCTGGTCAGTGGTTCTGGAGAAGAATTTTTTTTTAATATTTGCAAATATGTTGACTAGGTATATTTTAGATGCCCCCCCCCCCCCCCCCCCCCCCCTTACAAATTTTTTTTGGCATTCGACTCTACTGGTCCTAAGGATGCTTCATACTAAGTAACAGTTTTCTGTTCCGTGTGGTTTGGGAAATATGGACGTTTGAAAATATTTTCTATTTTTTTGCGCCTGGGGTTCCCACTTGAAACATGGAGCTTTTGTTTTTAGCATGACTCAAGTCCTTATGACCATATAATACCACATACCTAATTTCGTTCAAATCGGACCATCAGTAGAGAAAATAGAAATTAAGGGCGGGGGCAAAAGTCTTGCCCCTCCCATTACGAAGGCAAATATTGCTTCACGAACTTCGTTTGAACAAATTTGATTCTACACCTCAGAAGGGAACTCCATACCAAATATAAGGTCACTGTAGAGATTGGTTCATGAGAAGAAGATTTTTCTAGAATTTTGGAGCATTTTCACCAACTCCCTCCCTATGGAACGTAGTAGCTTTATTTGAACAAACTTGAATTGACATATGATAAGGACCATGCATATCAAATTTTGTTCAGTTTGGAGAAGTCGATAATGTAAAGTTCACGATGGACGACGGACAGAATGTGATCACTTGAGCTCCCCCTGACTTTCAGTCAGGTGAGCTAAATAAAAACCGAAAAGTTTCCCACAAATTACTGAGGTAAATAACGCCCCGGGCTCTTCGGTTTAAGCGACCGACCGACCGACGGACAACGCAACCTCTAACCACTTACGCAAAAAATAATTTAAACCGCTTCAGAAAACAATGTACAAATAAATAGACAATGTCTGAGGCAACACCTCTTACCAATTGAGTGGGTAAATTCCAGCCCGGACGGGTGAATGGACAGATAGACAGACATTATTATTATTTTTGGTTAATCCTTTACCTAACATGAAAAGCTGACGATGCTTGCAAAAACAATTCTCAATAACTAATTTTTTTCATTTTTTTGTCTCAAAAACATAGCTCGATGAGGTCGTTCCAATGAGGGGTCATAACATATGTTTTTGAGACAAAAAATTTAAAAAATAATGAAAAATAATTGGCGATTTTTGACAATAGCGCTGGCCGGTTTTTGCCGTTACGTTGGGTAAAGGGTTAACGGATAAACATGAAATCCACTTACCAGCAGAGATCATCAATTTTAGAAGAGCACCCATGGTTTCCTCCAGAATTCGGTTTGTCACTTCTTTGGATGTCACTTCCTTATAAAACTCGAGGAATCAACCGAACGGATTGAAAACATCTCACGTAATAATTCTCCTTAGTGCTTCACAAACATTCTATTTCATATCCTTCAATGTAAGAGGAAGTAAAAATGAACAAAGAATTTTCTATTTGGGTGAAGAAAAATGACAAACACAAACAATCTTCATCGTGGGTTTTCCCCATTTACAATTTTTTAAAGCAAAACTGTCACGTGTCCCAAATTTGATTATGTGGCTGTTCCATTATGACAAAAGTTGAAAGGTGACGCATCCTCAAAGGCGAATAAAGAACATTATGAGCACAAGAGTTTCAACGAGTATTTTTTATTTGTGAGAGCAATGGGTGTGAATCACGCTGCAGAACATTTTGTTAACATATTGCCGCCACATCCCCCAATCTGACAAACGACATCCATCCGAACAGTCTTTCTTGTCACGATTTTCGTCTTTCAAAACATACCTCATGTACCCACTGAAACGAGCTCGTTGAGCTCGTTTCAACTAGCATCATAAGCTATGTTTCGTAAAAATCCTGACCAAGTTGTGATATCTGTAGTTTTTGTTCTGAAACCCTTAGTTGATGGGTTAACGATGACTGTCTTCGCTGACTGTTGGTTTAAAGGTTTGAGGTGTCTTGATTTGCTATCGTTCGTTGACACGGGGGAAGCAAGTGTTTGAATTGCTATTGTCGTGATTAGAGTCATGAGATAAGTCGAGGAAACTTACGTAGAGTCAACAAAAGATAGCCAGCCTTGTTTATCGATGGAATTCATTCTTGTTTATGTGCGAGTTAATTTTTAGGATATTTTCTTTGAAGAAAGTGGTGCCGACACACAGATTACCGTTGACATACACAGTCAAACCCGATCACTCCCTACGGTGATATTACCACCTGTGTTCAAAGCATGAACGCGGATATTTCATGGTTTTTACAGGGTCAGTTTTCAAAAAGATGGAGAATAAACGGTCAAATGTGGGCCTCGTGGATCCTTCCAGATTGAACCAAGATATGTTGATTTGTTGTCTTGAGACTACAAACTCTTTAACAATTTTTTTAAATATTTGTTTGGGGGGTGGGGGTGGGGGTTGGGTGGTAGTGGTGTGGATTGGGGTGGAAGCGTTGCGGGATGTATTCGTCCACGATGGCAACTGTATTGAGAATTACAGGATAGGTTTATGTAGTCACAATCTATTTATTTACCGGGTTTAACGACACTTTCGACAGCCAGGGAAGCCGGAGTACCCGGAGAGAACCACCGTGCAATTGCCAGACTCCCCAACGTACTTACTCCACCCAAGCAGGGTTTGCAGTAATTGAACACAAGTCAAGTGCACCATCGAAATGCAGTACGTCTTAGTGCACAGCGCCACCGTGCCCCATGGACAATCGAGATTAAGTTACTTACCAAAGGGCACAACGCAGTTTCCCCTGGCGGGTATCGATCCGTAGACCTTCCGGTTTGAAGACTAATTTCGTAACCACTGAGCCACCGCGCCCCCTATAGGGATACGGTCAACGGTGCCTAATAGGAATGCCAATCGGGCACTAGCACTTGGGTTGTCATCGCAACGAACGTGGGCGGATATGTTATGACGCCATCAATGTAAGAGGTTGCAGATCTCAACTCCAGTTCCCGATAAACTACAAATGAAATTTCTTCTAAATTCTCCAGTGTTGACCACGCACTTTATGTTTTTTGTACTTTAATGATCGACGCATTAAAATGTTTATGCACTTTTCAATCATTTTCCAATATCATCCGCCATTCTCGTCAAAACTTAGACCCAAGGGCCCTAACACAATATTTTGGTTTGGTACTTCCTGCTGACGTACCTCCCCAAAACAAAGTTTATCAAGGTATTTGGGTCCAAGTTTGGATTACCGCATTCTCTGAAGTATCTGCCGGTACGAAAAAACCGAAAAATTTCCTTTGTGCTCCTAATCGTACGAACACGTACGTGTACATCAGATCCCCTGTGTCTATTTGAATCGGCGTTTTTTTAATCCACTCGTAATTTACTGGCCATTACTCTTGAACTGAAGTCGCTTGAAAAGATTCTTCACAAAGTTGTGGACGTGACAATGACTACTTATTCCCAGTTCCTTATTTGACTTTCGTTATCAACCGATTTTATCGGTTGATAACGAATGTCGAATAAGGAACTGGGAATAAGTCCATCGACCGCATCCATTGTGAATGTGTTTGTGAAGGCGCTATCACACAGGGGAGAACGGTAGACTTTATCATGCGAACACTCACCGACAATGGAAGTTGTACACATGCACAAACAGAACAACACTATATACCCCCATTGTCTCTAGTTTATAAGTATATAACCGTAACCACCAATAAATACATAAATAAATCTCTAGTTTCAGTTTTGATAGTTACACACAATAAATGTATTTTTCTTCAAATCTTTAGATCTTGTGACAGCAAGGCTGTTTATTCATTACTGTAAAAGTCATATTTGCATTTCGGAAAAAGAACGTTTCCCACTCACCCCGATTCGCAAAGACATGCGGAACCAGCTCACGAGATTAATCATTGTTCCAAAATTCGCGTGACAATTTTCAAGTTCCGGCGACACAATGATTCATATTAAAATTTTGTCGGTTGTATCCAGTCTGAAATCCATACACATCTTATTTGTACAGATGTATATTTGGGTAAACGAAAACATATTTCGGAGCTTGAGCAAGTGTTATCATGACATGCACGTAGGAACCGGGGCTACAGAACTCACGTTCCCCAAACGTTTTTCCAGAAATAGACGGACGGACTATTTGGGTTTAAGGGCTTCGAAAAAAACATTTTATATGTCCATCACCTTATTTTAACCAGAACCCCACCCCCTCCACCCTAGAACTTATATTTAACCCTAACCCCACCCCATCCACTCAAAAACCACACCCTAACCCTAACCCTACCCTACCCTGACCCTAAACCCTAAAACCCCACCCCTGACCCTAACCCCCACCCCCAGGGACCTAACCCACCCCAACCTTAAGATCTACTCTGGGGTACCCCTAACCCTAACCCGACCCGACCCGACCCCTAACCCTAACCCCACCCTAGCCGGACCAAAAGGATTAGGGGCTATTTTTTGGTTTAGGGGCTATAAAAACTACCCCCCCCCCTGACCCCAGCCCCCACCCACCTGGGTCCTAACCCCCTCCAACCTTTAGCCCTGCCCTGGGGCTACCCCTAACCCTAACCCCCACCCTCTCCTAACCCTAATATTACCCTAATTTCGACAAACCTCCTAAAAATAATAGCTCCTAAACAGGTTTAGTTGGCCCGGACCGACGGGCAGTCGGACAGACGCGGACGGACGGACGGACAGGCAGAGTTTAAGCCAATATTATCTTAACTAACCAGTCATTGCATTCTTATCGGGAATAAGCAGAAAGGGTATGCACAGTGTCTTTAATGTTTCAAGTGAACCGTCCCTCGTCTCATTCGCCTTAAGCATTTAAAGTCCAGAATAATGCACATTTCTCACTCCGCATTTAACAAATTACCCCATCAGGCCGAAGCATTGTTTTTATTAAATTTGTGCGCGAGTTCCACCCCCCCCCCCCCACCCCTCCTGGTTTCAAATGCTTTTTGCGCTCCTACATAATGAACAAAGAATTGTTCAGGAGGATAAGTGATAATTCAACCCAACAGTCACAGCGTTCGTTTAATCCCGTGCCAACGTAACGGCCATATACGACCAGCGCTATTCTAAAAATCACCATTCAAATTGTATTATCTTTTCATTTTTGTCTCAAAAACGTAGCTTGTGGCCCCTCATTGGAACGAGCTCGTTGAGGCCGTTCCAATGAGGGTTCATAAGCTATGTTTTTGAGACAAAAAGTATGAAAATGTTCAGTCATCAGGGACGCCAGAGCCTAATTTGATGTGGGAGGGGGGGGGGGGTAAAAAATGCCGGTTTGGAGAATCCAATCTCCCACGGAAATTTGGATAAATTAGACCCAAAACACTCAATTTCCTTGAATTCCAGTATCATTTTAACGCAGAAACACTGCGTGCTCGTGGACAGAAAGTTTCAAAATCTAGATCTAGAACGTCCCCGGGCGCCCGATAAACAGAATTGGGTATCTGACAATTAAGCACGTCAAACGAGATCATACAAAGCCGAAATATAATTCAATATTGCCATAATTTGTTACAAGGATTACCCCCCAAACAAGTATTGTCGATTGGCGAAATGGACTGTACAGATCGCTTCTAAGGAACATGCTAGGCGAAAAAAGTGTGTGTGTGTGGGGGGGGGGGGGGGTCTGACCCCCCGTACCCTCCTCCCCTCCCCGTCTTACATGAATTGGGGGGGGGGGCGAGTGTCGTCTACTGTTCGGGTTGGGTAAAGGGTTAAATTACTTCAGAGCTGCTGTGTACAGATGTAAGTAAGGATTTGCCCGGTCGGTATAGCAGGTATTTCTTTTACAGGCTTATCATCGATGCGGACACGATTTCGGTCATCAAATCTCTCCAGTGGTATTAAGTGGAGTATGATACTACTGATACTATCAAAAAGCACACTGAAAAATCGAAAGCGAGACTGGGTGAGAATTGTGCTCTCTTCTTCCACGCGCTTTTAAATGTGCTCTAAATCCATAAATTATCATTTAATTAGACGTTTTACATCTCCCTCGTTGTACAAATGAATCATATCATTTTTCCACGAATGTTGTCGAACCATCCAGTCCGGAACGGAGATAAAGAATACACCAAAGCAGCAGGATTTTCGTCCAAATTTGAGTAGCCTGATTCCGAAATCGAGACGCTAATTTTACTATTTAAATATTACCCGAGGAGTGAGGGCGGGAATGTTATAAAAGGTTCATCAGTACAGTGAAGTTTTCTGGGGTGTTGTATCCCATCTCGTTGAGGACCTTCACAGAGCAGTGTCCCCCACTCGTCGCCTACGTCGTTCTCATTCGATAATTCGGTGGTTAACTTGGTGTCTTCCTACTAGACCAATTCCCTTTAGACCAATTCTCTTTAGGCCAATTCCCAAAAGACCAATTCCCATTAGACCAACTACATAATGTTATTGATTAAGGATAATTAAAACATTTATTTACTGATAAGCACTTTATTTGATAAAAAAAAATATTCATATGCATAACATACAAAAAATATAGGTTTATAACATTTCAGCATAGCTCAGTACATATAACCTTTTACAAAAAATGTGGTCCCCAAAGGGTGAATTTGGTGATGCTATCCTGCACAGCAGGGTAGCATCACTAAATTTACCCTCTGTGAACCTCAATCTGAATGGAGGTCTCAAACATTAACATAAAGAGGTACACAGAGGATAAACTGGCCCACTGTATGGGATAGCATCAGCAAATTCACCCTCTGGGGACCTCATTCTGCAAATACAGACTGCTTATTCTCATGCTTGAATATCAATAACATTAAATACATTTATAAATATTTGTAAATATATCAAATTATTGATATAGAATTATTTTAAAAGTAGAACACATCAGTTGGTCTTAGGGGAATTGTTTTTTTTGGGAATTGGCCTCGTGGGAATTGGTCTAAAGGGAATTGTTCTAGTGGGAATGAACCATTAACTTTACCTAACATGAAAGCAGACGACACTTGCAAACAAAATTCTTGAATAACTAATTTTTTTTCATTTTTTGTCTCAAAAACATAGGTTATGACCCCTCTTTGGAACGAGTTCGTTCCAAAGAGGGGTCATAACTTAATGTTTTTGAGACAAAAAATGAAAAATAATAAAAATTACTTGGCGATTTTTGTGAATAGTGCTGGCCGGTTTTGACCATTACGTTGGGTAAAGGGTTCAGTAAATCATCGAGCAGAGGTGTTAGAGACGAACCATTAAAAATCCCGAATAGTATACCCAACCCGAATATAACTAAAACAGATTTCTAGGAAGTTTTCATTTATTACCTTCCATTTATGTTTTTCCGTACTCATTTGAATCAACATACATGATAAAACAAAATCATGTGGAAGAAACATTGGTTGCCATGTGAAAAAAACATTGGTTGCGACAGATCAATGATCCGATTTCAATGATATGTCGCAACCACACGTTTTAAAACATAATGTATGTTTGTTTCTTGGGGTTTAACGACACTTCTAAAAATCAGGGGCATATTATGTCGGACAGTTGTACGGTTGGAGGAAGCCGAAGTACCCGTAGAAAACCACCGAGCAGTGGCGAACTAATGTCACAAACTTACTAACCCGGCACAAGCAGTGTTACCAGCGGTTGTAGACAAATTAGACGAATGCACCTTTGACGTTCAGCACGCCTTTGCACACAGCGCAACTGTGTCTCAGATTAAGCGTTTTGCCCAAGGACGTATCACAGATGGCGTCGGTTAGGGTCGACTGACCGTTGACCTTACGGTTTAAAGTTCACTTCTCTAACCAATGCGCTACTGCCCTCCCAATATAGTATGTAGCATGATATTTAATCTACTGAAAGAAACCTTGCAGTTTGAAAAAATAAAACAAACCCTTCCAATTTCTTCAATTTCACACTTAGTTTAAACAATATTTATTCAATAAGTATGCTATATGTTACAATATTGAACACCAAAAAAAGTGACAGTATATATAGAGAACATCAAGAATATAACATATACTAACAAAATACCATATGTATGTAATGGGGGATCTGACAGAAAGCTGGGAGCTTATGTAGTCATCTCCCGAATTTCACATTTGGAAAGTTATATTGACGAAAAACATCGACAACACTAAGAAGCCCGAATACTTGCATCTCTGCCCGAAGACAACACACGCACGCAAGGGACAGTATTTGTGATCGTTTTTGGCCCATATCACGTGACACTAATGGCACTTTATAAATTCTTACTGCTACCTTCAAAATAAAATGAAAACTGTTAAATGTACTTTTCTCCCAAACTTCGTTATCAGTCTCATTGGTATGAAATGGCGTATAGTATAAGAAATTGTCTCTCAATAAAATTATTTGCAATGGCTTAACCCTTTACCCAACATAACGTCCAGAACCGGCCAGCGCTATTCTCAAAAATCGACAATTAATTTTCATTATTTTTTTCATTTTTTTGTCTCCAAAACATAGGTTATGACCCCTCGTTGGAACGAGCTCGTCGAGCTCGTTCCAACGAGGGGTCATAACCTATGTTTTTGAGACAAAAAATGAAAGGTTATTCAAGAATTTCTTTTGCAAGTGTCGTCTGCTTTTCATGTTAGGTAAACGGTTAAACGAATATTCTTTCAGTAAAGCATTTGCACATTTGGTTGAAGGGTTAAAACACACCTATGTTCCGTGTTATTATCATTAGAGGCGTTCAGAACCGGGCATCCATTTACATATATTTACTAGTTTTGTTTAAACAATTCTCATTTGTGAAATAATTATCATTAAACTGCAAATCTGATGTAAGCAGATGTAAATAGAATAAGATTAAAACAACCTGTAAAAGCTTTTGAACTGTGCTTTGAAATAACTGACTGACGTAATGTGTAAATAAAAGGTGACTTTACTTATCGAACTTAAGTTGTTTATTGACTGCTTTAGCAGGCAAGGTGATATGAGGGTGATATCAGAGGTGCCATGGGTGGTGACACAAACACACTCGGGCCCCTTTTGCTGGTCCTGCAGCTAGGTCCTACTGGACGTCCTTGTGCAATATGATACACGAAGACTTCGCCAAGTGACGAAGGAAAGGGATGGAGAAATCACGATAGGTTGACAAGGACGCACGGATACAGAGGAGGGCAGCTGCCATCCCTGCCCTCAGGGCACGGGGCCGGGAGAGGGCAGACCGTGCCCTTCCCAGGTTCGTCATTCAATTTTTTTCAACGATTTATTCTCGAAGTAAAGCTAAAATACACCCAAATCCGTTCTAGGAGCTTTCAAAATTCAATGGGGGGGAGGGGGGGGGGGTGTAGGGAGGAGGTTCCCCTCCGTTCTGAGTGGCACCTCCTCTCAAACTCCTTTGGTCTTCGAGACATGCATGCTTCGGAATGTCATGGCGGGGCTGCTAATGCGAGTAAATACCATTTTCCCTGGGACTGACCCCATGCCTTGAAGTGCTTCCGCCGCCCCTGCTCCCGTTAACGGGGAGAGGGTCATATAAATACTGAGAGGCTCCCAGTATCTCTAAACTTTCGACAGAATCAAGTACAACGCACGTAACCAGTAGAGATGCTCAACCCTAAAAGCCCTACACATTCAATATAGTCACATCTGCAAAGCTCATAGACAGTACCGGTATGGTTTCCTTAACTGGTTGAGTGCGAGAAGCCACTTTCAGGGCTTTAAAAAAATTGAAGATACCAGAGTAAAAGCCTGTTTTCCTTGCTCATGTTTCATATTCTGCCAAGTGTAAATAATATTTTGTTTATATAAATCTGTTTTATTACAAATTATTGGAGAGTGCCTGTGGGCACTCTCCAATAATTTGAAATAAACAAATTTTGAATTAACAAATTCAGATCACGAAAAATAATCTAGCCCTCAACCAGTTAAACACGAGGTCCATCCCCACCTCAACACTTCCCAACCGCTTTGTATGGGAAATATAAAACGTGTGCTCTTTTGAGGGCTTCTCGGGATTCAAAGTGCATGGGTTCTTATAAATCGAACATGATCAGTATATTTTGGGGGGTCATTGGATCTGAGACCTGCAGCGAAATATTACTCACGCAGTAAATGAAGACCGCTCCGCCGCTGGGTATGAACATTCATTGCTGAGGTATTCGGAGGAGGAGTGGGTAGCACATGCACATCATGGAGCTCATACAGTGGTGGAGTGAACATAGCTTCTCTACCCTCGGAAATTGTTGATTTTCATATTCTCCGACACGTTACCTTCTTCTGTTCAGACCTCTCAAACTGCACTGACTATTGTGCGAGCATGGCCATTGTTCTAACGTATAAGCAAATGGCGCGCTTTTATATGAGGTTTCAACATATTTAATAAAAAATATATTTTAAAAAGCACAATTCGAGGGGAGTCTGTGTGAAATTATTCACTGTGTTCAAGACTGATAAATCATCCGACTTATTCAAACAAATGTCAATTTCCATGTGTAATCAAATCCGGCGGGAAGCCCGAAATCTATAACAGGGAGTGCGCAAGCAATCCCGATTGCCTATGTGGGGGCACGGTGGTGCATTGTACTGAGGTGTACTGCTGTCTGCACGTCGATGGTGCACTTGTCTTCAACCAATGCTAACCCTGCTTGTACGGAGTTAGTACGTTGGGGAGTCTCTTCAATGGTTCTCTCCGCGTACTCCGCCTTCCTCCACCCGTAAAATTGTCCGACACGAAGTGCCAGTCGTAAGTGTTGTTAAATCCCAATAAAAAAAGGTCCCCCTAGAAAATCTTAATAACCTGAAGGATTTTAAAAAAGTCCGTGTTCGCTCAGTAGCTTTAATGAAAACATAACTTCTCTCTTTTAACCCCTAAAGGTGTTGGTAATTTAATTTCCAACGCGTACTGCATTAACACAACTTGTGAGTCTAGCGGTTAAAACAGTGATTTCTAGCCAAGACTTGACACCTCTTGCCCCCACTTTGCCCAGTCTCTCCGATTAGCATATTGACCCTCTCCTATGAGTCACTCACTAACCACATGTCCTTCATTCTCACATCCCACTTCCCCGTTATACTACCGGTGAATATTATTCTTTTAGACTGGTATTTTGGGATTTCTAGAAGAAAGTGTTCCAGGGTCTCCACCACGCCTAAATTACACATCTGGCACTCCTTTTCACTGTTTTCCCCATTTTCCCCTCAGCTTCAGGGACCGTGACCTCAGCTTGAACAACAGTGGCCCCCAAAGGTGCTATCAAGGTACTCTTCAAAAGCAGGCTTCTATTTCTCACGCAGGCACCCAAAGACCGCTTTGATTTGACCCCTTCTCGACTATTAAGGTTACCGTCCTCCATGACCCTTCCTCTGACGATGTTTTTACCCTGGGTTGCCCCTACGGAAAGGTTCGAGATCTCCAATGAGTTCTTCTCTATGGACGTGCAAGAAATGCTAATACACAACACAGTGTGACGAAAGAAAGTAAACAGTCTGCTGAAGTTTTTTTTTTTTTTTTAAATCGAAGCATCGTTCACTTAATTTAGGTTTAATCGTGGTATAAATACAAGACACAACTCAGATGGAGTACGGGGACAAGTGTCAACGGCTCTTGATGAACGTTTTCATATATTTCACTCGCGCCCCGTGAAACACCACAATAACTCCAACTCGGGTCAAAAGCATAATTCATTTAATTTAGGTTGAACCGGTCAGCGCTATTCACAAAAACCGCCAATTAATTTTCATTATTTTTATCATTTTTTGTCTCAAAAACATAAGTTATGACCCCTCTTTATGACCCCTTCTTGGAACGAGCACATCGAGCTCGTTCCAATGAGGGGTCATAATCTATGTTTTTGAGACAAAAAATGAAAAAAATTAGTTCAAGAATTTTATTTTCAAGTGTCGTCTGCTTTTCGTATTAGGTAAAGGGTTAATCGTGGTGTATATACAAGACACAACTCTTGTTGAACTTTTTCATATATTTCACTCGCGCCTCGTGAAACACCATAACAACTCCAACTCGGGTGGGTGATACCATAACTTCCGAGTCCATTCTCAAACTTAAAATACTTCATCTGAATAACATAAGATAAATTTAAAAGTCTGTATAAATTGATTTTTTGTGGAAGAGGCCACAGTAGATTCGTGAAAAATAATCTACTACTCGGACAATACGGTCGATTCACGTCAAAAGAGTATTTTAAAGTCAATGACAATATCTTTCTTAAATTTGTACTCCCTCCAAATGTGCATAGCAGCTCCGAGAGCTAATGGGAATATATATAATTCGTACCAACTAATTGGAATCCAAATGACATTAAAAACCGGGGCATCGCGAAGATAACCTGATGTGTCACGACTGTGACGGCACAAATTCCGACTGATAAAATATTCCAACCACATCATCAAAGCATGCCTTCGCCGAACGCATGCCTTGATGATCTGGTTGGAAAATTAGTCAGTCGGGACTCGAGGTTTCTGGTGAAAACTTAATACAGGATAAATAAGATATACCTGGGGTAGTTATAACGCAATTTCTTCTTGAATTAACAAGGACCGTTATAACTCAATTTCTTCTTGAATTAACACGTACCGTAACAGTATTCCAAATTGGTTAAGACTGGACCACAACAGCACGAACCGTGTAATACAGACCCCTATTTGGTATCAGGAAACTAAATATTTGAATTAGAGTTACCCGCCTTGAAATGTTGCACTCGGAAATGATACAATCTCTAAAAATAAACAGTCTTGGGAAAATATGTTGTTTCAATAAACGTTTGAAACATTCTATTGACATCTTTCATTATTGTTGAATATTCCTGATAAAAAAGAGGGTGATTTGATGACTTTTGGACCTAAAAAATACAATTTACTTTTTGTGTGTGTGTCAGTTTTTTTCTCTCATTTGTTGCATGACCCCCTGATCTCGGGCGAGAAAAAAGTCGTCTGAAGGGTTATACTTGACAAAGATATTTGAAAGTGAAAATAAAAGTTATGCGATCATTTTTTTTAAGCCTGAACATTATAATGGTCGCTTATGGGACAATATTTAGTTCCGTGATACCATTTGTATGACAACTTTGTTTGTGACATAAATTCAGGTATCCAAAGTAGTTTTGCAAGAAAGTGCATAACCAGCTTCTTAGAATTTTAATGACATTAAAAACAGGGGCATCGCGAAGATAACCTGATGTGCCGCGACTGTGATGGCGCAAATTCCAACTGATAAAATATTCCAACTAAAGCATCAAGGCATGCCTTCACCGAAGGCATGCCTTGATGGTGTTGTTGGAATATATGTTAGTCGGGATTATAGTAAAATTTTGTTATTTATTTATTGGTGTTTAATGTCACATATTTCTGCACAATGGCTAATCATGACCATGACAGTGGAGAAAGCCGGAGTACCAGAAGAAAACAACCGAGTAATGGCGAGCAGCTGTCAACTCACCAACATATTAACTCCACACAAGCAGGGTTAGCATTGATTGAAGACAGGTGCACCATCGACGTGCAGTACACCTTAGTGAACAACGCCGTCGTGCCCCCACGTGGGCAATGGGGGTGAAATGTCTTGCCCAAGGACACAACGCGGTTGCCGCAGGTGGGATTCGAACCGAGGACCTCTTGGCTTGCAGCCTGAACCCTACCAACTTATTCACCGCGCTCCCTATTATAGTTAAAACACGAGGCTTCTGGGAAACTTAATTCGGGATAAATAAAATACAAATGGGGTAGTTATAACGCAGTTTCTTCTTGAATTAACCCGTATCGTAACGGTACTCCAAATTGGTAAGACTGGGCCACAACAGCTCGAATCGTGCAATACAGACCCCTCTTTGGTTGACCGACTTTGTGTGTGACTTAAATTCAGGTGTCCAATCTAGTTTTGCAAGAAAGTGCATAATAACTAGCAAGAGCGAATCCAAATCGAAGGCTCTAATCCAGACGACGACTGGAACAATTATTGGGGCGTGTTAAGCCTCCTATAGCACCTTGACCACGCCCCTGATCAAAAAGGGAAGTTTTTCGTCCAACCCTTCCGCTTCGCAACCGGGTTACACAACACCCAAATTGGGTTATTCCAAGATTACGTGAATCACAAGAGGGATTACACTATTTTGTCTGGATCTAGCTTCCAGGTGGTGGTACTCATTATGGGTTACTTACAGTTAAAACTAGAAGTCCTGTCACGAACTGTGCGATTATCTAGGCTTAATTGCGCGTAGGAATTGCGCGCGGTTGTCATATCGAATGGCACGACAGGTTCTCCTGGTTACTCATAGCGAACACAGGCAATGTTTCTGCCAATGGACCTCCGGTTTGAGGTCCATTGGCTGAAACAGTGCTTGTGCACAGGCCATATGTTCAGAATTTGATAGCCTCACTATGGTCATAACGCGTAGATTAACTCGCGGATCGACGTGGTATCTGCGCGCATTTCATGACAGGACTTCTAGTTTTAACTGTACTAAACCTCTCATCCTCATCAACAGCCAATTGATCTCAATCATTGTCACCATAAAAAAGCTACGCCACGACCTTTAATCGCCCAAATGAATCGAATACGTAACATCTTCTGGATTCCAGTTAATTATGCTACAAATGCGTAACAAACAGAGTTATAACTAAATTTTCAAATTACCGGATTTCCGTCAAATGAACAGCTTCATAATTTTCTATCATTATGTTTGTTTGAATATAAAAAAAATCCGGCCAGATCTTTTTATTATGGCTTGCGTGAGAATGAAGGGATGGTTAAAAGTTACAAGCTTATGTCGCTACAAAGCTAGTCGAGACAGGTAAATTGTGACCACTACACCAGTGATCCTGACCGGACCTCCTATGATGGTCCGGTCCACTGATCAGACGACCCAGTCCCGTACGGTCCGTCCCCTAACGGCCCGGTACAGCAGCCTGGATCTGACCAAAGCGGTCCGATTCCGCCCGACCAAGTGGTTAACCCTTTACCTAACATGAAAAGCAGACGATACTTGCAAAAAAAAATCTTGAATAACTATTTTTTTTCATTTTTTGTCTCAAAAACATAGGTTATGACCTCTCATTGGAACGAGCTCGACGAGCACGTTCCAAAGTGGGGTCATAACCTATGTTTTTGAAACAAAAAATGAAAAAAATAAATTGGCGATTTTTGTGAATGGCGCTGGTTGGTTTTGGCCGTTAAGTTGGGATAAAGGGTTAAAATGCCAGTTATTCATCATCTTGTGAATATATCTGTTACATCTTATTCAAAATGAGCCTGAAGCTTGGGTATATTAATTGAATGAAAATTTTACAAAAACATTTCCTTTTAAAAATTATTATTTCTGAAATCTTCACAATGAGAGATTTTCGAAAAGGCTCACCGAAATTCCGAGGTTCCGAACGGACTTATTTTCTGAGCTCACGACAGCTAAAATGATTTGAAATGTAACCAATTCACTCGTTATTCGAACGGAGATGTTAATATCCAGTACAAATAGTCCTTTTCATTTTGAGCTCCAAATAGGGTGCGCGGTGGCTCAGTGGTTACGACATTGAACTTCAAACCGAGAGGACCACGATTCGATCCCCGCAAGGGGTTATTGCGTTGATCCCTTGGTCAAGGCACTCAATTCCGATTGTTCACGTAGGGGCACGGTGACGCTGTGTACTAAGGCGTTATCCATGTCGATGGTGCACTTGTCCTCAACCAATTCTAACCCTGCTTGTGTGAAGGTTGTACTTTGGGGTCTCTGACAGTTGCTTGCACTTGCTCGGTGATTCTCTCCAGGTACTCGGGCTTCCTCCACCAAAACTGTCCGACACGAGGGGATCCTGCCTGGCGAAAGTGTCGTTAAACTCCAATAAATGAATAAATATATTTGCGCTCAAAATGGGTTAGCTACATACGTGAAAAAACAAACAAACAACCCACCCAGAAACCACTAATAATAGACCGATTTCATCCAGAATAGCGTGAAATAAATTGAAACTAATATGCATTTTCTCCCAACTCACGGGGAGCACCGTTCGATTAATTCAGAAGACCAACAAACGCGTAGAGGATGTTGTAGACGAAGATGCTAGTAGGAAGAAATAGAAAGTAATCTCGATAATGAATGTTGTGGGGACTCAAACTTTCACAGTATTGTATCACTGACAAACGTAATTGAGCTCGGTTTGTGATTCTCACGGCGACGAAAAAGCGCAGTAAGGTGGGGTGCATCTGGGGCTGAAAACTAATGACCATTCTTATTCTTTGAATTCATCTGAAAGCTGATCACATTCTGTTGTTTACTGAGCTACATGGTACATACAGTTAAAACTAGAAGTCCTGTCATGAAATGCGCACAAATAGCACGTCGATCTGCGCGTTAATCTACGCGTTACGACCACAGTAAGGCTATCAAATTCTGTACACATGGCCTGTGCACAAGCAATGCTTCAGCCAATGGACCTCCGGGTAATCCGCAGGTCCATTGGCAGAAACATTGCCTATGTTTGCTTTGAGTAACCAGGAGAATATGGCAATAGCGCGCAATTCCTACGCGCAATAAAGTCTAGATAAGCGCATAGTTCGTGACAGGACTTCTAGTTTTAACTGTAGATCTATCAGCGGGAAGATATGACCCGTGACATGTCATTTTCTTACCCAGATGTAAACGAAAACACATGCGTGTGTACTGTGAGCTCGCTACATTGCATTCTGAGAGTATGTGGCATGTAGTCTGCATTGTATTTGCACTCACAGAGAAACAAAGGACATCGCGGCGACACACAACACCATGTCGCAAGAAGTTGCTTTGATTTTGCCGACTTTAGAGTGCACCAGGAGCCAATACTATAAAACGTTTACAATTGTATTTTCTAGAATTGTATTTTCTATCTATTAGAGTAACTGTCTAAAATGAAACATTAGCATTTTAAAAGATGCAGCAATTTGCCAACTGGCAAATTGCCACATTTTGGAAAATGCTAATGGTTCATTTCAGACCATTTAAAGTCATAACTAGAAAACAAAATTCTAGAAAATACAACATTACAACATTTTCAAATTGGTATATGAAGATGTGAATCGGACCGGAAAATACCGGATCTGGATGGGTGGACCGGTCCGAGGCGAACAGGTCTACGGCCCGGCCTAACCCTGGACTGCGGACCGGACCAATCCAAGCGGTCCCATCCGCATCACTACACTGGCCAGGGGCATCGAGGTTGAACAAGCGTCAACCTGAGATCACGTTACAGTCAATTCATCACAATAACGTATATGTTCCAATAATACCCTACCCACAACCCAAAATCCACATTGTGAAATGAAGAAAGCAGCCTTCAACGATAGCAAGTTTAAAAAATAAACGGCTCGTGTACCCACGACGTCACTGGCAAATCATCAATAAATCCGATAAAGGTAGAGGTCACTCCATCTCAGTTCAAATCGTATGCTGATTTGTAATTTAAACCTTTACCTAACATGAAAAGCAGACGACATTTGCAAACAAAATTCTTGAATAACTTTTTTTTTTTCATTTTTTGTCTCAAAAACTTAGGTTATGACCCCTCGTTGGAACGAGCTCGTCGAGCTCGTTCCAAAGAGGGGTCATAACCTATGTTTTTGAGACAAAAAGAATGAAAATTAATTGACGACTTTGGTGAATAGCGCTTTCCGTTTTTGGCCTTTACGTTGGGTAAAGGGTTAAACAATATACTCCAATTGGAACATCGTCTGCTGCATGTGTGAAAAATCTAGAAAAATAAAACGGTTTGCAAGTCACTCCTTTGATGAAATAATTGCGAAATGGGCAACCTCATTTCAGATATTTTCCGTGGTGACGTCAAACGGAACATATGCTTCAGCGGCCGTAAACATAGAAAAAACTATGCGAGCTCTCGCCCAATCAGGGGGTCGATGATATCAGTCTTATTGGAACATTTATATTTTAAACCTAGCTTATGACCCTCATTGGAACGAGCTCGGTGAGCTCGTCTCAAAGATTGTTCATGAGCTAAGAGTTATAAAAAGGTGGAAACGTTGAGATATTTAGAAACAGATATGGGTACCGTTATTTTAAAATCACGTCAGGTGAAAGGTTAATATATGAGGACTCTCATTTTCTCGTTGACCCACTCAGCATTACACATTCACTTTTTCTAGTATTGTTTTTTGCTAAATGACAAAGACACGTAAAACACATACATGTTACTTTTCCGTCAAATACACTCTGCACATTCCAGAAAGATTTAGGATACTGAATGCCTGTTTATTTACTGCTAAATGTATATATGTTGCACATGTTAATCAAATATTTAAACCCTGCACGAGTTCAAAAGAAAATAGAGGGAAAGAATGGCAATCGAAATCGGATCCGGAAAGCAATATTTGTGCCGGCCCATCTTTATGGCAGAACATGTGCAATTCAAGTTCCCTGGGTGCCGTTATTTGATGTGGTCGCTGAACGAGCTCATTCCAACGAGCTACGTTTTTTGAGATAAATATGAAAAAATATTCAAACTTGGATGGAGATTTTTGTGAGTAACGATGGTCGAAAGTGACCGTTACATTAGGTAATGGGTTAACCCGGTGTACAGGTAGTCTACAGCAAAAGGACTGTGGAGCCTCTATTTTCTGCAAGCTCAGTTTGGCTGCTTGTCTTTTCCACAAATGTCCACTTCGTTGACAAACCAACCCACTAAAAGCCTGGTTTACGACTTCCCGGATATGTGTATCATCTGTCGTTGCATTGCATAGTTATTCTCCCCCTGTGTTGTCACTCTATATGCAATTAAGAGAGGATGTATGTTCACCCACTTTGGAATTTTTATTTTAATTGTGGGTTCAGAAGACGCTTTCTTCTCAATTCTTACTGACAAACAACCGGCAAATAAGATTGAATCGACAATTATTTAACCCTTTACCTAACCTGCAAAGCAGACCACACTTGCAAAAATAATTCTTGAATAACTAATTTTTTTCATTTTTTTGTCTCAAAAACATAGGTTATGACCCCTCATTGGAACGAGCTCGACGAGACAAAAAATGAAAAAAATAATGAAAATTAATTGGCGAATTTTGAGAATAGCGCTGGCCGGTTTTTGCCGTTACGTTAGGTAAAGGGTTAAAGAAAAAATCAAACACAACTCGACATGTCTGAAAAAATCCTTAGGAGGTGGAGGAGCTATCTACAACGTAATATCTGTGCCAGTGACTCTCTCAATGATAAGATGAATGCGGAAGGTTAAGCGAGATATAATAGCATATTAACTAATTACCGATATTCTATTGCACATAGCGAACCGATGGCAGGGACGTGGCTGGACTTTCCGATTGGGGGTGTAGATTAGTGAATTTCCAACTAGGGGAGGGACATGGAGGAGGAACCCCCGGTCCCCGCCCCTCCCCCCCCCCTAGTTGGAAATTCACTACCGAGAAAATTTTTGAAAATGAAGCCATGAAAGGGGGCATAAAATTGATTCTAGTAACTGAAATGTCAACACATTTATGATAGAATTATCAGATTGTTATTATTATTTGGTATTATTCTGGGAATTGAATATGTGCTAAACAAATGCTCAAGCTGAAAACTTTGAGCAATTCCCACTGTCCTAACATTAAATCAGATCTTATGCAGGAATGATCAAGTTTCGATGTTTCATCGTTTTGTAACTGTGAATGATGGAATTAACTCAGGATAAGGATTTTACATGATGCGATTTTTTTGAAGTGCATTTCCAGGATTTTTTTTATTACGATAAGCAAACGTACTTTAGAAATCTCGTACCTATTGGCAAAATGCATACCGATGAAGCTCAATATTGCGCACACTATAGTTGTAAATAGTAACAGTTGGAATTTTCGCCGATTTGAAACCCAGTTGGAATTTGAGGAAATGAAGGAGACATATAAGCTCTAAAATCCAGATAGATGGAATATCCAACAACTCATGACTTTCCTTGGGAATTTCCAACTATAGGAAATTTTGGCCAGGATTGTGGAGGGGGGGGGGGTGACATCCTCCAAGACCCACCCACCCACCCACCCACCCCCTGTCGCTACGTCCCTGAACGATGGTGTGAAATGTTTGCCTAATTTATATTGAATCTTGTAAAGATAAACTATTATTATTATGTTTTATTAAAGAAAAAACATGCCTCATCACTATTCACTACCAACTGACACTTATAAGGGAGAAACGAAGTAAATTTTGCCCACGTGGCTGACAATTTTAGTTTAACCCTTTGATACTTTGTACGCCTTATGACGTACGAAATCAAACACCGCGTTGATACTTTGTGGTCATTTGTTTTGGTTTTGTTATTATTTTTCGATTTTTAACCTCAATTCCTTTTTTTCTCCCGAATGCTCAGTGACAACTGTTGAGCCAAATGTTATTGCAGCTTAAAATACAAATACAATCCTACTGTCAAGACTTCTTAGCTGGTTGAGTGCTAGAAGCCACTATCAGGGCTTTCAAAAATGAGGATACCAGAGCAAAAGCCAACATTTTCCCTGCTTATGTTTCATATTCAGTTAAACACAAATAATATTTTGTTTATATAAATTTGTTTTATTACAAATTATTGGAGAGTGCCTCTGTTTTGAATAACAAATTCAGACCACCAAACATAATCTAGCCCTCAACCATATTATCACTTATGTGAAAACTATCTTGTTATTTGTACTTTCCGACGTTTGACGTCGCATTTTGAAAAACGTTGAAGAATCTGAATTCCCAGTGACATGTGAACATCAGGATAATTAAAGTCCCAAAGGGTTAAACTATATTTATTGATGAAAACACCCTAATTGCATGCAATACAATTTACAATAGAAAAAAAGATAAAGATGTAATTATGAGACAGTGAATGCAGCATACAGAAACATTACTACACTCTAAAATCGGTTGGGTTAATTAATACAAATAAACTGGGTTGAGTGAATATGAACCCAATTGGGTTCATATTCACTCAACCCAGTTGGTTTGGGTTAATTTTTAACGCAACTGAATTTAGAATGTATATGAAATCTAAATTTCTAAATTCTTCTGAAAATCGAGGCCTCATAATCCATTATGTTCCCATCGGAGTATTAAGTGCAGGTTGTAACCAGTGGGAACGATTGTTTTGCTCATGCGCATCGCGTGTCATTACGGTAATACGTATTTTCGTCCACCATATTGGTGGATGGAGATCGTCCTGTTGAAATATATGCCACGTAGTGGGTAGCACGTTGTGCTATAGACACTGGATTTATTCTGAGGGTGCTTTTAACTCAAGAAGCGTACTTTGGCAGTATATTCTCTGGGGCGGGTTCCCATAATTTGGGTCTATTTCCAGCCGAGGATCATCCATTCGTACTATTCAACCACCGAAAACATGCCCTACCACCTTAATGGTAGCGTGATCTAGTGTGGTGTTCTTTTGTGTGCTTTCTTGTTCTTGAACATACCCCAGCAACGCAGAAGAGTCTTCAACTTGGAAGAGATATAGCCTGCTTGTCCTGCTCCTAACCCTATTCCGTCTAAAATTGCTTTGTTCCTGATCTTAATCCCCAAAACAAGCATTCTCTATAAACGGATAGACTGTGCCAATCAAGCTTTTCCACTGGTATCAAACAATCAATCATATTTCATCTTTCACCTCTCTCCGCCCGCTAACGATAAACCGCCCATAGAGATTTATCTCCCTTCCATTATCAATTCGTTTTCTCGCATGAAGCCGGGAGCGCCAAAAGGAAATCTCATCTTTGTACAGGCGAATCATTGCCAATTCTACTTCCCAACCACTGATGTGGCGTCTATCTTGGACTGAAACGATTAATCGTGAAGCGAATGTATCGCGATTCATTCTCTGACGATATATATCACGATTTGCTTGCACTGTATCACGATACATGTGGACCCAATAATATTTTGTTAATAACACTTCAAAAATGGGCTTATTATTGACTATTCGCATCCATTATATATAGCTTTCCTTTGAAATCGGGATTGCAGAAATCTGAATTTACATTGCTCTTGGATATTTGTTAGCATTGAATAGCACAAACCATTAACCTCACTCTTGAACCGTTATGTAGTATGATCCAACAAAGCACAAATTCCAAGGAAACAGAAGAGTGTGTCACGATGTTTTGTTGTCAAGAAGTGTGAGAAATCTAATTTCATTAAAATAAAGCTACTTGACCCAAAACTGAATGCTGATTTGTTATTTGGCCATTGTGTGGGTGATATTAGACTTTTCCCTCTACTCACCAGCCCAGTAGAAATGTGAGGACTGGTGGCCATAACTGCAGATTTGCTTCATGTGCCCTCACTTTTTAATGACTGACGAGTGTATCGTGATACATATCGAATCGTGGGGATCGTATCGTGATATGCATCGTATCGTGAGAAAAAGTATCGTTGCAGCCCTACTTCTATCATAGCCACACTATCGACCTCGTGACTGGTTTCTTCTATACTGGCTTCTATCATTGGCTTCTAATATTACTTGTTCTCTGACAACACTATATTCTACTGTTTTGTGTACCAACGCCGCAGTACTTTAGCTGCTCCTGTTACAGCCAGTTCAATTTTATACGTGTTCATCTTTGCAAAAGTCATCATTATAATGATTAGAAAATCTCGCCCTGTATTGTATCTACGCACCAGGGACGTTAATTCTGGGAAAGGGGGCGCGGTGGCGTTGCGGTAACCGGTTCTCGTCAGATCACCGAAGTTAAGCAACGTCGAGCCCAGTTAATCATTGAATGGGTGACCGTCTGAGCGATCAATTCGGACTCCAGCGTTGTGTCCTTGGGCAAGGCACCTAACCCCGATTGTCCACATGGGGGCACTATGACGCCGTATACTAAGGCGTACTGCACGTCGTGGTACGCATGTCTTCAACCAATCTAACCCTGTCTGTGTTGCAGTGCGGAGTTACGATGTTGGGGAGCTGGCAGCTGCTCGTCGCTGCTCGGTGGTTCTCTCCATCTATCTTTTGGCCAGCCACTCCACGATATCCTTATCTATGCTGCTGGGGGAGGGGGTGGCTCAGTTGGTAGAGGTGCAGACTGCAAGCTGATAGGTCCTCGGTTCGAATCCCACCTGTGGCAACCACATTGTGTCCTTGGGCAAGACACTTTACCCCCATTGCCCACGTTGAGGCATGGTGGCATTATGTACTAAGGCATACTGCACGACGATGGCGCACGTGTCTTCAGCCAATGCTAATCCTGCTTGTGTAGAGTTAGTATTTTGGGGAGCTGGCAGCTGCTCGCTGTTACTTTGTGGTTCTCTCCGGGTACTCCGGCTTCCTCCACCCGTAAAACTGTCACGGTCATGATTAGCCATTGTGCATAAGTATGTGACCTTCAACACCAATAAATAAATAAATTCTGGGGAAGGGGTGTTTCATCTCCTCAGGTAAAAGTCGGGATGAGTACTATTGGCCAATAGATGTCATGTTTAAAGGCCACCACAGAGGCATCGAATTGTCACAGGTGGTTTCTAGTCCGGTGGTATGTGTCATGGAATGACCACGAGTACTCGGCACAATCCGTGAAATCGAAAGAAAAATGATATCTGATAGCATTTTTGAATCGATGCTGACGTGCCCCCATAATGGTATATAAATATTAACAAGGCACACACAGCTCGCTCTTCGATAACGATAGCACTCATCTTCATTATATCCCCTCAAATTTTATTCCCCCAACGTAGCCAGCAGTACCCGGGGTCAGTGGAAAGGGGAATGATTGAGCTTTACAGTGGTTTATTACACGACCGTTGGGTGTTCTCGGGTTGTTCATAATAACTGGGAGAAGTCAGAGAAAAGGCCGAAAAACATTTAGTCGGACAAGATGCTGTTCAGTGGAAAGTGTGTTACGAGCGACGATTCTCCGATTTATTATGAAAATTCGAGGTGCCATTGTCTATGCAGGGCAGATTCATAGACTAAATGTTTTTCGGCCTTTTCTCTGACTTCTCCCAGTTATTTTGAACAACCCAAGAACACCCAACGGTCGTGCACTGCACCACAATACTGGATACGTTGGATGAAGCAAATTTGAGGGGATATAATGGAGATGAGTGCTATCGTTCTCGAAAAGCAAATTGTGTACCTTGTTGATATCTATATACTATTATAGGGGCATGTCAGCATCGATTTTCCTTTTTGATTTCACAGCTCGTGCCGAGTATCTGTGGGACTGACCCCAGAAAGCCACAGACATCATGTCACTCTTATGCAGCTTTTTCCACGATATTGTGGTCTGTCGTGGATACGTGTAGACTGCTTGTGTAAAAAGCTTGCCGGAAAGCATATGTACAGGAACGCACGAGCCGGGAGCAAAGGGGGCATTTGCCCCCTCTCCCATCCAGTTTTTTTACAGAGAGAGAGAGAGAGAGAGAGAGAGAGAGAGAAAGAAAGAAAGAATTTAGGTCAACATTATTTTCAGCAAAACGTCATTGCAATCTTATTGGCCTTTGAAGTCAAGACAAATGTACATTTTGACTCCATATTTAAAAAAAATTGTTAAATATGGTGCAAAAAAGATCATTTTCCGTAGTTTAGAAGCGCGGGTCCCAGACATAGCTAAGGCGCAAGGAACTCCATTGATATATATATCAATATGTGGATGCCCTTGTATGGCCGTGTCACCTCGCTCCAGCCCCGTCCCACTCGAAAATTCAGAGTTTTGTTTCCTGTGGATATAATACATTCCAGTTCCTACTGTTATTGAATATATATCCCTCCCTATAGCAAGAGTTTGGATCCGTCTCTTGATAACTGACCCGTTGCTGTGCAGCGATATAGTGTCGGTTTGGGTTTATTTCACCACATGTTCTCGACACAATATGAGATATCAAAAAATACCATTTGATAACATTTTTGATCGATTTTGTTCAGAATTGATAAAAACATGCTATCGATTATTATGGTTTACTTTTCAAATTGTTCCGAGAACCTACAATTACAAAATAAACAACAGCGTTTTTACGCATGTAATCAAACATCAATCTGTATTACTCTCCCCATCGGAATCACGGGACGGGGACATCGTTTGATGACTGTGATAAGCAAATTCTGTATCACAGGCATAATAGTACCCGGTGACCAATGAACGGCGTGTGAGTCACCACAAAAGTGGATATGCATAAGAATAAGCGATTGGCTAAGCTTTACGTTAAAGCTTTTCCGCGGCCGTCGTCGCTTTTTAGCCATTGATGGGAGGGTGCGGTGTGTCCTTGTGCAAGGCACATAATCCCGATTTCCCATGTGGGGGGGGGGGGGGGGTCACAGAGGCGCGTCGATGGTGCACCTGTCTTCAACCAATTTTAACCATGCTTGTGTGGAGGGACTCTGGCTGTTGCTCGCCGTTGCTCGATGGTTCTCTCCGGCATTTCCGGCTTCCTCCACCCGTAAACTGTCCGACTCGAGGTGACCCCGGCTGTCGAAAGTGTCGTTAAACTCCAATAAATAAATATATTGATGTTAGAAGTCACCCGAAACTCCGATAAACGTAAAAATTTGTTTCCTTTTTAAATACAGTACTTTGAGAGTTGATTACTAAAACACCCATGGAGTGGCGTTTCCACCCGGACAATAATTGTTCATTCCCGTGATAATGGTTAAGAACAACATGCACAGTTTTAGCCAAAGGACCTCCTGGTCGTCCATTGGCTAAAACTTAACTTGTCGTTATTACGACTTGTCAC
The DNA here is from genome assembly GCA_031216915.1 of Pictodentalium vernedei. Taxonomy (NCBI): domain Eukaryota; kingdom Metazoa; phylum Mollusca; class Scaphopoda; order Dentaliida; family Dentaliidae; genus Pictodentalium; species Pictodentalium vernedei. Next base: position 391,432,386 of record CM062296.1, on the reverse strand, counting down.
GGACAAGAATTTTTGTCTGTCAGTGAGGAAACTCCACTCCACGAGTGTTTTAGTGGTAATCAACTCTTTTTTACAAGTTTCCATGCCCGTTTTGTCGTCCCTGCACGCGACCATTCTGTATCTACGCAACTGTACAAAAGCAATTAATTTTGTGAACAGACTGTATTGTCAAGACCGGAACATCGAAAAGGAAATACCTTTCAATAAAAAAATGTCGCGGAAATTTGATCTCAATACAATAAATACATACATACCTTGACAATTCAGATGGCACTTGTCGGATTTCTAACGTACTGTTATGGGGTGAAAACATATGTTCCTTCTCCAAAACGCTTAAAATGTCTATCAAAATCGGATTCCACTGCAATATGGATGTTTTAAGCGACACGGAAGTTAAAAAAAAATTCTAAAATGTTCATACATGAGTTTACGTGAAGTTTACACGGTCAACAATAGGTGAATGTCGTCGAAACGAAATAGTATCGTATTGCTTTCTGCATGTGTTCAGCTTTTTCATTCGACCGTGTATTATGAGGTAAATTGTAGGATAATATACTTTTAAATCTCCAACTATTGTTAATTTAACGCTATCTTAACTCTTTGTATAACAGGGAAAGCGTTGGATTATTATTCGGCGCGTCAGTGGCAGACGAGCACAGATTGCCGCTCGGGGCTAACGTTACATACAGGCCTATCCCTACGCATCGTGAATATTTTGATGTGGCTGGTTTCATGTAGAAGATCTGGATTTCATGGGTTTATTGATATATTTTAACAAAAGCCTGCCGCCTTAGGGGACGTCGGTCGGGGTCGTCGCCCCCACCCTTTTGACCGCCTCTGCGGCGCATTGGATTTCGAACGGAAGGTCGTAGGTTTGATCTCCATCCGCGACATCTGTATACGTAGCGACATTTGGCGAGACACTCAATTCAAACTGCCCAAGCAGGGGAACAGCGACACAGCGTGGTAAGGCGTACACCACGATGAGGGTGCACTAGCCTCCAACCAATAGAAACCCTGCTTGTGACGGATTAGTAAGCTGGAGAGCCTGGGTGATCCTCTCTTCGGAAACCTCGTCTTTCTCTATGGGTAATGCTATACAACACGATGTGATTTTGGCTTATGAGAGTGTCGTTAAACCGCAATAAACAAACAAACTACACATTATGACAGACGACACCGATAAAACAATTTATTGAATAACTGACGGGCCGATTCGTCTCACGACGGGTAATCACACACATGCCGCGGAAAATTTACAGTTGCATTGCATATCAAGGGAGATAATCAAAACTTGAAATTATAGCTGGACGCGAATACGGACACGGACGGAATCACATAATCCCTATGTATATAACAGAATAAACTTTTTCATTTTTACCCCAAAACATAACTTATAACCCTTCACTGGAACGAGCTCGATGAGCTCGTTCCAATGAATGGTAATAAATTGTGGTTTGGATGCAAAACAATTTTTAAAACTAATGACAATTTTAGTGGACAGCGTTGATCGGATAATTCTATAATGTGGGTATAGTATAGTATAGTATAGTATAGTATAGTATAGTATAGTATAGTATAGTAGTATAGTATAGTATAGTTTATTTTTGTAGCATGTGAATACAAACGTAATAGATATAAAACATTTAAACAATACAAGCAATCATCACACTGCAAGGAAGCGATATAGCCTGAGGAGCTGTCTTCCTGCCACTCCCTAAATAAAATGTTAGGTGAAGGGTTAACAGATATAAATTTTTGTATTGAATTCCGGAAGCCACGGCTTTATTGTTTGAATGTAATACTTCTAGGAGGAAGGTATATCCTACAAATCATCGCGAAATCCTCATTGCGTAGTTTGTTATTTACGTGCATAGTCCTCAGGGTCATCATTAATTTCTCACGAAGATTATTATTACTGGCATAGAATGTCATATTTTTAAAAAGTTCAAGTGAGTGCTGGTCGATTGACGGAGGATACCCACTAGCAGGGTGAAACAATTTCTAGAAGATACGGGGGTATCCTTCTGAAAATAGATGCCCATCCCACCCGCCTATCCACCTGTTTAGTGTTTTGAAAATTGCACATTTGGCAGAAGGGAGTTGTCCCGTGGGTAGAGTTGTGTGAGTCCTGTTGTGTCAGCCGAACGGCTTAACCCATTGAATGCGTGTACCCTTTTTACGGCCCAGGAACACGATATGTCATAATTTCATTAAGGGAAATGGCTGCTCATTGAATGTGTGGGGTTGACCAATTGATATTTTTAACGTGCAGCCTCCAAGGCTGCACGTAGAAAATATAAATTGGTCTACCCCGAAATAATGAATATGGACTCTTCCAATTGCTGCCATTGAACTCACATGGTAGATACCACCAGGGCTCAAATGGTTGAGGAGTGTCGAATTCTTTAATGCTTCAAGGACGATAATGACCAGTAGATGTAAAGTGACCATCCCTACTCTGCTACTATAACAGTTCCGTTGAATCGAATACAGCCCTAGGGCACGTGAACACGTTGTTGAAGTATTGCCTAAGAAAAGCAAGATGTCGACCTCTTTCCTCAACATGAACCACAGAAAAACGTGTGACCTTGACAACTCGAGCAGAGTGTGTGCATTAAACATGTACCTTAGTACAATATTTTCGTGACAATATAATATAATAGAGAACGAGACTCAATCGCGTTACCCTGTCAACCAAAGCGACATAACCCATCAAGCATCGCAAGAACTAATGATATAAAACTTTGAACTTTTACAATTGTATTTTGCGAATTGTATTTTCTATCCGTGAAGATAAATGACCAATGATCGTCAGATCACCGAAGTCAAGCAACGTCGAGCCCGGTTAGTCCTTGGATGGGTGACCGTCTGAGCGATCAATTCGGACTCCAGCGTTGTGTCCTTGGGCAAGGCACTTTACCCCGATTGTCCACATGAGGGTACGATGGCGCCGTGTACTAAGGCGTACTGCGCGCCGATGGTGCGCATGTCTTCAACTAATCTAACCCTGCCTGTGCTGCAGTGCGGAGTCACGATGTTGGGGAGCAAGCAGGTGCTCGTCCTTGCTTGGTGGTTCTCACCGGGTACTCCGGCTTCTTCCACCCGTAAAACTGTCACCGACGCGATATGACCTTGGCTGTTAAAGTGTCGTTAAACCTTAATAAATAAATAAATAAATAAATAAATAAATAAATAAATAAATAAAAATAAATAAATAAATAAATAAATAAATAAATAAATAAATAAATAAATAAATAAATAAAAATAAATAAATAAATAAATAAATAAATAAATAAATGGAGGATTTGCAGTTTTGCAGTTCTAAAGACGTGGCAATTTACCTACTGGACACAGTACTGCTTAAAGTTTTTGAAAAGATGCGCACATCGATGATACAACTTCGCTAACATTTCGAAATTTCAATATTTGTATGAAATTTCCACACCCTTATTGTTAAATTTGCTGACAATTTTAGAAAATTAAGGGGAGTTTACTTTCCTGTAAATCTCTTCCAATGATAAAAATTGTCAGCCATGAAGCTCCAAGAAATATTTGTTTTATTCCATGGATGTAAGAAGAAATAACTTGGACATATCTGACTGATTGAAAAACGATGAGATGAGATTCCAGAATCGTTTCGATTCTAAATTTATAGCTTCACAGGACTCAATCTTCCTTGCATTATTGGTCTAAATGGTAGGATTGTATTTGAGAAGAAACGGCAATGTTTGGTCTCATTAGAGGCGTGTCGGGGTCCACATTGATATTCCGTGTCTCGTTAAGTAACTGGTATTCAACTGAGAATATTTGTTTGTACGTGAAATGTTTTTTTAGAAGTCATTGGGGCTGGGGAGGGTGGCTGTCGATATTTTCCGATAGGATGTAAAAAGATTGTTGAAAAATACGCTACAATTTAATTGAGACACAATTATACAAACATTATTGGTGAAATTTAAACAGAAATACGATGTATATTTTCAGCATTACCGAAGTTTAAATCATTACTCGAGTCGGCGAACCTCAAATTCCAGAGTCATCCATAAACAATTTTCAAAACAGGAATCTGCTGAGCAAAGTGATGATCCGTAAAGCCATTACTCAGTACTACAACTTTTTTGTTGATGGCATTTTATTACACGCCTGCTCTATGTAATCCCCATCCACAGCAACACTAAACCATGCGGAAATGAAAAGCTGTTCCGCACATATGTGCGGAACGTAAGTCGCTGACGGGCGGTTTTTAAATAGAAGCGAAATTTCACGGGAAGTTTCTACAAATCGGGCAACGCAATTACAATTTAAATCCCTAGCGATAGGTAAAAATCGTCCCCTGAATTCCAATGTGTTCTATGTGCCAGAAGGCACATAGAACACGTTGGAACTCCGGGGACGAAATAGTAACACGGGTTCCCCTCGCAAATTTGTGTTCGTTTTGATGATAGCTGCAAATGAATTCAGGTGTCCCAATAGTTGTTTATAGACATGAGTCGTGTAATAAACATAATAAGCCTGCGGCCTCTCGTTTTATCCTCTCGCACTGGCAATATTGACATATCGATTAACCCATTCACACGCGTGTATCGTTCTGAGTATTTAGTGTATTTTTAATGTTCTTTCTCGTTAACTGTTTGACTAAGATGACTATCAGACTGTACTTGCAAAAATAATTCTCGAAGGATTAAAATAATTCATTTTCGCTTCAAAACACAGCTTATGACGAGCTCGTGCCAACGACGTGTGATAAGCTGTATTTGGATAAAAAAAAATGGAGAAAAAAACAATGCAATTTAAATGACGATTTCTATGAATATTTTACAGCTCCGAGAGCGATCTGTTGTTCTCGTTTATTAAAAGTAACAGAAGGAAATTTGGCTTTATTTTCTGCTGATGTCACAGGTGTTTTCTTATCAATTACTTATTTTTAATGGACCTTCTTCGTCCGCCTTATATTTTCAAGGGAGATAACTTTAACGAAAGTCGATGATCGTGATGATATAAGTCAAAGATGTTGTTTTCGGTGCCATTCTGGTGTATCTTGAGATTGAAGGCACCCGGCGTCTTCTTAGACAGACTGATGCATATTGGTGAAACGATTGAACGATCAACCAGCACCCGAACGGTTGCATGCTTTTTGCGGTTATTGTTTTGGCTGCTGGTTAACCGCCTGCTCGTTGCAGAAGAGTTGAAATATTTTGTATAAGAGGATTCAGACAAATGGAAAATACATAAAATATGACTTATGCAAATCCTGCATGCAATACTCAGGCCTGATGACTAGATCTCAGTATTTTATGTGAGATGTGCACAACTCACATTCTATCAGGCTCGGGTTGTGTTTTGTCCTTGGGCAAGGCACTTAACCCCGATTGTCCACATGGGGGCACGATGACGCTGTGTACTAAGGCGTACTGCACGTCGATGGTGAGCATGTCTTCAACTAATCTAACCCTGCCTGTGCTGCAGTACGGAGTTAAGATGTTGGGGAGCTGGCGTCTGTTCGTCGTTGCTAGGTGGTTCTCTCCGGGTATTCCGGCTTCCTCCACCCATAAAACTGTCACAGACACGATATGACCTTGGCTGTTAATGTGTCGTTAAACCATAATAAATAAATAAATATATAAATAAATAAATGAATAAATAAATAAATAAATAAATAAATAAATAAATAAATAAATAAATAAATAAATAAATAAATAAATAAATCAGGCTCGGATATTTGAAATTACATTGAAAGTTTTCTCATTGTCTGAATCCACAAACTCCATCTTGATCCTGGCTACATTACTGTGGTTAAGCATCTTATGAGCCCTTGTAACAGGAATGGAAGTCCGTAGGAAAATTAGTCCCTCTGGACTATTATTCCGCGGAATTATAGTCCTAGGTCTAACATTTCTAGGAATAGTAGTCCGGCGGACTACTATTCCTAGAAATGTTAGACCTAGGACTATAATTCCGCGGAATAATAGTCCAGAGGGACTAACGTTCCTACGGACTTCCATTCCTTTTACACCCTGTTCAAAAACAACGGGCGGTTAATTGGTGAAGGATCGGTTATAACCAAACGGTTAACCGGATATATAATCACCTAATCGTTTCACAACTACTGGTATATCACTAACCGTATATATTCACACTGCTCAATCGTAAATCGGATGCTCAGAGTAAATAAGGGATTCTCAGAGAATACTATGAGATTCTCAGAGAAAAATCGTGAAAATTAAATAGCCGCTAATCAAGATTTTGACATTTTTATCGAAAGAGAAGATATAAGGAAAGGTAGGTACCAATACATTTACCTTTATCCAGTAGTTTAACTATCCCCTAGAAGTCCTGTTGGTGAACAGAATCATCTGTTACTGTCCATTAAATAGCAAAAATAGGCTGCACAAAATAGGAGGGTCCGCTGAAGTTTTGGCTTTTCTCCAGCACGAGTGGCCTTTTATCAACATTTCGTGTTTTTCATATGTACTTGTAGGCTTATAATCACAGCTGAACATCGTTCCATTGAGACGCCCAGGTTACATGCCCTTCATTGCTCCGACATATTGAAAATTGTACGATTCTTGGTGGGGGTGGTGTAAAACAAGAATGGCAACGCAGTATTTCAGAGAGTGACACCGGGGTTTCAGGGCGACAAGAGAAGTTTCACGTCAGCTGAAACTACTCCGGTGAAGTGGAATTCGAACCTTTTTAACAAATACCACAAAGCTAAATGTTATAGTTCAGTTCCTGATATTCATATAACATTTTAGACATATACAATAACCAAATTTTGGCGTTTTCTACAAGCAAGTTCTGGCAATACTCAGTAATGCGTAAAGCCGTTACTGGATCTGAAATTGATATTCCCAGTGATTCTGATGTAGAAAAGTTCAGCCTACAACCAAAACAATCACTCTTATATTGTAAAGTGTCCAGTCCATAGTTTAAATTTACCGTATTTTCCGTAGTCAAGTGACAGCGGGTCGAACGTAAAAAAATATACACGAGAACGCCATTAGCGTTCGTGACGGCGAAACGTTTAAGCCTATTGTAGCGAAAAGATCAATGAAACCCCACAAGAAAAAATAAAGGTCCAGCTGAAACATTAAGGGGACAACAATCTCATATCGGCACCCCCCTTGTAAATCTCACCATGTTGGGTATGTTCAGTGTTACTCAAAATGATGAAACCTATCATTCATTGTATTCTTTCTTAAGTTTTAAGGAAAAGTTGTTGCTTGGCGTTCATGGGCGGTTTGGGTTTTTTTTTAAATGAGAATAACAGTGATAATGGTAAAACATTATATTCTGCCGTGTACTGTAACGAATATTGCACGAGGCTGCAAGGCATGTGGTAGGTTATGGACCGAACAGTCCACCTTTAATGTGCATATTGGCCTCGGCTTCAATTTGATCAATATATACATTACGGATTGACTGGTCGGCCCATACACTGACAAATGACTCGCAACCTCGAGTAATATTTGTTAAATAACGTGTCGTAGACTGGTGCACCACACGAACTGCTACATAACACTAGCTCGCGGAAAGTGTCGTAGACCTGTGCACCACACTAACTTACGCTAGTTCCTCCAAAAACACGGTAGGGTGCCTCCAAGTTCAAAAGACGTCAGAGTGCCCCAAAGATCAAAATGTGCCCGAGTAGCTCCAAATAGCGAAGGCGCCAGGGCAGCTCCCATAACTCTTTATACTCAAAAGAACCCATGTAATTATTTAATTATCACTATCAGAAGATTCCATCAGCGATAAACGTCTCTTTTTTTCAAATATACCTAATGCCGTTCAATAAACAGCGCGCGGGTTATATCCTAAATGGTACAGCGGCGGCCCGAACCCTGTTCCAGATAATTTCTTTTGGCTCCAACCGCATCGCAAAGTAATACTAAACTACGTTCACTGCTCGGTGGTTTAATATAGTTCTGTATGCGGTTGGTGCCGAGGGAAACTATATTGGCGTGAGGTTGAACCTCTGCTAGGCCATTTATGATCTAATTATGATTTGGGACAGTGTATGCATTCTCAAACGTCAAAAGTTTTGTTTGTTAGCAAACATTATAAGTTATTGTGATGAGTTGACGGTAACATGAGGTTTGCGGCTCGGAGCTTATGTTCAACCGAGACGCGAAGCGGCGAGGTTGAACATACGCTCCGACTCGCAAACCTCAGACCATGTTACCGTCAACTCATCACAATAACGTATATGTTCCAATAAGACACTACCTACAGCCCAAAACCTACCTCGTGAAATACGAGATTCTTGTTTACTAAACTTGTGATCGTTAAAAGTTGCCTTGTTCAAGGCAACTTTTAACGATCACGGGTTTAGTAAATAAACACCTCGTATACCAACGATGGCACTGGATAAATGATCAATAAACCAGATAAACTCATTCCATCTCATTTCAAATCGTAAATCGGTTTTATAATTTAAACAACACTTCATCCGGAACACCGTCTGCTGCACGAGTGAAAAATCCAGAAAAATGAAGCGGCTTGCTGGTCACTCCGTTGGTGAAGCTATTACGAAACGGGCGACGTCATTTCAAATATTTCGCGTTGTGACGTCAGACGGTAACATTTGCCACTTGAGTCGTAAATATAGAATATACTAAGCGAGCTCTCGTCCAATCAGAGGAGGAGGATTTTAGTCTTATTGGAACATTATAAGTTATTCTGTTTCTTGACAGAGGACATGGTCTCACGTTTCCTGAAGGAAATTTATATTCAACCGAGGCGTCAGTCGAGGTTGAATATAAGTTTCATGCAGGGAACGTGAGACCATGTCCCCTCTCAACAAACAGAATAACGTATATGTCCCGTTCTTACACAAGTAAAATTGAATTGGAAAAAAAAATCTTTATTCTGTGTTTTCAATCAACGGGGCGAGATGCTCTCGATTCGTTTCAGTTTATGTTACGGTAAATTAATGAAAAGAGACCTTATAATCTAATCGGTTTCATACATGATTACCCATGTTTGCATAACTAATCTTTTTGTACGTAATAACGGTACTTTTGTGTGTATTTTACTTCAGTTAAATGTATTTGTCTCAGATGATTTCAAGTGAAAAAAGTCATTGCGATGAACCGTTGCTCATGGCAACGAGACGTTTTCCTTGACAGTGGACATAAGAATCGCTGACAGTAGACATATGAGGGTGCCCGGCGACATAAAGTAAAATCAACGAGGCATTGACCAATCACTGCAAGGTATTGCGGTTGGTATCGGGACATAATGCAATGACCGAAAAATTTTAACCCGTCGTTCAAAATTTTCACAAAGGCGCCGGAAGCATTCCGAGGGCAAGGGGGCAGAGTTTACAACGTACACATTTTAATGTGACACTCAATAATATTGGCAGTATATATTGAGAGGACAACTCAAAGGATGATATAAGGAATCACCCCGCCGATTGCAAAGCTTCTTTCTTTGGTGACTATCGACCAAATTTCGTCGTTATACCTGTTCCACCCCCCCCCTCCCCACCCCACCCCACCCCTCCATTGGCATTGGCGCGCGTAAAATGCGGAGGAAACGAATACCTGGGGGTTTCTCTGTCGCAATTCTCGAAAAGTAAAGTATTTTACACCAGTGCATTTCTGACGAAAAAGAAAACGCTTTGCCCACTTTGTTCTCCCCTTGCTCCTAGCGTCCGGGCAAGGGGACAGCTGCTCCCCTACTCACCCAACGCACCACGCGCTGTTGGTTTTCGCTCTAAATAAAGAATGCGAAATGTAAACTTTGAAGTATCAAAGAAGTAATTTCGTTTTCTCAAAATTTACCACTCTTCAAATTCGGGAATTGAAGAATGAAGAAGTTCTCAAGAATTTAGACGTGGCACTGTTAATTTTATTTCTTTTTCCGATTTTTTCCTTGCTTGTCCGAAAATCAAATATTCTATACATTCAGAAGAAAAATTTAAATTTTTTATTCCGCTCCCCCTTTCAGAGAGTTTAAATTGTTAACGGCGAATTAATATTTCCACATTCACACACCTCTGTATTAGATTCTTTCTGATAAGGCAGCATTTCAGATCCATAAATACTTTAAATTTTTTGTAGTTGCTTTTTTTCCTGTCAACTAAATTTGCAGCTTCTATGTGGACAAGTATAGAATTCATCCACAGGTACATGCAGTACCTTGTATATCACTGCTTCCACATTCACTTCGAAACCTGAGGACATTTTGCAAATCAAGGGAAGTAAATCGTCTGCATCAATTTGTGTTTGTGGTCTCATGCCGAACATCAATATCTTCGTGTGGGGAACTTTGTCGTTTACAACGTTCACGAACGCGGATGTGTTTATACAGACCCATGTGCCTAATCCTTACACATTTTATACAGACCCATGTGCCTAATCCTTACAGATAAGAAATTTTCACCTCATCCAACAGACAACAGAGGGGCGGGAGTTGATCCCTCCCCCAAACAAAACACGACTTTGCCGCCTCCATATAATTTGTTCCGCAACGCTTGAGGATCCTCCAGATGACAAAAAATTGAGAATTGACGAGTGGATTCACATCAACCGGTCGTCCGTCAGACGAATTGTTATCTTTGAGGAATGAATGTTAATTTTTATCGTTTTTGCTCTTTTCACGAAAATAAATAAGTCGATATGCTAAAACAATCATGTTCAACCACTGCCAATGTGCCGATGGAACGTTTACTCAAACATGGCTGACAAATTTCGTAAGTGAAATAAATTTGCAGGAAAACTAGCTTCTCTTAACCCTTTACCCAACGCATGCGATATCAAAATTTATTATTTTAAATATCATTTTTTAACATTTGTCAAAACATTTCAACAAAACAATATCATGTGAAGCCTTCATTGGAACGAGCTCGACGAGCTCGTTCCAAAGAGGGGTCACATGATATGGTTTTGTTGAAATTTTTGAAAAATGGTATTTTTTCAGCTGCTGAATTAGCATATTACGCGGGCGGATGTGGCCGATTCAATGGGTGAAGAGTTAATTTCCAAAAGCTGCCAGAAAATTTAACACAAAGTGTATTTGAGATTTAGAGATTGAAATTTCGACATCTTAGCGAAATTGTATTATCGATGTGTGCGTCATTTCACAAACATCAGGCATTTAACTGTAGAGTGGAGTAAAAATACAGAAGCTGGCTTTTTACATTTTTTCCACCAATCATTTTGAACTTTTGCCTATTATTCTCCGTAGAAATCCTTGTTCATTTTATCAGCAGCATGCACATTGTGACAAATAATACAGACACTGCCCTTTTCATTAATATAAAAATCTAGGAAGTGAAATTTGCTAATGTTTTCCCAGGAAGAATAAAAACTTGCAAAATTTACTGTAAAAAAACATTCGCTAAGCAAAGAGCCAAAGTGGACGCTTAGTGTTGGTATGTGTGTTATTAATTGATATTCTTAATGAAGGATTATCTGTGAATTAGTTGCTTCTAATTAGCTTGCCATAAAAAGCCAAATTTCCTTTTATTACTTTTAATAAACGAAAACAACAGACAGCTCCGAGAAAAGGGAATTTTGGCTTTATTTTCCACTGGTGCCAAAGGTGTTTTCTCAATAATTTCTTTCTTCTTAATTGGATCTTCCTAGTTTGTCTAATAATTGAAAGAGAGATAACTTTATCGAAAGTCAATTTCCGTGGCGATATAAGGCAGGAATGCATACTCACAGCGACCTGTATGTATTACACCCTGCACGTATTCGAATTTAACCGTACACCCAACCCGAATTGCAGATGATATTTGCAAGAAATAAATGCATAAACAATAAAATTCTTGAATAATAAAATATTTTCATTTTTCTCAGAAAACATAGCATATGCCCTCTCATTGGAACGAGCTCAAAGAATTCGTTTCAATGAGGGGTCATTGGCTATGTTTTTGAAGGAAAACTGAACAGATAATTAAATTTTGACGGGGATTTTTGCGACTAGCGCTGGTCGATTTCCCCTTTCTTTGGTAAAGGGGTTACGTGTACACTGGATATTGCGATTCCTGAGCCGAGAGGAATAAAAATTATCTGATGTGCGGTGGTGTCATCAGATTCATCGGCTCTGTACACACCTTCTTTCTGATCATATATATTATTGGATAACAGCCTATTGGCGTTAATTTGAGATGAAATTTAACAACTTGGCCATGACTGTCGTGGTGATAAAAACGTTTCTTAAATCCAGTTTGAAGGAGGGAATGGGTTAATTTGTCCACGTATTCTGAAAAAGAATGAAAACATTTCTGATATCTCTTATAAACAAAAGAAGAATGTCATCACAGATGTTTTCAATTATTTTGAAAAAAAGATCACGAACTGAACTGAGCAATATACGGCAGGAGTAGGAGAGGTGGTAACCGGGTCTGTTTGGGGGGACCTAGTAGGGGGACCTAGGAAGTGACGCCATAGTCACGTGACCCAGTGACGTCATGATGCGTTGCCATGGTAGCTCGCGTGAGCGGCCATCTTATGACGTCATCCCCATAGTGATGCGTGGTATTAGTGCGCATGCTGAGCGTGTATTGTTATGGTGATACGTGTTTCCGTCGTCCATTTTGTTTACTGGAGGCCGCCATTTTGGTTTGTATGGTAGCACGTGGTTGCTATGTTACCCAAAGGTTCCTTATAGGACAGGGGTTTATACGGAGGGTATGTTCGATTGAATAGGAGTAAATCTAATTACCACAAACGACCCGACAATCCCTCCAAATCACCAAAATGCACTTTTATTTGACATGAAACTATGTAAGGAATTTTGTTTTCTTTTGTAAGCGATCAGCTGATTCGATCATTGAAACACACATAGAACGTATTCATGCACCTGTTATGATAGCCACCGCGCTACCGGAAATGAGTCGCTTAGACCTATATGATACGGAATCAGAATGAGTCGTTTATATGATACGGAATCGGAACACATTATGTGATACGTACCGTTTCTCGTGGTTTTCAGGCCAAAATCTATGTGATTGTTAGATAAATTGTAGGATAACATTGACATTTACAAGGTAAAAGGTAATATTATATTAATCACAGTGGCGTCACTCGACATATCAGAGTCCCAAAATTTCCATAATGCGTCCTGACCAAATTTGGAGAATATGGTACATGTACCCTTTTCAACTCACATGATCAGCATTTCTTTCTCGCTGTCTCATCTGACTTGCTAAGATGAAACATCTTTGTGGAATTATTGATAGTACATGTATATGAAACACGTTCTTAGACTGGGAAACCAGAATGGCTACGTTTTAAACTCAGGGTGATTCTTTGGGAACGTGTGTCACAAAACAGACAAACCGAAAATCCATCCCCACAAACTCTGCGCTGTTTTACCATGACCGATATGAGTAGTGCTTCATTTGACTTTGGCCATGCAGTACGAAAGAATCCCAACCATGTGGCACATTTACTACAGAGGAAAAAAACACCGGCAACGTAAGTGCCTTAACATGTCATTTTATGTCACACACATTACCCGTTGTTTTTCCCCTGGGGAGAAGTAAGTGGTCCACCTGGTTGGAAATCTCTGTTACTATCTGGCCAAAGCTTACTAACCGCTCCATCAACTGAAGCACTTTTCATATCGGCCAAGGTACAACAGCGCAGAGTTTCTGAGGGATGGATTTCCGATACTAAAGAATCACCCCTCATCACATTGACTATTGACAGGTTCAATACAACATTGGGCTAACTGCCTCAACGAATTCTGCACTTGATAATGTTTAATAAATTCAGATTAGACTGATGAAACTAAAATCGAGTATAGAAATGGTTAGAAATAGAAAGAAATCAATAGAAATAGCAGCAAACACAGTGGTGAAACTGGGTAAGACATCAAAATTGTCAACATATTTCACACCTATTCCTGCTACACCTGTCTTAATACTGTTCAGGAAGAAAGCCAGTATAAGCTGAGTACTCTCTTGATTACCCCTGTATAAACTGACTGCTAGTGTCTGTGAGAAAGTCTGATAGCACCAAATTTCAGTTGCAAACTTCGGTTATCTCCATCAGCTAGTTGTGGGTAGATTAAATGTCGCGAATGGTTACTGGAACAATACAAACCATGTACCAGCAAAAAATACCTGCTGAAATTAACAATCAAAGCAGTGTGCGATTTATACTATTTTCTTTTTTTTTCTTTTTTTTTGGGGGGTGGGGGGGGGAGGGTGGGGTACCAAATTTCAAAATGGAAAAAATCTTCCTTCAAAAAAGGGGTTGGTACCCAAGGGTCGGAAAAACACTTTTTGCGCCTTGTGTCCGAAAATGTTTTCCTGATCCACCCCCCCCCCCAACCTCCCGTCCTCTGGTGTAATTATGTTGAGACCAGAGCGCAATCAGAATGAGAGGCATTTTTCTGCGATCGAAGAACTTTGATACTACATAAGCACCAAGCGAATTTGTATTGACTATTAAGACAGAGCACCACGAAGGTGGAGTGCGGCGAACATGAATTAACGACACGAGTTCGAATTTTTCTAGTGCTCCACTAGCGCCGTAGGCACGAGTGAAATACCGGAAGACCCCCAACAAGGTTAGGTGATTATTGTCCGCAGTACTATATCTATATCACCTTCAGAGGTTTGTTTACTTTCTTGCGTGGCAGTGTTTCCTGTCGAGGCATTTCATTTATGTCATAACGTAAGTCAGATGCCTGACAGCTAATTAGATGAGTTATTATATGACGTAGGCCGGATTCCACACGTGGTGTATCCAACACATTTCTCAATGTCTGTATTATATCGGGTAACGTTGAATACACATAACAATCGTGGTATATGGGAACTATCTCATCAAACAATTTTTTTATAATAGTTGTACGAAAGACTCAATTGATTTACAATCGCTTGGAAATCTCTTGAAAATATCACGAGAAACATTAACGCCCTTCCCCACACTCTTAATAATCAGAACTCAAATGAACTGAATTAGAGAGCAATTGTGAATGTTTGTATATCTTTATTAATGTGACATGTGCAGTAAATATAACGATAACAGTGTAATAAAAATAACCTTAATATATGCACCCAGCCAAAGGGACCTGTATGTCACCTATTGCTCTAATACTTTATTAGGCATGCAAATATTGGCGAAAAAGTAAGTAAGCCATGTCTTGCTATTCATATAGGTTAATACGTGATACATGAGCCCAAAAAGTGGAACAAACAATATCCCCAAGCCATCACCCAAAGGTTGACAGGTTGGGGATAGTGACTGTTTAACAGTTCGAACTCACGGCGGACTACACAACCATACGCACCAATAGGCCAGTTATAAATAAAAGATGAATACATGCACCCGACTAGAGGACCTATATACAGCTTAAACATAATGGTGAACAGTATGAACTCACGGCGGACTACTCCAACATAAACGATGCCAAAGAGATACTCAATGATCTACTACAGGCTAAGAAGTAGAATATTCAATAGCTCGGGGCTTTAATTTAAACGATACAGTTTCTCACGCCTCAACATATATAGGCGTCCAATAGAAATTTAGAACATTGTTTTGGGTAATTATTAAGGATGATGGAAAGTGCGTCCCCACTGTTCTGGCGAATCTCCAACATGTGATCCGAGTGGATTACATTAGATTGTTTTGAGCGTAAATCAACATACAAAGGGCATTCCAAGAGAAAGTGATGTTCAATCTCAGCAGCTGACTGGTCACAAAAATTACATAACTTCACTTCTAATTTCTCATTCTTAAACTGTGTTAATATTGAGCGGTGGCAGCGGTCAATATTAACTTTTAGATATGATTCTGTTTTATATTCTGTTTTAACTGTTGTATATGTTTGTAGTTTAGGTGTATTTACAATACTATTTTTCCATTTATCGTGAAAATAGTCATCTAACAAAGCCTGGATTGAATTTATATCACACATAACCTGATTTTCAATTTATCCAACATATCAATCTTACTCAGAATATCCTTTATCTCCGAACACCACCCATAACCTACATTATGAAGCTCTCACATAAATACTTTCTTAATAAATCTGATTCTTAGGACACTACTTTGTTCCAAAGTCGTAATATATTAATCCATCTACGCTGAATCGGTATACGTGTACCAAAATCCCCGTTTATGGCTAATATCGGCTTGAATCGGTGGTTGAATCGGATAGCCCTATGTTGGACATTATCAATGCAGTTATATTTTTGTAACCCCATTAAGCAGAACCGTAGTCAGTAATAGTTGAAACACAGACTGAGAACAAGTTATGAAATGTTGAGAACGCCACCTCTCGAAATGGATGAATTTGAGATATTACGGAACCCAGAGCTTTACCGTCTGTTTTCTATAATAACTCTACCGTATCAACATAATCTTTGAACTCATGTAACACCAATCCTAAATATTTATACTTATCAATGACATCCATATTACTATTATCCAATGTCAAAGTAAACCTAGTTCTTGGTTTATTTTTTTGTTTATTTTTAAAAGTTATCTAAAATGAACAACTTTTGTTTTCCCTTTATTTACTGTCATACGCCACTTATTACACCAATCGCTAACTATATTTAGCAACAACTGCATATCAGCTTCATTTTCAGCCATGATGGCAACATCATCCACACATAACAATGCCGACAGAATATCATTACCAAATTTAAAACCAATTTCGGAACGTTTTATTTCTTTTGCAAGATTATCTATATATAAGGCAAAAAGGGTCGGAGAGAGGCTATCACCTTGCCTGACGCCGCATTAGCATCTAAAATATTCACTAGTTTTCCCATTTAACCTGACACAGGCGATTGTGTCTCGATAAGTACCCTTAATAGATTGATAGATTTTCCCATCTACGCCTGAGTTAAGAAGCCAAAAAAGAAGCATATCGCGATCAACACGGTCAAACGCTTTCAGGAAATCAACAAAACTTACAAATAATTCCGAATGTCCTCTTATAACTGAACTTAACACAAATAGATTATCTGCACATGATCTATTTCGCCTGAACCCTCTCTGTTCATCCACAAGAGTATTATTTTCTTCCAAAATACGCCAACAGGCGATTATTTAATACAGTATTATAAATTTGGTTACTAGCTGATAAAAGAGATATCCCTCGGTAGTGGGGCGGAATTGTTGGATCCAAAGGACTATATTTTATAAGGGGTCGGATTATAGCCTTTCTCCACTCCGACGATATTATACCTGTATCAAAAATAAGTGGAAACAATTTCTGCAATGTTTCTATAACTAATCTAAATTTTAATGCTTCATATGGAATTTGGTCTGCACCAAATGCTTTACAACGTTTAGCTTTCATAACTGCCTTTTAAATTTCCTCGTTGGTTAGCGAAGAGTTTAAAACAGGACAAGATTCATAAAGAGGGTCTAACATTCGATCTTCAAGAAAAATTGTATCACTTTTAACCTACCGTAAAATTGTATCACCAAAAGTCGCATTGCCACAATGAGGGTTATATATGTTTTTAAATGATGTGGCCCATTAGTTTTTCAGTTACTACTTGGCCTTTTTTGTGTATAATTTCTTCGGAAATTTGTTTTATGTTATGGGGACCAAGTCCTTTTATACTCTCCCAAAAATACTTTGGGCCATCGATACAAAGTGAGTCTATTTGTAAAATTAACCCTTTGAACCCTAGCGGCCGTTTTTCCGGCCAGAAACATGATACGTCATAACGTCATTATATAGGATGGCTGTTCAATAAATGTGAGGGGTAGACCAATCAATATTTTCAACGTGCAGACCCGAGGCTGCACGTTGCAAATATTGATTGGTCTACTCCAAATAATGAATATAATTGCTGTCATTGAACTGGTATGGAAGATACCACTAGAATTCAAAGGGGTAAGTCTTTTTATATTTCCGTTCATAAAAAACGTAAACGTTTATTAAATGTTTGCCGCGAATTTCTGAATACCGCGCAAGTGCCTCGCGTTCATTTTTCCACGTTTGATTCTTACTAATACACATTTTTTTCATTGGTGCACATTTCTTTCCATAAACCTGCTAATTCCCTATTCCTATTAAAAGATACACTGATGCTGCACGTTGAAAATATTGGTTGATCTACCCTAAATAATTAATATGGACTCTCTCCCAATTGCTGCCATTGAATGGGCATGGAAGATACCACCAGAGTTCAGAGGGTTCAGGGGTTTAAAGTGTTGTTTACTATGTGTTCTTAACACAGAGATAAACAGAATTGAAATTGTTTTTTCATGAAACCGAACCGGATCAGAAAACTCAAAATCTCCCAGCCAGGGACGACAGAAGCTCGATAAAAGTGGAGTGACACAAATTTTCGATGCTACCATGGTTAGACCCAGTGTGAGAAAGGTTACACTTGTATATCGATAAATGTACCATGACTCGCTGTAGTCTCTCGTTTAGATGAATATGCTGCTGTGTGATCTCTGCCTCGCCCGTTTCTTATACTTCAGTAGTATGTCTCGCACGTTTCATGTATCATTGGCAGGACACCGGGCAGGACCCCGTAAGTGACGTCATAGTCACGTGACCCAGTGGCACCATGTTTCGTTGTTCCGGTAACCCGCTTGAGCGGCCATATTGTGACGTTATCCCCATAGTGATTCGTAGTGTTAGTGCGCATGCGCAGCGCGTGTTGTAAGGGTGATACGTGTTTCCGTCGTTCAGTTTTATATATTGGAGGCCGCCATCTTTGTTTCTATGGTTGCACGTGGTTGCTATCTGACCTAAAACCTTCTTATAGCACAGGGGTATGTTCGGAGAGTGTGTTCGATTGAACAGGAGTAATTTCCCGTTTCGTTAAATTACTACAAACAACCCCTCCAAATCACCCAAATTCACACCAAACTACCGAAATTGACTTTATTTAGAACGGATTTCCCCCAGAATCCTATTTAGGATCCCCATACCATGGTACCGAGAGGCCCCCAGGTACCGATGGGGAAACCCCGGGGTACGTTCGACTGAACTAGAGTAGTTTGTCTGGTTCGGATTCCCCCAGAATCCCTTTTTATCACTTCTTTGTTCCATTTATTCTAACTTCCCTAAACATGTTTATGTTCTATTGTACACATTACAGGTAGCACACAGGCACATGTTGGATGTGCCAATATGTGCTTATGTTAAAAGGCACAATGTGACACATTGTGCACTAGCACATAGGCACATACGGATATTTGAGGATACCGATGGCCTGGTATTGTAGTATTTGAGGATATCTATGTCACTTTGTTCTGTTCTCTTCGTTCTTGGTTGTGTTGGATCTTCGTTCACTGTGACTTCATTCGATCAGTTCAATCGTAGTTGTGTTGGATCTATTCATACTTCAGTTTTGTTTCCAGCCAGTTCATCTTCGTTCATGTTTCATCTGTTTAGTTGGGTTGTTGCATGTAATATTTAGGGGTCATAGTCCATTCAGGTGAAAATTTTATTGAATTTATTGGGCGTTAAAATTAAGTCAGACTTCGTTATATTTGTTATGTTCACTTCGATCTTGGTTGTGTTGGATCTTCGTTCACTTTTGTACATTCGTTGTTTTGCATTGGCCATTATCAGGTTTTATCTGTTCAGGTTCTTGCAATAATAATTGGGTGTTATCAGTCCATTTCCATACTCTCGAGTGTTGATGTTAAAACACGGAATCCCATTTTACAGAGTCGGAAAGGAATCCCATTTAACGGAATCCCTTTTTAAGAATCTCCTTTTGGAAAACGCCTGTGGCTATGGAATCCCCTTTTGGTCGTATGTGCCTATGTGCCAGTGCACAATATAGCACATAAGCACATATCGGTGCATCCAGCATGTGCTTATGTGCTAGTGCACAATGCGTCGCATTGTGCTATTTCACAGAAGCACATACGACAAAAAAGGGATTCTCCAGAAGGTATCCTAGATAGGTATCCCCAAATAATACAATACCAGGTTATAGGTATCCTCAAATACCCGTAGGTACCTATGTGCTAGGGCACACTGTGTCACATTGTGCCTTTCCACATAACCACATATCGGCACATCCAGCATGTGCCTATGTGCTAATGCACATTGTGTCACATTGTGCATTTTCACATAAGCACATGCAACAAAAAAGGGATTCTCCATAAGGTATCCTAGAAAGGTATCCTCAAATAATACAATACCAGGCCATAGGTATACTCAAATAGCCGCATGTGCCTATGTGTTAGTGCACAATATGTCACATTGTGCCTTTTCACATAAGTAAATATTAGCACATCCAACAAGTGCCCTTGTGCTAACTGTAATGTGTACAATAGAACATAAACATTTTTAGGGATGTTAGAATAAATAGAACAAAGAAGTGACAGGTACCTGGGGGCCTCTCGGTACCATGGTATGGCGATCCTAAATAGGATTCTGGGGGAAATCCGTACTAAATAAAGTCAATTTCGGTAGTTTGGGGTGAATTTTGGTGATTTGGAGGGGGTTGTCGGGTTGTTTGTGGTAATTTTACGCAACGGGAAATTACCTCATGTTCAATCGAACACACCCTCCGAACAGACTCCTGTCTTATAAGAAGGTTTTAGGTCACATAGCAACCACGTGCTACCATAGAAACCAAGATGGCGGAATCCAGTATACAAAATGGACGACGGAAACACGTATCAGCATTACAGCACGCGCTGCGCATGCGCACTAACACCACGTATCACTATGGGGATGACGTCACAACATGGCCCCTCACGCGGGATACAATGACAACCAAGCATAGCGCCACTGAGTCATGTGATTATGACGACACTTCTGGGGTCCTGCCTGGGGTCCTGCCAATGATACCTGAAACGTGCGAGACATACTACTTACTTCAACCATCTTCCAACCCGAAGGCCAGCCTTCGGGTTGGAAGATAGTTGAAGTAGAAGAAACGGACCGAAGAGGTCGAAAGCGAGATTCTTTGGCTAAATATTGTTTGGATTTGCGAATAATGTTACAGGAATGCCTGTATATTGACATGTTTGCTTGCGCCCATTTTAACTCATTGTGTAAATGCGGAACATATCTGTGGAAAATATGTTTTTTTTTTTAATTTCAATTTCTTTCGTACTCTGGAGATACATCCATAGCCTGGAAAAACAACATTTAATTGTGAAATGATTAGGTCCGTCCATATTGAGTTAATGTGATCAATATTCGATTGTGTTTCTCAAGTGGTCTCAATCAACTGTATAATATTTAACAGCCCCTGTTGAGCTCTATGTGTCGTAATAAACACTTCAGGTACAGTCTTTGATAATTTAGTGGGATAAGTTTTGAGCTCGTCAACACGTTTTTTGTAGGAAGTCCTCAATTTAAAATTAAAATTGTACTCAAATATCAGAAAATTATGGTCCGGATCACGACTCGTATCACCAAGTAACCCATACAAATCGTTATCTTTAATTAATGAGGATTGCGTAATAACTCGAACATTTTCGCAATGTCATAACTCACCAACAGGTACAAATGCACAGGCCTGGCATTTTCAGGAGAGCGATGTATTCGCTCGCGTACTGCTCAGCTTAAAAATATTAAGGAGGGCGAAAACTAGCCCTCCTGGCCTTAGAAAATAATAATTACCACAACCGCCTATTCCTAAAACCAACATCTTTTCAGATCTCTGCTACATTAGTGGTCTGTGTAAGACGGCCACACTGCCCCTCCCACACTCCCGTGCTTTGCTGATGCCCGGAGGTGCGGGAGGGACAGTGTAGCCGTCTCACAGATACTATCTTGTTAGCAGCACCAAATAAAATGTACAAAGTCAACTAGGCCGAATTCATTAATAGTGAAACTTCATTTTGCCACTTATAGCTTTTGTAAGTTTGAGGAGAGCCAATCGCTCCCTAGGCCATGCGAGGGGAGCGATTTTTAACCCTCCTGCATTTTTTAGAATGCCAGGCCTGAATGCACAGTCAACTACCGCTTTTCCCTTTGAGCCGTAACTAGTAAAATTATCGTGGGCTTTATTAAACCTCCCATTTAACCCTTTACCTAACGAATCGTCCGCATCCGCCCGCGTAATATGCAAATTCAGCAGTTGAAAAAATATGATTTTTCAAAAAAATTCAACAAAACCATATCATGTGACCCCTCGTTGGAACGAGCTCATTGAGCTCGTTCCAACGAGGGGTCACATGATATGGTTTTGTTGAAATTTTTTGAAAACTTAAGAAAAATGATATTTAAAATAACAAATTTTGATATCGTCTGCGTTGGGTAAAGGGTTAAAATACAGAATTGTGTATCATTCAAAAATTCCACAAAGGCACGGCCATGTTGATTAATTACTTCATCAAGAATATTTCTATCACAAATATTATCCAATTCTTTGTTATATTCAACAAGATTCCCAATAAGTGAGTTCACATTTCCACATATAATAATGCTACCACCAGTTGAGTGTAAATATATTTCAGTGAGTAAATGAGAGAAAAAGGACTCAGCATCCCTTCTCCGAGGGGAATTTTCAGGTGGCAGATAGCAAGACATAACTATAAATTTAAATTCGTCGTACTTCGAACGAAATTTAACGAAAATTGTTCTATCACGTGTTCTATCTTACACCTCAATGTAAATATGTTTACCAAACTCCTCTTTAACATGTGAATACGAGGTGGAATGGATTTCGTTGTGAAAAGCACCTTTGGTGGAAAGTTTCTTGTTACTTGTTCATTCTGGTTTGAGGTCGGGTCATTTAGGCACGCGGCTCGAAACATTGTTGGGTTTTCAAGACCCATCTGCCCGGAAATCCGTGTTGTATGAAAAGCCGTGCAAGGCGATTACCAAATCCCAGAACGTCCCAGAGTTCCCTACCCGAGAGACCCAGAACAATGAACTTCTACTTTTGTTCTCTGATATCATATGGTTTCTCGATTTCTCCTGGAGAAGCTTATTTGTCCTTAAGAAATGGTGCCATTTTACACTGTGTTGTCCTGCCAAAATACCCTATCCGATTTGGGAATCAGTTTCATCTGGACATAGCTCCTCTCCCAATATTCACTCGCCCAAATGTTCAGGAGAAGCGAGCGTCTCTTGTCCCTAGAGCTAGGCAGTTTTCCGGTTCGGTTCCGGTTTGGGCAGCAAACCGATAAACCAAACGGAAAAAAACAGCCGATACGTTTTACTCAGTTTGTGCACAAACTGATCGTACCGGGAGGGAACCGGGCAGTTGATCTTTATGGACTGTCGTCACTAAGTCTATTCGATAAAGGGGTAAATACGTTGTGTTCTCTTTGTCACATTTCTCCCTTATTGACTCGACACCGGACAAGTGAATGGAGGAGGAAATGTGACAATGAGAACACAACATCGATTAGATGAACTTTATTCATTTATTAGCCTAATTTATGTTTTTCTCAGACACAAAAGGCTTCACAACTAATCTGCTAAACCCCAAGACTGAACCTAATGGAGATATTTACAGGCAGAGCGTTTTGTGCCGAAAGGTGTCGTGCATACTATCGCGATTTTTTTTTTATAAGTTAACCATTTGAACACGAGCGGCCGCTTTTCCGACCAGGAACATGATACTTCATAACGTCATCAAATAGGATGTCTGTTCAGTAAATGTGTGAGGTAGATTGATCAATATTTTCAACGTGCAGCCCCGAGGCTGCACGTTGAAAATATTGATTGGTCTACGCCAAATAATGAATATGGACTCTCCCAATTGTTGCCATTGAACTGGCATGGAAGATACCACCAGAGTTCAGAGGGTTAAGGAGTTTAAAGTGTTTTTACTGCGTGTTCTTAACACAGAGATAAACTGAATCGAAATTATTTTTTTTCATGAAACCGAACCGCATCGGAAAAATCAAAACCTCCCAGGCAGAGACGGCGGAAGATCGATAAAAGTGGAGGGACACAAATTTACAATGCTACCATGGTTCGACCCAGTGTGAGAAAGGTTACAATCGTATATCGGTAAATGTACCATGTCTCACAGACGTCTCTCGTTTAGATGAATATGCCGCTGTCCGGTCACCGCCCCGTCCGTTTCTTCTACTTCAACCATCTTCCAACCCGAAGGCCAGTTGAAGTAGAAGAAACGGACCGAAGAGGGATTCTTTGGCTAAATATTGTTTGGATTTGCAAATAATATTACAGGAATGCCTGTTTTTTTGGACATGTTTGCATGCGCCCATTATAACTCATTGTGTAACTGCGGAACATATCTGTGGAAAAAAGTGGAAGCGCACGTGCCCCCTGTGCCCCGAAGCTCCGCCGCCTCTGCTCCCAGCTCAGTTGCTCATTGGCTCCTATGACTATTGATCGGATATTGATTGAACTGCGGCATGTATCTGATGAGATTAATGGGATTGGACCTGTCTTGATTCGCTCCTAATATTATTTTTGATAGCATATGTGATTTGAGTGATATTTTGAATGTCTATGGTGTCTCCAAAAAGGACCATTAGTAATATCTTTTCAAACTGCTATTTATTTTTAGTCCATTGTTTCAGTCGGTTCCGCACTGCAATGAGGAAATCTGGTAGTTAGTTCAGTGAGTGTGTCTTCTTCATACTTGCTGCACAACCAGGTTAACATGTTGGACATGATTAGTGGGTTCAGTTTGCCCGTTGGTGGACTAGACGCCCAAGTGCGCGAAGTAAAAGGCTTTCACGGAATTTGTTAGCTACATGTGGGTGGATGCCGTCTCCTGTTGTGAATTTCCAATAGATCACAGCGTGGCATTTCCGTTATGACCTGGTGACAAAACTCGATGAATATAGATCTCTGAACAAACGTAGGTTGTCCACTATATTTGAATGTAATTGTTGTATCCTCAATTTTCTTTGAAACCCGGGAGTAGAGTTGTGATTATCTGATGTGGTCCTTTTTGGAGGCCTTTCCAGTATATAGTAGGACTTAACCAACGTCAAATTAGGGACTTGTGAAGCTTCGTTATTCGATTCGATTCAATTCGAAATTGAGTCGTGCTGACTTTGAAATTTTCGAATCGTCGGATGTTTTCAAAAACTACCAAGTGTCTCCTCATGAACCCATCTCTGTCACCAGTTCTCCTCTACAGGAGAAGTGACGATACAGAGAAAAGAGTTCAGTGAGGTTCCGCTTGCAAAACTATATTGATTCATTCTGGATCATAGGACACGATAACCAACGCCAATTTAGGGACCTGCGAAGTTGCAAACCTTCGAAATTCGATTCGATTCGATTCGGAATCGTCCTGATGGTTTGATTCGATTCGGAAATTTTCTAATCGTCGCGATAACCTCAAAACTACAAAGTGTCTGCTCCTGAACTCTACTTTTATCATCAGGTCTCCTGTGCAGGAGACCCGATGATAGAAGAAGAGTTTAAAGAGGTTCCAAGTCAAAACTACTTTGATTTCATTCTGGAATATTCTGCATTTTCGATTGATTCGCACGAGCGAACAAGACGCATTTGAATAGAACACTTGAGTGGGGACTGGCAATACTTACAGTTGTAAGAAGATGCAATGTTTACAATTTGATGATGCCTGAGATTCGATTAGATTCGAAATTTGATTCGATTTTAAATCCTCTGCCTGATTCGATTTGGGATTCAATCCGACTCGAAGTTTGAGATTCGCTGTAAGAGTCTTCGAAATAAAGACAATTTGAAACTATTTTCCGAACTTGACCTGTTATTTGTGTGAGAATCAACCTACCGTTACGATATAGCCACAAAAGCCGCTGAGCCCTAAACCCAAATCAAAAAATATAAATAAACGTACATCTTGAAACCTAAATGCCCATGCGAGGGGACGGTGGCGCAGTGTACTAAGGCGTACTACACGTCAATGGTACACTTGGCGTTAACCGCTGCTAACCTTGCTTGTGTCGATTAGTAAGTTAGATACTTTGACAGTTGCTTGCCACTGCTAGGCGCTTCTCTCCAAGTACTTTGGTTTCCTCAAACAGTAAAACTGTCTGACACAAGGTGTGATCCTGGCTGTTGAAACAATATATCATGGAAGCGCAAGTACATGGATCTTGTGGTGGACGGCTGTGGATGATGCTCAGTGTGTTTCCACTGGAAACTCACACGTCGATCTTTTGATCTCTCTTGAATTCTTTCACCACCACCGTGATTGATGACAAACACAAAGAACAATTCGTTTAACCAAGCCGAGACATGGCTGCTCTTGGAATTACTGAAAATGCAATTTCCTGCTCCTCAGAACACTGTACAAATTTACTGTTAAAATGCGATAAACGTACTGGCAATCCAAGTGGCTGTATTTGTACTGTAAATGTTATGGTAAATATACCGTATTTAACTATTTGTGACAATGCCGACAATTTTGTGCTCCATCTTTACCAAAACGCAGGAGCTGATACTTCAATCTCTTCAATTCACGATAAGATTGTTATTTATTTATTTATCTATTTATTTATTTATTTATTTATTTATTTATTGGTGCTTAAGGTCACATACTTATGCACAATGGCTAATCGTGACCGTGACAGTTTTACGGGTGGAGGAAGCCGGAGTAACCGGAGAGAACCACCTAGCATCGACGAGAAACTCTCAGCTCCTCAACATTCTAACTCTGTTCAAGCTCCGCTCAAGCAGGGTTACAGCGGTTGAAGACATGTGCACCATCGACGCCCCAATGTAGGCAACCGGGATAAAGTGCCTTGCCCAGGGACACAACGCCGGTCGCCTCGGATGGGGATCGAACTCGGGTCCTCCTGTATAGAAGTCCAACAGTCTACCACTGAGCCACTGGGCTCACGAGAAGATTGTTGGTTTGTTATACAGAGTTGACCCAATTAAATATTTTTAACCTGCAGCCGTACGGCTGCAGATTAAAAATATTAATTAATCCATCATAAAAACTGAGTCTTCTAAAACAAGGCGCCTTTTGTCATTGACGACTCCATTTTGCAAAAGCGGAAGGTGAATGGTTGGATGCGTTCGTTTAAAAAAAATACTGCCATATTGTATGTGGGCACTCTTCTGTTAGTTTGCATATTATGAAACTTTAAGCAGCAACAGTCCGGTTCTCTCCCGATATTCCGGCACCTCATCGCCCATAAAAATAAACGAGGTGAACCTGGCTGTCGAAAGTGTCATTAAGCCCCAATAAAGAAATCAAATCTACGATAGAAGTAACGGCACTTGGTTGTCAGTACTTCTAGCGTAATTTTAACGGTTAAACCCGGAGGTCCATTGGCGGAAACAGTGCTTGTGTTTTTGTCCATTTGTGCAGAATTTGAAAGTGATACATTGGGTGATAACTCCACTTCATGGGTGATTTAGTTACAATCCACTGTCCACATACTGTACTTTCTTACGAGACGAGATTTGACATTTCAAATTATGTTACACGCAGAATCGGTCAAACAAATGGAGGTCAGTGGTACCTGATCGAGCTTTTGGGGATCAGCATGACGTATTTGGAGTAGGGTATAAGGCAACAGCTGGGAATCCCGTGCAAATAAATTTCCAAAACGTCAGTTTTGAACTATAATCCCGACAGACTAGTATTCCAACAACATCATCACGGGACCTCTTTTCAAACATCTGAAAATTCTTAAATTTAACGATTTGTACAAGTTTTGTTCACTCCTATTCATGTACAAATGGTCTAAAAACTACCTCCCCGTCAGTTTTGATAATACATTCCAAGTGTACTCGAACACCTCCGGCATGAATATAAGGCAATGTGGAAATCTAAACGCACACCTTGCACACAGTTCTCAGCCGCTCTGCCATATTTTTCTTTTCCCAAATTGTGGAACACTTAAGAAACAACACTTAGAACCCTCACCCGTACGTCATTCAGAAAAAAAAACATTAATCGATCATTTTCTAAACACTTATAGCGACATACTAGCTGTTCCAACTCAGGATGCCCTGACTCCCTCGCCTAGTGAGGTCTCACAGGTTCATGAATAGGTTGCCCAGCCATTTACGGTTTTCCTATTATACATCACCCCCATTACCCTACGGCCATTACCTTACGGTCATTGTACTGATTTACTGCCTGGAAAAGTAGTCATTCCATCTATTCGGAAATTTGGTTAATCAACAGGTCAAATCAACTAGGGTTCGAACATTGGGAGTTCCATCCATAATGAGGAAACAATACTTAATTCCAATCAATATAATGTTAAAACACTAACGCAACAACTTCCTGCTGTCTAGATTTATTTTACTCAAATCTAACGTCTTCCAATTGCCATTCTGTTTTATTCAATATTTTGATTGTCTGGGGTGACAGGAAGACAGTGGCATGACATACACGGAACGACACACTCGCGGGTCGTTCTGTGTTTATTACACGCCTTCACGTCTACAAAAATAATTATTAGAAGGACACTCAGCAATTCATTTGACAACTATCAACAAAAAGAACACATTTTATCGCCAACCACATTTGCGAGGGGAACCCGTGTTACCATTTCGTCCACAGAGTTCCAATGTGTTCTATGTGCCCACTGGCACATAGAACACATTGGAACTCAGGAGACGATTTTCAGCTACCTCTAGCGATTCAAGTTGTAATTGCATTGCACGATTTGTAGAAAATTCCAGTGAAATTTCGCTTCTATTTCAAAATAGTCCGTCAACGATTTACGTTCCGCACAAATATGCGGAACAGAGTTTCATTTTCCGCATGGTTTAGTGTTGCTGTAGATGGAGATTGCATAGAGCAGGTGTGTAATAATATGTTGTGCCCCACAGTATACATTTACACATTTATCTATGAATTTGTAACTTTGTTTTTTTTCTCATCTTTTACCTGTATTTGTATGCTATGAAATAAACCGAATCTGAATCATCAGGGCATGCGTTGTACGAAGGCCTATTTTGATCAGTTGGGACATGAACCATCACAGTCGGGACAAATCTGGTTTACACTCCCCTCCCTACCTAAACGGTAATGTTTGTGACGCCCCTGGTTATATATAGAATGTACCAATAGTAAGTAGCCTGGTGTACCAAATGGTCACCACAAGTGGTGGTAACCGCGAGCCTTTGGCGGGCGGTTAACACCACCTCACTACGAGTGGTGAACGCTTGGTATACCAAGCTACTTTGGGTATATTTTATTTATATCATGATCGTCAGATTATTAAAGAGTTGCTATTATTTTTTCTCAGTTTTACTGAGCAGCATGCGTACAAACGTGCGAATCTGTGTTTGTTTACATGAGCCCTGGTGGGCGGTACTTCCGCTGTCAATTATACCACCGAAACAAAATGGAAAAAAGAAACGTGAAAATCACGGGGCCTTTTCATTTTAATAACATAATAACATACTATTTCGAGTTATGGATGCTTTATTAATATGAGGCAACGCATGTTTGTTAATTTTTGGTATCTTATGATGTACACTCATTTAAAAACGTAATAAATAATTGCCGCTTCCATTTCACTCTTCCCGAGGCGACGATCGATAAATTTAGACAAGTATTCACTCAGGACACGGTCACCAAAGGTCAACGTGGATGTAGTTCCACTGTAGGTGTAAATTTTAACCAACGAAATCCCATTGCTGGCGTGTTCACCACAGACGCACGTGTTCACCACGGTTGATGTTCAAAGCTGCAATTTATGTCATAGGCTTTCTATATGTAGTAGAATAGGTAATCATGGTATAAAAACAGGTAGTTCGTTTATCCTGTTTTCAACAAACAGCGTAATCGCAATATAGTCTTTTTTCCTACCAAACGTTTAGTCTTAATACTTCACAATGACAGCGACCTCAGGTGGAAGGAAACCGCTGTGAAAATACCAGGCAATCCCGTAAAAGGACACAGCAGTGCACCATGAATATTCCCAACCTACGCTGATATACTAGACTAAAGACCTGATATACCAGGCTATTTGGAAGCAATAGCTCCATACCAGATGCTATATTATTTCAAGTGACACACACACTTCCCCCAGCCCGGCGGCCCAAGACCCCTCGATGATTCGATTCGATAATAACAATTCCTGGATCTGCACTTGCTAAGGGTCAGAGATTCGCTTTGCGGTCATTTGCACTTGGATAAATTTAACAATGCTGTTAAATCGAATCTATTCGGTAATTTCCGGAATCGTGCATGGAAATACTCGAAGAGCTCACAGAACGCTCACGGATGGAATATTTAAGGGCTAAAATCTTGAATACGTACGTAATACAGAATATTTTGAGAACAAATAAGGATGTGAATCAGTAGGTGGCTAATGGTTATGTTATTGATAATACGGGAAATCTTCATCCAGTAATAAATATTTCTAATTTGGAAACCCGCATGGACTTGCTCAGATAGCGACACAAAAGCGTATTGTTCTCGGCATGACATTATCGATCACGAAGCTTCCGTCTACCTACAGTGATTCTTATTCCAGATACCCAAGAGGTTTTAACAAACAATGCACTCGGTGCTTCAACATCCAAGTACAAGAATAATAAAAAACTTGGCACACTCTGTCACCGCAAAAGTATAAAGCGGCAGTGTCAAACTAGTGACCAAGGCACCGTTTAACTCCTAGTATCGTTCAATTCTGCGTGTCGATGTACAGAAAATCATCACTCAGATTTTAGTATTTCCCCAGTATTTGTCACCTACACAATAGCTTGTGAGCTGTTATCATTTAAAGGAACGAGCTTGTTGAGTTCCAGCGGAAGATCGTGCGCTATGTTGCCGTAGAAACAAAATCCCTTTTGCGATTTGAGGGAAAATACTTACACCCTGGCTCTTTTGTCTTTTGGGGGTAAGAAACCAACCTGAAATACCCGATAGAACAATGGACCGAGTGTTCAAATGGTGTCACCCGAATACCCCTTGTGTACTTAGTATACCCGAGTCCGTGTGTGTTATTCATTGAATAAAAGACAGCTTATGTAATAGTTACTGAGGTGGAGGTATTCGTGAATTTGAACAACCTGTCAACGTGCGGTATGTGGCGCCGAGGTTGTTCAAATTTATGAATACCGACAGCGAGGTTAGTAACTTACTTGCACGCCAGTTCACAGAACGCACCGACCCAGGTATGGTAAGTGAGTACAGTTGTTAAAGTGACGTCATTATAACACCTATTCTATTGTTCTGTCGGGTATTTCACGTCTCTTACCAACCCAGAGAAGACAAAGGAATTGGTGTGTAAAAGTCAGTTACCAACCTAGCTGTCGGTATTCACGAATTTGAACAACCTGCCAGCGTGCTGTAACACCTCGCAGCTGTGCGGCTCGGCGTTACAAACCGCACGCTGTCAGGTTCTTCAAAT
The DNA here is from genome assembly GCA_031216915.1 of Pictodentalium vernedei. Taxonomy (NCBI): domain Eukaryota; kingdom Metazoa; phylum Mollusca; class Scaphopoda; order Dentaliida; family Dentaliidae; genus Pictodentalium; species Pictodentalium vernedei. The sequence goes on along the minus strand of CM062296.1, from coordinate 391,401,208 downwards.
CCACTAATATCTCCAGCTTGATTGGTAACTCTTACTGATACAATTTCAACCACTGTTTCTGGAGTATTAGTTGGATCAAAATATGAGATATATGGGCCTACCTAAAAAAATTGAAGAAAAGGCTTTATGGTGTTTTCCTGTCGTATTGGGTTCAGAGAACAATATATGAAAAGGAGACTGAAGCTGGACCATCAGAAAGGGGTTAAGTATGACGTCAAAAACATGGCCGACGTTGTACCGAAATTCCCAATCTATACGTTTGTGTTTCGAAGCAAGCAGTTCTAAACTGCCTTAAAGGTGACAAAAAATAAATAAATAAATGCATTACCTTATACGTACCAGTTGATGGGCGTGACTACATATCATACCATGACGTCTTTCCCTGTGTCGTGACATCATAAATGAAACAGTAATAAAAGTGTCGTTGACACTGCAGCTCAACTTGTCCAAGAAGGGACTGAACTAAATAGAAAGGCCCAGTAATGATAAGTCACTCAATCAAGTTTCTACAAGAAAAAACCATCACAGCAAAGTTACTGTAGGGTGTACTAATGGAATTGTTGACAATTTATATGTCAAATCCAACATAGCTGCTCGTGGCCACGTTTTTCAACAAACAAAATTTGATAGCTTCCGTCTAGGTATGACACCAAAACTAATTATTAAGTTTGATAAAAATCGGGTGGGAAATGTGGCCTGTTGGGTGAGCTAAATGGAGTTGTTGACAATTTATGTGACAAATCCAAGATGGCTGCTGGCAGTCATGTTTTTCAACGAAATTCAGACACATTTGATAGTACCCATCCAGACGTCACGCCAAAGCTACATATAAAATTTGAAAAAGATTGGGTGAGAGATACGGCAGACATGCGGCCTGCAGGTTGGCCAATTGACCAAATCTAAGATGGTCGCTGTCAGCCATGTTTTTCAACGAAATTCAGAAAAATGCCATAGTTCCCATCTAGACATTATCCTAAAGCAGCATATGAAATTGGGAACTAATCAGGTGAGAGATGCGGCCTGTATGGTGTGTCAGTGAAATTGTTGTCAATTCATGTGCGAAATCTAAGCTGGCACACTGGCGGCCACGTTTTTCAACAGAATTCAGAAAATTGAATACCTCCCATCTAGGCGTTGTCCTAAAGGCACATATGTGAAATTTGGAACTAATCGGATGAGAGATGCGGCCTGTAGGGTGTGCCAATGGAATTATTTACAATTTATGTGCAAAATCCAAGGCAGCGACAAAATTCGGAAACATTTGGGAGCTGCCATCTAGACATTGTCCTAAAACCACATATGGAATTCGGAACTAATCTGGTGAGTGATACGTCCTGTACGGAGTGCCAATGGAATTGTTGACAATTATGTGCGAAATCTACGATGGCCACTGGCGGCCATGTTTTTTCACAGAATTCAGAAAAATTCAATAGTTCCCATCTAGGCATTGACCTACAGAAACAGATGAAATTTAGATCTAATCGGTTGAGGGATGTGGCATGTGGGATGTACCAATGGAATTGTTGACAAATTATATGCCAAATCTAAGATGGCCTCTGGTGGCCATGTTTTTCAACGAAATTCGCAATAGATGGACAGCACCCATTTAGACATTGCCCCAAAACCACGTATGCAATTTGGAACTGATCGGGTGAGAGCTGCGGTCTGTAGGGTGTGCTAAAGGAATTGTGGACGGACGAACGTACGTACGGACGACGGATCACAGCCGATCCCTATAGTTCATACTTGACGTCGTCAAGTTGAGCTAAAATGCTAGTTTCTATAAGCGTGGGAATCTTTCATAAATTTGAAATATACCATGAAATCCCACAAAAGTACATCATGGCGTCATTCATGACGTCATGACAACAAAGAATGACGTCATGATATGACGTCTGGCCACACCCAACAATTGGTACTTATAAGGTAGTGCATTTACTGACTTATTGTCACGTTTAAAGCAGTTTAGAAGAGCTTGATGTGAAAGACAAAGGTGTATATTTAGGGAATTTTGTAACAATGGCGGTTATGGGTTTGATGTCATATTTAAACCCGTTGTGATGGTCCAACTTCAGCCTACTTTTATTATGTTGTTCTCTGGACCCAATAGTACAGGAAAACGTCATAAAACGTGTTCTTGCAATTTTTTGTTAGGATTACTCAACATAATAATCCTACTATATTCTAATGCCACTTGGTGTTTGTTGGGATATTGAATAACCTGGGGTCGTATTACTATTACTTATTCAAGTTCCGTATTCGATATTCGTTATCATATATATAAAATCGGTTGATATGGAATGCCGAATAAGAAACTGGGAATTAATAACTGTTGTCACGAACGTGAAATACCAGCACAGTTTCTGGTGGGTATATCTGGTTTCTTTGTTGTGACCCTCGGAATACTTGGCTAAGGATATAAGGCAACTAGTGACAATATGGTGTACTTTACACCTTGGCTTTTTTGTTTTTTCGGGGTTAATAACCAATTTGAAATACCTGATAGAACAATGGACCGAGTCTTCAAGTGACGTCACCTGAATACCTCTCATATACTGAGTACACCCGAGTCCGTGCGCTTTATTGATTGAACAAAATACAGGGTGAAAGTCAGTTGCCAACCAAGCTTAGAGGGAGCTTAAGTGATCACTTTCCGTCCGTCCGTCCGTCCGTCCGTCCGTCCGTCCGTCCGTCCGTCCGTCCGTCCGTCCGTCCGTCAGTGCCAACATTTTGAGTTTAGGGGATATTATTATTAGGGGCTACCTCCAAATTAAGGTAGTGTTAGGGTTAGGAGTGGGGTGGGGGTAGGGTTAGGGGTAGCCCCAAAGTAGGGCTTAAGGTTGGGGAGGGTTAGGTCCCGGGGGGTTAGGGTTGGGTCAGGGGTGGGGTTTTAGTTTTAGTAGCCCCTAAACCGAAAAATAGCTCCTAATCCTATTGGTTTGGCTAGGGTGGGGTTGGGTCAGGGGTGGGGTGGGGTGGGAGTTAGGTTAGGGGTAGCCCCAGAGTAGGGCTTAAGGTTGGGGATAGGTCCTGGGGGTGGGTGGGGTTAGGGTCTGGGTGGGCTTTTAGGGTTTAGGGTCAGGGTGGGGTAGGTTTAGGGTTAGGGTGTGGTTTTGGGGTGGAGGGGTGGGGTTAGGGTTAAATATAAGTTCTAGGGTGGGGGGTTCTGGGTAAAATAAGGTTTTAGACATACAAAATGTTTTTTTTTGGTAGCCCATAAACCCGAAATGTTGGAGTGTCCGTCCGTCCGTCCGTCCATCCGTCCGTCCAGCGTGACCTTTACATTATCGACTTCTCCTCATAAAACACTAGGCTGAATCGAACAAAATTTGATGTGTGTTTCTTATCATATGTCAATTCCAGTTCGTTCAAATAACGTTGCCACGTTCACATGGGGCACCACTAAGTGTATTATTCTGATAGCAATCATAAAAGTATTTTCCAAAATTAAAAAAATCTTCTTTTCTGAACCATCGATTAGAATCCATTGATATTTGGAATATAACATCTCAAAGGGGGTCAGATTCAAATTTGTTCAGATCGAGTCTCTGGGTTAATATTTGGGCTCGCTATGGGAGCCCGAAGTTTAACCTAGTGCATTATGAAGAAATTTCTTTAAAAATCTTCTTCAGATCCACCAGTCAGAATACGTTCATATTTGGTATTCAACATCTCTGGGGATCAGACTCAGGTTTATGCAAATCGGTATGTGGGTTAATGTTTGAGCTCCCTATGAGAGCCAGAAGTTTAACCTAGTGCATTATGAAGAAGTTTCTTTAAAAATCTTCTTCAGATCCACCAGCCAGAATGCTTTCATATTTGGTATACAACATCGCTAGTGTGTCAGACTCAGGTTTGTTCCAATCGGATCCCTGGGTTAATATGTGACCGCCCTATGGGAGCCTGAATTTTAACGTAGTGCATTACGAAGAAAGTTCTTTAAAAATCTTCCTCTTCAGATCCACCAGTTAGAATGCTTTCATATTTGGTATACAACATCTTTAGTGGAGTCAGATTCCAATTTGTTCAACTCGATTCCGTGCGTTAATATTGGGCTCCCTATGGGAGTCCGAATTTTAACTTAGTGCAATATGAGGGAATTTCACTAAAATCTTCTTCAGATCCACCAGTCAGAATCCTTTCATATTTGGTATACAACAGGTCTGTGGGAGGAGGGGTATATATAGCCACAAGAGCATTTTGGTTCATTACTTATAAATATTTCAACCTTATGAGCATCAAGATCACTGCATCGTAATCGCAATGTGCAGTGCTGGGTTTGAACGGCAATAATCCTGGACAACAACATCCCTAGCCCGTAGTTGCATTTTGCGAGCATGAACACTGACAACATTTCTTACAGATTGGTCGAGGCTGTTCCAAAGTTTCACCGCTGAGGGAAAAAGAAGAATCTGTGAATGTTTTAGTACGACATTGCCAGGTGCGTAGGTCAAACTATCTCAGTGGCCACCTAGAGAAATCGGTCACTTGACTCGGTGTCAACAGGGTTAAGTAGGTTGGGATATTACCTGACAGTATTTTGAATAAAGTTACAATTTTGTGTCCAGCTCTTCTATCACGCAGAGGTATGTATCCAGTTTCCTCATTGATGAGGCTATGGCGAGTTCATCTTGTTACCCCGCAAACCGTACGCAGAGCGTCAAGGTGGAGATTCTCTAAGACTTCTACTTTTTCACCGGGACAGTTATCCCATGTTATATCTGCGTAATCAAAAAGGGCTAAAATAAAAGTCTTGTAAAATGTTTCTACGATCTACGATTTAGTATATATTTTAGATGCGCAAACAATTTACAATTCATCGGAGTTTCTTTGTTAATGACACTTTCCGTATGAGTATAACCATGAGCCCGTATTTTGGAAAATTAAACCCAGGTGTTTGTGTGTATTGCCTTGAGTGCTAGAAGCCACTATAAGGGCTTTCAAAAAATGAGGGTACCAGAGCAAAAGCCAACATTATCCTTGCCCATGTTTCATATTCAGTCAAACACAAATAATAGTTTGTTTATATAAATTTATTCTATTACAAATCATTGGAGAGTGCCTGTAGGCACTCTCCAATAATTTGTAATAAACAAATTTTGAAGAACAGCTTCAAACGGTTTATTCCCGTTTCGCCGATGAGGTTAAATAAACAAACCAAAACTAATCGCCGGTGGAGGTGTGAACAAGTTGTTAATCCCACTGATTGATATTAACTCTTCTTCACCGGCTGAGTTCATGGTCCCAAAGTGATTAACAATCAGTTAACATTGATCAACTGTAAACAACTAAACAACTTCAAACATCTCAATAGTATATAATATGACCCTTCATGCTGTACATCAACAACATTTCCTTCAATTCATCATGGCAAGTGAACAAGTAAATGTTTCTTTCATCCCTAATAAGAGAGGTGGTAGACACTTAGTTTATGGTGGTTATAAATTTCGTGTGAAGTCTCAGAATCAACCAAATATACATTGGAACTGCGTTAAAAAAGATTCTTTAGGATGTCGGTCAACTATCAACACGAAAAACGATTTTATCAGTTCGCCGATGGGGCAGCATAATCATCCACCAGATATGGAGCAGATTGTAGCCGATGCTTTCCTAGCAGATTTAAAGAAAACCGTTCGACACGACAGCAAATCAGTGAGCGCACTTTACCAAGAGGAGCTTGGTTCTCTCAGATCGGATACCGACCCACTCATCATTGCTAAAGTTCCTACATTCTATAGCATCAAATCAGCATTATACAGGTCTCGTGCGAAAACCATACCGGCTCTTCCGAAAACTCGCTCAGCAATCAGCTTACCTGATAGTTACATGGAAACAACTGCAGGAGATCAGTTTTTACTGTCAGATCCAAGCGACGTCAACTGCCTCATTTTCAGCACAGCGTCAAACTTACACCTCCTCGACGAAGCGACTTCGTTTTTCTGTGATGGGACATTTGAGAAATCACCGAAACTCTTTTATCAGCTGTATACCATCCATGCTTTCGTCGACAATAAGATGTTGCCATTAGTCTATGGCTTGCTGCCTAATAAAACCAAGTCAACTTATATAAAATTCTTCAGCACCATACGCCAGAAGGCTTCATCTTTAGACATTCACCTACAACCAGCAACAATCTTTACTGATTTCGAAACTGCTGCACAAAATGCTTTACGACAAGTTTTCTCTTCTGCGACCATCAAAGGCTGTCACTTCCACTACGCCCAAGCAGTGTACAAGTATGCAACAGAAAAGTGCAGCCTCAGAGACGATTACAAGCAAGATGACAACATTCATGCGGTCGTTCGACGTGCTATCGGCCTTCCATTTGTACCACCACATATGGTCAGCGACGTATGGCTTCTTGTATTAGAGGCATGGGAAGAAGCGTTGGAGGAGAGAGACGTCGACCCAAGAGTTACCAAGTTCACAGACTACGTCACGACGAACTGGGTTGAGAGTAGCAACCTCAATGTGTGGAACCATCACGAGACTGTCGGCCCTCGCACCACAAATCATGTAGAAGGATGGCACAGCAAGTTGAAGAAGGCAATTGCCGGAACCCATCCTAACTTGTTCTTCTTAGTTGATTTCATTAAGAAAGAACAAGCATTCACAGAATCAACAATTCTGCAGTTGAGACATGGTGGGAAGGTGGCCCCACGAAGAAAAAAGTATCGTGCCATCGACAATGCTTTATCTTATTATAAAAGACTCTTTAGGGAAGGTCAGATTGACGCACTGTCATTTTTAGACAGAGTCAGTCGAAATTCGGGTTTTTAAAAAATGTGCTTTATGCCTTTAAATGTTCATATTATTATATTATACTTGCTCGTTTATTGTTATTTTTAGACAGAGTCAGTCGAAATTCGGGTTTTTAAAAAATGTGCTTTATGTCTTTAAATGTTCATATTATTATATTATACTTGCTCGTTTATTGCGTTGATAAATCAATAAAAAAATTACATTACATTCAGTCGAAATTCGGGTTTTTAAAAAATGTGCTTTATGTCTTTAAATGTTCATATTATTATATTATACTTGCTCGTTTATTGCGTTGATAAATCAATAAAAAAATTACATTACATTCAATCAATTCGTCGTTACTTGTGAGTTTCCCTGTGGTACATGGGTTAAATTGATAAAAATTATCTCCCAACATCCAAATTAACAAATTATCGCGGCACTTCTTTGATCTGCGGATTACTGACACCTACCCCATTAGAATCACATCGGCGAAACGGGAAGACCCCCTTCAGACAACCAAAGATAATATAGCCCTCAACCAGTTAATTGGGTGATTAAGCAAGTAAAGAGTTGGAAAATCAATATGGGAGGTTTTACGACTTATACACATTGTTACTGTTTTTTCGGGGCTGAATTTCATTTGCCTTTTTCTGGATCAGTTTCTAATTTTCAGTAGATCACCATTTGATAAACGATTAGCCAAACTTGGATCCTCAACTACCAAATACAAGGACGTATCGTCAGCATATGGTCTAATGTTTGACGAAATATCTCGAACAATGTCATTTATAAATATATTTAAAAAGTATAGGACCCAGAACAGATCCTTGAGGTACTCCTGATGGACTCCCTTTTTATTGAGGAATAGCCGTTTATTATGACTGTTTGAGTCGGCCCATAAGATGGACTTTAAACAACTCCAATTGCGTACCTCTAACACTTATGTCCTTTAATTTGTGTATTAGACCAGCATGCCACAGCCGGTCGAAAGCCTTACTAATGTCACAAAAGACAAAGTGAATATCTTTTCCTTGATCGAGGCCTGGAATGAAACCAGACTGAAGCTTTGTCACCAGATTATTACTATCGGGAAAACCAAACTCGTGACGAAATATAATCTTTTCAAATACCTTACTAACACCAATTACTTTTATCGTTTACAGATGATGTTTTTTTATGTATCGGTAGAACATTTACGTGCTTCCAAAATAGCTGGAAATATACATTTATTTAGGGACAATTTCAACAATTTTGCAAGTGGGAGGCTAATTCAGTCGCACATAATTTTAGTATCTTATTATTAATAAGGTCTGGGCCGCAGGCTTTACTAGTGTCAAGTTTGGATAATAGTGCCTCAACATCTTCTGTTTGAATATCGAGCTCCTCTGTGGTGAGATTATTAAAAAGTACCTGTGGGAGTGGTTTATTTTTAATACAACTAGATTTATCTATGAAAAAGGTATTAAGTATTTCACACATATCTTTAGGATTATCCACAACCGTGTCACCCTCGAGGAGTGGTGGGAATTGCTTATTTTTACTACACTTTGATTCCTGAATTTTTTGAGGAGTTCCACCAAGTCCTGGAAGTAAGAGTATTTGTCAAAACATACAATGTTTTATCGTAATCACGTTTTGCCTTCCATGCTGAATCAATTACCGGTATCTCTTTACGTAACTTACGAAATCTTTCCCAGGCGCTTGGGCGGTTTGTCATCTTTGCTTTGTTTCGGCTACAGCATTCGTATTTTCGGGATTTAAGAACTCACCCCAATTTGTAAGCAACAATTCTTCCCTTAGGCCGTCTATAATCATCTCATGATATTTCCATATTTCTCTATGCTATGATTTAGACGCTTTGTTTTCAGATGAACGAATGCGGCGTGATTGTCACTACAAAACGGTGGAATAACACCATGTTCGGATGTAGCATCTGGACAGGAAATTAATATCAAGTCAATAATCAAGGATTGTTTAGTTCCTGTTATATGGGTTGGTTTATCTATGATCTGTACTAGATTATGCGCTGACTCTGGGTACGTTATTTTGTGATATATAGTGTCAAGGCAGTTTACATTAAAATCACCCACAACAACACATCGTTGCCATTTCTTGCAATCGATATGGACTGGTCAATGAGATCCCATTATAAAACCAGGGCAGAGGGTTGTCGATAAAAGGTACCAATGAGAAATGTCTGGTTGTCATGTCTTATTTCACACCAAATGACCTCAAGACCCGGAAGATCAAGATCGTCCCGATACTTACATATCAAATCGGTTTTTACGTAAAGTATTACACTCACCCATCCGTACTACCACAGTCTCTAAGAATAGGTGGGAAGTGAAAGCCAGGTACAGTACGTGGAGAGTGTATTATCACTAAATCACCCGCAGAGTGGAGATTCCACCCAAGCAATAATTGCGAATTTGTTGCAAAGCACAACCAGCACCAGCAATGTTTCAGCCAGTGGACCTCCGGGTTAAACCCGGAGGTCCATTTGCTGAAACATTGCTTGTGTTTTTTGTCGATATGAACAACATTTGAAAGTTATAGCTTGGATGATAACCCCACTCCGCGGGTGATTTACTTACAATCCACTCCCCACGTACCGTAAATACACATCTTTTCACTTCATTTCTTAGCTTCGTTTCGGAAAGGGCAATTACATAATAGTCAACTATTTCAGCCTTTTCTGGGTGTACTTTGTGACGTAAGCCATTAACGTTCATATGAACAATTTTGTTGGGACCATTTGTATCCCTAGGATTCAGTTCAGTATCGCCACACAATAGTAGCAAGTAAAATAACAGACCGATAATCAACAATTCATAGTAAACTCAATTTTCTACCGAAAAAATAATATAATTATAGTCAGGGACGTAACTAGGAGGGTTTCAATGGGAGGGGCGTGTAGAACTATGTAAATTCCAACTAGGGAAGGATATTTAAAGGGGTGTCCCCTCCCTCACCCCCTTACCTTTCACCCCCCCCCCCATTTCTCCGCTGCGCCCCCTCCCTCCCCGAGGGGAAAATATTTCAAAATGTTGACTCAGAGATCTGTACTGGTAGGTTTTAGGGCATTCTGGGAATATTTCCAAGCAGTTTAAATGATTGCAGCTAAATATCTATGTACATATTTTGAGGTTTTAAGACAAAACAAAATGACAATATTTTGTGGTATTGTAGTCTATAAATAGGCCCCCTCAACCTACATTACGCATTGGGTCAGTTACATGAATGTACATGTGTAGAAAATCAAAAAAAAAATCAGTATTCAACCACTAATTTATTAATTACATCTGAAATATGAGGTCATGCTGAGCAGTGAGCACACTAATCTTGTAATGAACTCAATGACTAACAACCATTTATTATGCCTACAAAGTTTGAGTAATGAGTTATAATTAACTCAGCCTATATGTCACAATATGTGTGACATATTAATTCACCAATACCAAATACAAATCAAAATTTTCAGTCCGGCTCTATCTGTCTTTCACGAGAGAACAGAGCCAAAGAAAACTGCGTACAATTTTGGAAGTAATTTAAAAAATGGCAAGACACAGCCTCACAGGGGGCCGAATTTGAGTCCAAATACAAACTGCAGTCTATGAGTGCATTGCATATAGAAGAGAACAAAATGCGTAACACGACCACGGTTGTAGAATTAACCTTGTAGCCAGTGAGTAGTCTAAAATCTTGCGTTTTTCGATCAGAATTTTGTCTGTGGGAGACGACGGTTGGAAATTCATGGAAATGTAATACCAGTGAAAAAAAAACCTTGGCTACAAAAATGCTTCGAATTTCCAACTGTTGGAATTTTTGCCTGAAAAATAGCCAACTATCTTGATTTTTTGGACAATATTGGGGGGGGGGGCGAGAAACCTCCACCCCAAAAACACCCATCCACCCACCCCCTCAAGCTACCTCCCTGATTATAGTTCGCGGACATTGATTGTCTAGAACGTCCCAGAAAAAGACCAATACTGGCACGGTAAATTTCAATATTCACCCCCATGTGAAATTTCAATTGTTAAGTCATTAATAAACACCAAGAATTGGTCATTTCTGGGGTAGCAGTTCTCAGGCATAAGTGAACTTCTAATTAAACAACGTCATATAGATCATAGAAAAAAGAATTTAAACACCATCCCATCTCTCCAGTCTAAAGATTGTGCAGTAATACAAAATAAAAAAGTAATATTAATAGTCAATTCATTATATTTAGCAGGTAATTTGGGGAAAACTTTGGCAGTTGGGCTCTATCTAGTGAAGTTATGTCGAAACTTTTCAATCACCCATATCGTGTCGGTATTCCTAAATTTGAACAACGTGCCTGCAACGCAGCTCGGCGTCACTCGCCGCAGGCTGTCAGGTTGTTCAAACCCATGAATACCTCCACTTAGTAGAGCTGAAACGGTTAACCGATTAATCGATTAATCAATGATCAACATCTTGATCGATCCAAAAAGTAATTGATCGATTACGCGTTACTTTTGAACTACTGCATGGGTTAACAAAGGAACAAACTTTCTCCAAAACAGGCAGGCATTGTCACACTGACTCGCATCAATTATATGAGACAGAGTAAAGCATGCAAGTTACTTGCTGACATACTTGTTTACTTGCAGGATCATCATACTGTATCAGTAGCTGGAAATGGTCATTCTTAACCCTTTACCTATTTCGGGTAGCAGACGTTGAGCTCGTTCCAATGAGGGTTCATAAGCTATGTTTTTGAGACAAAAATTGAAAACACAATAAATTTGAATGGAGATTTTTGTATAAAGGCCGAGTCGATTTTGTTTGTTACGTTGAGTAAAGTGTTCATGCTGTAATCATCAGCGGTATGGCAGTTATTCAGATATCTATTTGAACAAGTGATTAATTGATTAACAAATGTTAATCCACGTGATTAATCGACCAAGAAAACCTCTTAACCCTTTACCCAACGTAACGGCCAAAACCGGCCAGCGCTATTCTCAAAAATCGCCAATTAATTTTTAAAATATTTTCATTTTTTGTCTCAAAGACATAGGTTATGACCCCTCGTTGGAACGAGCTCGTCGAGCTCGTTCCAACGAGGGGTCATAACCTATGTTTTTGAGACAAAAAATGAAAAAAATTAGTTATTCAAGAATTTTTTTTGCAAGTGTCGTCTGCTTTTCATGTTAGGTAAAGGGTTAACCGTTTCTGCTCTACCAGCTAGGTTGGTGACTGTTACGTCTCACCAAACTCGTGATACAACGGACACTTTGAGACAAAGTTATGTATTACATTTTATTTTGATGTGTTCTTGTCATGAAAAACTGGCACTGGGCTTCTGCCAGGTAACTTCGGTCTCAGACTTCAAACCAGAACTTCTCAGCCATCTCTGCATTTGTTTTTTGTTTTGTTTTTTTTTTCGACTGCTTGTTCTCCTCCACCTGTGCACTCTCCATGTATTGTATTGTTAGACCAATTCCGGTTGATGTTATCACCCACCCCACCCACCCCCCCCCCCCCCTCCCTCCCACCTCCTGCAGGGTTCAGGCTGTGTCTCGTGTCAGTTGCGCTAAGAATAAAAAAATCGTTGGGCACAAAAATACAACATTTGGCACCAGAAGTTGACAACCATTTACTTGGATTGAATACACAATGATTAATTAACAATAATGAAATTAACGTTAGTAAAAGTCTTTTATTTATTTATTTATTTATTTATTTATTTATTTATTTTATTTATTTATTATTTATTTATTTATTTGGAGCGCGGTGGCTCAGTATGTAGAGGTGCAGGCTGCAAGCCGAGAGGTCCTCGGTTCGAATCCCACCTGCGGCAGCCGCGTTGTGTCCTTGGGTAAGACACATCACCCCCATTGCCCACGTGGAGGCAGAGTGACGTTGTGTACTAAGGCGTACTGCACGTCGATGGTGCACCTGTCTTCAATCAATGCTAACCCTGCTTGTGTGGAGTTCATATGTTGGGGAGCTGACAGTTGCTCGCCATCGCTCGGTGGTTCTCTCCGGGTACTCCGGCTTCATCCACTCGTAAAACTGCCGTAGGCATTATTTGCCATTGTGCAGAAATATGTGACCTTAAACATCAATTAATAAATAAATAAATAATATTTATTATTTATTTATTTATTTATTTATTTATTTATTTATTTATTTATTTATTTATTAGCCTTAGTTTTTTATACATCAATATATTTATCAATTTAGTGTGTTTTTGCTAAAATACTAAAAAAACCAGGAAAGACTAAACTAAAATATCGGATATTGCTTGCAAAAGGGCATGATCTGCAATACTTTAGCAATGCAGCTAGTGTCTTGTTGCATTCAGATGAAGAGGCATGTTTAACTTGATCTCATTTGCAATCCGATTCCATTTAGCACTAACATCTTTCATTTGGTACCAAAAAATTCATTTGGCACCGGACAGAAATTGCACTTGGCAACAGACGAAAAATTTCGGGACACTGTGAACATTGCTTTCCTTTTCAGATTTCTGTTTCACTTGCTTAACTCTCTCTTCTGTTTCTCCCGTCAAACTAATTTCCCTATTTATTAACCCTTTACTCCACGTAACGGACAAAACAGGCCAGTGATATTCACAAAAAGTGCCATTCCATTTTCATTATTTATTCATTTTTGCGTCAAAAATATAGCTTACGACCCCTCATTGGAACGAGCTCGTTGAGCTCGTTCCAGTGAGGAGTCATAAGCTATGTTTTTGACGCAAAAATGAAACAAATAATGTATTCAATAATTTTGTTTGGTAGTGTGGTCTGCTTTTTATGTTAGGTAAAGGGTTAATCCGATGAAGATGCAAGACACGTCCGCAAGAGCATTTGCCGAGCACTCCAAATGGGGTATCCTTTGAATGCGCCGGTCGACATGGACTCGACGTAGTAACCTATTGCGCTGTCAATGTCTAAGCGACATCGGGAGCACGCTGGGAGTTTGCGTCGTTTTCAGGTGCGAAATAATATAGTGGAGTCGTCGGCACGATATGCAGGTTGTCTCTTATCAATCCCAAACCACTGGCCTCTCTCTGGATCTGATGATGGACAGTATTTTGGACTCTAGCAATGAAATGACTCGAGCTTCATTCCCCATTAGGCGTTACATAAATTGTTCTTAAGTTGATTAATTTGGTCAGTCTGTTTGCAATTACTCTTTCTTCCGGTGGGTGTGGAGGAGGGGGTGAAACGGCAAGCAGACAGTTTGCTATGTCATCTCCCATAGTATACTACCTATTATATTTGTGAAATATCTATATTTTCTATATTTGTAACCGTTTTATGTATACTTTTAACTCTTAGCTCGCTGAGGATTTTTAAAATATTTTTCATGAAATCTAGTCATGGCTGCTGTGAAGCAGCCATGACTAGATTTGATGAAAAAGTCCTGAAAATTTGACTTGAGAAACTACTGGTCAAAAGGTCAATATCACTCTCAGAGAAATTTTTTGTCAAATGTGCTCAAACTTTTCTTATTTTTGAGGCAAGAGAGTTTCTGTCCTGAGCCGGAATATTCGTCAGCAGCATGGAAGGAGTTAATAAAAGAATGTTCACGAATCTACTATTCAGTCTTATTTATTTTAAGTACTTTCTGCCTTCATTCATTATAAATGTCTTTTTATTCCGTCGGCTTGTATTATTGTCGGCCAGTTTCATAAAAGGACCGTTGATCTCTGCCAAGAAAGTTCCCAGCCAAACAATTGCTGCTTTTTATGAATTCTCGATCCGAATTTCATCCCTCTCGCCTTCGAATAGCAGATGGTACATGCCTGGTCTGAAGCCAGAATCTCAATGAATGTTCACGAATCTACTATTCAGTCTTATTTATTTTAAGTACTCTCTGCCTTCATTCATTATAAATGTCTTTTTATTCCGTCGGCTTGTATTATTGTCGGCCAGTTTCATAAAAGGTTCGTTGCTTTCTGCCAAGAAAGTTCCCAGCCAAACAATTGCTGCTTTTTATGAATTCTCGATCCGAATTTCATCCCTTTCGCCTTCGAATAGCAGATGGTACATGCCTGGTCTGAAGCCAGAATCTCAATATTTTCTGATATGGTGGGGGGAGAGGTAACATGTTTCGACACCGTTTCTTGGTCGTTGACCGCCAGTATGAACTTGAAGCTTTGTTAATCCTTTACCAAACGAATCGGCCGCATCCTCTCGCCTAATTTACGCATTAAGCAGTTGAAAGAAAATATTTCGCAAAACGATATCATGTGACGCCCTCATTCTAACAAGCATACCGCAGACAAAGGATGCTTTAGCTCAACATGGCGTAGAAACTAGCGTCTTGAATTGAGAAGAAAGCTCAACCGAGGACAAGCGCCCCCCCCCCCCCCCCCCCCCTGAAAAGTTTCTTTCCGAATGAGTATGGGCGATGTTTTAATAGCGCTATTACCATGAGACAAAAGCAAAGTAGTTTTACATAAAGACATATTTTACGGTACATCGAACAATATAATCAGCTGAGATTGAAGCTTGAATAATTTGAAAACTTCAGCATGTCAAGAGTGGCGAATGTTGTCGAAAGCTTTTTTATAGTCAACCTATGGGCAGCTCAGATTCATATGAATGCTACCACTATTGATAAGGAGCTGATCTTTACTGGCGTACTACCTCCGCTTGCATCCGTTTTGTTATGTTGGTAGGAGAGAATTCTGGTCAATGTTGCGGTATTTTCTCTCTGTGAGAATAGACGAGAACGCTTTATAATTGGTTGGTAAGCATGTCGCAGGTCGATATTTTTTCGTTAAATATGCCCCATTAGAGTTTGGAAGGAGATTCGTGATGCCGCTTGTTAAGCACTGACAACTCTATAGTGTCTTGGATTGGTCTGCAATGGGCCGTTTACATTTTTGATATATACAGATTATCACCACAGTGTGTGTCTCCTCGAATTCAGATCAAGTCGAGTTGTAGGAACAGAATAGTATTTCGACGAATCCGCTAGGGCGAGTCGAAATGCGATTCTGTGCCTACAACGAGACTTGATCAGAATTTCCGGAGACACACACTGTGGTGATGATAAATTTATCTCACAATATTGACCACAAAATGTGTTATAAAACTATTTTAAGAGCAATTTTTTTTTATTTTCCGTATCGATGGAAAGACGCAAATTGAAAATAGAATAGCGTTCATTGATCTCCATATTGAGGTCAGTGATGACGTTACACTTCAGAGAAAATTACGTCATTGGGATTCACTTCACTGAATACTGTCTTGCGATTTGGAGAATGAATGAATGAATGAATGAATCTTTATTTAGCAGTATACAACAAAAATATACATAAGTAATATATATATAACAAACATTATCAAATATACCTGTACACCGCAGGGAGACGGCATAGCCAGATTGGAGCAACTGTGTGTTTCGTCAACGTCAATTTGGTTGTAACTTTTGCAACAATTACTAGTGAACTAAATATCCCTCTTGGTGTAAAGGTTTATTATATTTTATAATATGCTGTTCATCGTTTATTGAGGTGGAGTTTTCCACATTTCAGAGCGAAAGCTAATTCTTTAACTTCAAGAGAGAAGCCTCGACTCGAGCGTTCAGGAAAATTCCAATAATAGGCTGCAAACCAGCCCAAGATGCCGAAAAGTGCGCATAATTTAATTATTCGTTGAGTTCCCAGTGACATTTTAGCATGCCATGCATAATATGTAATTTAGGCAAACCTAAAAGCGAGCGAAAGTGATGCATTAGGCCTAAAGTGCTGTAGGCGTACATTTACTGGTAAAGAATAGAGGACCAACCAAATTTCGAGATAACTACTTTTATCTGCGTTTGGATTGGAAGATATTTTCCAGTGCTCTGATTGAAAGATAATTTTATCATTGCTTTGATTGGAAGATATATTATGGCATCGTTGTTTTCTGGAATTTATCCGAGGAGTTACGGAAATTGCTGCGTTCATTTTTATTTTTTAACAAATAGCGTGTAGCATTTATTGTTACTATTACCAACTGTTAGTAGCCACAACAAGAAAATACAGCAGTGCTGTGCAAAAAAGGACGATGATAATATGCCAATGCAGTTTTACTGAAAAGGCCATCTTTAAATTAATAAGACTGAGTATCACAAATGTAGTTTCATGATTCGGACCAGATTTTTATATAGGACGTTTCGGCCCCAGATCTATGGACGATTCTGACCATATTTCAGGCCGATTCGGACGAGACTATTGGACGATTCGGACCATGTTTGTGGACGATTTGGACCAGGTTTCTGGGCGATTTGCCCAACAGACACACAAACTACACAAGCCAGCACAGACATACACACTTCACAAGTCAGCAGACTTGTCGTTTGTATTAAATAGGCCGAGAGCTTTATGTGCCAATTTCAATAAGCCATTTTCATTAATTTCACTGAAAAAATACCGACGTACCGGTATTGTTTGTAGTTATCACAACAGATAATTCTGAGAGTAATTATGAAACAGCTAATCATGTGCTTCTGGGTTTTGGGTCCGCATACTAAATTTGGTCAAAATCGGCCCAGTAGTTAGCCCGTTGCTAAGGGGAGCTCTGGTTGCCAATAACGCCACGTGGCGTCAACATTGATCTATGTGTTTTCATTTGCAATGCATTTTGGTCCGTATACCGAATTTGGTCAAAATCGGCCCATTAGTTAGCCCGTTGCTAAGGGGGCACTCTGGTTGCTAGGGAAGTCACGAGACGTAAACTTTGATCTGTCTGTTTTCATTTGCAATGCATTTTGGGTCCGTATACCGATTTTGGTCAAAATCGGCCCAGTATTTAGCCCGTTGATAAGGGGGTGCTCTGGTTGCTAGAGAAGTCACATGACGTCAACATTGATCTGTCTGTTTTCATTTGCAATGCATTTTAAGTCCGTATAGCGAATTTGGTCAAAATCGGCCCAGTAGTTAGCCCGCCCCTAAGAGGGGCGCTCTGATTGCTAGGGATATCACGTGACGTCATCACTGATCTATCTGTTTTCATTTGCAATGCATTCTGGGTCCGTATACCGAATTTGGTCCAAATCGGCCCAGTAGTTCGCCCGTTGCTAAGGGCTCGCTCTGGTTGCTAGGGATGTCAGGAGACGTCAACACTGATATGTCTGTTTTTATTTGCAATGCACTTTGGGTCCGTATACCGAATTTGGTCAAAATCGGACCAGTAGTTAGCCCGTTGCTAAGGGGGCGCTCTGGTTGCTAGGGATGTCACGCGACGACACCATTGACCTGTCTGTTTTCGTTTGCAATGCATTCTGGGTCCGTATACCGAATTTGGTCCAAATCGGCTCAGTAGTCAGCCCGCTGTTACGGGCGCGCTCTGGCTGCTAGGGAAGTCACGAGACGTCAACATTGATATGTCTGTTTTATTTGCAATGCATTTTGGGTCCGTATACCGAATTTGGTCAAAATCGGACCAGTAGTTAGCCTGTTGCTAAGGGGCGCTCTGGTTGCTAGGGAAGTCACGCGACAACACCATTGACCTGTCTGTTTTCGTTTGCAACGCATTTTGGGTCCGTATACCCAATTTGATCACAATCGGCCCAGTAGTTAGCCCGTTGCTAAGGGGGCGCTCTGGTTGCTAGGGTAGTCACGTGACGTCATCATTGAGCTATCTGTTTTCATTTGCATTGCATTCTGGGTCCATCTACCGAATTTGGTCCAAATTGGCCCAGTAGTTAGCCCATTGCTAAGGGCGCGCTCTGGTTTCTAGGGATGTCACGAGACGTCAACATTGATATGTCTGTTTTTATTTGCAATGCATTTTGGGTCCGTATACCGAATTTGGTCAAAATCGGATCAGTAGTTAGCCCGTTGCTAAGGGGGAGCTCTGGTTGCTAGGGAAGTCACGCGACGACACCATTGACCTGTCTGTTTTCGTTTGCAATGCATGTTGGATCCATGTATCAAAATTGGTCAAAATTGACCCAGTAGTTTGCCCGTTGCTAGGGGTGTGCTTTACTTGCTATGGACGTCACGTGACATAATCAGTAAAACCTTAGCCCCCCCCCCCCCACCCCCACACACACACCCAATATAGTAAGGATCCCTTCACCCAATGAGGGTGAAAGCAATGGTGGACAGTCATCACTTGTTCTAGCTTCCGAGTATCCTTGAAAAAATGTAACCTCATTTGTCCCCGGTTCCTTTGGGAAAAATTCCTAAAAGTTTAATCAGCCAGAGTCATTCTCGTGAAGTCTCATCTCGGTAACTACTTCCTACGAAAATAAATCATTTCTTCAATTACGAATGTCAATTTCCGCCATGCGCAAACATGTCAGCGTCCTTGTGTACCACTTCAGTTGAAAAATTTTGAAGTTGATGCCTTTGAGATGAGATTGGCTTTGAGTTCATACAAACGGTACATACGTGTTGCCTAATAGCTTGCGAAGCAAGCGATCCTTCGGATCGCTTGCACGCGACCCTGCGGGTCGCTTTAGCTCGCTAATAAATACGTTACAGGGTGTTTAGTTGGCAGATACAGTGTCATATACGGCTCAGAGAAAACAATATTAGGTTCGGCTTCGCCTCACCTGATATTGTTTTCTCTGAAGGGAAAAACGCGAAGCGATCGAAAAATGATATTAATGCCGTTGTTTTGGCAACAGCAGAATCACGCGCTTGTATCAAGGGCCCTTGATACGGATTCGGAACAAGGGCCCAGATACATTAAACTTTAGTTGTGTAACAGTGCAAAAACGCCCCGATTGTGAGATAAATTATTATGTACACAGTAAAATTGAAACAGAGGGAAATCGGGTTATCCCGGCGCAGTCAGAACTTTAGCTGCTGCCCAAAGTCTCGTCATCAGTTCAGGGCCTTCACACCCGCTACACGCAGGCGACAGGGGCGGATCCAGGATTTTATAAGGGGGGGGGTGCTATTGTTGGACGGCAACCGCCGAAGGCGCGCAGCGTGACGGCGCTCTGCGCCGTCCTTGCGAGCGCTGAAGGCGCGAAGCAATTAGCGGGGGGTCTGAATTTTGAATTAGGAACCCATCAGATGCTATCTGAGACGTATCCTGGTCATATATTTGTCTTTTCTATTAAACCTATTTTCTGCCGATTTGGCTTGAAATTTGGTAAAAACAATTATGGTACTGACACTGCCCAATGAAAAACAAAATAATCATTCGAAATTGTTACCTACCAAGAAGCAAATATAATCACCCCTGGATTTTGCATCAAATTAACTGAAATGCGGGGATTGCCTGGAAGAAACATAATAATTTTCACCATGACATACCTGTTGTACGCAGGGGCGACAGAAGTTCTAAGAAGTATGAGTGTGTGTAGTTGGGTGAATGTGTGGATGGGTGGGTGCCACTGGGTGAGTGGCCGAGGGGGGGGGGGGGTCACATTTCTTCTGGTCAACTTTGAGATGCATATACTATTTAAATGTTAAACACCCCAAAGGTAGATTTAGACGGGGGCGCACGTGGCGTGCGCCCCTCTATTTTCTCAGAAATCATTTCTGAGAAAATAGAGGGGCGCACGCCGCGTGCGTCCCCGTCTATTAATCAGATATAAAAAGTATATGTCGTTGAAAATTATTTTGTTAGAATTGACTGGAGCGTGCCAAAGGCAAAGGCACGCCCCAGTCAATTCTAATAAAATAATCGAAGCCAGTGCCTACTATAAATTAATAGTATGTGCACACTTGCATCACAACAGTTTGTGACCATATAAGTAAAGAGGGCAACGTCCCTCTATTTCAAAATCCTGGATCCGCTTCTGAAACATCCAAGTCCTGTCTCAGTTTGTGCGCTTCTACCGTGCTATGTGAACGCACAAACTTGTACACTGTGTAAATACATTGTTCCATCAACTGATCTTAACTGGTAAGTAGCTTAATTATTTTATTCATGTTATCGAAGAAATAAGATGTCCTGTTGCTCTGTAACATTAAATTGTTTCAGTTTACTAGAGAATGCCTGTGGGCATTATCAGTTCAGGAGTAGAATCAGCTCGTCAACTGATTCAAATGCCATCCATATTTGTATGGATATTGGTATATTTTAAATTTTTTTTTAAAGAAATTCACAATTTTGGGAAAAGCTGTGATTGGTAACTGGTTAAATTCCAGGCACATTCTTATAACAATTACATTTTATTGAAATTAAATCTTCAAGATAGATTATTGGAGGCTGGATCGGAAATACAGTAATAACGTATGCTTATTACAGTAACACTTGCGATTGCGATGAAGTTCTCACTCTTTACAGAATGTCTGCAAATTCAAGTTTTCTTGGATGACTGTGAGTAGTGAGTAGGCGTGTGTGTGGGGGGGGGGGAGGGGATGCTCGAGCACCCAGAGCACCCCCCCCCTGGATCCGCCCCTGGGCCAGATAGCGAAAGCGAACGGGACTACTCCCAAGACGATCTATTTAGTTGTATCCACGAAGAACCTTGCGTAAAATATGTAGACTCATCAATACACCTGCTTTCTGCATTGCCCGTAGAGTTCGAAGCGCCGCACTCTTTGCACTGTTGCCAGGTGCACTTCCGATGCGTTCTGACAAATCAGAAGGCACCAAGCCCAACGCACTAAGGACAACGGGGAGTCCCACAAACTGATACTAGAATGCAAGTGAGACATTTCGAAATCGAGGTTAGCTTGTTTACTGTACTTTTCCTGAATCCTGTCAAGTGCGCTTGTTTCAAAAGGGATACTGAATTCGTTATTATAGACATTCTTCTATGTTTTATCGAACATGATAAGATCAGCCTTGTTGGCTGTAAGCGGCCTTAGGCTGTAAATGGATGGGCCTGTTGCACGAAATCTTAAAATTCTCATTTTCCATGACTCCATGGACATGTTCGATGGGCCTCGTAGTCAAAACCACAAACATGGCGAAGTTCATAATAAATCTAATGTATGATGGCGTTTCAGTTATAGAGCATCTCTAATAAGTCGTCATTTCATAATAAATTTTTGTACTGAGTTCACTAAAATCGACCTGAACCGGGGTTTACCGGGGATTACCGAGGCGCAGACTGATTTTATTGAACGAGGTTCAGAAATTTCATTTGAAATCGTCACGCAGTTGAGATTCATTTTATCACACAGCGTGTAATTTAACCTTTCACCTGGGGCGCTTGTCTTGTGTGAAGTTAGTATGTTGGGGAGCCTAACAGTGGCTCGCCGTTGCTCGGTGGTTCCGTCCGGGTACTCCGGCTTCCTCCACCCGTAAAACTGTCCGACACGAGGTGACCCTGCTGTCGAAAGTGTCGTTAAACCCCAATAAATAAATAATTAACCTTTTACCTAACGTAACCACTAAGCTGGCCAGCGCTATTCCCAAAAATCGCCAAACAAATTTCATTATTTTTTCAACTTTTGCCTTGAAAACATAGCTTATGCCCCCTCATTGGAACGAGCTTGTTCCAGTGAGAGGTCATAAGCAGTGGCGGCGCTGGAGTTACAGAAGTGAGGAGGTACAGTTGGGTATTGCCCGCCGCGCGTAAGTTTTTAAAATTTACACCCCTCCCGAAGTTGAGAAAAATTTAAAACTTACGTTGTAAATGGTGTTCTCTGGAGCATTCTCAGACAATTAAATTAAAACAGTTTTATCCTTTTGAAACTTACTGGTTAGGTCTTTCAGTTATAGAAAACGTCGTACATGGTGACATTTTAACGGAAGAACGCTGTTGTAAAGTGCGAGCACAAAGCACCAAACGACACTCAGATCGAAAATGAAAGTAGGCTGCATTCCAAACGGATGCGTTGCACGCTCTCAATTCTAGCATTCCTCGAATACTCTTAAGCGGTATGTTTCAGACCGTTTGAACCCGACACGCTTTGTTGCAATTTGGGACCTCGACTCTTTTTTGTTGCCTGCAGCTAATGTGTGTGTGTGTGTGGGGGGGGGGGGGGGGCACACATAAACATAATTTAAAATTTAAAAACTTCTCTAATTTAGTGCACTTGGGAAAAGGGAATTAAACATACCCACCATTACACCGCAACGTTCAATACAAAAATTAAAATGATAGTATTTTGTTACTACGCTTGGCGAAAAAATTGGAGGGGTAAGTACCCCCCCCCCCCCCCCCCCCCCCCCCATGGCGCCGCCACTGGTCATAAGCTATATTTCAGAGGCATAAAATGAAAAATATTTAGTTATTCAGGAATTGTTTTTCTTTAAATTGTCGTCTGCTGTTTGTATTTGGTAAACAGATGATGAAAAATAAGAGAAGAGTAATTCAATTCTACTTCAGAAATCAACTCACTCACAACATTACGGCGTCGACGTTGACTAATGACGCCATTCCCGTATTAGGCGTGTTTTGAAAGATATTTTCCGCGATGAGCTATTTGATGGTGATTATGTGATAACGGGACACTCACTGACAAGATATTGGACAGTTCCATTGAACTCATCACAGAGTCGACATGTGGGGCACCGTCTTTCCAAATCACTTGCTGGCGGTATCGTGTTGGAAGTGCTGATATTGGGCGGTGAAAAGCAAACCATCTGTTTCACTTTTAAGACCAGCACTTATTAATATTATCATCATCACCATTACCAACAGCTTCTGTATCACCATCATCATCATTATTATTAACTAGCGTTTAATGCCACACTCAGCATCTATGGCCATATCGTGGCCGTAGATACTGATTTTTAGTCAGTCGTTTATAACTGTTCCGCTCACTTTAGAGGACTTCCAACCCAGGCATCGTTATCGGGTTGTATTTAAAGAGTGAAACAGAACTATTCTGCCAAACGGTATACGCACCGCTCCACGGGCATCAAAACTTGCACTTGAAAAAGCATGAACGTTGATCTTGGGGTGGGTAGGATGTTCTCCCATCTCCATTTGCGCTGATGAAATGTCAGGACCTTATCTATCTTCAGAGATCGGGATGAGGAAGTCATATTTTCATGAATTTGCCAGACGTTTCCAAGTACATATACTAATTCTTCTCGGCGAGCTATTTAGATACATAGTCTACACTTACCGAAATTAACCACGACTATCGGTAATGTCGTGCTAACAGCAGTGGCAGGCAGCCCAGGCTTTTAACACATCATTGTCTATTGCCATGGTTAATTTCTAATGTTGGTCCCACTTGCATAGCTCCAAACTACAAACACATGTGGGAGTTATATGCTTAATTGCAGGTCTTTGGACGTGCCAACTTGACCTGTTTATAACACCATGCTGCACCAGTCTACCCCAAGTCACATAGTTTGCCAGCCAACATGTAGTAACAGTTTAGAGTGGTTCTTCTTGAAAATTAGACGCCATTCCCTTGAAGAAAATGGCTACCCAAATAATCATTCATCAATTTAAACAGAGGATGCTATTTTTTGTCATTTTACCAATTCAAGAATTTTGTCGGATATTTTGTGAACCATTTTGATGGAGGCTTGTCTTGGGCATTTTCTGCCATACTTTTACGGAAAATTTAGATGTAATCCTCTGTTGGGAAAGTTTGATGCAAATCAAAAAATACAAATTTTTGGTGAGTTTTAATTTTTCATTTCTCCATCCCGGACTTCTTTCGACATGAAAATCGACTTTCGATAAAGTTATCTCCCTTGAGATATTTAGACGTGTGAGAAAGGTCCAATTAAGAAGCAAGTAATTGATGAGAAAACACCAATGTCCTGCGACATTAGTAGAAAATCAAGCCAGTATTCCTTTTGTTACTTTTAATAAAACGAGTCACCGTTGAAATCTATACCTGACAGTTGGAATCCAAAAACGGAAAATAAAATACCCGAGTGGAGACTGACAATATTTTTCATATTTCTGCCGTTACAAGAAGAATGAATTTGAACATGTCTGACTACTTGAAAAGCAATCCTACATTCGATGCGATTCGAAATTCTCCACGCGATTCGATTTGACAGAAAATTTATAGATTCGCGAGGCCCTATCTAAATTACACTCAGTCTTTTGGCGCTGTCTTAATACTTGACCTAGCTCGATAGCAGACGACACTTGCAAAACAATTTTTGAATGACTACATTTTTGCCTGAAAAACATAGCTTGTGACACCTCATTGGAACGAGCTGGAAGAGCTCGTTCCAATGAGGGTTCATAAGCTATGTTTTGTGGCAAACATTGGAAAAAATAATACAATTTGAACGGCAATTTTTGTGGACGGCACTGGCCGAGTATGGTAGTCTAGTTATGGGAGGGGTAAGACGATCTGTGCAGTATCATAATATGCTACGCGGTGAACCTGGAATTAGCATGGAAATTCTTTATGGTACAATTTCCATCCTACAGGATTTTACAATCTGTGAGTGTGTATGGAGAGAGAGAGAGAGAGAGAAGAGAGAGAGAGAGAGAGAGAGAGGCACCAGCAAAGTGTATAAGAAGTGAGTTGGCAATCTCCCCCTCTACTGCCAACCCCAATCCCATGGTGTGTTATGAATTTTCTCTGCACTGTATAGAATTTAAGAATAAGTAAGTTGGGATCCCTGCGCGGGGATCTTCATAGCATTCCCATATACACAAGGCCGGGTTGGGTGGGAGTTTTAGAGACCGGAAAAGTCACTTTTTCCAGATGGTCTAAATTGTTCCTCACATCATTTTAACAGATAATTATAGTTGGGTTTTCTTGAGAGGCATTTTTGAGATGATTTAACAACATAATGGGGTAGTTATTATGAACAATGTGGGCACATTTAGCTCTCAGAATCAAGATTGAGATGGGTAGTATTGTTCATCAGGGCAGGTACACGAGGCCTTGTTTCGTCTACTCGTTTGGGCACTAGCTTGCGGTAATCATTATTAGAAACAAATTTGTATTAGCCTGTTAATTGAAATTCTTCTTCTTGACAACGTTTAGGCCTGTTAATTAAAACAATTCAAGTGGTCGCGTTTGTGCGTTTGGCACTGCGAGTCTGCGATCAGAAAATTAAAATGAAATGATTTTTCCGTTTTTGTGCCGATCAGAATTGAAAATGAAAATCCATTCATGGGTGTGGTGGATGCTCTTCGGGTGGAGTGGAAAAATTACCGAAGCGGGAGCACGGTGACGCAGTGTACTAAGGCGAACTGAACGCCGACGGTATACATGGCTATAGCCAATGGTAAGCCTGCTCGCACTCGGTAAGCTGTAGTTTTACGGCCCAAATTGTACTTTACGGGGATACAGTGTCATTAATTTTATAGCCGACACCGACACGATTTCAGTCTCAGCCAGGATTCATTTTAATTGGGCCATTTCAGACATTATATTCTTCGCTCATCTGAAGTTCAACTTGGCAGAATAAAAGATTTGACGTCATTAAATTGCATTTGTTTCCAGTACAATTCAATTTTAACAATGGAACTTCATCTTATTCATATTTAGACAGTCAGAGACCTAACGTGGTGAATTCGATTTTTAAGCTATGTTTTATACCTATGTGTTCCCTGCCGAAGAGACATTAATATTTCAATGTCGACAATCGACATAAAATCCTAATCGATACTGATGCCATTAGGGTATTATTCCCTTGTGTCGGAAGAGTATACATTCATAATACATCTACCAACTTTCAACACATCTATTGTATGTAACTGAAGACAAAAAAAGCATTAAATTTTAACACTCCAACTTTAACACTAACTAGGATAGAAAGGAGGAGGCGTGAGGAGAGCAGTTCTTAGAAACATTTTTCAATTCCAATGTCACCATAGCCAACGGGTGGAAGAGGCGAGCAGCTACACTCCTCCCCTTTACCCTTTACTAAACAAATCGTCCACATCCGCAGGCGTAATATGCAATTTCAGCAGCTGAAAAAATATTATTTTTCAAGAAGTTTCAATAAAACCATATCATGTGACCCTTCATTGGAATGAACTTCCCGATTTCTTTGCAATGATGGGGTGGGGTGGGGTGGGGTGTGGGGGTGGGGGTGAAGGGTGGGGTCAGATGATATGTTTTTGTTGAAGTTTTAGAAAAATTTGAGAAAATGATATTCAAAATAATAAATTCTGATATCGTCTGCGTTGGGTAAGGGCAAAGAAAATTGTCATCATGATGAGAAATGTACCTGGAATGTTATTTGAACACGCTGAAAATGTTTGAGTTTTTCGCCTGGTTCGTGGAAAAATTTCATTGGGGGAAGCCCAAAGTTTGGGCCGAATCGAATCATCCAGTGAATTTCGAATCCAATCGAACCCCGAATCTAATCTTACGACAGTTCAAATTGTAAATATTGCATCAAGTAATTGCATCACTTAACCCTTTACCCAATGCAGACGTTTACCCAATGCAGACGATTTCAAAATTTATTATTTTAAATATCATTTTTTAAATTTTTTCAAAAAATTTCAACAAAACCATATCATGTGACCCCTCTTTGGAATGAGCTCGACGAGCTCGTTCCAAAGAGGGGTCATATGATATGGTTTTGTTGAAGTTTTTCGAAAAATAATATTTTTTCAGCTGCTGAATTTGCATATTACGCGGGCGGATGCGGGCGATTCGTTGGGTAAAGGGTTAATTCTACACACTGCACTGCAAGGAAATGAGCGAGAACTTCTCTCTTTTTTAAACTGCACCAGCTTACAACCATAAATATTCTCAGCCTTCACCAAATTATTGTTTCAACGGAGCCTCGTTTGTTTGGGCAAGTCAGTCAAAAAGCTGAATATTCCAGGACGGATTTTTTCTTCTTTGGTGTAATCTGCAGGGCTTACTCTGAAGCATTGTCGCAAATGAGTGTATGTACAAGGACGCTGTAGGTTGAACGAAAAGTTCAGGGTTAAAAAAGCAGATAAAACCTCACATCCTGTACGTAACTAGTGGGGGCTGACAAACCCTAATTTGACGGCGTCCAATGTCTGCCCTGTGACGACATGTTCAGGTAGATGAAGTGCTTTCGGAAGCGGAAACTTCTTAAACTCTTCCTCTATCACCAGGTCTCCTGAAGAGGAGACCTGGTGATAGAGTAAGTAGTTCACGAGGAGGCACATGGTAGAGTTTTGATAACATCTCGACGATTAAATTTTTTTCTCGAATCAACGCAACGTCGAATCGATTCGAAATCATGAGCATTATTTCAAATCGAATCGATCGAATTTCGAAGCATGGCATGGCCCTAATATTTCGTTTACCATAAGACCATATCTAAATACTTCATGCATAATAATTATATTGCGCGCCAAATTTCTACAAATACCGGTACCACTTAACAACTTGTATGAAGCTCCAAATCTTCCTATAGTATAACTAAATACATCAACTGGGACCCAGCAAATCTCAAATTTCGAGTCGAATCGAAACCTTAACCCTTTTACCCAACGTAACTGCCAAAACCAGCCAGCGCTATTCACAAAAATCGCCAATTAATTGTCATTATTTTTTTTCATTTTTTGTCTCAAAAACATAGGTTATGACCCCTCTTTGGAACGAGCTCGTCGAGCTCGTTCCAATGAGGGGTCATAACCTATGTTTTTGAGACAAAAAATGAAAACAATTCGTTATTCAAGAATTTTGTTTGAAAGTGTCGTCTGCTTTTCATGTTAGGTAAAGGGTTAATCGAATAAGGTAGAGGAGTTTGAAACAAATCGCAACTCTAATCGAATTTCACCGCTACGCAAATTGTAGATACTGCCCCTTCTTACAATAATTGCCATTCTCTACAGTCAATTATTACCAGCAAACGGAGACTCATTGTTTAGTCAGGCCCATCAAAATGCCGTATATTCCATAAACAAATGCGGTATATTCCATAAACGGAATCAAAGGTGTTTATAAGTATCGGACCCTCCGTGAATTCTTCTTCTAAAACCAAATCTTCCGAGAAAAGAAGCGACCATTACATTACATTTTGGCGGAACATTTCCGGCCCGTCGGAGATTTCTTTAGAATTTTTCTTTGGTAAATGTTTGCAAAATGTAAGGAAAATTGTTGATATGTTGGTTAAAGCAGGTTGAAAACTGAATTTATTTTAACTAACCCGTTTTGGCTGCCAAAACGATAAAAGTTTGGTTTCTTAGTCAGAAATCAGTCGAAAAATGTTATTGCTCTGTCGGACATTTTTGTGCTCCCCACCCCACCCACAACCGGCGAAACGCTATCTATGTTTCTACTGATCGAGTTTATCCGTTGAGTATCCCTTTGCACATACCATGTTGGTAACATTCCTTTGTCTATAATCTTTACACATTGGTTTACCAAATCCGTATAACGGTGCCAACCAAGGCTTTTGGCTCCACATTCCCTAGCACCGGTCATTGGATGTAGACCTTCATGGGTATGGTGGATGCTCTTCGAGTGGAAAAATTGCCGAAGTGGGAACACGGTGACGCAGTGTACTAAGGCGAACTGAACGCCGACGGTACACATGTCTATAGCCAATGGTAAGCCTGCTCACATCGGGTCAGTAAGCTGTAGTTTTACGCTCCAAATTGAACCTTACGGGGATACAGTGTCTTTTCTGGCCGACACCGACACGATTTTGAGCATAATACAGTGGATACGTGCAACAGGGGCAGATAAGAGCGCCACTGAGAAGATAATCATGATAGTCGATAAGTGCGACCGGAGGGTGGTGGCAGAGTAGATAAGTGCTCTCTTATCTCAGACCCGATGTCTTGGTATCAACCTTCATCCTGAAAAGTTGCCAAGGTTTCAGAATACCCCCTGGTAACATCAGTTGTTGGGTTAATAAAGTCAAATTCTGTGAGAAAAAAATCGACTCGGTTATGTGTTTTTTTGTGTTTACCCACTTGTCGTGGATTTGGCACGAAGACTTGCAATGTTGTAATGTAATTTCAGATATACAGATATTGTTTCGTACTCAAGTTAAAGATTTTCCAATCAATAAATATTTAATTCATCGAGATATTAACACAATTAGTGCAACCATGTGGAGTTGTCAGAAAACTACAGCTGTGTTACATCTTCAGTCATAATATTTTTTCGTAAACAGACATGTTGAATTGTGATGTCGTAAAAGATTCTGCCAAATCAAGTCTCGATTGAGAAACATTCTTGCGACGATTCAATGAAAATATGTTTAAATTTAGTGGGGTGGGATATTTCAGTTGGTCGAAAAAACGAACCTTTAAGGTTCGTTTTTCCGACCAACTGAAATATTCCATCTGATTGAATCTAATAGCAGGTTATGGACTATTTAAGGGCTAGACTAATTTCAGGCCTTAACAGCGTAATATTCTTTCAAGAATTTGACAAATGGCTTGAGTCCTCGAAGTTAATGGTGCCCAAGCGTACCATCATATCATCGGGTGACGACTAAAATGACACTCCCCAGGTAGAGTAAATACAGACACCATTGAAGCTCCCTTTGCGCTATTCAAAATAGAGAGAGGCCATGAAGTTGCAGCAACGGAGGTTATCTCACCTAATCTACGCCGTGTTGCCAAAGAGAGTGTTCATATAAGTTGTACATTTGCTTGTCGATTCTTGCAAGGTAGATATGTTTAAATCCAAAACACACATTAGAATATAAGAATCCGATCACATGAAGTCATATTTTTCTCCTCCCACTATACGCGAAATATACGCGTGTCCCGGGTGAGACAGCAGTGTGGGATATTTCTATCCCACCCACCCCACGTGACATACTCATTTGCATATTTTATTAGGTCGCCGGAACTATTTCATCGTTCTAAATAGTTCTAATGAATTAGTGTTCACAAACGTTCAAACGCTTCTTAAATTGTGTTCGTTTATTACCTATTTATCTGTTCCTTGTTGATATAGACTCAATATTTAATTATTATTCAAATATTAAACTTGATTTGTTTCAACCCCATGTTTCTCTGCAGATTTAATAATATCACTGCGCGAATTTATCGATCGATCAATAATCTCACAATGCCCTTTACATTAGAGTTTGACACGCGCAAATTCATTCAACCCCTTAACGGGCAGTTTTACAAATCAATTTTTTAGTATACACCTATGGTATATACCTAACCTTTGTACGATCTTTCCGATGAAATTGTTCGTTTTTCGAAAGGACTACGACTTGATAAATTGGGTATGTCAGTACGTGGCCGCCAATTATCTATAATGACGTAATCCTCGTGTGTGGGGAGAAAAATCATTCTCGATGAGTCTGAAGGTGGGAATGGGGAAATCTCACTCTCGGGGCAAGATATTTGAACCAGACCCTCGGCAAGCTTCGGGTCTGGTTCAAATATCTTGCCCCTCGGGTGAGATTTCCCCATCCCACCTCCAGACTCATCGGGGATCATAAAAATGTCACCCATCAGTTTCATATTTATGAAGACATACGCACAATATGTCATTGAAGTTTCTTTCGAGATGTGATTAAATTTCGGAAGCGTATTAGTGACATATAGAATTGTCTTAAAAGAGGAAACGTCGACTTTTTATCTCAAAATTTCGAGCTTATTAGTGACATGTTGAATTGCTTGAAAAAATAAAAATTTCTACTTTTTATCTCGAAGTTCTACTTTTCATTTCCAATTTTCGAGATAATCTTTTTATCTGGAAATTTCGAAATGTTAAGTCGAAGTTTTCCACATTTAATCTCGAAATTTTGGAATAAAATCTCGTCCTTTTACCTCAGATTGGGAAGGATAGTGCTTGTATTATATGTCACCATGTTTTGACAGTTTTAAACAGTTTTTAACCTTTTTAACGGATTTAACCCTTTGAACCCTGGTGGTATCTTCCATGTCAGTTCCATGGTAGCAATAGGAAGAGTCCATATTTATTATCTGGGGGTAGACCAATTAATATTTTCAACGTGCAGCCTTAGGGCTGCATGTTGAAAATATTGATTGGTCTATACCACACATTTACCTTGCAGTCATCTCCCTTAGTAACATTATGACGTAGCTTGTGACCCGGCCAGAAAAAACGGCCTCTGGAGTTTAACGGGTTTAAACAGAGAATAACAGTCAAACGATCAAACTGATTGGGAAATTTTATTTAAAAAATCTCAGCGTCTGTAATTTTGTATTACTCTACAGAAAGATGCCTCACGTTTGTGAAATGATGAGCACATCGATGATAAACTTCGCTAACATTTCGAAATGTCAATTTTTATATGAAAATCCCATACCCTTATTATTAATTTTACTGATAACTCTAGAAAATTAAGGGGAGCTAACTTTCACCTAAATCTCTCCCAAAGACGAAAATTGTCAGCCATGACATAACCGTGGAAATAAAGGCTCTAAGCATACTTATTCTAAAAAAAATATGTTTATTGGTGCAAGAAGAGAAAGTCTCAACCAGGTTTGAAAACTTACTTAAAAGAAATAAAATCTTATCAAATCCTCGGAAGGATGTTTAGATGCATGTACCCACAAAACCCCCAGAGAATAGAAGAACGATGGAACATTCTAAACCCTTTATTTGAATAAACAATATCCGAAAATTATTTGTAAACAAAATGTATTTGTTTCAAATATATCTCCACCTTGGCAAAAAGCCTCGTTCTGAAACGAAGTGAATAAAAGTCCACATTATGTACATTATTTCACCCTTTGAACCCGAAAGACCGTTTTTACGGACCAGGATCGTGATACGACCTAAATTTATAAAGTAGATAGTTACTCAGTGAATTTGTCTGGTAGACCAATCAAGATTTTCAACGTGCAGTCGTAAGGCTGCGCGTTGAAAATTATGATTGGTCTTCCCTCATGTAACGAATATAGACTCTACTAGATGATGGTTTTGAACTGGTATCGAATATGCCATTAGGGTTCAAAGAGCAACCAAGTATCCCACCAAACGTGATGATTTGCAGTCGGGCCCTGATGATGCGCTGTCGTTGGTATCATAATGTGCTCACGGTTGGCTGGGATTGGCTTCCATCTATATACTCCTCGGGGTTTCCTGCTGCGGTTCGCCCCTCTATTGGGCGCGCTTGTGACGGGAGAGTAGATTGGGAGACCGGAGGTCTCTCGCCATTGCGCGATGGTTATCTTGGTGCGCCACTCTCTCTCTCTCTCTCTCTCTCTCTCTCTCTCTCTTCCGACAGTAACGACCAAACAATAACGAAGTAGGAGAACATATCAATAAAAAAATAACAAGCCATGACTAGATCTGATGAAAAATTCTTCTAAATTTAACTCAAGAAATCATTGATCAAAAATTCCATTCTGTTTACAGAGAGAATTATACACATTTGAATGTCAAGAGAAAACCTGTCCTGGGCAGGAATATCCGCCAGCAGCATTGAAGCAGTTAATACTGACGTATTTATAATTTATTCGAATACACTTAAAATATCATAAACATGCTTCAGTCACTGTATCTGATCAAATGATGCAATTTATGACGAACATATTATTGCTTTGTAAAATCTGTTTCCACATGTGCTATATTTATCTAAATAAAAATCAAATGACAACAAAACACAAACAAATAAAAAGCAAAAGGTTTCACTAATGTTTAGAAGAGCCGGGCATAATCGATTAATAGGGAGCGCGGTGGCTCAGTGGCAGGCTGTTGGACTTCTATTCTAGAGGTTCCGAGTTCGATCTCTGTCCGGGACGACCCACTTTGTGTCCTTGGGCAAGGCACTTTATCTCGGTTGCCCACATGGGGGCACGATGACGCCGTGTACTAAGGCGTACTGCACGTCGATGGTGTAATGTCTTCAACCGCCGAAACCCTGCTTGAGCGGAGCTTGAACAGAGTTAGAATGTTGAGGAGCTGACAGTTGCTCGTCGATGCTCGGTGGTTCTCTCCGGGTACACCGGCTTCCTCCACCCGTAAAACTGTCAGGGTCACGATTAGCCATTGTACATAAGTATGTGACCTTAACCCTTTACCCAACGAATCGGCCGCATCCGCCCGCGTAATATGCAAATTCAGCAGTTGAAAAAATATTATTTTTCAAACAATTTCAACAAAACCATATCATGTGACCCCCTCGTTGGAACGAGCTCGACGAGCTCGTTCCAACGAGGGGTCACATGATATGGTTTTGTTGAATTGTTTTTAAAAATGTCAAAAAATGATATTTAAAATAATAAATTTTGATATCGTCTGCGTTGGGTAAAGGGTTAAAACACCAATAAATATAAATAAATCGATTAATAAGTGACACGGTCACCCGCAATGATGCGATCGGCACACACCTCAGTACCAAACAGCGATCTGCAGACTGTCAAAAATTATGACCCGAACCAAATCGTCCTGATTATGCATTGAATGTAAAACAAATCTTCGTCAATCGTTTGATCTCTGGTGCTCACAAGCAATCCCGTTTGGATTTATCAACAGAAGGGATTGAACTTCTATCTTCTGTTGCTTTGGTATTGCTCAGTAAAATTGATCCGAGAGGACGACAGGCAGCATGGAGAGGACACTGTTTACAATGTGAGTAGTGCATCGATTGTACACTGTGATCTATATTCCTATATTCCGCATAAACACTCGTGAATTATTCATAGCTAACAATAATTCATCTGCCAACCACACTCTGCAAATTTTCTGTAAACCAAAAGTTAAAGGCACCTGCATACTACAAACCATATTAGGAAGATTTCAGTCAAAGAAATCATGTACTTGATTCTACCGATATGAACAAAATGCAACACAAATTACAGATGGGTTATTCAACTTACCCCTCTTAAAGAACATATACAAACAACAGTGAATTAACCCATCGGCAGACAACATTTTGTTTTTACATTTCCATCAGCACTAGTTCAACTGTGCTGTATTAACTCATATATATCCGATCCTTTAACCCTTTCTAGCGCGAATGGATCAGAAGGTAGAGATGCAGGCTGTAATCGGTTCGAATCCCACCTGCGGCAACCGCGTTGTGTCCTTCGGCAAGACACTTCACCCGCACTGCCCACGTGGGGGCATGGGGTGGCGTTGTGTTCTAAGGAGTACTGCACTTCGACGGTGCACTTGTCTTCAACCAATGCTAACCCTGCTTGTGTGGAGTTAGTATGTTGGGAAGCCTGACAGTTGCTCGCCGTTGCTCGGTGGTTCTCTGTGGGTACTCCGGCTTGCTCCACCCGTAAAACTGTCCATGAGGTGACCCTGGCTGTCGAAAGTGTCGTTAAACCCCAATAAATAAATAAATTCTAACACGAATAGCAGCTGAAGGACTGAACATTGTCATTTTGTTTAGCCTACAAACATAACTTACTACCCATCATTGGAACGAGCTCGTTCCAATTATGGGTAATAAGTTTTGTTTTTGAGACAATAAATAATAAAATCTGCTTGGCTTGTTTTTGTGAATAGCGTTGGCTGGTCGGTTAGTGAACGTAATTTTTAGGTAAAGAATTAACTCATATATACCCGTAGATACACTGTCATTCTTCGTGGCTCTCGATAACCTACCACCAAATTTAAAGCACATCGCTTTCTCCTACTAGGATTAACTCTCCATAAAATCGCTCCTTACTGACATTCGTCCTAACCAGATGACCATAACAATTTCAACGGGAAACTCCACCTCAACGACTCCCCCAAACAATCTGATGAAGAATCGAAACTTAATGCCAGTGAAGTATACGGCGAGGGGTCCCATTCTCGTCAATTAGATTCCAACCAACCAAACGTCAGAGAAAACAATCTAACAAAAGTTAACAAACCAACAGTCCTCTATTATCGCTTCACAAGATTCACCGGGCATCCGTAGCAAAAGACATAATGGAATATAAAATGAGAATAAGAAGAAAAATTAATTATTGGGCATTTTATGGAGCCAGAGAGGTGATATAGTCATTTTTTTTTTGTAATCCGTGTGCACAGATTACAAATCCATGGGCACGGTTTACTAATCCATGCGAACGGATTAAAAAATAAATTGACCACGTTAACTCTGTTCATATACTGGAGCCCGATAAGGTTACATGATCAACTTATTTCTTAACCCTTTACCTAACATGAAAAGCAGACGACACTTGCAAAAAATTTTTTTGAATAACTAACTTTCATTTTTTGTCTCAAAAACATAGGTTATGACACCTTATTGGAACGAGCTCGACGAGCTCGTTCCAATGAGGCGTCATAACCTATGTTTTTGAGACAAAAAATGAAAAAAATAATGAAAATTAATAGGCGATTTTTGAGAATAGCGCTGGTCGTTTTCAGCCGTTACGTTGGGTAAAGGGTTAATCCGGGTGACGTAAGCCTGAACTTAGTGTAAACTGATTATTCCTCATTTTATTGTGCTCAGCCTTGCATTTCTGATTACAGGAGGTTTCTTACACAGGACCCGTAATGTTTGATATTCCAGGGCTCCATCGCCCCCCCCCCTCCCCCATAAGCTGCCCCAACGTGGTAAAGAGGGGGGGGGGGGGGGGCATAGAATTTGTACTAAAATGCAAAATGCATAACAACACTTTCTCGCCTATTGTCATGTTCGTGCATCGCGCTAACGCCTACCACGATGACACGATTTGCAAGCGAATTTACTGATCAGTTACGAAGTTTGTGCTTTCCCATTCTGTATGGGACAGCATATGGAAGGAGGAAGCGGGGAATATCCAGGAGAGCGCGTTACGGGTCACTATGCAAAGACATGGATGCATGGTGTATGGTCAATTATCATTTTTTGCCCAACCGCATAGGTTACAACTTTAAAGCTTCAGAACACGACTTTGTGTGGAAAAACACATGTCATTTTTTTTTCTTTTCTGTGTATGACATCTCTGAACCTTCAGCAACAGAAAGTGTGCATCCCACTGAATCAGAGTCAGAAAACCATACGACATTTTGTCGCTGCGGGTGTGGATCAGTTGGCCACCATCTTACCCGAAAGGTATGTGAGCCAAAACGAGTTATCTTCCCTGCCCTCGAAGTACCATACCCCAGTCGCCTGACCCCCTTTTGGGAGACAAATAACCGATTTTTGCTAAAAAGCCTCTAAAGGGAAGAAAAGAGAGAAGAGAAGAAGGAAGAGAGGAGGGAGATGAAGGAAGGGAAGAGAGAATGGAGGAATGAGAAGAGGGATGAGCGGAGGAGTGACTCAGATTCGGATAATCCCAAGATCATCCTTGGATCAGGATGGGATCGTAATTGAGTATCAGGATAACACTAGGATCAGGATCATTCTAGGATAAGCCGCAAAGGGCAGGAGCAGCAACCGTTGCTTTGAGAGGTGAAGATGGTAGTGTGCGTTGTGAGGGGTAACCCTGACTATGTGGTAATTTTACCAACCTGATCAGCTGGCGTATGCTACTTCCAGGGCGAGGGGGGATAATTTATGTAGGTACAAATACTAGATGGCGGGCCCCATGGTCCTTTTACAGAGTACTCTCGTGAGATTTTGATCCAGCTAAAAAAAATGCCCAACAATTAGCGCACGTTACACCTCGTATCACCATTACGATAACGTCACGCGATAGCAGGTTACCAGTACTATCAAGAGATATAGTCGCGTAATATATAGAGAGTAATCGCTTGACTAGACTGGTTACGTGAAATAATTCAT
The DNA here is from genome assembly GCA_031216915.1 of Pictodentalium vernedei. Classification (NCBI taxonomy): domain Eukaryota; kingdom Metazoa; phylum Mollusca; class Scaphopoda; order Dentaliida; family Dentaliidae; genus Pictodentalium; species Pictodentalium vernedei. Next base: position 391,364,102 of record CM062296.1, on the reverse strand, counting down.
GAGAGGTGAGGGACGCTGTATAAACACGAGTGCGCGACTGCGCACGATTGTTTTACAATATAGTCCCTCGCCTCGAATGCATTATTTCATGAAACCAGTCCAGTCAAGCTATTACTCTGTTTATTACTTTTCATTATTAACGATAATTATAGTGTTTAACCCTTTACCTAAAGTAACGGCAAAAAAGCGACCAGCGCTATTCTCAAAAATCGCCAATATATTTTCATTATTTTTTCATTTTTTGTCTCTAAAACATGGGTTATGATCCCTTATTGGAACGAGCTCGTTTCGAGCTCGTTCCAATGAGGGGTTATAACCTATGTTTTGAGACAAACAATTGAAATAATATTTATTCAAGAATGTTTTTTTGCAAGTGTCGCTGCTTTTCATGTTAGGTAAAGGGTTAAAAACACAAAAAACAATGAAGTCCCCATTACACCCACGACAAAGCGCCTTCGTTTGCGCGCACGGATACATGACCCAATTGTTGATTGCATAATTCACTTGTGAAGTTATCGTTTATAATCAAACCCGGAAATCCCAGTAAATCACACTTTGGAAAGTAATAAATTCCACCAAACGAGTTCCACCCCGGGTAGGACTCCCGCCCAGATCCCCCAATAAGGACTGACCGCCCTGTACATAACTATCAATCAATCATTTTCTAATTTTTTCTCAAGTCGGAAAGGCAGATAAATGTTACAAACGGCATACTAACACGTTCCAATCAACTCCAGGAGGGGGTTATCATGTACCAGGTTCTTATTGATCTTCATTCATTGAGCCATTCCTCTGCAGTCATGCTCCTTGATTATTGCTGGAACCTTAAAATAAATTAACATGTCCCTTGTCGGGCGCATGCAATGACCGGTGCCCGTGAGGTGCCAAGTGTCAAAAATCGTTGTATATCAATCCGTTCGCGCGGATTAGTAAACCGCGCGCACGGTTTAGTAATCCTTGCATGGATTAGAAAAATATATTGACCCTGTCACCTCTCGGGCTCCATATTATGAGGAGTGAACCAATTTTTTTATTTATCATGAAGCGTTTTTATGTTTAAAATCTGTCTGCACATTTCTTACCAATTTTTTCAATAGATGAGGCAACTTTCTCATACCTGTCCTGAAGATCTTTTGTTGCTGAAAACGGAAGCCACATTCCGTTTTATTTATTTATTTATTTATTTATTTATTTATTTATTTATTTATTTATTTATTTATTTATTTATTTATTTATTTACATATTGTGGTTTAACGATACAAATAAATGAATGGCAGCCAGTGACACCTTGCGTCGGACAGTTTTACGAGGAAGCCGTAGTACACGGAGAGAACCAGCGCCGTTGGCGAGCAATTTTCAGACTCTCCAACTTACTATCTCTGCAAAAGCGGGGTTAGCATTGGCTGAAGGCAAGTGCACTATTAACATGAACTATGCCTTAGTACACAGCGAGAAATCGGGATGAGGTGCCATGTCAAAGGTCACAACGCAGTTACAGCTGTCAGGATCCAACCGTCGACCTTTAGGTTTGAGGTGCAATGTTCTAACCACTGTTCTAGCCACTGGGCCAGCGTGCTCCTTTATCTTATAGTTAACCCTTTACCTAACATGAAAAGCAGACGACACTTGCAAAAATAATTCTTGAATAACTAATTATTTTCATTTTTTGTCTCAAAAACATAGGTTATGACCCCTCGTTGGAACGAGCTCGTTCCAACGAGGGGTCATAACCTATGTTTTTGAGACAAAAAATGAAAAAAATAATGAAAATTAATTGGCGATTTTTGAGAATAGCGCTGGCCGGTTTTGGCCGTTACGTTAGGTAAAGGGTTAAAATTAGAAGTCCTGTCACGAACTGTGCGCTCATCTAGGCTTAATTATGCGTAGGAATTGCGCGCAATTGCCATATCGAATGGCATCCAAAGCATGGCAGGTTCTCCTGGTTACTCATAGCAAACACGGGCAATGTTTCTGCCCATGGACCTCCGGGTTAGTTACCCGGAGGTCCATTGGCTGACACATTGCTTGTGCACAGGCCATATGTACAGAATATGATAGCCTTACTATGGTCATAACGCATAGATTAACGCGCAGATCGACGTGCTATTTCTGCGCATTTCATGACAGGACTTCTAGTTTTAACTGTAATTCAAATAGGTTAGCATAGAAATAAAATAGATGAAACAAACTTTATACAGTTATAAACAGAATGTTAAGTGCAGAAAACTGCTATAAAATTGTTTAATAAAAAAAGACAAACAACGTGTCGTTACACCACAATAAACTATATTGGTGGAACAACAACAACGCCGGAGAGCCCTGATTGGGGGGGGGGGGGGCAATGCCGATCCTTAACCTGAACTAACAACACATTGAGCCCACTAAATTGGAATAGAAGTCGCTAGTCCTTTAAAGACAAAATCTGAGGAGCCCCATAGAAACGCCCAATCTGATGTCTATATAATTTCATTCTTTTTGTGTTGGGATTCGAGGAAATGGCGACTTCTGCAGTCCACATTCGGAAAATTGCCCGGGATGTGAGATCCTGGGACATTTTCAGAAATTGAACTGCAAAAGTATCGGATGTCATTCGGGTGGCCGGTTACCCCTCCTTCTCATACCCTCCCCGCACCGTTTCAAGACACAGACCATGTGCTTGACACCATAAATGTCATACCACAATTGCTATGTGTTCCACGTTACCAGATACAGGACAGAAAATGCGAACTGCACTAGATTACACCGCGCATGTAATCCGGCCTACGTGGAAGAACGTCATGTAATAATGCGTTTTATCACACACCTATTAATGTAAAACACGGGACTTCCATTGTTCAGCTTGTACGATAAAAATAAAGTTGCATCGCGCATGAGGTGATACCAAACACGTTCCATTTCGTTTCCAGCGTAAACAAAGAAGAAAACCGTCTAAATAAATCACGTCACCCATTAGGCAATTGCACCTGAGTCGAGATCGTTTGGTAATTCCAAGTTCCTCATTTTGGTTTGTTCACCCGGGATATTTAAACAATCAGACTCAAAATCAATCAAATCAAAATTTACAAAATAAAAATAACATTCTGACTACTTGTTCCCTGACAAATACTTTCCACAACTGGCCATATAATGAAGGAGTGTGCTAAACTTATCAGCTGTTTAAAACGTTTTTGTTGTGTCATTCCCCGCAGTAGTCAATATTTGAAGTTCAATCATCGCGACCGTTACACTGATCGGTTTGACCAGTTGAATGCTGTAAAAATTAAAAAGCAAATTAGGGCTGATACTCCGCCAACTATCAGTGATGTCATGTTGGCAACGAATAAAACTCGGCAATTATCCACTCAAAAAGCGCTTTTAGTTCAATTTTCGGGTTGACTGGTTGTTGCATGGGAGGTGTGTGATAAATACAGAACCGCACATGCGTTTGTGCGGTTCTGTATATTGATCGTTCGTTTCGTATTTAATTGACGTTGTGGCGTGAATGAAACAGCACTGAGCAAGAAAATAAACAGAACGCCGAAGGTGATATTTTCTTTAAAAAGCTAATCTTATTTCGCTTAATTCAAGCTTAATAAACAAAATGCAAACACAACTCAGATAGGGTACGAGGGACACAAATCACTGACCCTGTTACAAAATATACAGTACGTGGAGAGTGGATTGTAAGTAAATCACCCGCGGAGTGGAGTTATCACCCAAGCTATAACTTTCAAATTTTATTCATATCGACAAAAAACACAAGCAATGTTTCAGCCAATGGACCTCCGGGTTTAACCCGGAGGTCCATTGGCCGAAACATTGCTGGTGCTGGTGGTGCTTTGCAACAAATTCGCAATTATTGCTTGGGTGGAATCTCCACTCTGCGGGTGATTTAGTGATAATACACTCTCCACGTACTGTATATATATGAAAACAGTGTGCGCATGTAAGGATGCTATAAGTGCGTGTTTGTTCTCAAGTGTCTCAAGAAATCATTTGGGTTTCTGTGTTTCTTTCAAAACGCCTGAAGTCACCTTTCCTTGGCTAATATCGAAACATTTTTTTTTTAAACAATATTTTTATTTCCTCAATGAAATGGGGTTTGGCGAACAGGCAATGCCTATATTAACATCGAAACATGAGCAGGGATAAGTCACAGGCACCTCGCTTCCCAGATCCGAAAATAGGCAAGGTGATCTAGAACGACTTACTTCAATGGGGAACGTAAATACGTTGGGTGTGTATGTTGATGAGTGAGGGGATGTGTGTAACTGCGTGCTAAGCTTGTGTTTAATACATAGCGTTCACGAATGCATATTTTTCAAAAATCCAGCACATAAATGTGAGCGTTTGGCACAAAATTGTGGCACATCAATTCAAAATCACGAGCCTGATATATTCTTGATTTTCGCAAAAACCGGGTATATAATATCACATTTTCTCCTAGTAAAGCGAACAAATGATAAGTTAAATATATCAAGAAAATGAACTGCGCGGAAGAATGATTTCGCGCGCCGAAGGCGCGCAGGGACGTTGTGGGGCAAGCCCTTTTCGACCCTCAGTGTTTGTATAATAGAATGTCATGGCGTGGCAAATGAGGAAAAAGGTTGGGGTACTCGGCAGATGTTCCAGACTAGAAGGTCAGTTGTGTTGGGTTGACTTTTCCGGGTAGATGACTGAACCCCCGGATGAGGACCAGAGCGAGAGGAGGTCCTCTCACAAAGGTGCTACCTCTCCCCGAGGGTGCTGTAGCGTTTTTCGGGCAAGTATAATCTGCCACTTCTGGTTGAGTCGTGGGGCGATGGTTAGATTGTAAGCCATCATTGGCAAGTAGAGTTTGCCTCAGGCTCTTTGATTAGTCCTGGTTGTTCAGTTGGATGCATTCTGGATGACGACAGCAACAACAGCCCCTCTCGGGACCACTCAAAGAAAGGCCCGAACTTCCCTGGTTCGGGGGCAGGCCTGCATTGTAATCTATTTGGATGAGTCAAAGGTGCGCTCTACAGACGCTTACAAAAAGGGGCAGAGGCGGAGCGCAGGACCAACGCTCGCTTCCCTTGAAGTGGGTGACCACTTCTAGGGATGGAGCGGAGGATGTTCAGACTCCATAGCGGTTACTGTTTTCCATAACGGTTATAGTTTCCATAGCGGTTATTGGAGTCCTGGTCATTAACCCTTTACCCAACGTAACGGCCAAAACCGGCCAGAGCTATTCTCAAAAATCGCCAATTAATTTTCATTATCTTTTCATTTTTTGTCTCAAAAACATAGGTTATGATCCCTCGTTGGAACGAGCTCGACGAGCTCGTTCCAACGAGGGGTCATAACCTATGTTTTTGAGACAAAAAATGAAAAAAATTAGTAATTCAAGAATTTTTTGGGCAAGTGTCGTCTGCTTTTCATGTTAGGTAAAGGGTTAAACAGAAAACATCTCTGTGTAGCTGCTAAAAGAAGAAGGCAGAATTAGTTTGATATATAAAGAATAATGAAAATGTTGGAGATTTATCATTTTCCTCTTACCAGTTTTGAATATTTTTTTGGGCGGTCAGTTGTTAGTGGTTTTAGTTGAGTTGGTGAAGACAGCCCTTCCTGGTAGAAGGTCGGTTTATTGCCATTTCATCAATTCCCATTTTCATCAACTGCCTCTAAAAATATATTTTCCCTTTTCAAAAAAAACAACAAAATATAAGCCACCAACAGACATCAAACAGTTGAGATCCAAACAATATTCAAAGCTTAACCCTTTACCTATTATGAAAAGCAGACGACACTTGCAAAAAAAATTCTTGAATAACTAATTTTTTTCATTTTTTGTCTCAAAAACATAGGTTATGACCCCTCGTTGGAACGAGCTCGAAGAGCTCGTTCCAACGAGGGGTCATAACCTATGTTTTTGAGACAAAAAATGAAAATATTTTGAAAATTAATTAGCGATATTTGGGAATAGCGCTGGCCGGTTTTGGCCGTTACGTTGGGTAAAGGGTTAATACTTATTTTCATTCAGTTGATGAAGCAGAAAAAAACAATCAACATTCAAAAACACTAGTAAATAACAAAAAAAATAATTAATGTGTCAAATATATATTTCTTAATATAATATATTTCTGTTTAATTTCTGTTTAATTTAATATTTTTTATAACAGGTAAAAAATGCATTTACATAAGATTAAAACATATTTTCATTCTGGTGATGAAGTGGGAATTGATGAAAAGGGAAAATATATTTTTAGAGGCAGTTGATGAAAATGGGAATTGATGAAATGGGAAGACACCAGAAGGTCACAGCTTTCGCCGTTATCACTGCCTGTTAGTTCACCTTCCCTTTACCAATATTGTCGGCTCACGGGTGTTGGGTCGGTTCATTTCCACTAGACCAATTCCCTTAAGAACAATTCCTACTAGGCCAATTCCTAAAAGACCAATTACCCTTAGACCAACTGATATGTTCTACTTTTAAAATAATTTTATATCAGTAATTTGATAATAATAATAATAATAACACTTTGGCCAGCCGCTGCTTTGTCGCGGTTCTCGGACGAGAAGGCCATGGTTACCCCTGGACTCCCAACTGCCTCCCTATTCCCACGCTTCTCCTCTCCTCCCAACACCCGGAGACGAACTGCTTGATGACATCCCTTGCCCCATTCTTCCCAATCTCACCGATTAGCATATCAACCCTCTCCTTTGAGTCTCCCCTAACCACATGTCCTTCATTCTCCCATCGCACTTCCCCATTATACTCCCAGTGAATCTCATTCTTTTAGACTGATACTTTGGGCATTCTAGAAGAAAGTGTTCCAGGGTCTCCACCACGCCCAAGTTACACATCTGGCACTCCTTTTCACTGTTTTTCCCAATTTTTCCCCTCAGCTCCAGGGACCGCGACCTCAGCTTGAACAACAGTGACCCCTCAAAGGTGCCATCAAGGTACTCTTCAAAACCAGGCTTCTCTTTATCACGCAGGCCACCCAAAGATCTCTTTGATTTGACCCCCTCTCGCCAATTACGGTTACAATCCTCCATGACCCTTTCTCTGACGATCTTCTTGCCCTGGTTTGCCCCAACGTCAAGGTCCGAGATCTCCAATGAGTAGTTTTCAACTAGCTCCCTCACTTGGACCATCCACCCCGTCTTGATATTTGAGTTGATAGTTCTCAGGAACATGACTTTACACCATTGGCTATCGGGGAGATTTACCAAATAATTAAGATAACCGAGTTTCAATAGGTCTATCCTGTCCTTGATCCTCATCCACCCAAGCTCACCCCTGATCGCTTCTAGCGCTGCGGCATTACTCGTGCCTGTTATCCATCGGCCTGCATCGTTCTGCAGGATTTCCAAGCTCTTTACGGCTGTGTTGGTTAGGGGTACAACTTCCGTGCCGTATGTTATACTTGGCAGACCCACCATTTCCCAAATAGTTTTCTCCACAAAAACCTTATTGAAACTGTTTCTCCCTATAAGTTTCATTTGGTTAAGGATTCGCTTCCCCTTCAGAATCAATTTATTTGTGTGGTTTCGGTAGATGCCTCTTCCTGTGATATTTATATTTACCCCCAAATACTCGTAATCACCTGTCTCTCCCACACTGAGAAGTTTGCTGCTACCTTCCGGAATGCAGAACTCACCCACTCTCCACCTTCGAGTGGGGTCCACTTTGCGGCCCACAGGTATAACTTTGCTGTTGCTTTCATTAATGTTCGAGTCTCCATTTGCTCCCATATTTCCCAACAATTCTCAGCATTTTCGTTAGCCCCTCTTCGCTTTCTGACACTAGAACCATACCGTCTGCAAAAAATAGTCCTGGGATCTTCAAGTCCCCAACTGCTACCCCCTCCTCGCTACGCAGGAGTTCATCTCCTGAACATTTGGTGTACAATGCAAACAGGATCGGCGAAAGGATACACCCCTGTTTTAGGCCTATCTCCATAGGCACACGTTTCGTTGTAATGTTTCCCAGGCTAAGTTCACTCTGTACATCTTTATATAATGCTTTCATAATTCCAACAAACTCGCCTCCTAAGCCCATAGCCTCCAGCTTGCGCCACATACCTTCCCTCCATACTCTATCGTATGCCTTTTTGATATCCAAAAAGGCCATAAACATCTTTCTCTTTTTTGCTTTCGCGGATTCAATCATTTGGGATAGTGTGAAAAGATGGTCAGTAACTCTCCTTCCCTTCCTGAAGCCATTCTGGATTTCTCCCAAAAAACCATTCTCCTCAATCACCTCCTCTAGTCTCCCATACAGGATTTTACAGAAAACCTTTCCAATGTTGCTACTGACAGAGATCCCTCGATAGTTATCCAAAACGTCTTTTTCCCCCTTTTTGTGAATAAATGTCACTTTACTTTCTCTCTACTCCTTTGGCACCTTTTGATTTTCTATGGCTAGATTGAATAGGGCAGTTAGGCTTTCCACGAGTTCCTCTCCCCCTTTTTTGATAAACTCGTTAGGAATTTCATCCACTCCTCCCGCTTTTCCATCCCTTAATTTTGATATCACCTTTCGCACCTCCTCCGTTTTAATTTCGCTGCACACGAAGCTCGATAGGTTTTCCTCGACCTGATTCGGACACCCTGGTGGGCTCCCCATGCCCCATCGCTTATCGTTTACCTTTTCCCAGTGCTTGACTAGTTCTGATGCGAGTTGATCTTGCTCGTCTGTAACTCTGCCATCTACTTTAATACTCTGCGGGTTACTTCCTTTGTTACGTTTATTCACCAATTTCCAAAATACGTTTGAACTCCCCCCCCCCCCCCCCCCCCCCTGTCGTTCTTATCGTCCTAATAAGACTGCTATTTCGTACTCTCCGATTGTCGTCTTTAATCTTATTTACTTTATTTCGTGCTTGGTGGTATTCTTCCTTAGCAACTGTGGCCTCATTGCTTTCCGCCCCCTTAAGTTTTCTACTTCTCCTGTATGCAGCACATTTAGCTTTTCTTCCCTTTATGGCCCTTTTCAGTTGTTCGTTTACTCTGTACCCAAGTTCCCGTGTTGGCACCCTGACCTTTCCTACACTTTCCTTTCCTGCCTCCACCAGGCTCGCAACTATGACGTCGGCCATCTTCTGGACACTGTCCCTCTTGGGTACGGTTGCAAGCTTTGGTTTCAGTTTTTCATTGAACTTCGCCCAGTCAGCATCTTTTTTGAGTTCCCAAATCTCCTTAGAGCTTCCTTTGCTTTTTACTAGAGTTTTGGTCCTGATCGTCACTGTAATCAAGTTGTGATCACTATCCACCTCCATTTTACCCTCGTCATCCACTTCTACCCCTATCACCTCCCTCCATAAATTAATATCTATGGGGATGTAGTCGATTATTGATTTTCTGTCTTTCCTCTCCCAGGTCCATTTCCCCTTACACCTCGCGTCCCTGTTCAGAATCTTCAGACCCAGCTCGTTTGTGAAGTTCAACAGCTTCCTTCCATTCCTGTTGACTTTATTGTCCCCACCCTCTATGCCTTCTTCATCATTACCTATGTGGCCATTAAAGTCACCCATCAGAATTATACCGAGCCCCTTGTTTTGTAATTCGGTGATATTGGACCTTAGTGTTGAGTATATCGAATCATTCCATTCGGGTTTGCTTCCCTCCACCGCACAATACACAACCCCAAAGGCAATACTTTTGTTTTTCAGACTGATCCTTACCCATCCAATTTCTTTCGATACCTCAGCCGGGGTGCTGATGTTTTCCAGGTCTGTGATCAGCGATGGTTTTAAATCCTCTTTAATGTACATGCCTACCCCTCCCCCTTTTTTCTGGCCTTCCGTTCGTCCTACACCTATCCATACGTACCCCCTTACTTGGTCTACCCGTTCCTCTTGTCTTACCCACGTTTCGCTTAAGCCCATGACGTCATATTCATCTGCCTCAATCAATGTAGCAATTTCACTTACTTTCCGGTGGAGACCCTGGATGTTGCTATAACCCACTTTCAGGGTGTCAAGGTTCATTGGCTTCCGCCTACTGGTCCCATTATTATCTAGTCCCTGTATGTTTGTATATCCTACTTTGTGTACCTGTGCTTTCCTTGGGAAGCTATTCCTATTGATTTGGATTTTTGGTCCCTTCTCCTTATCCCCCTTGTCCCATTTTTTACACCTATGGTTCGTGACACATTTTCCGTGATTATTCCCCCCTTCACTGACCCCCCTTCCCCTCCCTATACCAAAAAAGGCCCCACCACCTGCAACATATTTCTTCCAAAAACCTCTGTACCCCTTGGGCTAAGATGGAGACCATCCCTTCCATATAGGTCATTTCTGCCCCAAAACGATCCCCAATTGTCTACAAAGGGTATCCCAAGTTCCTTACAATACACCCCCAGTTCCTCGTTGGTCCCAATGATCCGCGAATTGCGCTCGTCCCCACCACTTAGTACTGGGAGAAGTCCCGAGGCCACTACCTGGGCATTGTTGGCATTCAGTTGAGTTATTAAGTCCTTGTATGTCTCAATAAGCTGAACTGATTTTCTCTCCCTGATGTTGTTGGTCCCCACGTGTACAACAACCACTGGGTCTGGGCCTGACCCCTTTATTAATCCACCCACTCTGTCCCTTAGGTCCTCCACCCTAGCCCCTGGAAAGCACAAATTGGTCCTGTTGACACTGTCGGGCCCACACACCACCCTATCCAACCCCCGCACTATACTACTCCCTGCAACCACCAACTGCCTCTTCCTGTCCTTTCCTGTCCTCTTTCCCGTCCTACTACCCCTGATACCACATCTGTCCCCACTGGGCCGGCTCGCAATCTTGCACTTCGCCGCACTAACCCCCATGCCTACCTCCACATCCACCTCTTCAGACCCAACCTGCTCCTCAGAATTCTCGAAATTACCTAACACACTGAATCTATTTTGGACACTGCACCCCACCTTCTGCCCACTCCCACTACAAGCCACCTTGTTCTCGTTTACCACCTTCCTAACCTTCCCTCTGACTCCTGCCCTGACACATGGTCATCGCTATCTCCCTCACTATCCGATTCTAAAAAAATACGCCTTTTCGCCCCCCGACTCACACTACTAGCCTGGGAAATTGACACTCTAGCCCCTACTTCTCCTCTACCCACAACCCAACGCGCCTTCCTATTCCCAAAAGACCCACTATCCACGTCAAAAGTCCGCTTCCTAGTACCCACCACCTTCCATCCCATACACCATATGGCAGTGCCTACACACATCCGACCGCTGGCCGTCCGTTGGTAACCCACTAGCAGTAGCACCTCCTGTGCTGGCCTCAACCACCCCCCACCCCACCTGGACACCTATACTAACCGTCTCTGCCCTGCTGGTCTGAACCTCTCGCGTCACGAAACACTTACCATCCATAGCCAATATTAGAATGAGAAGCTTGAATTTTAAAAAGCGGCCGAACTCGTAAACAAAACAAAAAACAAAACACCGAAAATGACCCGCGCGAAGATAGGAAACACGCCACTGATATCAGATAAAGAAATTAAACAAAACACTAATATAACTATCTTTTATTAAAAATCACATCTATACAGCCCTAAAACAATATATATATATATATATATCTACAGAACAATACAAGAAAATATAGATACTTGAGCTAACTTTTGACAACTGAATCGAAATACTCCCTGTTGGTTTGGATATGGACACAGACCAAATGGCTCCCTCGAGAAGTAGCTTTTTCGAGCTAGCTAATTACTTTAACCTTAAACAGATTGTGAGTGAACCAACTTGTTTCACTGAGACGTCTGCTACATTGCTAGATCTCTTTGCAGTCAGTGACACAATCAACGTGAAAGCATGCGAGGTCCTCGAACCAATTATCCCAGACATGATCCGTTATCACTGTCCAATCTCAATTGAAGTCTAATTTTTAAAACCTAACCCTTCCTCTTTCAAAAGAAGGATGTGGATTTATTCTCAGGGCAATTACGAAGTATTGAACCAGTCTCTCTCGAACACCGACTGGAACTCTGTCTTTGATAACCCATGCCTTGATACTATAGTCTCTAATTTCACCGACAGAATACTCGATACAGCATCCAGACATATACCCAACAAAATAGTTACTTCGAGGACTGGCCAACCGAAATGGATGCACAATGAATTAAGACTTCTGATAAGACAAAGAAAACGCTTGTATCGTACTGCCAAACCAACAAATCACCTGCACGCCTGGGATAAATATAAACTTAAACGGAATGAAGTTATATCAGCTATTAGGAAGGCCAAAGCCATGCATCTTTCAAAAATTCAGTTCACATTGAGAAGCAAAGAAACCCCAACATCACTTTGGTGGAAGACATTAAAAGCACTCAGCAGTAGCAGTAACACAACAGGAATTCCTACCTTGATCCATTCTAACAAAATATACTCATCAAGGCATGAGAAAGCTGAAGTGTTCAACGAATACTTCAGTTCGATCTCAACAGTTGATGATTCGAACGCCTCCCTTCCAGACCCACTACTACATGTCTCTCAGCGTATTGATAGTATTACCCTACACTGCAGCGAGGTATGTGCTGCAATGAAGTCGATAAAGGTATCCAAGGCGTCTGGTCCCGATCAAATAAGCCCGCGTCTCCTTAAAGAATGTAAATCCTCTCTATGCGAGACACTGTCAATCTTATTTAACATACTTCTGAATAGCTCATACTTCCCTTCACTCTGGAAAAAAGCAAATGTCTCCCCTATCCTAAAAAAACAACCCTCAATCTCAGTTACTACCTATCGTACGATATCATTGATCAGCTGTGTTGGCAAAATATTCGAAAAATGCGTTTTCAAACGCCTGTGGCTGTTTCTAAGTGAAAATAATGTCCTCAGTCAATTCCAGTCAGGTTGTACACCTCGAGATTCAACCGTCCTTCAACTGACCGACATATATGATGAATTTTGTTGTGCACTCAATGAAGGCAAAGAAGTTAGGGTAGTTTTCTATGATGTCAGTAAGGCCTTTGATAAAGTATGACATGCTGGTCTTATCCACAAACTGGAGAGTATTGGGGTTTCAGGGGAGTTATTGCTATTTTTAAAATCATATCTTGCCGATAGATCGCAGCGAGTTGTGATAGCCTCGGAGACATCTTCATGGAGGCCCATCAATGCCGGTGTGCCTCAGGGGTCGATACTTGGGCCCTTCCTGTTCTTGATATACATTAACGACATAACCAAAGACCTACTTAGCTCTATACGCCTGTTTGCAGATGATACTTCCTTATATCTCATCATTGAGAACCCAGAGCAAGCCTCAAACATAATCAATCATGATTTGGCGACAATCGAGCATTGGGCCAAAACATGGTTGGTTGAGTTCAATCCCAATAAAACAGAGAGTTTGCTTATATCACGTAAAAACAATCCCAACTCTCACCCACCCTTATATCTAGGGGGTTCACAGATATCGGAAGTTTCCGAACATAAACATCTGGGGGTCATACTAAATAACACATGTTCATGGAACGACCACGTTGACCACATTTGCTCGAAAGCCTGGTCTCGGTTAGACATGCTGAGGAGACACAAATTTTATCTCGATCGAAGTGTCTTAGAAAAAATATACTTTGCCTTCATTATACCCCTTCTGGAATATGCGGATACTGTCTGGGATAATTGTTCCGTATCCAATATTGCGGAACTAGAAAAAATACAGACTGCAGCAGCCTGAATCATTACGGGAGCAACAATTAGTGCCAGTAAGTCCTTGCTGTATTCTGAAACACGATGGGACTCCCTTCAAGAAAAACACCACAAACATAAATTAATTACGTTTTTCAAAATGTATCACCGTATGTCACCTCCACATATTTCCAATAAAGTCCCCCCACTCGTCTCCGAGACGAACTCATCATTTACTCTTCGATCAAGTCAAAACCACCGCGTTCCCTTTTGCCGAACCCAATTGTATCAGTCCTCGTTCATCCCAAGCGTTACAGACCTATGGAATAAGCTACCCGTACCTGTGCGCGAGAACTCATCATTGATCAACTTTAAGACCTTCCTGAGCAATGGGAAGCAAAGACCCCAAGGTTCTATAGTGACGCGAAATCTCGAGCGGCACAAATTTATCATTGCAGGCTTCGATTGCACTGCAGTAGTTTTAATTCTCACCTATATGACAATCACTTATCACCCAGCCCCTCTTGTCAGTGTGGAGAGCGCGAAACCACTGATCACTTCCTCCTGCATTGTCCGGTGTTCTCAAACGCTCGCAACTATACGATTAATTTACTCCCCTTTGCAGTAAACTCATCCACGCTCCTGTTTGGCTCCGAGTTCTTGAATAATGAGGACAACCGTCTTATCTTTAAAATGGTACATGGCTTCATTCTGTCAAGCAAGCGATTCCATTGAGTTATCGCTCAATTACTGCACCCCACCCTGCCCCGCGTGGGAACTCCGTTCCTGAAGCATTGCTCTTTTTGTACCTCGGTAATCAAGTTCTGTACAACTAGTGAAATAGGACCCACTGACCTATGACTTGAGTGGAAGGCCCACTCACGCCTCAACACCACCGAGTCTAGTATGCAAAACTCTTATCAAAGGAACTAAAAGTAAGAATCAAATACCGTACTTATTACGCTATGGAGTTTTAAGTTAACATATCTAGTGTTCAAGTTGACCAAATTAGGTTTTGCTCTGTTATTTTTCTGAATCTTCTCCTCTCTTTCTTTGATCATCTTTTCTTCCGTCTCTTTCTTTCCTTACCCTATTCAGTCTAAAGTTTAAACAATCTCACGTATCGTTGACTGGCGGTCGGGGTCGTCTTCCTCATTTTCGTACTGGAGGGGGCTGGGCCTTCACGCAACGATACGTGAGCTCTTTTACAGATTTATACCACCTGAAGGAGTAATTTTTCAAATGAGCTAGGGAGACGACTTACATAAGCTGTAAGCTTTCTGTCGAATCTCTTTTCTACTCAGAAACCTGTTTTCTTATATTTATTGCCTTTCTGTATACTGCTGTATCATGTACATTGACGATTTACTTCTTTGAACAATTATTGTGAAGTGTATACATTGAAACAAATGCTTTAATAAATACTGTTTAAACTAAAAAATATTCTGTTTTGGCACAGTAAAATATTGAGCCAGCGTGAACACTGTTCCAAACCCTGTACTCCAACCTCGTTGTGCTTTGTCACAAGAGAAATTAAAGAGTGACATATTCACCGTAGTACCGAAACTTTCTCTTGTCTGCCATGAGGCCTAAGAAACTCTGGTCCACTGACTTTTATCTGACTTAACAGTCATTAACGCCAGCCCTATTCACAATCTTCGCCATTCAAACATTATTAATTTTCAACTTTTGCCCCTCTCCCCTCCCTCCCCCCTCCCCCCCCCCCAAAAAAAATCCCCCCCCCCCAAAAAAAAATGATTTACTATTCGTACCAATGAGGGACTAAATGCAATGTTTAAGAACCAATCGGATTTGGTCTGCTAAGGTATAATCGAGGCGTGAGGTCGAAACCAACTCGAGGATAAATAAGAGTAGCTAGGAGGAATAGAGAAAAAAAGGGTTTGAAGTGAGTCAGGACAGGCAGAAACCATGGATTCTGGGGAATTCTGAGTCAAATAAAGTCCATTTCGGTAATAATTGACACTTTTGGGGTCTATTACGATAATTTTACTCGGTACCGGGTGGAGATTCCACACACTCCCGTCGAATCGAACATACTTTCAGACGACTCCGTTGTTCTATAGCACCATGTGCTATCAAGGTAGGGATGAAAACCGTGGCTTCTGGGAAAATGCTGTGGGAGCATTCCTTCAGGACAGCCCTATTACAACACTACCTTGGCCTGCAGTGATCCCCGATTTGAATCCCTTAGAACACATCTGGGACTTTCTTGGATGTCGTGTGCAAGCAAGGAATCCGCCTTACATAATATGGCCGACTTGGAAGCTGCATTGCATGAAGAGTGGCAGCAGTTTCCTCTGGGCCATATCAGAAGGCTCACTGGTAGCATTAGGAGGTGGGTTCAGGCTGTCATCCGGGCACTTGGTGGATACACTCGCTACTGACGTCAGACACTGCAATTGTGTTAAGGAGATCACAAGTTACATTATTTTTGTCAGTAATTACCGGCAGTGTTTCGTCAAGGACCGTCCCAGCACCATACTTGTGAAGAGAACATTTTCCATCAAAAACTTTAGTGACAGATATGTGTAATTGGCGCAATTAAAATACTGGATATTTTCGTCATTGTGTTGTCTTTCATTTGTCAATAGACCATTTTTTCCGCAAACACTCACTTTTGGCTACCTGAAAGATAGCATGAAAGTAATGACTGTTTCTATTAACACCACTGCGAAAAAACAGGGTGTGCTTAATTGAGTTCCAGGTGTAAATAAAAGCGTTTCATGTATCTTTTCTCGTGCACGTGTGTTTGCACAAAGGTTGATTTTTGTAAATATTATCACATCTTGCAGTTATGCTATAGCATGTAGTGGGAGGGGCGAATGGGGACGAGTTTGACAAGAACCATCATGTTTTCGGTTTCCATAAGAAAATAATCCTTCAGAGTTTGCGAAGCCATTTGTATATCACTTGAAATGATAATTCTATATTTTATTAAATGATGAGTGCACTATTTATAAAATTAAGAGAAAGAAACAAACAAGCCGTCGAACAAGACTGTGAAAATTATTTGTTTGGGTTATGTTCAAGGGTTTGTGCAGGTGACAATCACAGCAATGAATGTTTTTAACCCTTTACCCAACGTAACGGCCAAAACCGGCCAGCGCTATTCTCAAAAATCGCCAATTAATTTTCAAAATATTTTCATTTTTTGTCTCAAAAACATAGGTTATGACCCCTCGTTGGAACGAGCTCGTCGAGCTCGTTCCAACGAGGGGTCATAACCTATGTTTTTGAGACAAAAAATGAAAAAATTTAGTTATTCAAGAATTTTTTTTGCAAGTGTCGTCTGCTTTTCACGTTAGGTAAAGGGTTAAACCACGAAGGAAAAACTTCATTGAATTTACGAAATCTAGTTTTATATTACTAAAGAAGAAAATGTCTGCAGGTTATGAAATGATGCGACAAATGTTGATTCAATATTTGTATCAATCCGAAGTCGTATGTAATATTCGGAATTCTTATAGCATTAATGTTTAAATCATTTTCAGATGGGAGCGCGGTGGCTCAGTAGGTAGAGATGCAGGCTGTAAACCGAAAGGTCCTCGGTTCGAATTGCACCTGCGGCAACCGAGATGTGTCCTTGGGCAAGGCACTTAATCCCAAATGCCCACATGAGGGCACGGTGGCGTTTTGTACTAAGGCGTACTCCACATATGGTTCACTTGTCTTCAACCAATGCTAACTCTGCTTGTGTGGAGTTAGTAAGTTGGGGAGTCTGTCAGTTGCTCGACGTAGCTCGGTGGTTCTCTCCGGGTACACCGGCGTCCTCCACCCGTAAAACTGTCCGACTCGAGGTGACCCTGGCTGTCGAAAGTGTCGTTAAACCCCAATAAATAATTAAATATTCATTTGAGGTTTACCAAATTGACGGGGAGATAAGTTCTCGAAAGTCTTTGTAGCTGGTCATGTAATTTCTACTCCACCCTGACAAGTGTAGGCTTGAGGATAAGGAATATTGCTTGTATCCTTTATAGGATCTACGGCCATTATGTGAAAACTGATGTTAGTATTTATGACCGAAAGATGTGTTATATAAACATGTGGGGGGAAAATACAATGTGTCGCACATCGAGTGAACGACTTCAAGCATGTTGTTAGCTGTGAACGATCGGTTAGGAAGAAATCACCGCGAGGGACCAACACAGGCTATTGCGATCGGTGAGGTGGACAATTTTACCACAACTCGAATTATACAAATTGTTTGTAATTGTTTACAGATTTTCAGAAGCACGTATTTAAATTCAAATATTTGAGTGAATAATTCCACCGTGCTCATAAACAGATTAGGACTATTCCTAACCAAACGTGCATATGTGCCCTTAATGAACGCGATTAATATAGTTCTTGATCATGATGAAAAAGTTACATTATCTACAAGTGAATATAAATGACGGAAAAGAATCATTAGCATTTTAAAAAATATGGCAATTTGCCAACAGGAAAATACAACTGTAAAAGTTTTATAGAATTGACACCTGGTCTCCTGTACATGAAAAGATCAAAAAGGTTGGGCTTCCGAAACTACTGTGATTCCGTTCTGGAATATTGTTCAGCTTTTTTGATTTACTTGCCCAAACAAACAAGTCGTTTTTGAATACAGCACTTGAATGGAGACTGGCAACATTTATGAGATTTGCCAGTGAAAGAAGGTACTATATTTATAACTTGGAGAGTCATGAGATTCGATTCAAGATTCGATTCGAAATACTCTATCTGATTCGATTCGACTCAAAATTTGAAACGCACAGGTCCCAACAGACTGACACTTTTTAAAAACAAAATCATAAATTGCGGTCATAAACATGCTTTTATATAGTCTGATTAGACGGAAATATAGTCTTATTATGTCAAAATCAATTTTTCCTATAGTGTTATTTCAGTTTAACCCTTTACCCAACGTAACGGCCAAAACCGACCAGCACTGTTCTCAAAAATCGCCAATTAATTTTCATTATTTTTTCATTTTTTGTCCCCAAAACATAGGTTATGACCCCTCGTTGGAACGAGCTTGTCGAGCTCGTTCCAACGAGAGATCATAACCTATGTTTTTGAGACAAAAATAAAAAATTAGTTATTCAAGAATTGTTTTGCAAGTGTCGTCTGCTTTTCGTGTTAGGTAAAGGGTTAAAATCGGTTGGGTCAAAAAATAACTGTAAGGCTAAAAATATAAATGTGTTGGTCCTCAAGCACCTCCGCAATGGTATTGGACCCCTCCATTGGAATTTTTAATTATTTTATGCTCATTAAACAAACCACGGTAAAAAAGCACCAGATACAACGAAAATAGACAATACAACACAAGTGCACCAATGTACACCAAATTCCCTTCACTTTATCAAATATTAATCTCTATTGATTTGTTACAAGTCCCTATTGTGAAGTGTAAGTGGTTGCTTATTGGAGCTTCATTTTATTGACATTGCAAAATTTTTCTCTTAGTCGTAATCCTAAAATGACAAGATCAAACGAAATCCGTGGTTATTAATGGTTACAATACACTAAATGGAGGCATAGGCGCCCCCTAATGGATTTTAATAGAGCATAAAATGAAGGAGATCAGTTGACTGGGGCAATATTTATTGATTTTGAAACCCTAAAAAAAATGTCACAATGTCTGTTTTAGAAAAGACTGAAAATATTGGAACTGGCTGTGCTTTCAAAATTGTGAGAGTTGAAATATAAGGTGGGGGGGGGGGGGGGGGGGGGGGGCAAGCAAAATATGCCTTTTCAGTTGAGCGTGAAACTGGACGGTAGTTGGGGAATCATCAAATTTGAACACAAAAAAACACGCGGTGACATATTTTTTTCCTGTTCATTTTTTTTGTTGAGATGATATACTAAGTGGATTCAGGACTGTTTTTCCCCAAATGACCTTGATGAGCTTTGGAGACAGGAAAGTGTTAACTCTATCGGCAATGCAAATCTATTAGTGTATTGCAACCTGAAGCAATATTTTTCATGATTTTTGTCGAGTGACCCTTTATGATAGCTGTATAATGTTCGATCTACCGGTATGAATAATTTTACAATCAATGTCGGGTCGGTTTGTGTAGCGGTTGAACGTTTGAAGAAAACGTTATTTTGGGGGTGCAGAATGCTTAGATTTCATCAAACAGTGCCTTATTTAGAGTGCCAGTATCCATAATATGGTGGTCAAATAAACAGAGAGGAAGAAAAGATTGTACCATTTCATTATTTATTATATTTCCAGTCAATCAGAGTTTCACCTGTATGAAATGACAATATTAACCCTTTACCCAACGTAACGGCCAAAACCGGCCACCGCTATCCTCAAAAATCGCCAATTAATTTTCATTATTTTTTTCATTTTTTGTCTCAAAAACATAGGTTATGACCCCTCGTTGGAACGAGCTCGTCGAGCTCGTTCCAACGAGGGGTCATAACCTATGTTTTTGAGACAAAAAATGAAAAAAATTAGTTATTCAAGAATTATTTTTGCAAGTGTCGTCTGCTTTCTACGTTAGGTAAAGGGTTAAGTATGACAAATGCTGCTATTTGTATAAAATAAGTCTCTTTTAACACCTTCCGGCAAGCACTTGAATGAAGCCTACTGCCACTTTGAAGCACAATAAATCAAATTTGTCATTGATTTCCACTTGCCAGATAGCTCACACATCACATATAGTTAACACAGGTCGCCTGTTGTCCAGTGTCAGATTTAACCCCTCCAGTCCAAAGGAATTTGCTGAGATTGTGCCTGTCAACATGTTGGGACAAAAGAAACAGGAATAAAACAGGTAGTTTTCTTTATTTTTGCAGGTGTGATGGTGAAAGTAATGTGAAATATTCTGTTAAGCCTGTTATTTAAATGAAATGTGGTGTTGGTGAGATGTACCGGAGGCATGTATTCCATAAATTTCATGTTCGAGGAAAACTACCTGCTTTGATGTTGATTTGCACACAAGATTTCAACTACCACTATTTTGGCATTTTCTAGATGTCAAAAACCATTACATTGTAAGTAACTTCTGGCTTTCCAGTGGCCGTATAAATCTGCATTCATCACAGTTAACATTTTTTTCTCCTTCAAACCACAGATTCAGCTCCATTGGTGTAAAAAAATAGCCATTGCCTGTTCCACCATAGACAGTGTGGTCCTAATAATGAGTAGCTTTCAACAAAACATGGAAATATGCCTCAAAGTTGCATTTTGTTTGCTCTCTATGCCTTTAGTCATCCATTTATTGTTGTTTTTACAAAATACTCTCACAAGAATTAGCATCATGTTCATGTAATAGATGATATGCCAACTTTAGGCTACAATACACTAAATGGAGGCAAAAGCGCCCCCTAATGAATTTTACCTCAACATTTACTGGAGCATAAAATGAAGGAGATCAGCTGATTGGGGCAATATTTATTGATTATTTTATTTTATTTTGAAAAAGACTGAAACTATTTGCACCGGCTGTCCTTTCAAAATTGTGAGAGTTGAAAAATAATGTGAGGAGGACAAGTAAAATATACCTTTTCAATTGAGCGTGAAACTGGACTGTAGTTGGGAAATCGTCAAATTTGAACACAGAAAATACACGGTGACATATATTTTTTTTTCATGTTCATTTTTTTAATGAGATGATATACTAAGTGGATTCAGGACTGTTTTCCCACAAATGACCTTGGTGAGCTTAGGAGACAGGAAAATGTTAACACTGTCACCATTGCAAATCTTTTAGTGTATTGCAACCTAATACAAGTTGCGAAATGTGTATTAATTATGAACAGAATTTGACGAATCTGGAACATCAGCACCCCTCCCCTGATATTCGCACTCCTGATATCTGCCCTGCCCTGCCGACAAAATTGAGAATACCACCCCCCCCCCCACCCCGCTTATTTTTCTCTGACCCCACCCCCTTAGATATCTGCCTCTTCTGCTGCTGGTTGTCATACATAGAACGTCTTGCTCCTGGTAATTTTGTATACAGACATCATCTCCCCATACATCTTTTTATATATTTACCCACCTCCTCGATCCCTAGCAGTGCGTGTAAATTTCCGTTGATAAAGACATCGACTAAAGCTGTCAAGTCTACGAACCGAACATTACAAATTTGCTTAGTCCACTTTTATAGCTCTAAAATGTTCAAGAATAACCATCATAGCTTAGCACTACATGGAGGGGCACATGTTTGTATACCAAACTAGAAAAGAGGATTTGGAGGAGGTCAGATGTCCTACGAATAATAATCAGAAAGTGGACGAGGGAGATGTCCTCGGTATAAAAATCATCTAGAGGGGGCAGACTCCCTAGGTATACCAATCACCGGGAGGGGTGGAGACGTCCTCGGTATAAAAATCACCGAAGGCGGGGGGGGGGGGGGGGTCCTTTGAGGTTAATTTTGTCAGGGGGCAGGTGTCCGTATACCGAATTTGATTGGTATTATTCTTCAGAAAGTTGCACTCGCTCGTTGAATTTTGAATGCAATGATTATTATAAATACTTTTCTACAAATAGTGAACAATCCCGATTTTCGAGTATTTGATGATTACAATAAATCTCTTTAACTTGAGTTGACGATAATCCAGCTTGTTTTCCAAGATTATTTCGTTGTTTGTTTTTTATGTTTAAAGTTACTCATAAAACTTGATTTATTTCGTAATATATATATAATGGTTTTTGATTGATTGTTTTTATTGATTGATTGGCAGGTCTGTATATTGACCAAAGTGGCAGAGAATGACTAGAATCTACCAGACTTGATTAAGAAACTCTCGTACCTTTCCATGAATTTGGAAGTTTCCTTTGGATATGGCAGATGTAGTTGTTAGCCCTTCTGATCACTACACAGCAGAGGTTTGGATTCAGTTTGATAATTAAATTGAAGGTAGGAGGAAATGCTATAGATTCTTTTCGGGTACTTTACGAAAAAAGTAGGTTGAATAAAAATAAAAACCGCCCTCCCTCATTGATTCCTAATGTCCTGGTGCATGAGAACCAAAGTATTTATTTGTTAGCCTAATCAACCGGGTTGGGTGAATTTGAACCCAGTTGGGTTCATATTCACTCAACCCACTTGATTTGGGTTGATTTTTAACCCAACTGATTAAAGAGTGTTATACGATCGCAACGACTGGCCAAAAATTGCATTTGAGACGCGGTTGAGATGGTTTGTTCTATCAGGTCTATTAATTAACCCTTTATCTAATATGAAAAGCAGACGACACTTGCAAACAAAATTCTTGAATAACTAATTTTTGTCATTTTTTGTCTTAACAACACAGGTTATGATCCCTCATTGGAACGAGCTCGACGATCTCGTTTCAAAGAGGGGTCATAACCTATATTTTTGAGACAAAAAATGAAAAAAATAATAAAAATTAATTGGCGATTTTTGTGAATAGCGCTGGCCGGTTTTGCCGTTACGTTGGGTAAAGGGTTAAATCATTCACCAAATTCTGTGATATGACATATTGGGATGCTGCGATAGATGATCTCAGCGCCCTCGCTGGGATTTTGATTTGCACAGAGCCAAAACCGGTATGACAATCTTGTTTATTTACCTTGTCCCCACCACTGCCTGCACCAACAAACACGACAGAGTTAAATTCATGGACAAGTCCCATATTCTCCATTGAGGTGGTAATTTCCATACACGTTTGCGTGAGGTATCTTTGTTATGTTAAACAATAATCTATTGCTTTGGAGTCTCACTTCAACAACTGAACATTTAGAAGCATTCTCTTTCGGGCGGAAATTTGCAGTTCCATTTTAAAAATATGACAACAGCTTTTGAACTCAACCCTGTTTTACCACCCCGATTGAGCACAGATAAGACAGACGTTCTCCCAGAGGGTAGACTTTTGATTGTGCCATTGTTCCAAAAATTTAATATTACTTTCATAATGTAAAGGTAATGTCGTCAGCAGTATTTCCTCTGAGAGGCGTTCTCATAAATTACTCAGATATTGACAATATACATTCACGCTAAACGTGTATTAATTTCCATTTCATTTGTCTCGAATTTGGGTATCATTATGCAATCTATAGATTGTCCCAGTGACCTTATCCATGAAATACCGAGATACATCATCTTGGTTTCATGAAAGTATCAGATTTCCAGATTACTGAGAAAACATTCACCCTTTCAATTTAGACGCCTAGAATGGTGGTATGCGTCTTGTATGCACATGGAATGTAATTAAGCACCCCCTTTTTGCAGTGGTGTTAACAGAAACTGTCATTACTTTCATACTATCTTTCAGATGGCCAAAAGTGATTTTTTGCGGATAGAATGTTCTATTGACAAATAAAAGATAACAAAATGATGAAAATATGCAGTATTTTAATGGCGCTAATTACACATATCTGTCACTAATGTTTTGGTGGAGAAATGCCCTCTCGACAAGTATGGTGCTGGGACGGTCCTTGATGAAACAATGCCGGTAATTTCTGACAAAAGATTGT
The DNA here is from genome assembly GCA_031216915.1 of Pictodentalium vernedei. NCBI lineage: Eukaryota > Metazoa > Mollusca > Scaphopoda > Dentaliida > Dentaliidae > Pictodentalium > Pictodentalium vernedei. The sequence goes on along the minus strand of CM062296.1, from coordinate 391,340,067 downwards.
TACTTGTGATCTCCTGAACACAATAGAGGTGTCCTGACGTCAGTAGCGAGTGTATCAACCACGTGCCCGAACGACAGCCTGAACCCTCCTCCTAATGCTACCAGTGAACCTTCTGATACGGCTCAGAGACAACTGTTGCAACTCTTCATGCAATGCAGCTTCCACATCGGCCAAAGTCTGTACAGGCGGATCCCTTGCTTGTACACGACGTCCAAGAAAGTCCCAGATGTGTTCTATTGGATTCAAATCGGGGCTCCTTGCAGTTCAAGGTAGTGTTGTAATAGCGTTGTTCTGAAGGAATGCTCTCACAGCATGGCAACAATGTGGCCTTGCATTGTCGTCCATGAATACACGGTGAGTATTCATCGGTGGTTATCAAAATGAGATACGGCAACCGGGTTGTGAATGTCCCGGATGTACTGATAACCATTGAGATTCCCACGTACAGTCGTCACCATATCGAGTTTACAATCATGAGAGAGACCTCCCCAGATCATTACTGATCCTCAACCATAAGGAACAGTAGATCTTATGTTCCTGGGCACGTAACCAGTATTTCTGTGCCTCCACACTCTCATGCGACCATCTGTGGCGTGAAACCGGAATCTACTCTCGTCTGACAATGGACTCGCCTCCACGTCCCGAGAGTCCAATGTTGTCGTGCCATACACCACTCCAAACGTCGTCTTTGATGCTGATGGGACAGAGCTGGACGCGTAATAACTCTTCTGGGCCTCCATTAAGACAGTTGGATATTTCAAAACTGCACAGGCCGCAGAACGATAGACTATAAATTGTAGACTAAAGCTATGGACTCAACTGAAAAGACTGGAGGTCAATTGAAAAGTGGTTGCTACCCTCAGTACAGATTTTGTATTTTGTCTGAATGTTTTTACTTGTATGGGAAGCATTACATTTGTGTTGTAAGATAAATTACCTGTAAGCAGCAAATGGGTGAGTCTATCTTGCATTTGTTGGGGGTTCAGTAATATTTTAATCCAACAGCCCTTTTGGGCTATAGCATTAAATTGTAACTGATCCCCTCTGTTCAGTTTGGTGTTAATCGTGTTGCCTATTCACGGATTAGGATCTTTTTTGCTTCACGCGAACTTTATTCCTGCGGGGTGGAAAAGGTTAAATAAATGAATGACCTCTACAGCTGGCTCCTGAATTAATTGTCCATCATAATTTAGTATGTTCTGAATATGTGACATATATCCTAGACGCAAAAAGTATAGAACAACCCTGACTCTCCCAACTGTTTTTTGAAGTATATTTGGCCTAGTTTCTTTTTAACCCCTAGCACTCTGGTAGTGCAACAAAATTTTCTCCAAGCTCTCTGTTTTTCTCTTGTTTAATCATCAATTTAACCAATTATATCTTGTTTGACAGAGCTCAGCGAGCTCTGTCAAACAAGATATATTTGGTTAAATATCAAACTGCTTTATGAGAAATTTTTGCTGCTGAAAACTTTGTTATTTTGGCATCAGAGTGGAGAGGGTTAATGTAACGGAGGAATTCCAGTGATTTCAGAAGAAATGTTAATTTTGAAGTTCATCTGCGTGCACCCTTGACCACAGCAGCGACCATTAAATACGCCAATGTAATGTCTTGAAAATCACAAATTGATTATCAGCATGTATTGTATGGGATCGCCTTTCATTTCGCCGTAACATCTGTTTATTACGCGATTTTTATACACTTCAAACACATATGTACAGTGCAGTGTAGAAAAGTATCTGTTCATGAAAGAGTCCGTGTCCTCGGGCAATATCAAACTGAGGCCAATACTATAAAACTTTTACAATTGTATTTTCTAGAATTGAATTTTCTAGTTATGTCTTTACATGGGTTGAAATGAACCATTAGCATTTTTAAAGATGTGGCAATTTGCCAGACGGCAAATTGCCATATCTTTTAAAAGCTAATGATTCATTTTAGTGAGTTATATAAATAGGCAGAAAACACAATTCTGGAAAGCCCAACTGTAAAAGATTTATAGTTTTAACTCCCGGTTTGTGCGCTGGTGCGGAAGAGAGGTGGCAAGAAATTTTGGTGTAACATTCGTGTTTAGGAATGGGATCAAATTGGTCAAGATCAAGTTCGTACCCTCATTTGCAACATGAGGCCGAGTTGTGTAGCGTATTTATAAGTCAGAGGCGAATTGATCTCATATTGACCAGCTAAAAAGTGTTTTTTGGATACCGATCACTCGTGCACGTGACGGGTGATACCACGGACATTTTTTCAATGAATGTGTCCGAAGCAACAATTCTCTTGTGAAGATATGAATGATTTAGCTTTCACATGGTGTATTGCTTGCATTTAAATTAATTATTGATTCATTTTTTGTCATTTACACCGAAATGTCTGGGATGATTCAGAACTGTTTTTGTGCAGTATAATATTATTTCCTTAGCTGTTCTTTATTGATGCTTATGCTCAATGTCCGTACCATGACGACCACACAAAAATGAATTCAAGTTTAGCCAATCGTGTATTCGTATGTTATCCACTTCGAGACAAGACAAGTATCTCAAAACTTGGTTGATATAAACGAATCCGTGATGAAATGTCTGTATCTCCTCACAATATCAGGTGGGGAGATTCCTCATTAGTTATCATCAATCCACCATCTCCTTCTTCCTATCTCCTTATCCTTTTTTAAATATTTCTTTTCGCCCCCTCCTCTTCTTTCAATCTCTTTCTCCCTCCCTCCGTTTTCGTTATTGTTGTGAAACTAAAATTTGATTTTCTTATTTAGAAATTGGTTTGCCATGTTATATATATATTTCAACTTCGTGGGAGATAAGTGTGAACTTTGTGTTTGGCACTTGTCCTCCAATCAAATTCGCACAAATGTGTAGAAGTAAAAGTGTGTTTAAACTTTGAGCTCTTACACCCCAGGGTCAAAATTGACCAGTAGAGCGTTTTGGGTTTTCTAATTTTATTTTTGCGATACAGTTGATGAAATTACAAACAAACAACCGATAACATACATAAAGATATTTTCCTTTGTATACAAGATATGACATGACATTAAGACTGAACACCACGGGTGTGATTTACTCTGGGGATCAGAATCAACGCCCCGACGTGGAATTCTTCTTGTATTTCACGTGTGCCGGAAGCGCGCATGAAATACAGAAAAACTCCAGCAAGGGTCGTTGCTTAACCTATTGAACCCCAGCGGATGCGTTTCCGGCCAGTAACATGATACGTGATAACGTCATTATATAGAATGGCTGTTCAGTAAATATTGTGGGGTAGACCAGTCAGAAAATACAAATTGGTCTACCCCAAATAATGAATATGGAGTCTTCTAATTGCTGCCATTGAACTGGTATGCAAGATACCACAAGAGTTCAAATGGTTAATGTCTCCCGTACTCTACCTGAGTTGTGTTCTGTTGTAACCTCGTATTGTTTTCCTGTCTATAATTAATTGTGTATTTTTCGAAGTTCTGAGACACATTCCAACCTCTGCCAATAACAACTGAACTTTCACTAAAGTCCCATTTACGTGAAGTGAATTGTACCTGGTATATAGCATTTCTAGATGCAAATATTTGCACTTCGAATGATATTTTTGTCATGTGAACCGATTTGTGCGGGTGTATTTAATTTGTACCAGACATATCCTAAACCACCTCAGGAGGTGGTGCAAGTTCGTTTAAACCAGGTACAATTTGCAGCTTAGCGCGCTTGTAAATGACCCCCGTGTATTTTAACGTAATGCTTTGTTTGCTTGCGTCACACTATTGAATGCCTGATTCAGAGGCTATCCAGCATATTGCTATAGCTACTTATTTTTCGACTAAGCTTAGCTTTTCGGCTAAATAGTCACTTAATAAAAGTTCGAGAAAATGCTGTATGGGGGTGGGGTGGGGTGGGGATTTATTGCGTATCGCTGTATATATTATGGTTGAGGGTAAACGCTTATATTTATTATCTTCCCTTTATCACATAATCACCAATAAGCTGCTCATTACGGAAAATATCGTTCACAACGCGCCTAATTCGAGAAAAGCGTATAATTATTTAAAACAATCGAACTTTCAAAATGGACAATGCCATTTTGCAAAAGCAGGAATAGATTTATCACTTTGAACTCTAGTGAAATCTTCCATGCCAGTTAAATGGCAGCAATTAGAAGAGCCCATATTCATAATTTGGGGTAGTCCAATCGATATTTTCAACGTGCAGCCTCGGGGCTGCACGTTGAAAATATTGATTAGTCTACCACATACATTTACTGAACAGCCATCCTATTTAATGACGTTATGACGTATGGAGCTCCTGGCCGGAAAAGCTGCCGCTAGTGTTCAAAGGGTTAATCGTCTTCTACATTTCATTAACTGTTTACCTTATACAAATAACAGACGACAATTGTGGAAAAAACATTTTCTGAATAGCTAATCATTTTCGTTTTTTGCTCCGAAAACAGAGCTTATAACCTCTCAATGGAACGAGCAGGGCAAGAATTTGAAGATGCATGTATAATAAAATTAATGTGTTAGCGATTGTTGTGAATATCGCTGGCCAGTCTAGTCGTTACGTTTGATAAAAAGTTGAATTACACATTATGTGATAGAAAGAATATTAAATTCGTCACAATCTCGGCCCAGGTCGCTTTTAGTGAACTCGGTACAAAAAGTTCACATTAAATTGTGACTGCGGAGAGATTCACTACATCTCAAATAGTTTAAAAGGTATATTTATGCATTTGACCCATCTGGGGAGATCTCATTTACTCAGTGAGTAAAGAGTGTGTTTACAAATGCAGTGTACATGAAAGGTGGTCTATGGATTATATTCGTTGCACCGTCCATCAGCTGCCCAAAACAACACATTCGGCAACCGTCAGTCTCATATTGGGATCGAGCTTCCCTTATTGACTTAACTGACACATCAGGTCACAAGGTCACAAATAAACTTTGCAACGAGTAATATATAAGCTGCTTGCACTCTGAGATCAGTCGGTTTAAAAATTAACCCAAATCAACAAGGTAGACTGAATATGAACCCAATTGGGTTCATATTCACTCAGCCCAAGTTGCTTTTTAGTTGATTTTTAACCCAACTGATTTTAGAGAGTGAGAGTATAACCAGATCTTTCAGTTTAGATGCTCTTTCTTAGCGTAGCCCATAGAGATCAATGGATAAACATCTATTGGTAAAATTATCTCAGCGAAAGGAAGACAAATAAATATTGAAACAGGAAAATGTCGATACGCATTGGCGATGAAGAGATTTAACCTTCTGTACCTTGATGTTGAAATATGAATATACCAATTTGCATATTTTCCCATAATGCAACTAAGAATTTATCTATTTCAGCCTTGTCTTGCTTGGTAGCCCACATTGATCTCGGTCAAACAAGATTAATTTGGTTACATTTTCAGATGCATTGTTTCGAACGTGCTCCTTGGAGATTCTGTATTTATATATATCAGCCTGCAGAGGGTTAATAACCTTTTCAGCGCAATATGTATTTCATCAGAAGATAAAATTATCATCGATAATCTGAAGAAACAGAAAAAAACTACAAACAGTGAGACGATCTCCTCCCATAACCTTATACAGGACTGTACGGCTAGTTGCTTGTTGAACACCCCCACGAGTGTAACATCAGTTACAGAAAATGAACTCCATCACCTACTCTGTAAATGAGTACTGAAATGCAAACCGAGTTTTTAGTTCTTTTTGCTAGGGTTACAAATCAGAAAACACTTGGTGGAATTAATAATTTATCTGGGTTTACCGACGCTTTCGACAGCCGGGGTCACCTCGAGTCGGACAGTGGTATGGGCAGAGGAAGCCGGAGAATCCCGAGAGAACCACCGAGCAACAGCGAGCGACTGTCAGACTTCTGAAGACAAGTGCACTATCGACGAGCAGTATGCCTAAGCGTACAACGCCACCGCGTACCAACGTGGGCAATAGGGACTATGTGCCTTGCCCAAGGACACAACGCAGTTACCCCCGGCGGGGATCGAACCGTGGACCCTTCGCTTAGAAGTCCACAGCCATAGCCGCTTAGCTACACTTGGTGGATAAAACGCCTGCTAACATATGAAAGCTACAAAAGAAATAACTGTTGTAACTTCCCTGAATAAGTTGCAAAAATTTGCTATCAAACCAAATCATCTGTGCTTATGCATTGGTTCGAATAGTCTACAAATCCTCAGTACACCAACTCAGAGAGATAGAAATAATAGTTGATTCATATATTGCAATATCAAAATTAAAACAGGGTGACCTGGTTTGCTTTGTAAAATATTCCCGTTGTCATTTCGCAAAACAGTTATAGCTCTATCAACAGGTAATATCAAATAACATATAAAGTTAATAGTTATTACACAAAAGCAGGAAAATATTCGAAGAAATATAGTGGATCATTCGTTTTGAATGAGTACACTAGCAGGGTAGAAAATCGCAGTCAGAACTAAATGATAATCAGGCCAGGAAATAGACCACCAACAATCCTGTTGGTTACGTGGGGTTACTTCACCTGTAAAATAAACAAACGAACTATCAGTTGAGAGAAAATAATAGAACATAAATTAAGTTCCCAATCCTGTATAGTTTGAATCACAAGAACAACTGGTCCAAAATAATTGGTCTAGAAATCAATCGTGATGCTATGAAGTCTACATAGCAATATCTGCATCCCGATAAAATCTTTCAAAAATCATTCAGGTTTATTCGCATTTCTCAATCACTTAAAAAAAAATCCCGAGATATCACTGTGCCAAGACAATGGAGAATTTTTTTAAAAACTGATCTATCAATAAACTGCACTAAAATGCCGAGACGTTACTCTTAATTTTTAGACCAAAAAAGTGCAGACATTTTTTCACGCATTTCTGTGCTCTGTCAAAAACATGGAACCTTTGGGTAACCACTGGATTTTTATGGGCAAAAATGAGGAGATTCATCAGAAATTTTGAGACCGGGTGTCATTATAACAAAACAAATTCCTCATTCCGTTGCAACATCTATCTTTCTTCCATGAGGCTGATTTATTCCAGTGAAACCCTATGGGTTTTATTGATAAAATCGTCGGTGGCTTAAAAATTTTGCATCGGCGCTGGTCACATTTTGGGGTGGTCCAGAAAAAAAATGATTTTAATAAATAAATGAAAAGAAAAAAAAATTGTTCAGTATAATATATATTCCAATGTCATAAAACAAGAAAAGAAGAAAAACAAACTTCGAATTTATTAACTGATTTTTTTCAGTTAAAATAATAAAGAAGGCAAAAGAGAAAAGAAAAAATGGAATTTTTAAAGAGAACAAAGAGAACGTGACAAAAGATCTTATGTATAAGAAGTTTCTCAGAGAAAACCTTCTATAAGGCATGTGCCAAACTCGTTGAAGAAAATATTCCTGTAGCATTGAGCGTAAAATGCCTGACTTGCATAAAAAAATCACCATTACAGTCCAATCAAACACATCTGTCACACCACGAAGCAGGAAGATGGCATCGTCCTGTGTTTTATGTTGGCAATAGAAATGCTCGATGGGGATGATGTAATACACAAATGGAGGACTTTTATCAAGTGTCGAGGACAATTGAAGTCTATAGCTTTTGAAATTGAGGAATTTTGGAAACTGCTGAGAAATCTCATGGCCTACAATCAAGAAACTATTTTATATTTATAAATGAACATAGAATATACCACTCCGATCTTTTGATGAAAAAAATAGAAAATAAATAAAAATAAAATAAATGAAAAATAAACTAGAAAATAATATATAATTTTAAATAAAAAATCATTATTTTAGAAAGTAATAAATGACTTGGTCACATTTACAAATACATGAAGAAAAAAATATCAAGAAAAAAATAAAAATCTCGATTGTCTGGCATCTTCTCTCATCCTCATTCAGCTTCTACCATCAATCACAACAAAAATGTCAAAAAATATATTATAATGTGGAGCATGCAAGTGATTTGAGGTATTGTAACATTTGATAGCAGTTAGTGAATTAATAACCTTTGGTATTTCAATGAAGAATAGAGAACTCGAGGAGAGTATATTTTTGAAATATTCATAGAAAAATTTAAAAAAGAAAAATATCAATACAAAAGTTGATCTTTGTTCGACTTCTTCAATGTGCAAAAAAATAGTCAATAATACTAAATGAAACAATTATTGCCAAGATTAAAAAAAAATATTTAATATATATAACGCAAATTATGAAAAGAATAAAAAAAATAAATTTGTTGAAATATTGGAGAGAAAAAATACAAAATTTAATTATTATCACTTAAAGAAAAGAAAGAAAAAAGTATTGTTTATATAAGAAATAAAAAAAATTAAAAAAAATATATTTTATTTTACACAAAAATTCAACTTTAAGAAAAGAAAGAAAAACATTTTATAAATAGAATATAATTAAATAATAATTAAACTTAAGAAACACATTTTTAAAAAACACATTTTAAATATATAAAATGAAAAGAGAAGAAGAAAAATAAATAATTCCAGCAGTAACAAGACAAACTGATTTAAAATTACACCATCATTCCATATCAGAAATTTAATTTTTTTTTTTCAAAAATTCAACTTAAACAAAAGAAAGAAAATTTTTTTCTGTATATAGGAAATAAAAATATTATCTAGGTTTCTAAAAAAAATGAATTTAAAGAAAAAAAATTGTCCATAGGAATTGAAAAAAATTTAAATTAAATTTAAAAACAATTTCCACTTAAAGAAAAGAAAGAAAAAAGTATTGTTTATATAAGAAATAAAAAAAAAAAAATATATTTTATTTTAAACAAAAATTCAACTTAAAGAAAAGAAAGAAAAACATTTTATAAATAGGATATAAATAAATAATAATTAAACTTAAGAAACACATTTTTAAAAAACACATTTTAAATATATAAAACGAAAAGAGAAGAAAAAAATAAATAATTCCAGCAGTAATAAGACAAACTGATTTAAAATTACACAATCATTCCATATCAGAAATATTGTAGTAAAGTTGTTCAGTAAGCGACTTACAGTCTTGAATTGAAAGATGTCAGGATGAAAGGCTTGGATGATAAATATGAGATTTTTCCATTCCTTTAAAATTAAAAGAAGAATAAGTCAAATTGTTTTATGATTTAACAGATGAGTTGAGTAAAATCGTGAAGAAAGAAAATTTTCATGATGGCGACTTGCCATTAGTCTATCCTAAATTCATATATTCAAAATCGATAAAGATCTCAAAGGTAAACTCATCAGAGAAGATCTAAAAAAATGTAATAAAAAATAACAAAAGTAGACATAGTCATTGCTAGTTTATGTAAAAAGAAAGAGAAAATGACACCTGATATGAGAATAAAGATATGGATTTATAAACAAAAATTACAAATATATTTTTCTTTTTTTTAATTATCGTTATTTTTTTTGTAGTTGAATACAATATTCATAAAAAAAACAATATGGTATATTTTCAAGATTATAAAACTACCTGAATTAAAAAGTGTGCTAAAGGTCTCAATATTCCCAGAGTAATAAAGCTGAAAAAATAAATCTGGTTTGATCAAAGTGATAAGTTCTGAGGCCACAGGAACACAGTTACAGAATTAAAATAAAAAAAGCCTGCAAAATGGGTCATGGAGGTTTTATTAAATTCAATAAAATCAAATCGAAGATTTTTTGCTTCAGAGAGGAAGAATTCAAGAGAAAACTAATGTGACGAGAAAAAGAAATTCGTCATGAGAGACAGAGAGAAAAAAGAAAAAAATATATTAAGAGGGAAGAAGAAGAAGAAATCTAATAGCAATAGAAAACAAAAGAGTCTTCTTCTTACAGAAGAAGAAGGTGTACAAAAGTAAAGAAGGTATATGCGAAGTAATAGAAATTGTAGAGGTAGTTATGGCCAAACTCCAAAACACAAGAAGGAATACCATAACGATATCATAGGATAGCATAGAGAGAACGATATACAAGAAATTGCAACCCTCTTTCATTCCTCTAGAATGAGCTCGAGCCATGAAAGAATATTTTAAATCATTCAACATCATGGGTTGCAAGAAGTTCATTCTTGACAATTTAATGAAAAAGGAAAAATCTCACATAGTGGATTTATTTCATCAGAATGTAGGGAAGAGTATCAACGTGCAAATGACATTAAAATTTGAAATTGTTAGGAGTGATGTTCAAGCCAGTAAAGTCACAAAAAGAAAAATGCCTTATTTTAGGTCTAAGAAGGAGACTGTGACAGACAGTTCTTTGATCTCCAATATTTTTTATAAGAAGCTTGATCCACTGTGCATGTCACTGTACAAAAGATTACCTTATTTCTTGTATAAGAAAAACGTAATCAACGTGGGAAATAAAGAAGACAGTCAATGCTCCAAATGGGCGGTCATGTCTACTGTGCATCCCATAAATTCCATAAATGTAAAAAATAATCATCCACAGGGATTATCAAAATATAAGGAAATTTGCCATAAAGATTTAGATTGGTCAAGAATGAAGTTTTCCACGTGGTTATGAGAAATTCTTTCCAGCAATATTTCACAATTTTTCAAGTTATGACAGTCATCTGTTCATGAAGAATCACGGCATTAACACAGATAATATCCAATGTATTGCAAACAGTGAAGAAAAATACATTGCTTTTGTGAAATGGACTCTCATGGATAGGATAAAGAAAACAGACGAACAGACGTCAGGAAAAAAGAGGTACCAATCAAGCAAAAAATACATTTCATAGAGAGTTTTAAATTGAAGTCTGCCAGTCTCAAAAAAGTAGTTGGCAATTTAGAGAAGGGTGAATTTAAAATCATGACTGAACACTTTGAAAATGTGCAGCAATTGGATAGTGCATTGAGGAAATGAGTCTATCCATATGATTACCTGGATGGTTTGGAATTATTCAACGAGACCTCATTATCCGACAAAGAAGATTTTTATTTGAGGCTCAATGACACTCACATTTCTGATGTCGATTATGAGTATGCTTAAAAGTGTGAGCATTTTTCAACATGCAAACCATTAGAGATTACTATCTAAGATTATATCTGAAAACCGGCATGCATCTCTTGGTGGACGTGTTCGAAATTTTGAAATGGTCTGTTCTACACCTTATGATCATCTACATCCTGCTTGGTATTATGTGGCTCCCAGACTGGCTTGGGACGCTTTGTTGAAACTGCCCAAAATCCAACTGAAACTATTATCCATGAGCATGAGCATGATTCACAGCAAAGAACATGACACCTGTATGGAGATAATCAATAAAATTGCCTTATCAACTGACGATGACAAGAGACTTGCACAAACGGATGAAATAAATATGTTACCTTATGATCATTATTCCATGAAGCCACAGATGATTCCACGGAATCAAGAGGGATTAGATGAATACACAGCACCTGCAAATTGAAAAGGACATAGAAAATCTAGAAGAAAAATAAAAAAAATTGAAAATTAGTAAAACATAATTACAAAAAAATATTTTTTTGTATAAAAGTAAACAGAGAGTGAAAACAAAACTGTGAACATATCAATAGAAGGTGTTATTTTGCCAAACGAACCCTTATCCAATATAGATTTGTTAGAAGTGGTCAAATCATTAAAGATAAAACATTTTCAAGTCATCTTTTCTCAAGATGCATTACCTAGCAATGGTCCTCTTTGAGAAGAATAATGTGGAATTTTGAATTTAGATGATTTCTTAGGAGATGGTACTCACTGGGTGGCATGGTTCAAGAAGAAGAAAAATTTAAAGAAATATTATTTCAATAGTTATAAGATAACACAACCCGAAGATTTAAGGAAGTGTTTGGAATTGCCTGTTGATTGCAACACGAAATGAGTACAGCCTCTGGATCAGGTGTTTGTGGACACTTGTGTCTCTAAGTTCTCAGGAGATGGTCTTCGGGACAGACCTTTCAAGACATTCTCAATGATTTACTTTTTTCTATCTATATATAGGAGAAGAAAAAAAATAATAGAATAGAAAGAAAAAAATGACAGTTGATAAATTTGGAAGAAGTGAAGAAATTTCTATGAAAAGTAGAAAGACTAGCATCGATGGTGTTGGTGGTGGAATATCCGAGACTTACTAGAACAATCATTCTGTCAGGAGATACGAACCTCGAAAAGAGCCACTGAACATGAATTCTCATAAGCTTGATAATCTTCCTGAACTGGTAGCTCTCAATGATGCCGCCACTGAAGATTGTGTGAATAAGAGAGACATGCATTTTGAGAGATGCTTGGGAGATAATTACATGGATAGAAACATGAACGTCGATCTAGACTTGAAATTGAAATGATTGGTTAATGGTGGCGATCCCGACCAATGGGACCATAAAATGTTATGCAAACGATTTCCACGCTCTTTTCAGTAGCCATCTGAGAGAGCATTACATCAACCAGACAATTAATTTGGAACTGAATGTGAATGAGCATAAGATGTCGTATGTAGCCGAACCCATGGACCTTAGAGATGCAGTGTCTAAGATATACATACATGCTAGAGAACAAAAGATCATCGAGACAATGACCAAAAATGAGTTAAAGACTGTTTGGGATGCCGGATTGAATAAGATCGTCAATCTAATAAAAATCTAGGATGGACCATGGTAAATAAAGGCTACGTGGATTGTTCCCTGTCAAAATCTCAGACTTATCATAGAACGCACATGGACCAATTATAATTGAACAAAAAATTGGGAGGAATGATGGAGTCTGGAATCGACATGGGCGGTCACAAACTATTCGGTCTGGAGCCAGATCTGGAATTCAGATCGAGTGCTATCTGCCAGGACTACATGGATGCACTAAGTTGTGGAAGATCAGTGACAAGATGGAAGGTATGCTAGACACGGAAGGTCATAGAATCACGAATCTACCGGATACTGTAAACATGACCGATGCCTGCACTCTGATCATGGTGGTGGAAAAAATAAAACATGCTAGACAATATTTATTTATTGGGGTATAATGACACTTTCGACAGCCATGGTCACCTCGTGCTAGACGGTTTTATGGGTGGAGGAAGCTGGAGAATCTAGAGCGAACCAATGAGCAATGGCGAGCAACTGTCATGCTCCCCAACATACTAACTCCACACAAGCAGGGCTAGCAAGGATTGAAGACAAGTGCACCATCGACGTGCAGTATGCTTTAGTACACCAATGTCACTGGGCTCCCACGTGGGCAATGGGGATGAAGTGTCTTTCCCAAGGACACAACACGGTTGCCGCTGGTGGAATTCGAATTGAGGACCTCTCGTTTGGCAGCCTGCACCTCTACCTACTGAGCCCCCGCACCCCCTGCTAGACAGTTGATAACGATGTGGGCAGAGACGAGCAGTGCATTAGATTCTGGCAAGTTAGGTTGGCCCTTTGGAAATGGAGAAAGGAGTCCTCTGCACAGCATGATAGGTTATGCCATGCCAATTCGAAGAAAGATCATTCGAATATGTTTTACTTCTACCAACATTGTGAACGAGGCTAAAGTCAACGTCATTTTGAATGGTGTACAAAATGAAATCTATAACATCGGGAAGCAAAAGTATCAACATTCTAGTTCTTATGTATTCTCCATGGCTTTGCAAATGGAAATGGGCGAGAGAATTAATTTCAATATCATTTCATCTAATCTCAAAGCTGCAACTTCTGCGGTGTCTCTATTGATCGAATGCAATCCTTTAAATCCATAAATAAACAGAAGAAAAAATTAATAAATAAAGAAATGTCCAAAAAGAAACGTGTCTCATTTCCATTTTAAAGATTGGTCAAATGACGATGTTCAGAATGGAAAAAAACAGATATAAACATTTGCCAACGTTATTTAAAGGTCAAGGTAGTTTGATATATGGAAAAAAATAATGATTGAGAACTGGTAAGTTCTCTTGGAGAATTTGCCAAAGCATAATTGCGAATCGAATTATGGAGAATAATTAAAATATCATCTCAGGCATTTGGAAGTGATGTTAACAGAACCGTTATCTGCTTTTTTAAGCAAAAGAACAAAAATAAAAAAGGAAGATAAACTGCATCTGATATCTCATTTCATAGAAAAGCATACTAAAAATACTGATTGCAGTTTAGAACAAAAATGAATAAGTTATAGGAACAAGAAAACCTATTATTCAGAATTTAACAAAGAAAAAAAAATGGAATTTTAATCAAGTAAAAAAAATATTGGGGGGGGGGGGGGGGGGGGCTTTTTATTTTTATTTATTCAATACAATTTTTTTTTACTTTTATTTATTCAATAGAAATATATAATTTTTTACTCTTTTTTCTATTTACCTAACGACAGACATTTTATTTCCATCAGATTGAAATGATAACAGTCGGTCGGAAATGACAAGAGTGAATGCTTCCATTTTGGTGAGCACATTTCTCTCGAACTGCATCTTGATCTGAATGTCTAAGACTCAATTCTTGAGTCTCTCACTCTGTTTTACAGGACGGTGATGACTCTGTTTACAATCGTCGACAAGATCGTCCAGAATATTTAACTATTTTTTGGTCGAATTGGCCCTGAAATATTTGAACATTTTTTCCTTCAGAGTTCTATTCCTTCGTTCGAACATGCTTGCTTTCTCTTCATTTTCTGTAGAACAGATAGAGAGTAATCGCTTGACTGGACTGGTTATGTGAAATAATTCATGAGAGGTGAGGGACATTGTACAAACACGAGTGCGCGAATGCGCACGAGTGTTTTACAATATAGACCCTCGCCTCGAATGAATTATTTCACGTAACCAGTCCAGTCAAGCGATTATTCTGTTTATTACTTTTCATTATTAATGATAATTATATTATTTAACCCTTTACCTAACGTAACGGCCAGCGGTATTCTAAAAAAAATCCCCAGTTAATTTTCTTATTTTTTTATTTTTTGTCTCTAAAACATAGGTTATGACCCCTCATTGGAATGAGCTCTTCGAGCTCGTTCCAATGAGGGGTCATAACCTCTGTTTTTGAGATGAAAATTATTATTATTTTTTTATGAAAATAATAGCTATTCAAGAATTTTTTTTTTTTGCAAGTGTCGTCTGCTTTTCATATTAGCTGAAGGGTTAAAAAAACAAAAAACAATGAAGTCCCCATTAAATCCACGGCAAAGCATCTTCGTTTGCACGCATGGATACATGACCCAATTGTTGATTGCATAATTCACTTGTGAAGTTATCGTTTATAATCAAACCCAGAAATCCCAGTAAATCACACTTTAGAAAGTAATAAATGTCGATCAATCGACGAACGTGAACGTTGTCATATTCTCGGCCTTTGTCCATACACAATATCTCAGGTTTTCGAGTAGAAGGAGCGATTTATTTTTATCAGCGATCTCATCCATGCATATTTGGAAAACATGTCTGTGACCGTCAGTATGTATTCCGCGCCTCTGTTGTGACTGAAAAACAAATGCATGTCCACTAGATCGGCCGCCCACGTGTGATCCAATCTCTTGACATATACTCTTCTCTTGCGAAATTTATGCACCACGAATTTGTTTAATTCATCTGCTAGTGCCTCAGTGAATTTATGTTTGATTCTTTGTTGTTTTGATTTTTTTTTTCTTGTTTATTTCCCATTCCGAATCGACGTTTCATACCAATGATCTTACCGACCACAGAATGTTCGAATTTCTCTCTCGACGTGGCATTCACTATCTCTTTTAAATCTTTTAACATCTTCTTGTCGCACACGTCGTTTCGAGTTTTTCTATCAGGATATCTCATGTAACAGAGATTGTAAGCTACTCGGATCACTCTATTGATGGGTTTGCTCCACAATTTGGGCATTAGATCAGATTCAATCTCTTGTTCGAGTTTGTACCGAGTGACGTGAATCGATATCCCAGCAGATGCATTTCGAAAGGAAGATTATTGACAAAGTCTCTTGACCACGCCCACAGCAGTTTTTAATGAATTGAGTTTTTTTCGAAGTACACACCTTACAGATTCCTCAAAGCATCTGTTTGTTATTTTTTGTGTGCACACTATGCATATTAACCGCGTTCTGCATATTAACCATGTCCATAGACTTCCTATATTATGTTAATCAATACGTTTTTTATATTTATATTTGTTTTATTTTATATTTTTTTATTTTTCTTATTTATATATATTATGCTCACTACAGTGGATAGGCGACTGTCTCCGGTGACTACCAATCCTATAAACACGGTTATGGGAGCTACGTCCATCGTGCCGACGATCGATTTTTATGACTCTGGCGTATTTGTGTGAGCGCTTGACATTTGTCTCGTTCTGCCATCAAATCTTTGTGAATCTTGTTGATTTGATTCACACAAAATTTGTTCCCTTTATCATCCCCCGTCACGAAATCTGATGTAGATATTGCAGAAGCTAGTGGTAATTTCGGATATATGTTGTTACTTTTTAATTCCATTTTTTATTGTTTTCTTTCTTTTATCTTTTTTAATCTTCCTACTTAGAACAACAAAAACAACAACAAAATATCGATGGTACAACACTTGTTATTTCCATTTCATTTTTATTCATTTTATAATAACATCCCGAGAATGGGTATATTTTTAAAAGATGAATTCGGACCTAATATCAGATCTTCACTAACCGACATTATATTCTCTCCTCTTTTCAAGTAGAAACCATTTCCTTAGGCATTGAATGCACTACCCTTCGTGGGTCTCAGATACAATTCTTTATTCTCCAGCCGCCAGGGTACTGAACCTCCAAGTGGAGCCCAAGGTGTTTTGTTGGAATGTGTAAGAGTTACATACATCGCGTGTCTACAAAAATAAATTTACGTCTGGCAGCCTTCAACAATTTTAAATTTCCACGTTTATGGTGACATCGTAATTTCGTGGACTGCGGTGTTTGACAGCGGCTAATACAACATTCCAGGCGCAAAACAGAGGTTGCATCCTAGCCTATATACATTTTAAGGGTTTTGGGGGTGTTTGGTGATTCCCTTCATCGGTGCACTTCATAGCTGATGTATCTTCTAACCTTATTTGTTCATTGCAACACTCTTGTGCGGCGTTGCAAAAGCAGCCAAACATGATTCAGTCATCAACTTTCTTACGGCACCGATAAAGCTCATAATCAGATGGATATCCCCTAAACGGAGAGTAAAAGATATGGTCAAATGTCGATGACAAGCTACCCAGAAAAGCCAACAATGTCCCGCTTGAAAACGATATTTTGTCAAAGTTGAGCTCGAGATCATAAGTGTTTCAATCTATATCCATATCCTTTATTTCGGCGCATATACTTTTCTTCAAAACTTTCAATGTGCTTTCGGCATCACAATCATCGGGATCCTGTATAATACATAGAGCGGATCCAGCTCTCGATTTATGTGCTACAATCGTGGCTATCACTGGTGAGGAAAGGACTAAAATGTTGCTGCCGTACTTCTCAGCAAGCTTAGCAACAACAACTTGACGGAAAATACAAGTACCCCCACACTCACCATACAATTTGAACAATTGAACGAATTCCAAGTAAGGGATTGGTCATCTCTCATGAAAGCAACCACCGATTTCAAAGCTTTGGCATCAGGATTTCAATCTGTTGAGGTAATATCAATGAACTGCTTTGTCGCAGACACTACAGATCTTAGATTCATAAATGTAGCTCTACAGACAGAATGATAACGAGCGTCTGCCGCATGCAAATCACTCATAGCACCTAGATCCCTTAACTTAACCTCTTCCCCATATTTATCATTGTGTGACTCACAAACCCAAAGAATCTCGATCTCATCCATTTGCGATGAACTGTAGCTGGTTCCAGGATTCACTACTTGAAGGAAAATATAAGCTTCTATCCACCTTGACGGGCTTTTAGGGTCTTTTGTAAGTTCACAATTGCAACTACAAAATAGAAAGTGTCTCTGGTAGTGCATCCGCCTTGGTAGGAACATCTCTGCTCGATGTAGCTTGTCTGACACTTTTCGGCTGAAAAGATTTCTCTACACAATATTTGTGACTTCTCAAGATGAAACTGACATCCCAATGTAGCTGCGATTGTAAATCTACATGCAAACCATCATTATAAAGTTGTATGCATCCGATTATGTTCTCGATTTATTTCGATGCCACCTCCGTATATCGGTGACAAAAAGCTACGATCGACCATGGCAGATTCTTCATATAAACCGGCAGAAAAATTCAAATAATGTCCGATAATAGAAAAATGAAATGACAAAACAATAGGACAAGCTTTGCCGTTGTACTCGCGACGATCATCAACAGAAAAATGTTTAATTCAACTTGATTTACAATCAAAATAAACCAAGAAGGTGCAAAGAAGTTATGATCAATTAAATTTAGCGGCCTCTCAAACGAAGGAAAGAGACGACAAAATAAAGTGCACTTGTGCACTCAGTATGACGTCGCTGATCCGAAGGAGTGCCTTAAGGTTCCCAACTGACGTTTTCTTGTAAATGCTTATTATTAATTTATAAATGATGTTCATAAAACGCGTATTTTCAAAACAGAATAGCAGTTTCAGGCTAACACGCACTTAGTTATGCATTGAATAATACCATTTGTGTTTATATGAGTATAAACTTCCAGATTTTATCTAGTAAATGTCGATTATATATGAGAATTTCAGCACCCAGGCTAACTATGTGAATTTAAATTGTCTCGTATTATGTTTTTGTTGTTGTGGTTCATTAGGGTACCTTGAAATGAAAACGAAATTTCCTCCGTGAATGCTTTTATTAAAATGAACATATTAATCATAATATACATTTATGGGGAATTACTCGGAAAGCTGCCCAGAAGTACATAAAAATGTCATTTCCATCTTTTTATAATATTTCAATAAAATAAACATTATATAACAAACATTACTTACTGGTTCTAAACTTTTAATACATTATTGGTTAGAAAATTACCACTTAGATCTCGATTGAACGAGCGAGCTCCAGCAGCTCAGTCACTCAAGATATAACATCGTAGACTCTTTTGCACAAATAAACAGTATTGAGTAAATATTTACATGTCGAACCATAATTCTTTATTAATTTGCTAATCTCGTTACATACATACACATATGAAAATGTCTAAGATTCTGTAAACAACATTATTTCTTACATTCAGTAGGCAACGTACTAATTTGCACTGAGCACTATAAATTCTTCGCTCAAATTAAGCTTTGAAGATAACTTAATGTTAGTATTTCAGCACCTCTTAGAAGTGCTAAAGCTGATGCAGTCTATCGATAGAAACTTCATAGCATATTTCGGCATACAAGCCAATCTTATTTTAGTCTAGCAGTAAACATCGCTTGTATTAAACATTATATTTTTGTTATATCTATAATGAATTAAAATGTATTTTTGGCCCTTCAAACAGTGTAAATTTGACGCTATTATAAATGATATTTACATTTTTTTTCTTAGCATTTTAACTCCAAATGAAACGATAATATATATATATATATATATATATATATATATATATATATATATATATATATATATATATATATATATATATATATTCTTACCTTGAAATGAAAACGAAATTTCCTCGGTGAATGCTTTTATTAAAATGAACAATTCGTATCAGCAGACCGAAGAATATATGGAAGATGTTATGTGAGACTTTTACATAACTTTTCATGGTAAATGGGAAGGCATTATCTAATACACTCTGTTACACCTATACTGTGATGGTGATATGAATATATAAAGTGTATTTCATATATAATATTTTAAATGAAGTGATTAGGCGTGACCAACCCGTACGGCTGGAAGATGAAGCATAGTGCTTGGGCTATTTTCAGCTGGACATATTACATAGTTGACTGATACGCTTATTGCTTACTATCATGGGGTTATCAACTAGCATCAAATTAAACAAATGACTTGACCGTGTTGACTATTATGTTTAACCCATAGTGTGCTAGATAGCGTTATGATAGTACTTGACCGTGTTGACTATTATATTTTAACCCACAGTGTGCTAGATAGCGTTATGATAGTACCCCTTTTCTGCGACGAATATCTTAAATTGCTCTATGCTGTCAGACGTCCAGAAAACTTTTCCTGAATCAGGAGATGTCTCTCTGTCAGAAGCCACTGAGAAAAAAACTTTGGACGCGATTTTCAGGTTAGGCAGAATGTTGGCATTTGGTGGCCGGACTATTATCATTCATTTCGATTCGATACAATAGTCATGGCGCCTCCTTTTTTTTAAATACAGACCACTTCCCGTTATTTTCTGCGCACCTAAACTAGCTAGTCCCGAAAGAGCCCCAAAGACAGTAATACGGTCTTTGTGAGAATGGGTAGTGCTTTGGTGGCCTGTCCCACCAACAATCATAAGAAACCGCCTTTCATATTTTTAATTTATATCTCAATGCGCTTTTGCCATCCTATTGATTTGCGTACAAGCGATTTCGTTACTAATTTATTTTTTAATATTTGGCTTAAGTTTTTTTATATTTTAGACTTAGTTTTTTTATATTTTGGACTTCGTTTTTTTATATTTTGGACTTACTTTTTTATATTTTGGACTTTTTTATATTTTAGACGTAGTTGTTTCCAAATTCCTTTTTTCACAATACCAATCCATTTAATTTCTTGGCTAGTTCTTGTATTTTCACGACATCATCATCACGGAAACCCTTCACCTTCAGTAAAATCTCTTCGGATCTTGGAGTCAGTTCGCTCGTTTAGCCGGGGCTATCAATTTATTAATTAAATCGGCAGTTCGTTGCCGGTTTCTGTCGCGATCTTGTTGCTGGCTTGCAACGCGGCTTCCTTACCGACGTCAATCGCGGCCTTTTTCTGACTTTCACAGCCATCGAAGTCGTCAGTAACGCCATATCGGCGGTGAAGAAACGCAAAATGAATTGCATCATAAAACCCATCATGCCAGATCCGGCGTAGACGTAAGATCTCTAAAATCCTCTATTCTTTGTGACTAACATTTTTCCTTCTTTTAATTTATTTAATTTATTTTTTCTTTCCCTATTTCCTATTTTTTTAAATAAAGTTCTCATGATGATTTTGTACCAGTTTTTATTCACGATATTTTGCCTCAACAATTTTTCGCATATACTCACTATTTCGTTTCTCACTCCCATATAATTGAATAATTAGTTATTAGCAATTAACACCTTCGTGGAGGCAGATTGCAACATTGATAACACATAATACAACATATATAATATACACAATATACAAGTAACAGAAATGTAGTAACCGACATTACATTAATAATAGTAAACACCTTTAAAAATTGTTTGTTATAAGGTCTTGTTTTCTTTAAGTGAGAAGTCCCTCTTGTAAAGGAAGAGCTTGACCATATTACAAATAACATTGCAAAGCTCTGGTGTATTATTACTCATTATGGCTTTAAATTTACCAATTTTATCCATTCGAGGTACGTCAATTATTTCGTCAGAAATTGTGCGAAATAATTCTTTCTCGATGGTGCATACAGTGGCCATTCCATTACGAAATGCCATTCCGATTCCACCTCACCCATTGTACGAGCTTCGCATATTCTGTGTTTAATCGGACGAGGAGGTTGTAACTGCCTTCCACGTTCGACCCACAGTTTTTGGTTGCTGGTGCGTAATCTCGTGAAATTATTTCTATAGCTTCAACGCAAGAGGTGTGAATGAGATACGGTTTCATTCGATAATCTACTTTGAATAGTCGATACGCTCTAAATTTGTTTTTTTCTGTTCTCTTATTATTATTGTGTATATCTTCTTTAAATAATTTAATATGGTTTGATTCAAGTCTGAATTTTAGAAAATCAATTTTACTTTTGGAAATTTCAGTTTCGTTCAAACTGTTAAATCCAAGGCCTTTAAGCTTTTCACTAACTGAGTTTACATTTCTTAGCTTCCACAAACGCAGCATTCAGAGTAGTATCCGGGGAAGAAGTAAGCAATTTACAAGTATAATTTGCGAATCGTACTAGCATCCAATGTTATTGGATATCAAGTTCCGCATATACAGCATTGAATGCTCATATTAATCCCGTATTACCAGCTGTTCTACTGGCCACCATGCGCTACAATCTCTCTATCAGCGCATTAGGATCGCAGGACTGATGGTCGTCGTGCCATCCACAGCCATCCTTGTTCCGGGGACCGATCTGACGAATACTTTTTGTTCGTTCTATATAAGTTTCACAACTTGTTTCCCTTTATTTTTATCTATCTATTGTCACGATCGGTATACGGGAATGTCTAACCGAAAGTGACTCGTATTTATGTAATACGCTTAGATTGTCACTGAGAGGTTTTTTGTATTTGGGAATTTTAACTGCCATTAACTTTTACCCCGATGGATATTTTCCAAGATATTTTTCATTAAATGTAGCCATGGCTGCTACACAGCAGGCATGACTAGATTTAATGAAAAATTCTTCCAAATTTAGCTCAAGGAATAAATGATCCAAAAATCCATTCAGTTTGCAGGGGACAAATTTGAATAAATGTTCACAAATTATTCTGATTTCAGAGGCAAGGGAAATCCTGTTCTGGGCAGGAATATCCACAGCAGCATGAAAGGCGTTAAAACGATATAATTGCAAATAAAACAGTTCAAAACGTGTGAAAAAAAATACCTACTGTTTGTAGGTTGGTACCAGAATTATCTCATTCGTTACTTCAAAGAAAACTAAGTCTTCACTCGCGTCTTTTTCCACTCATGAAAACTTATATTTAGTTGCAGTCGCTAGTGTGATAGTTCTTGCACCTCCACCAAAACAGTCGGTACATTCTTTTGATTAGACGCTCAACCATAGATTATAGAAAACATCGAAAATAATAATCGTATTTCCCGCAGTAAAGATATGGAAATTTTCACTTTCACTGTTTCGAGAACGTTACGAAATCACTTCCGTGTGTTAATGCTATTGTTGTTTTTAATCGGGTGAAATCTGTTAATTGTTACTATTATAGGTATATTAAATATACTATATGTAAAACTTTGACAGATTCATGAGGTATACCAAGGAAAATATATGGGAACTATATTTTATCAGGGCAGACTATTAATGCGGAAAGGCCAACAATCTGCTGTGGGCTTTCATGCTTCGATTTGTGACCTTATCAAGGCAAATACTGCGAATTCATTGCTGAAAACTACTAACTTCTTTCTGAAATTGGAACGCATATAATAAGAGAAAAATCTAGTGTTTTTAATTAGATACCGGAAATTATTTCATTCGTGGCAAGCTACTCGCGAAAAATAAACGTTTGCCTCGGTCACTCATGAGATAATTTTCGGTACCAAATCAAACCCACTAAATTTTCTTTTTATTGTACGCGTATTGACCTTCACTGCGATATTCTCTCCAAAAACACCAAATATCTTCTTTTTATTTTACGTCACTCAAACTGTGGCAAAGTAGATTTCACTTCAGTTTTATTTTACCATAAGTTATATTCAATATTCTATCTCTATTTATTTTCTGATATTTATATGTCTTTAATAAATGTTATGTTAGTTTCAACTACTTGCAAGTCTTTTCAACCATACACAATTAGAAAAGCTCATCTGCAGAGGTCCAACTTAACTTTGTCATTGTCACCAAATATAGCTGCACTATACATATCATATCCCTCCCCCCACCCTCCTTCTATGCGAAAAAGAAAAACATCTGTGAGTGAATTTGATCGCTTAGAACCAATACCTTCTAAAAACAGCGTTAGTTTCAAACCCAGATTGGCCCTCCCACAGCCGCTTTGCGCATGCAGAAACGTTCTACGTGATTTATATGCAGTACACAATGGGGCACCCCCGCCCCTTTGCGTACTGTATATAAATCACTTAAACAAAGTGGTGGACCCCCGCCCCTTTGTGTACTGTATATAAATCACGCAACCGTCATGCGTTATTTATCACAAGCTCTCAAGCCACCAGTCATACTCTTAACACTTTGAACACGAGAGGCCGCTTTTCCGTCCCAGTCACATGATAGGTAGAGTAGTATAGCATGTGCAGATCTGCCCTCTTTATCAGGACCCCGGGATCATTGACCCCGGCGCTCAAATCCGTTAGGCGTATTTTAGGCGCCCTCTTCCCTCCCCACCCTGTATGTACCCTATTTTTAAGCAATCCCTCCCCAAAGCCAATGTCTGCCCAGCCCAAAGCCCATCCAAAGGGGCCCAGACTATGTATAACCCAACATGTTTTTGGCTTTTCCCACATTGTTTTGGCTCTCCCTCCCACCAATGTCCAGTCCTTCCCCTCCAAAGCCCTTGTATGGGATGTTTCTCCCCATCAAAACCCTCCCAAGGCTAGCCCAAAGCTGTCGGAGGGGAGGGGGACTTCCAAACTGGGGCGTCCAATGAGTACTAACAAAGAGTCCCCCTCCCCTTTCCCGCGTAAATTTCGTGCTTTGTTTGTGTATCTCTAAGGTACAATGTTGTCAAGGACATGTACATGTAAATACATACAAACAAACAGCTTAATGTGAAAACTGCCTGGTTTGTTTTGACATGTCATAAAGGGATTAAGATATAAGAGAGAGTCTTTGTTTATAAGAAGATATGATAGTGTTGCGTTGTATAGTTACGTGAACAGATAAGTGAATTAAGAACAAAGCAAAGGCTTTATGATAAAAGGTTTCTTTGTTAAGGGATTATGATAAAGGTCTCCTTTGTTTATAAGAGGCTTATGATGATAAACACCATGAACTCTGTTTGATTATGTCATAGATAAGATAATGTCACGTCGCAGGTTTCTGATATCCCAGTAAGATTGTGGCAGTGTCTGATTGGTCAAAACAGGTATCCAATGAGATCATGGCGGTGTCTGATTAGTCAAACAGTTGTCCAATCAGTGCATACGACACGGCGGTATGTTCCATATGACCAATAGATAAGCGTGTTGTAAGATAATGCCACGAAGACGTTCGCTGATTGGCCAAAACTGCTGTTGGTTATAGAGTTGCCTGATGATGGTTTGGTAGTGGAAGCTGAAAAAGATTTAACAACTCTGAATTTTTCCTCTATTAAATTTTATTACACAAAAAACAAAAACATTAAAATCAATTTTACATTTAGTGAAAATGGAATTACAATCAGGTTTTACAAGAAATTTTACAATTTCATAATAAGTATTTTTTACAACAATAAGTAGTTTTACAATAATTTTACAAGTAATCATACAATAAACATATTTAATGTTCAGTAACTGTCTTTTGGCCCCGAAAAGGGAAGTGTTTTGTTGTTTTTTTTTTCTGGACTTTCTCCAGTTATCATCTCAATCTATCTGCACATCCAAAAACGTGTATTTCTTAATGATGGATCAAAAAGGTGTTTTCGTTTCTCAATTCCGAATTTTTCTGCTTCGTTCATTCGGTAACCTTCCTCGTCTCGAAGTCGCTGAATAGTTTCTCTGATTTTTCCATACACCAGATGTTGTCTGAACTTCCGTACTCGATTCATCGCCTTAAATAATTTCTTACAGAGGGAAGCTCTCACGCTGTCTTTAAGAGCTTCCCTGACCGCTTTGGTGGCCTCGTCTCTTGGCAAGCCATTTTCTATGTACGACACTTTCAATCTCTGAAATTTATCTGCATTATCTTCATATGCTCTTATGGTTAAAGTGTCTATTAGGCTCTTTTCGTCAGCTTCCTGTTCTGAATATTCGCTTTCAGTGGTTGTATCCCTATTGTTTGACTCTGAATATGCGCTCTCGTTAGAATCAGACAAGTTATAATCTTCGTTTGAATGAATGCCTTCACCCTCCATCCCAAACCTCTCGAGGTAGTAACCATCTTCGTGTCTTTTACGTGCGACGGCTATTGAGAATGCTTTCCTACAAAATTTACAGTTGTGGCTCGGCATGTCTTCACTTTTTGAACACTCATAGAACAAATAAGAACTGGGTGGGCATCACGATTTATAAGACAGTGAAGAGTATCCTCAAATACGTGCATGCGCACATCGATTTTAAATGCATGCACCTAGGTTTTAAATAGATACACGTCAGTTTTAAATACGTGCACATCGGTTTTACATTGTAAAAAACTGATTGTAATTCCATTTTCACTAAATGAAAAACTGATTTTAATGGGTTTTTGAAAAAAAATTAATAAAGAAAAAATTCAGAATTGTTAATTCTTGTTCAGCTTCCACTACCAAACCATCATCAGGTAACTCTATAATCAACACTTGACTTGGACAACTGTTTGATCAATCAGACACCGCCATGTTCTCATTGGATACCTGTTTTGACCAATCAGACACTGTCGCGATCTTACTGGGATATCAAAAACCTGCGACGTGACATTATCTTATCTATGACATAATCAAACAGCGTACATGGTGTTTATCATCACAAGCCTCTTATAAACAAAGGAGACCTTTATCATAATCCCTTAATAAAGGAACCTTTTTATCATAAAGCCTTTCTTTGCTTTGTACTTAATTCCCTTATCTGTTTACGGAACTATACAACGCAACCCTATCATATCTCCTTATAAACAAAGACCCTCTCTATCTTAATCCCTTTATGACATGTCTAAACAAACCATTCAGTCTTCACATTAAGCTGTTTGTTTGTATGTATTTACATGTACATGTCCTTGACAACATTGTACCTTAGAAATACACCAACAAAGCATAAATTTACTGGGGAAGGGAGGGGGAATTCATTGTTAGTACTCATTTGACGCCTCAGTTTGGAAGTCCCCCTCCCCTCCGTCCAGTTTTAGGCTAGTCTTGGGAGGGCTTTGATGGGGAAAACCGCCCATGCAATAGCTTTGGTGGTGGAGGGGCTGGTCTTTGGTGGGGAGGGAGAGGAAACATACAGGGAGATCCAAATCAATGTGGTGGAAATCTAATACATGTTTTATGATTACTTATTTGTTGAAATATCTGTAACAGGAGTACGAAAACAATATATGTATATCTTCATGGACGTCATTAGGATTTTTTAAAAGGGTTTGGACTTGGATGAAAAAGGTACACCAGTGGTATGTGTGCACCACCGGGGGATGCCACTTCCCTAGCCCCTTGGGAATTTTTTTTTTTTAATTGAGTATCAAATGGAGCTTTCTGGTGGCCTATTGGAGATTTATTTGCATTCGAAAAAAACGTAAAAGGGGGTTCGTTCGCACCCCAGACAACCCCCCCCCCCCCCACCCCCCTGGCGACGCCTATGATCTTTGTAAGTAAAGGGACATCAGGTTGCATTAACTAATGTTTAATATAGCACAAATTTGTGTACATCACTGTAGGCCCCCGCTATTTAATTTGAACCCACACACTGAAGGACTTGACCTAATCTCTCTCTCTCTCTCTCTCTCTCTCTCTCTCTCTCTCTCTCTCTCTCTCTCTCTCTCTCTCTCTGACTAATAATGATATTCCGTTCAAGTAAATACAAATCGCCACTTCCGGAACATTGCCGGAGTAGTCTCGCGGGAGAAGTGGATATCTGTTTGCTGGCGAGAGTTGGCCAGGGACCAATACTATAAAACTTTTAGAATTGTATTTTCTAGAATTGTATTTTCTACTTATCAATATAACTGACTAAAATGAATCACTAGCGTTTTTAAAAATATGACAGTTTGCCAACTGGCAAATTGCCACATCTTTGAAAATGTCATTGGTTCATTTCAACACATTGAAAGTCGTAACTGGAAAATACAATTCTAGAAAATACAATTGTAAAAGTTTTATGGTATTGGACCCTGCATGCAGCTATGAACAATGAACGATATGAATAATAATTTTGGGAGTTTCATTTCCTGCAATTACATATGGTCCTTTTTATAATCTCCAGCTCACTCATGTAGATCACGATTAGAAAACCGCCAAGTATCCCGCAGATGCTTGGCTATAACTAATGGCTTTCAATGGAAGAGACCATTTCAGCTCTGGGCGTCTCTCGTCCCATCACCTGGACTATCCAGGAGAAGGACGAGAGCGTCTATCTAACACTGGAATTCTCCACAGAAGAAAAGATCACACCACCCCCAAGGGTAGAGGTAGTACCTTTAGTGAGAGGATCCCCGCTCACACTGGTCCTCACCCAAGGGGGTCTGGAGGACCTGAAAAGAGAAGGAAACCGAGAATAAAGAGCCCGTCCACCAAGCGGAGGGATGCCCGACGCTTGGAGTAATTCTTGTAGATGAAGAAAGAGAACGGTGAGGAAAAGAAAGAGCCAGAGGCAGCCACCACTTCCCCTCCCAATCCCACAGACAGCCCCATCCAAATGCCGGCTTCCCAGCCGGTGTTGTCGGATGTGCGAGAGCCTGTGGAGACTGAGGTGGAAATGGAAGCTGCCCTCTCGCCTCTTCCTGGTCTCCACTCGCCTCTCCCTTCAAAACCAAAATGCCAGGACGCGGACGACAGGCTGGACAACATCATACGGGAAAACAAGATACAAAGGGACCTTCACAAGCAAGAGATGGACAGGAAATACCAACTATTCCTCCAACAAGTCGAAGAAACCGAAAAAGTAATAGACGCCAGAAACCTACAACAACAAAGCCTCAGCAATCAACCACAACCACTCCAGACTCGGCCAGGACCAGACCCTACAAACCTCACCAATCACCATCAGGCAGCCCACAAACAACACCAACTACCACTGTCTCACCTTCGAAACCACCTCTGAAAAAGAAGCAGAAAAGACATAAGCGCCGCTAACAACCCACAACTTCTCCTCCTTTACCACGGCCTGACACTACAAAATTCTACAGCTAAAGAGGGTCGAAAGGGGCTTGCTCCCTAAACCGTCCCTGCGCGCCTTCGGCGCGCGAAACCATTTGATTCGAAGAGAGCTTGTACATGCTTGACTGAGAGCAGAAATGAATTAGTGTTGTTGATCGTATAGACTGATTGGGGTGATAGCAATAATATTGAACACAAGACGAAGAAAAGATGTAACAAGTTTATGTGTAATAATTACCAAAGATCATCCTACAAAAAATATAAATGTAAACACATTTTATGGGCGGCCACTCATGAGATAATTACAGAGCAAAATATACATATATATATTGGAAGAGGTATTCTCTCAAATGTCGCATCCATAGAAAGAAAAAAACCGCGCACTTCACATTTAATTATTAGTCATCTAATTATTAATCCAAATGATATTTATTTAATGATTCATTTATTTAATTCGACGTCTGGGCCTGTTCGTCCATTTCTCGCATCAAATTAACAACTCTATAGAAGAATAAAACTCGGACCTTTCACTATTGCCTAATTCCTTCTATTTAAATGTTCGTTGATTAATAATAACAATGTCTATAGTTTTAAATGCTCATCGATCTTCCGACTTCTCTTTTTTGCTTGGAATAAAATAATTCACAAATAAGCCCAAATAGCTCTAGGGCGTCCCACAATCGCGACCTTGCTCTACAAACAACATTATACTTCTCCATACGCCCATCCGTGGTGTGTGTATTTGTACAGTTCCAAATCACACCTTTCTGTGCTGACATGATTACAATACTAATGTAATTCAATGGAAAGGGGATTTTATAAGTCATTAGAGCAGGCACGTGCCGGGGGGGGGGGGGGGGGGGTGTTGTTCGATATGTTTGCACGCCAGCCTGTGGTAATCTGTTTTAGAAACAAATAACACTATCCTGTTAATTGAAATGCATCCGAAATGTTTAGGCCTGTTAATTTGAAACTATTCAAGTAATTGCCTTTGTGGGCCGACCACATCTGCAAGAAAATTAAATGCCTTGAAATCAACAGATATAAATATTTTTAACGCAGCTGTAATTACTTGAGTGGGGTGGGGGTGGGGCACCACTGATGAGAGAGATCCTGAATACAGTACAGCCGCCGTGGACTGGTCACTTTCCACGGGTGGGCACTATTTCTACGGACGCAATAATTTTAGATTCCAAACACTAATTATTGGAATAATCATGA
Organism: Pictodentalium vernedei; assembly: GCA_031216915.1. Classification (NCBI taxonomy): domain Eukaryota; kingdom Metazoa; phylum Mollusca; class Scaphopoda; order Dentaliida; family Dentaliidae; genus Pictodentalium; species Pictodentalium vernedei. The sequence goes on along the minus strand of CM062296.1, from coordinate 391,310,215 downwards.
AAAATTTAATTAAGGAAGCACCGGGTGCAGCCCGGTGCTTCATTAATTAAAATTTTGCTGTTGGTGATTTTTATTTCCTGGTAAACGCATGTGCGGACATCACTGCCCTCCCGTGGATTATGACCAGTCCACGGCGACTGTACAGTGAATATTTTACCATCTTCACATACAACCACAAATTTTAATACGCGTTTCATGTTTTCTAATGCGCATCCATGCTTTCACGCCCCACACCCTATGTAGGGACACGGTGGCGGAGTGCACTAAGAGTACTGCTCGTCGGTGGTGCACTTGCCTTCAATCGTTGCTTACTATGCTTGTGTCGGGTTAGTAAGTTGGGGAGTCTGACAGTTGATCGCCGCTGCTCGGAGGTTCTCTATGGCTTTTTCTACCGGTAAAATTGTCCGAAATGATATCACCTTGGTTGTTGAATGTGTCATTAAACCCCAATAAACAAACAAACATCTCAAAGAAGAGATCCTGTGCCGACCTCAAATCTCAGGGTTGTTTTTGAGAAACATACATGTTTGAAAGTCTAAAATCTGAACAATGAAAGTTCATTAGGCGCGTACGGTGGAAGTATAATTATAAATAGAGTGCATTTAAGGCAGTACCATGCAACTTTAATTGACCCCAAAGATGTGCTCTCTTTTGTACTCGAGCCTTCTAGCACTGAAACAAGAAGATGTCAATAAAATTTGAAATTACGACAATAATTATGGGTTCAATACAGTATTCCAGACAAAGACATCACCACATTGCTGGAATTCCTCATAGATCTCTTCCTGTCTTTCATTGTTAAAAATCCATCATCTTGGACATTTAAATATATTGATTGCTGCATTCAGTTTGTATCAAAGGTATTTAAAGCATTCTCAAGTGGCTTTAAATGAGTTTCCATAGTAAACCGTGACGTCAGGAGGTTTCCAGTGGAATGGAATCAGGAACAAACTTCCTCTTGATGCGGGCTTAAAGGAGCGTTCATTAGTTCATTTGCAAAGCTGCTTTTTGCAAAACTCCAAACGCATTTGGTATAAACACACTTAACTCTTTGCCCACGAAATATCATTTTGAATTTCAAATAAAATCAAGTCATGTAAAGCAGCTTTGGTATGATTTGATGGAAGATATTCAGCAAAGAATAAAATCAAGAAATCATTAATGAGGTACCAGGACCCCCCACCCCCCAAGCCCACTCCCCCACCCCGCTGCACAGAAATACCGTTAACCCTTTAGCACGAGAGGTCGTTTTATCGGCCCAGGAACACCATACGTCGTAATTTCATTAAGTCGAATGGCTTCTTAATGAATGTGCGGGGCACACCAATCAATATTTTCAACGTGCAGCCCCAAGACTGCACGTTGAAATATTAATTTGTCTACCCCCAAATAATGCATATTGACTCTTCCAACTGCTAACATTGAACTGACATGGAAGATACCACCAGTGTTCAGAGGGTTAAAAATGCGATAAAATACTGGCAACCAGCTTCTGGTACTTCCGCTGTGTAAATATTACGGTTAGCTCTAAAGGAAAACCAGGGAACAGATATTTGGTCTCTTTACATTGGGCGAGAAGCCTGTAGATTGGCTAAGTGGTTAAAGCATTGAACTTCCAACCGAAAGGGACAAGATTCGATCCTGACCAGCGGTAATAGCGATGTGTCTTTGGGTAAGGCACTTCATCCCGATTACCTGCGTAAGGGTACGGTGGCACCGTGTAATAAGGCCCACTGCACTTGTCATCAACCAATGCTAACCCTGCATGTTCGGAGTTAGTACGCTGAAGCGTCTGACAGTTGCTCGCCGCTGCTTGGTAGTTCTCTTCGGGTCTCCCGATTTCCTCTACCCGTCAAACCGTCACGAGATGACCCTGACGAAAGTGTCGTTAAAACTCAAATAAATAAATAAGACTGTTGATTTGTCATACATAATAGACCAATTGATATTTTTAACCTGCAGTCGTATGGCTGCAGGTTAAATGCATTAACTCTTTAGTTTAAACAGTATTCATTTCCAACAGCAAGAAATGAAAACATAGATACAATTGATGCAGATGAGTTTGGATGATGGAAATGGATTCGAACCGAACGAAATGGTTTGACGCGCCGAAGGCGCGCAGGGACGATTTGGGGGACAAGCCCCTTTCGACCCTCCATGGTTGTATCTGATTTGGCTTTAGTTTTTGGCTTGTCTGGACGTGGAAAAGTAGGAAGAGGTAAGGTAATCAGCGGCGTCTGTGCCTCCTGCGGTTCTGCTTTGGAGGAGGAGGGTGTGTTGGAGAGATGGTAGTTGGTGGAGTGATCGGATCAGGCGGATGAGTTGGTACCTCTTTGGCTTTGTACGGCCTGATCCTTGCTGCTGTTTCTTGATGTTCTTGTTGGGACCCTGGGAGACACTTGATGAGGACTTTCTTGATAAAGACATCTGAGAGTTTTTGTTTTTGGTAGAAGTCGTACTGGTCCTGGGTCGTGCTTTGGAGAAACTTGTTTGGAATCTCTGCCCCAAGGAATGCCTCCACGGACTCCGGGAAGCTCTCCTCCTGGTCGGACTCCTGGTCCAACGAGGCTGGAGAAGCAAGAGCAGGAGGGTTGGAAGGTGCGTCATCAGTGACAGCTTCCTGCACCATTGACAGGGCATCCTCCTCCATCTCCTCTTCAGATGAAGAGTCTGATGAGCTGGAGAATGAGCTGTCGCCTGACGACCCACAGTCCTCCGGACCCTCCTCCTGGAAGGGGGGCACCGGGCTAGACAGAGGTTGTTCAGGGGTGACAGGAGTTGTCCCTTTGACGCCCTCACTTGCCTCCTTCTCTTCCTTTTCCTTCTTCTTCTTCTCCAGGAACTCCGTCATTCGGCGGGCATCTCGTCGTCTGGCGGAGGGTCCCTTCTTTCTCGTCCTCTTCTTCTTCTTGGTGGCTGTGTTACTCCGGCGGCCTTCATCCAGCTTATCCGCATCACTAGGAGGGTGACCAGTGTGAGGGGAAATCCCCTCACGAAAGGTACTACACCTCTCCACGGACGACGGTTCCAATTCTCTATAAAAATCCACTGTCAGGTGAATTTTACCCTTGAGCACCTGGATACTCCAGGTGGTGGCAAGGGTAGCCTTCACTCTGACAAGTGTGTCTTGAATAACAAGTGGGAGCTCCATTGTTTAGTTGTTAGCACCTCGGAGTCCAAGGTGCGAATGCCACGAGAGCACAAGGAAATGGATTCAGCAACAAGCTGTGTAGCTTATACTAAGCTGTTTCCGTGGAAACCGATGCAGCAAACAAGCTGTGTAGCTTGGAAACGGATTCAGCAACAAGCTCTTTGCACACTGCGGGCAGACATTCCTGCCGAGTACAAGAAATCTCTTGCCGCTGAAATAAGTATAATTTGGCCACTGTTTGCCAAATGCCCCCCCCCCCCCCCCCCCCTGTACACTGATTGGACTTTTTGACCAATGATTTCAGCAGTTAAATTTACATGGATTTTTCATCAAATCTAGTCATGGCTGCTTTGAAGCAGCAATGACTAGATTTGATAAAAAATATTTAGAAAATACTCAACAAGTAAGAGTTAATTGGTCTACCTTACAATTTCACTCTTCTAAACACGGTAACTTTAGACACGCACAATTTTATTTTGTAAAAGCAGGAATTAAAGAGTTGAATATGCACGCTCTGATGAAAAGAACTGTGCTTTACGGAGAAAGTTATCAATGTGAGAACCCACCGATAATCTAAGTGTCCTGAATTGTCGACACACCGAGGACATATTATGTATAATGTGGGGTCCGTTGTGTTCTTCTTGATTGACGAGCAGTACTTAAACCGTGCCATATTTTTTCTAAATCTAACCTTCGCCCAGTTTGGTAGTTTTTTACTGAGGGGTCGGGATACACACCTTCACTTCCGCCATTAGCCACCTTTGTGAATCTGGAAACAGAGCATGCAGTCAGTGTTGGAGTTAAATGTAATACGGATCTGACAAGCAGACAGCCAATCTGGCTATGTCATCTCCCAACGGAAAAGATTAAGCATAATTTTCTAATTATCTCTATATATTTTATAGTTAGATATGTAATTGCATGTAGAATATACCACCGCTCGGTTTCACTCCGGGTACTCCAGTGTAAAAGGAATGGAAGTCCGTAGGAACGTTAGTCCCTCTGGACTATTATTCCGCGGAATTATAGTCTTAGGTCTAACATTTCTAGGAATAGTAGTCCGGCGGACTACTATTCCTAGAAATGTTAGACCTAGAACTATAATTCCGCGGAATAATAGTCCAGAGGGACTAATTTTCCTACGGACTTCCATTCCTGTCACACCGGCTTCCTCCATACGTAAACTTATCCGACAACGGGTGACCCTGGTGAAAGTATCGTTATAAATAAATAAATAAATAAATAAATAAATAAATAAATAAATAAATAAATAAATAAATCTACTGATTTGTCACACAGAGTAGACCAATTAATACTTTTAAATTGCAGTCGAATGGCTGCAGGTTAAATATATTAATTAGTCAACTTTAAAATTTGACTAACACAAGATGACTTTCTACCTGCACGATGTCATATTTGCAAAAGTAGGAATGGGAGTGTTGCATATATTTGTTCTGATGAAAAAAATGGTTCATTCACACATCTGAATTCAGAGCGTGAACAAAACCTAGATAGCCATGGAACTACCAGACAGACTAGTGAAAGCCATTTCAGCTCTGGGAGTCTCATGCCCTGTCTCCTGGACTATCCAGGAAATAGGCTTGAGCGTCCACCTGAAAGTGGAGTTTGAAATTGAGAAGCACACAACAACACCACCCCCTTCGGGGAGAGGTAGTACCTTTGGAGAGAGGACTCCCTCTCCCACTGGTCCTCACCCGAAGGGGCACGGAGGCCCTGAAAAGAGACAGAACAAGAAAAAGAAGAAGAGCCCATCAAACAAGCACAGGGACGCCCGGCGCTTGGAAGCCTTCCGGAATAGGAAGAAAGAGTTGAGTGAGGGGGTGGAGGCTCTGTAGGCAGCCGCCAGTTCCCCTCCTAGTCCCACTGGTACACCCAATCAACTGCCGGATCCTGAGCCGGTAGAGTTGGATGAGGAACGTCCAGTGGAGACTGAGGAGGAACTGGAAGTTGCTGCCTTTCCACCGCCTCCCACCCCTCACTCCGCCCTTCCTTCACTACCAGAAAGCCCGGAAGCGGTAAAGCCACCAACCACTATGGAGACCATTATGAGAGAGATAGAGTTGTCCAAAGCAGCACAGGAAAGAGCAAGAGAGTACCTAAAAGAACATGGCTCTACACCACCACCACCAGCCTCATCACCATCACCATGCCAACCTCCAAAGAAGAAGAGCCGCAAAAAGGCCAGAAGGGGATAGACCTTCTTTCCTCCTTCCTTTTCCTCCTTCAACACGCCTAGACATGTGGGAACCCATCACCTACTGCCACTGAGGGTCGAAAGGGGCTTGTCCCCCAAATTGTCCCTGCGCGCCTTCTGCGCGCCAAACCATTTCTTTCGATGGTGCTTGATTGAACATGAATAGTCCTCAAAGTTTTCACCTGATGAAACATTAAGTATTCACAGACTTTAAGGTAATATTTACGATAGAAGTAACAACAGGTGGCCAGTATTTCTACCGTAATTTTAACTGTAATGTTTTACAGTGTGGGTAATAGAGTAGTTTTGCGCTGGGCAGGAAAATCTCTCACAGCAGGCAAAGAATAACATACAGGGAGGGTGACTTGGTTCAATAGCTCTCAACAAGTGGCGTTTCCATACAATCAATAATGCGGCAGAGATTTACCCCTCTTCATCCGCTCGTGATAATTTGTTGAAATTCGAAAAATTGCGTGTCAGATTTCGTCGTTTTTTTTTTTTTTTTTTTCAAACATAGCATAATTATCCCTGATTGGAACGAGTTCTGGGAGTTACTCGCTGTTGTTCGATGGTTCTCTCCGGTACTTCTGCTTCATCTACCAGTAAAACTGTCCGACACGAGGTGAACCTGAGTGTCGAAAGTTTCGTTAAATCCCAATAAATAAATAAATAAATAAATAAATAAATAAATAAATAAATAAATAAATAAATAAATAAATAAATAAATTGGAACGAGCTCGAAGCAATGGGGGATTACAAGTTGCATTTTAGAACCAAATTATGAAATATTTCAGTTATGGGGTAAAAATAGAATATACCCACAGTAGCTTGGTGTACCAAATGTTCACCACGAGTGGTGAAGTGGTGTTAACCGCAAGCCTTTGGCGCGCGGTTAACACCACTTCCCCACGAGTGGTGAACATTTGCTGCTCCAAGCTACTTTGGGTATATTTTATTTATATCATGTTCATCAGATTAATAAGAGTTTAAATGTTAAATAAATCAATATTCATACTTGTGAATCTGTTTTGTTTTTTTTTTTGTTTACATGAGCACCGGTGGGCGGTACTTCCGCTGGCAATTTTATCGCCGAAACGAAATAGAAAACGAAACGCGCAAATTACGGGGCCTTTTTCATTTTAATAACATAATAACCTACTATTCCGAGTTATGGATGCTTTATTGACATGAGACAACGTATGTTTGTTAATTTTTATTATCTTATGATGTAAACTTATTTAAAAACGTAATAAATAATTACCGGTTTCATTTCATTACTCACGAGGCGACGAGTGATAAATCTAGACAAGTTTGCATTCAAGGCGAGGTCACCAAAGGTCAACTTGGATGTAGTTCCACTGTAGGTGTAAATTTTAACTACTGAAATCTCATTGCTGGAGTGTAAAGCTAAAAATGATGTCATAGGCTTTTTATATGTAGTGGAATAGGTAATCATGGTATAAAATCGTATACTTTTTGTTTGAAAATCATATTAGGTAAGGCGTTAACTCTTCACCAGAATACCAACCCTTCCCCATGAGGCGTTGCGAAGGTAAACGATTGGGGTAGGTCATGTAAACCTGATTGTTTGAAGCCATGCCTTGAAGGTGTAGTACGAATGTTATTAGTCAGCTGGGATTAAATTCATATACTTAAGAATTCTTGGAAATTTATTTGTGAGTAAATACCTGACGTAAGCCCCCCACAAAGTAGATCTTTTGTTTCTCGGGCCATTTTTTTGGAAAATTGCTTGCAGGCGATTTTTTATTTCAGTTATTTATTTTTGTAATTATTTCTTTGCCATCAAAATTTCATATTCTCACTTTGTTTTTTGTTTTAGACTTCATAATCGGAAGAATGGGAGCGCGGTGGCTCAGCAGGTAGAGATGCAGGCTGCAAGTCGAGAGGTCCTTGGCTCGAATCCCACCTTCGAGAAGTGCGTTGTGTCCTTGGGCAAGACATTTAATCCCAATTGCCCACGCGTGGACACAGTGGCGTTGTGTACTAAGGCGTACTGTACGTAAATGATGTGCTTGTCTTCAACCAATGCTGACCCTGCTTGTGTGGAGTAAGTACGTTGGGGAGTCTGGCAGAAGCCTTGTTGCACTCAAGGAACAAATTTATCAATTTTATTAACTTGGGTAAAAATCATACATAAACCATTTAATTTTTATTTTTTTAAATTTGCAGAGCATGCTGCAGTCAGAAGGACCATGCCGGTGGGCCGGAGAAACAGATTAACTTTTTTAGGCCTAATCGTGATGCATGGGCTTCCAATTCTCACATTTAATTAGCACGTGCCATACTCCAAATTGCTTTTGCTGAGCCCTTAACAGCCCGAACTGGACAATCTATAGTTCTCCATTTTCAGGACCGACTGTGTGTGCCTGGCATATGCCCAGGTAGAAAATCTAACCCCGTAAAGAAAGCACGTGACTACTTGCAAAGTTAATAGATAGCTAAGACTTTAAACTAGTCGATAATGTCCCTATTGAATTTTTTTTTTTTTGGGGGGGGGGGGGGGGGGGCACTCGCCTATCTTTAATCCCTTCCTGTCTTCACCTTGCAGTTAACATTTACCCGACTGAAATTGAGGATATTTTTTAAGATAACTCAAAAATGGTATGGTTTCTTCAAAACCCAAACATTTTAACTGTCATTGGACATAGTGTATCCCGAAAAACATGTTTACGTGCGATGTGGATAATGGACATCGTACGCAAGATATCAGTGTACTGAATATTTGGTTGAGAGTTATCTGCCTTGAAATGTTGCACTCGGATTTGATGCAATATTCGAAAATAAGGCCCCTAGAGAAAAAAAACATTGATTAAGAAAAATGTTTAAAGCATTTTATTAGGTTTTTACATCAATGCTCAATACTTCACAAGAAAAAAGTGATGCTCTGAGTATGTTCTGGGCCTAAAAAATGAAGTTAACTATTTGTGTAGTTTTGTTGGAAATTCCCAGAAAAAAAATGGGTTCAAGAACGGTACTTCTCTTCTTGTAATTTTTCTCTTATTTGTTGCTTGACCTCCCTCCCCACCCCTCCCACACCCCTTGTTTTCTGGTGTGTGAAGGTCTGTACTTTATGTAGGTATTTGAATATCTAATATTAAGTGACGCGATCATTTTTTTCAGAATTTTTATAATTGTCACCTTTGGGAAAATATTTACTGTTTTAATTCCACAAAGGCTAATGCAATGTATTGTGGGCTGTTCTTCAGCGAACATGAATTGATATAATAATACTCACTGAATGCTCACATTTGCAAAGTCCTTTACAATAACGAACAAGCTTAATCTTTTGGTGCGACTTTTGCGTACACAGGCTGGAGAGATTTTCGTTTGGTAAGACTTAAATGAATTATTAACGTTGGTTCCCCACGCAAATTTCACCGTTCAGGAACGGAGGGCTGAAGGGTTCATTTTCTCCCGATGATGGTGATGTAAATACTTGAGGACTACGTGTAGTAGCAAACTCAGTCATTTGAAGGGTGTCTTCCCACGTAGCCAACATTTTGAATTTTAGGGTAATCAGGTAAGATTAAAAATGTTGGCTGAGTGGGAATTGATGTTATGGAGAACAATAGGCGCTAATCCCCAATTAAGCTATGAACCATTTGAGGCATGCGAAACCAGTGCACTTCAGCGAAATAGTTTGTTCATGAGACCGAGCATTAGGCTAGCAAGTCTTAAAAATAGCAAAAGTGTTTTTTATTGAGGAAAAAATCAGCGTTTTGGGGTAGAAAAATGACTTTTACACTGATAAATGTTGAAGAGCTTTTATGAACAATATCATTTCGAAAAACGTACAAATATATAAACCGTTATTTATTTTGTGTTCTTTTCTTGTGCAACTTGTGTCAACTTTCCACAAAAGTGCTAAAAAATAAGCTCTTCAAACAAGGATAGCATGTTCAAACAAAACTTTTGTTTCAAATGCAAACAACTACCTTAAAACACCCCTAATCAAAAAATCACCAGACTAATTGCCTTGTTTACGGCCACGGACAAACAATAATGGATGGACAAGGTCTGTGAAGTTTAAAAAAATATTTCAATATCGTAGATATATAGCTGGCACGAAGAACTTCAAGTGACAATTGTGGATCCCCACCCTTGCTAAGCGGGCGGAGGGAGGGTATTTTAATCCGCTATATTATTATCTTACATTATTGTTTACTACAATTTTGGACTCCAAATCGTAGCTTATGCCTCCATTTTTGGAACAAGCTCGGAGAGATTGCTCCAATGAGGGCCCCTAAGCTATGCTTTCGTTAAAGGTAAAAAGTTATACTTTATTTTAAGTTTGAAAGAAAAAATGCAAGTGTCGTCCGTTATTCCCGTAAGATGAAGAGTAAAATGAAACAACAATCTCTGCCTCCGGCGGATGATCTGTCAGCCCCTTGCCCCCCCCCCCCCCCCCCCCAAAAAAAAAAAAAAAAAAAATCGCACTTCCAGTGGAAACTAGTTGCATAAATACACAGAACAACGCGCGTGTGAATGGGCTAATCGATATGGCACGAGTGTCATCGCGGAAGGATAAAACAAGAGGCCGCAGGCCTCGAATTTTATACTTCCGCGATGGCACAGGCGCCATATCGATTAACCCGTTCACACGCGTGTCGTTCTGTATTTATTACATGCCTTCACGTCTATAAAAACCGTTATTGGAAAGACACTGAGCAATTCATTTGACAACTATCACACAAAAAGAACACTGACATTTTATCGCCAACCAAATTTGCGATAGGAACCCGTGTTACTGTTTCGTCCCCTGAGTTCCAAGGTGTTTTGTGTGCCTACTGGCACACAGAACACATTGTAACTCAGGGGACGATTTTCAGCTATTGCTAGCAATTCAAATTGTAATTGCGGTGCACGATTTGCAGAAAATTCCAGTGAAATTTCGCTTCTATTTATAAATAGTCCGCTAACGATTTTCTTTCCGCAGAATTTCATTTTCCTCGTGGTTTAGTGTTGCTGTAGATGGGTATTTCATAGAACAACAAAAATAGATTCAGTTATATTTCTCATGGGCCCAAAATGGGGTTGGGATACTGTGCCCTCGCACTCTGGATCCACCATAGTAAAGCGGTCATCAAATTATACATTGTATGTGTTATCACTGAAATCAAAATTGGCAGGATAACTGAAAGTATAAGATTTTTTCAAAGCTCCAAATAGATCACTTCTCAATTAAAATATTTCAGACACTGACCGAAAACATCACTGAAGTGTTATTTGAATGACTAACTTCACCATCTCTAGGTTACTGGTATATATATTTGAAATTACTAACTTTATCAAGATGTGTAGTTCCGTGTTCATACTTCGTGTACTTGGTTTTCCTGAAAATATATTTACTTGACACATAAGTTTTAACCTTTTACCCAATTTAACGGCCAAAACCGGCCAGCGCTATTCTCAAAAATCGCCAATTAATTTTCATTTTTTGTCTCAAAAACATAGGTTATGACTCCTCGTTGGAACGAGATCGTTGAGCTCGTTCCAATGAGGGGTCATAACCTATGTTTTTGAGACAAAAAATGAAAAAAATTAGTTATTCTAGAATTTTTTTAAAAAAAAGCAAGTGTCGTCTGCTTTTCATGTTAGGTAAAGGGTTAAAGTAAAGTTTAAAGTAAATGTGGCACAAGTTTCAGCAGGAAATATATGCTATCGGCCTTTTTTCTAGTGCTCAAATAGATTTTTAGGAATTTCTCTGAAGACTCTAACAAAGTAACTCAGTGGAAAATAGCCATTAGCAGTATAGCACGTTTGAATCGTCACCCATTAATGAGAGCTTTGTCGGAGCCGACACGAGATGGCTCCAGCAGAGTTCCGGGTTTGCTCCGGCAAAGCTACGGATGATGTTATATGACTCAAGTTGAATGATGCCGAAAAACGAACTGTAGCACCTCCAATATTGGTTTCGATAGCAGAATTGAAATAAATTTCCATGAAAGCTAAGTGGGAGGCCAAAATAATTTTTAAATGCTTTCAAATGCTTTTATAACTTATGAGAATTCGAAAAAAACACGTTTTTGTTCGCTCGTCGCTCCATTTCAACAAAAATGATCGTCCAATTAGGACACATATACTATTCAAAAACGTAGGGGATATCCAAACTGATGTTGATATTTTTGGAAAATGGTATTGGATACGAGCGATTGGACACGTCAATATGTTACCAAGTTTAGGGTGGATCATGAATGTCACCGGCCCACGAAAACTTGGTGCAGGTTTTTCGCACGAGCGCGGCGTTAATGTCTGTGGTGTACGTTTTTAAATTTACGTTTGTACTGGTTGGGCTTTTTCGGAGGTCTCATCGTTCTTGTCTTGGAATAAACTCGTTCATCAATAGTTTCTGGTCGAAACGTAACTTTTGAGGTATGCGAAGACTGACACGTGACGAACGTTTACGTGCCGTTGGCATGTTGGAAGCTGGCAACAGTCAGACTGCTGAGGCTCAAATTCTCAACATTACTCAATCGGCGATTAGCAGGTTGTGGTCACTCTGCCGTCAGTCAAACAGGCAATGTTGATGACAGACGTCGGTCAGGTCGTCCAAGGGCGACAGCTGCTAACCAGGATCGTTTCATCCGAACCACAGCACTACGTAACCGCCATCAAAGTGCCTCAGAAATTGGACAGCAGCTGCTCCGAGCGACAGATGTGCAAGTCAGTAATCAGACTATCCGAAATCGCCTATACACCTGGAATTTGTACACTCGACGACCTCGAATAATTCCACGTTTGACTGAACGTCACATCGCAGCAAGGCGTAATTGGTGTGGAGCACGACAGCGCACCACTTTTGTTGCAAAATCACCCATTTTTGTTACAAAATGAGCTCACTACTTTTGTTACAACATTTAACCACTTTTGATACAGCTCACCACTTTTGTTACAAAACCAACCATTTTTGTTACAAAATGAGCTCACCACTTTTGTTATAATACCCACCCGTTTTTGTTACAAAAAACCCATGCTCACCACTTTTGTTACAACATCGCCAGCTTTTGTTACATTTTTTGTCAGTGTGAAAAATAAAGTAATCCGCGACTTTCAATCATGATTATTAAAACCTAACCCTTGTCGCGCATGCCCGGTAGTAACGTAATCACCGGCGTATTATTGGGGAATATAGTAAACTGCCACCTTGCGGAGTTATTGTCTTGGTGATATGTGGTGTATCGCATGCGCACACGTATACCTAAGGTGGCATGCGCCGACCGGCGCCAATTTTATGAGATACAAAAACCTTTGACCACGGGCACAGCATTTTATTATTGTTGTTTCTTGGAAGGGGTTTTTTGACCGCGTCTTCTACAATGGGGTATCTTTTTACCTAGCTGGGTGAGCTTCCCAAATTTTCCCGCTTTTTGTACCCATAAAATTGACGAATTTGAGCAGTGTTTTCCCAGTTTTCTAATATATTCCGTATTTAACACTATGCTTATTACTGCGTTATACCATATAACTTATAAACAACTCCGCAGCGATATGCCACACTCCATTGATTACTTTTACCACAGTAGAAATCCCGAAAATAGACCCACAGTGCCTAATTTTGTGCGAATTTCATTTAACTGCCACCTTATTGCCCTATGTCGAGTAAGAATGTAGTTTGCCTAGGCCCACCCCACCGGCCCAACCCTCCCCACACTCCTATCAGAATGTCTTTCAAAATTACATACAAGCCAGGAAAATCGAAGGACGTTCTAGGCACTCGTTATGTACAAAACGTAACGTATGGTAACTCATGGCATTATCCCTCGTATTTAAACGTATCCGAGCTTGAACGTTTTGACTAAGATATGGTCGCTGACTGCCTTTATTTGTGGGTGTGGGGCGTATAGCAACGTTTTAGGGATCCCATGTCCCTAGGATGAGCAAGCACTCGAAGCAACGCCATGGAAAACAACACACACTTGCACACGCCATTCAACCCCCATACATAGACAATGCCCTACACAATAATACGTCATCATTCATAACCCTCCATCTCTCCTTCCACCATATACCACCAACACATAAGCCTATGCTTCAAAGAAACTAACCTAATATGGGTATTTTGTAATCAAGGTAAACTCTGATAAAATATGTAAATGTCATAGGCGTACAGCCACACGTTTTGTTGCTGTGTTACCCAGGCAAAATTAACTCTGTGCATCTTTACATGATCCTTTCATAATTCCAACAAACTCGCCTCCCCAAACACAGGGCCTGAAACTTTCGACCCCCCCCCCCCCCCATACTCTCTCGTATGCCTTTTTAACATCCAAAAAGGCTATAAACATTTTTTACTTTTTGGCTTTCGCAGATTCTATCATATGGGATAGCATGAAAAGATGGTCAGTGACTCTCCTTCCCTTCCTGAAGCCATTCTGAATCTCTCCCAAAAAGCCCGTCGCTTCGATCATCTCCTATAATCTCCCATACAGAACTTTTACATAAAACTTTTCAAAGTTGCTACTGAAAGAAGTCCACCGATAATTATCCAAAACGTCCTTTTTTCCATTTTTGTGTATACAGTACGTGGAGAGTGTATTATCACTAAATCACCCGCAGAGTGGAGATTCCACCCAAGCAATAATTGCGAATTTGTTGCAAAGCACAACCAGCACCAGCAATGTTTCGGCCATGGACCTCCGGGTTAAACCCGGAGGTCCATTGGCTGAAACATTGCTTGTGTTTTTTGACGATATGAATAAAATTTGAAAGTTATAGCTTGGGTGATAACTCCACTCCGCGGGTGATTTACTTACAATCCACTCTCCACGTACTGTAAATCGATTTCTCTCCACTCGTTATAGATAGATAATACTTTATTTTACGACATGAGCATTGTATACAAAATAGACATTTCTGAGTACAAAGTTTTAATAACAGAATTCTTTCTGCACATATCGTAGGGAGATGACATAGCCAGATTGGCTGTCTACCTGTCATCCCCCACAAAAAAACATATGTTCCTGCTTCAACACTGCGAATGGACTAAGGACCAGGGACACCGCAGCCCAGCGTCTGAGAACACTCCAGGTGATGTCGCTCACCCATGGACTTGGTGGTTCATCACGGTAGATTTATTTGAAGACGAGATAATCAGGTATTATCCAATAGTCTAATAGTCAGTTAATCTACTGATCAAACTGACTATTCAACCAACTACTGAAACAACCAACCAATCTTTCAATTATTTTATTTGTTAATTCATTTAGTTACCCATTTGGTTTTTAAGTTTTTATTCAATTATTTATTGTGTGTTTAAGTCACCTTCAGCATTTATTGCCATGTCCTGCGATTAATATATGTATAAAGTCTTAAATCTGCGCTTATACCAATATTATCCGAGCGCTAATAAAATAACCCTCGGGCAACACCAGCATAATCGGAAGAGTGCGATTCCTTACTCCTGTTGAACTGAATTGTCCGATACTATTCTTGAGTTTGCCTCGTTGATAAAGGTCATAATTAATGTGTAAAGGTGCGAACTTATTCATAGATTTACGTGCGTTATGCTACTTGAGCTTTGTTTAGACACAGCAACCTGGACAACACGGGTTACTACATTGGGTACTGTCAGCATACAGAGACAAAAGTTTTATTGTTAGATTCTCTTTGAACTTGATTCTATTATTTAGATTTTGTAGATCCATGTTCAAATTGTTCCATATTTTAGGGAATGCAAATAAAGGTAACTTATTTAGGGATTTTGTGCAAGTACTGTTTACACGAATTTGTCCCACTTGACTCGTGTTCATACGAGATGTATTTTCTAAAATACTAAAATAGTCATTAAATGACATTGGGAGATTGCCACGTTTCTAATCAAATATGAAAAGGCAAGTTTGTAATTTGAACAGGTCAGTAACTTTTAGAATCCTGTCCTTTAAAAATAGTCGGTCAGTGTGCGAGTTATATTTTTTGTTATTTATATTTCGTATGGAACGTTTCTGCAATTTCAACAATTTATTAACTGCCCTCGAAGTGCCCCATATATGAATACCATATACCAAATGGCAGTGGACTATAGAATAATATAACATTTTCAAGGCCTGGTGTGGTAGTATTTTTTTTACCTTGTTCAAGGCATAATTTGCCCATCTTAACAAATTGTAGAGATGTGCGCTTGGTATGTTAGGTTTTCCTCAATACTTATACCTAAAAAATTCAAAGATTTCTCATCTTGATTTGACCCTACTCGTACATTATTTGGTCATTAATGAAGATATCTGGATACTTGCATCTTCTCTTACTAGGAGTGGGATCCAAAAGAATATATTTGGTTTTACGTGCATTTAGAACTAGCTGACTTGCTGAGCACCATTCATATAAGTTTTTCAATTCATTATTAAATCTAGTGCCCAGGAGATCAACATTAGAGTCGGAATCATAGACTGTTGTGTCATCTGCAAATGATAACAGATTTAATGATGTTGAAGAACAAATATCATTAATATATAGGAGAAATAGGGTAGGTCCGAGTATAGAACCCTGAGGAACACCACACTTTATTTCCATTGGATCGGATTTTTGATCACCGTATTGAACCCTGTCCGTCAGATAACTTTTGAACCAGTTGTTGCTGATGCCTCTAAAGCCATATTTGTCTAGTTTAGTGAGCAAGATGTCGTGATTGATTGTATCAAAAGCCTTAGAGAGATCCAGGAATATAGCCCTTGTTTTATTATTACCTTCAGTATTATTTTCCCATCCTGTATGTTTGAGGAGTTGCGTTATTGGGTCTATAGTAGAGTGATATTTTCTAAATCCATATTGGTGTTGGTATAACATGCCAAATTTATCAAGATAACTTGTGATTCTATTCAACATGAGTTTTTCTAGTACTTTAGAAAAGACTGGTAGAACACTGATGGGCCTATAATTATTAAATTTCTGATCATCACCCCTTTTGAAAATTGGAATTACTTTTGCAATTTTCATCCTATTTTGGTTGGGACATTCCCATGGACGAACGAGTCGCCAATGATATGCGACAGCGGTATTGCCGTTATGTTAATTATTTTTTTAAGAAGGCTTGTCGTCATACCATCGCGTTCATCACTATTTTTGGACTTCATTGAACTTGTGACATTTATTACCTCTTGTGGTGATGTTGGAGTTATAAAAAAATTATGTGGAGAATTATTTTTCATGTAGTCAAGAAAATTTTTTTGAGGTTTCTTTATTTGTTCACTCGTGCGCTCTCCAATATGGACTAAAAAGCTATTGAACTCTTGGGCTATTTCAGCAGGTTCCCTTATTTCTTTACCATCTTCTTTTACAAAAGAGTAACGTAATCCTGACACTCGTTTTGTTTTGTGAATGGCTTCATTTAAGATTGTCCATGTTTTCCTCAGATTAGTTTTATTTTCTCATAAGATATTTTTATAATACATAGCTTTAGTTTGTCTTTTTATTTTATTGAATATTCTACAATAATTTTGGTAATTTGCAATATTCTGTTCTGTAGGACATTTTAGTTTTTTGTTATAAAATTTGGATTTAGTGTGTGATGAGATTGATAGCCCTTTGGTCATCCATGGGTTTTGCTTGACTAATCCCTTTTTAATGGGATGCGTTTTATCGGAAAAGCGTTTTCAAGGGCTGTGGAAATAATGGCTGAAAAAGTGTCATAGGCTAAATTTGGACAGTCTGTCTCCAAGACCGTTGAAAAGTCTGTTTGAGACAAAATTGTTTCGAAGGTTGCTATGATATCTGCATCTATCTTGCGCTTTTCGATGTATGACGAAAGTTCTTTAGTCACGTTATGAGTTTCGACATAGAAAATTCTGAAGTGGTCAGAGACATCTGTAATGATTATACCAGAAAAACAATTGGATGATATGTTATTTGTGAAGATATGATCAATTACTGTTGTAGAATGACTAGTTACTCTCGTTGGTTTGGTGATAAAAGGTAAAAAAAAACCCTGGCTGAACATAATATCTATGTGGTTATCCGTATTAGTGTGTACTCCTGATTTCAGAAGATCAATGTTGAAATCTCCTATGATATAGGATTTTTTATTTTCATGATTTATCATATCCATTAATTCGGTTAGTTTTGACAGAAAGAAGTCAATATCTGATTTCGGTGGTGTATTAGGTCTGTATATTACTCCTATTAATTTAATGGATTTCTTTATTTTAATTTCAATGAAGAGGGATTCGAAGACATGTGAAATGAACACAGAAAGGTCTTCTCGTATTTGGAAATCCATGCGTTCTTTAATGAAAATTCCAACACCACCTCGACCATCATCTCCATCGGGTCTTATATTCTTAATAAGGAGGTGGTACCCGTTAATTGTGTATGATGAGTTTGGGAGAATTTGGAATATCTCTGTTAGTGCTATCACATCAAATGTATTACAAGATCCCTGGACCTCTTTTGTGACCTCTTGTTTGTCTATTGGTAACTTGAATAGGACCGTTAGCGTTTTACAGATTTCCTCTCCCCCATGTTTGAGGAACTCGTTAGGATTTCGTCCACCCCTCCCGATTTTCCGTTCCTTAATTTTGAGACCACTTTTCTTACCTCATCGGCTTTAATGTCGCTGCACACGAAGTTCGATACATTTTCCTCGATCTCATTCTGGCGCTCCGATGGGTTTCCCATGCCCCATCGCTTATCGTTTACCTTTTCCAAGTGCTTGATTAGTTCTGATGCGATTTGGTCTTGATCGTCTGTATTTCTACACCCTGCTTTAATACTCTGTGGATTACTTCCTTTGTTTCGTTTTTTCACCCAATTTCAAAATACGTTTGAACTCGCCCCTTCTGTCATTTTTTCGTCCTTCTTAGATTGCTGTTTATTTACTTTCCGAATATCGTCTTTAATCTTATTTACTTTATTTCGTGCTTGTTAGTATTCTTCCTTTAGTATCCAATTCTATCGGTAAAAGGGAACAGAAATGACGAAACATTCAAGAGAGTTCTCTACAAAGTAAAAAGACGCATCATCCAAGAAGACGAGGTCCAAAAAGCCCACGAAAGCAATAGCAGTTCCATTGCCCTAAAAGTTAGAATTTTCCAAAATAGGCATCTTCATAACTCGTCTGCGCATGGATATGACGTTACTATCGGGCATATGCATCGCAGCAAGGGTTAGGTTTTGATAATCACGATTGAACTCACGTCTCCAACTACACGCGTTTTGTAACAAAAAAGGTGGGTGTTGTAAAAAGATACCCCGTTGTAGAAGACGACGTGGTAAAAAAAACCTCCCAAAACAACAATAATAGAATGCTGTGCCCATGGTCCAAGATTTTGGAATCTTTTTTAAAATTGGCGCCGGTCGGCGCGTACCAACTTAGTTATACGTGTGCGCATGCGCACTATACATCACATATCACCAAGACGATGACGTCGCAAAGTTGCAGGTAACTATATTATCCAATAATACCCCAGTTGTGACGTTACTTCCGGGCATGCGCGACAGGGATTAGGTTTTGATAATCATGATTAAAAGTCACGTCTCCCACTACTTGAGGATTAGTTTATTTTTCACACTGACAAAAATTGTAACAAAAGCTGGCGATGTTGTAACAAAAGTGGTGAGCAAGGTTGTTTGTAACAAAGATGGGTGAGTGTTTTTACAAAAGTGGTGAGCTCATTTTCTAACATAAATGGTTTATTTTGTAACAAAAGTGGTAAGCTGCAACAAAAGTGTTTCAGAGTTGCAACAAAAGTGGAAATCTGTAAAAAAAAATGCTTGTTGTAACAAAAGTGGTTGCAACAAACGTGTCACCACGTCCACTGCATATCGTGGTGACAAAGGGAAGTCAGGAACTAGGGCCATGTGAATCACATATTTTCGATTCGAATTTAATCTCGAATCGAATCGAGTCTATTATTCGAAATCGAATCGAATCTCGAATCGAATACAGGCGTCTTGAAGTGCCGACCGATAAAATAATCCAAGTACATCATCAAGGCATGCCTTCGTCGAAGGCACGCCTTAATTTGTAGTTGGAATATTACCCAGTAAGGATTATTGTTCCAAAACAGAAACGGGGTCGAGAATTCTGCGCTGAGCACTACACAGGGCTAGTCGCTAGAATCTGTGAGCTCATAGTCGATACTGCTTTGCAACTTTAAATTTGCTTTCATCAGTGGTAGTGACTAGTGAAACTAGTATTAGTGCGGATGGTGGCATGGGTACAGATGGTTTTTTATGTTAATATAGCGGACATTACACTCTGTCTTTATTTTCAACAAGAATTATGTACAAAATTTCTATTTCAACTATACGTCTTGTGAGACGACTAAGATGACTGATACCAAGGGATCTTCCAGTGAAAAGATTCGAAAGAAAACGAATCGGACAGCCGATTTTGTATCGAACCGAATACCAACTTACGATTCGAAATCGAATCGAATCTCGAAGCTTCGCAGGGCCCTATCACGAACGTTATGATTTAGCTGATTCGATTCGAAAAAAAATCGATTCCCGAATCTGTTCTACAATTCGATTCGAGAATCGACTCGAAGTCAAATTTTCGATTTACAGTGCCCCCTGTTAGCCATACCTGGATATAACCTTGAAAATTTCTTGTTTTCAAAGGCCAGTGTTTACGTCAAACTCACTTTGCCATGAATAATTAATTCGCTAATGGATGTTTTTAAATGATCTATGGTTCATAGATTCAAAATTTGTAACTTTTCATTCCAAGTTGATGAAAAATTCGATTTTTGAGTACACGGTAAATCAAATTTCCTCCATCACTGTCCTTAACACAAGCATTTACTTTGGTTTAATTTTACGCAGTGAATGCGATGCCAAGTCTTTTGTCAATAATTGGATACGTTATGATACACAAAACATTTGAAACATAAAATTTGTTATCATGAT
The DNA here is from genome assembly GCA_031216915.1 of Pictodentalium vernedei. Classification (NCBI taxonomy): domain Eukaryota; kingdom Metazoa; phylum Mollusca; class Scaphopoda; order Dentaliida; family Dentaliidae; genus Pictodentalium; species Pictodentalium vernedei. The sequence goes on along the minus strand of CM062296.1, from coordinate 391,289,984 downwards.
GATGCATATATTAACTGTTACATTAATTATACCATTTCGATGAATGTGCCTATGACGTCAGAGGCGGCGGAAACACGTTGCAAGTTGGGGTGTTTTAAATAGGGAGGGGATGAATGTCCGCTTTAGACAAATGAGGCAGTGGACGGGTTTTCTCAGGTAAATTTTATCGTAGTAAATGGCATGCAACATCGCATTTTATTTGCAAATAGCAACGACTCGCTAAAACGAGTTTGTCACAATTTGTAACATCCGATTTCACTTTATAATCCGAAGAGGGATTCCACGAGAATATGGAACATAATATGGGCGCATATGCTCATAATGCAAGGTCGTAACCGGAGCATTTGACATTAACTCATTGAGTGGCACATGAGGTACATAGACAGAACGCGATGTTATTATTATTATAATTATGTAAAACACCCACCGATTCAAACACACATCGCGTTCTGTGTTTATTACACAACCCATGCATTAAAATTCATTTAAATAAACAAATTTTAATTCCGATGTTTAAACCCAAAGGTGAAGAGTCTGTTTGTTTTGACAAAAGGAACGATAAAAAATCAAAATAACCTTTTCGGAACCAGTGTTTTTGAAATTCGTATCGCTGTTTCTCTTCGGCTGGTGCCCATTCACGCCTAACCATTTTGTGGAAATTACTGTTGGTAAAAATATAAGTACAAATTTGTGCAGATTTGCAAAACAGCTGGGAGAAACACCTGGGAGAAACATTTTTAAAAGAAGTTCGAAGCATGTCAAGATGTACGAAGATTTACCGAAATGAAGTTGACCAATTTAGATATAACGGATCCACAAAACGAGAAGGCCACAGGACTGGGTTAATGTTCTGGGTGGAAATGATTGGGTTTTTGTTTTTAAATATTATCTCATTTTTGGTTAACTAATTTTTTGTGAACCGACTTTATTTTGCTTTGGACATTTTCATTTTCACACTATGCAACAGACTGTCGATAATTGTATAACGAAATTTAGAAACTTTTCGAAGCGTAACTAATGGGAAAGGAACTAGTATGAACGCTGCTGTGAAAAAAGTTCCGTTTTGTACATCACACATTGAATACAGAATCATTTATGTCATGGCGGCTATTCCGTTAAATACAAGAGTTTAAAGTTGAATGGATGTGTAATAAAAGTGAATATGTACTTTTATCTAGTACAGTTGAAACTAGACGTTTTGTGACTGTATCGTACATTTTTTTAAAGTAATGGTGAACTGAGTAAGTGCCCTTTTGTACCCGTCAAACTGCATCGTTAGCGTAACTCAGTTCCTACTGAAAAACAGCGTGCCCAACTTTGTACAATTCTATACTAGTAAATATAGACCATTAACATCATTCCTGACCTCTGCTGGGATACATGTACATGTAATGACGTAAATTGATATTAAAATTCGACTGCATATACAGAATGAAGAGATTAGATTACTACTTAATCGCAGCGCCATATATTCCCCACTGGAAAAGTATTTATAATTGCCCACAACAGCACAAAAACACTTGTAAATTTTTATCACATGGGCTGCAGGGTGCAACCCGGTGGACCATGTGGCGAAAGTTTGCAAGTGTTTCTTGTGTTTTGTCCGCAGAAGTTGTAAATAATTACTAAGTGAAAACTCTATCCCACAGAGATTTGGTAGTAATCCACCCTCCACATATTTTAGTCTCAACTTCATTCCGTTTGAACGGTTCAGTTCGTGATTTCACTGCCGAACAGCGCATTATATTTTTTATTGCACAGAGCAAACGCCATTGTGCATTTCAGCCTACTTCATTCTTCTGCAGTAAGGAGCGTATTAACTAACGAGCATTTTCTGCGCTAATTGTGCCAGGACTTCTAGTTTCAACTGTAATAACAATAAATGGCAGCAATAAAATCTCAAAGGGCTTCAAGAAATTAATTAGTCTACCTAAAACGCGGTAACTTTCGTAATGGACGATGCAATTTTGCAAAAGCAGAAATTAAAATTAAAAAGTTCAATTCGTTCGTACTGAAAAACTTTGCTTCCAATATGAACACTCTTCGCTAAGTTCATATGATGATACTTAAGTAGTAACAGTCAAGACCGTTATAATTAAACTTTTTTTCGGTTCATGCGTTTTCAGATAAAACGATTGGCTTATACGATTCTGTTTTTTTCTTTTCATAACTCAATGAACCGAAAAAAACACAGTTAGGTCCGCCCCCAGCCACGCCCCTAAAATACCAGTCTTCGGAGTTGCAACATGGTGTCAAATCAATAGAAGTTAGAACACTGGCACGTTCTAAATCTGAAAAAGAAAAATAAATTTATATTACTAATTTATCACCATGAAATTATTTATAAAATATTTAAATGACCGTGGTGGGTCAATTTTTCTTTTTCTTCACAGCTGTATTTATTTGACATTTCAATTTTTACGCACACTTGGTGATCGTCTGCGTTCATCGTTTTACCCAAATCGATTGTAAACAATGGCTGGTCACGACGAATACGGCAATTTTGACATTGAATTCAACTAATTTCATGTTATCTGACTTTATATCTAACTCCACTTTTACAAACTGTGTTTTTCAGTTCTCGGGAAACGGTCAAAACCAAGATACAATGTAATACTGATGGCCTACTTCCACCTACCACGGAATGTAACTTTTACGTGAAGTGAACAGTTGAATGAAATTTGAGGGAGGCGTGGCTTATGACGTTTTCTTTGTATTACGTAATTCATTGGTCAATAAAAAAATTAATGACATAAGTGCATTTGACTTGGAAAGTGTGTCAATTGCTACCTGCATTTCAATAATATGCGCCCTCTTTTATGCCAGAAAAATAATTTGTCTTCCAGTTTTAGTTTTTAAGTCTTTGTTCGCTGAAGTAGAGAACGACTAACACTATTTATTTATTTGGGTCGCGAACGTTTAATTATAAGGAATGATCGTTTCTTTTTGTCTATTTCTTGAGTTATGAATCCCAAAAAACAAAGTCCAAACTGTGTAAATGGGCTACGCCCATTTACCCAGTTTGGACTTTGTTTTTTGGGGTTCATAACTCAAGAAATAGACAAAAGGAAACGATCATTCCTTAAATATTTACGGTAGAAGCACACTAGAGATGGGGAAAATACCCCCAAAAAACCGGACCGATACCGATATCATGTCGATACCGAAAAATCGAACCGAACCAATCGTTGAATACCGAAATCGTCTGATTTTTTAAATTTTCCTACATTCGCTATTTTAAGTCCGTGTTGAGGTTTGATAACAGATGGAAGGTTCATTTTCATGAAAGAAGTGACTGATTTTATTTTCAGTTTTGTTAACCCTTAAAGGACTGGGAAACTGTCCTGAATTCCCATTCGACTACAACATGTACATATCCAATTACTTAGCAGTGATTTCTGGTCACGTCTTGGCAAATCTCATTCAAGTAAGGTACTGAATACTGAACCGATACCGAGGTGTACCTCCAACACCCCCCCCCCGCCCCAACTACAAATACCGAAACCGATACCGAACTGAAAAAACCGCCCATGTTTAAAGTTCACTCTAAAATCAGCTGTGTTGAAAATTAACCCAAATCAATTGGGTTGAGTGAATATGAACCCAATTTAGTTTCTATTCACCCAACCCAGTGACCTTGCTGGTGTCAAATGATGTGTTTCACAAAATATACTTGGCATTCAGAAAATACTTTGACGACACAGTTGACGAACGCTGAGTACGATATGTACGCAACCTCCTACGCTTCGAAAAATATTGTTAAATAATTTTATATGAAATGGATTTTTATATCCGCCGACTAACAGTGATTGCTTACATAATAATAGACATTTAGCAAGTCGATTTTTCATTCAGATTGTGGAAAGTCGAAAGATTTGAGAAAAAAATGTGCGTATTCTGTCTGCATGTTATCCGCTCGACGCACCAACTTGGAACGATATTCTCTTTTTGTATTTATTCAACCCAATTGATTTGGGTTGATATTTTACCCAACTGATTTTAGAAAAACATGGCCTCCGGCGGCAATCTTAGATTTGGCATATAAATTGTCAACAATTCCATTGGCACACCCAACAGGCCACATCTCTCGACAGATCTTCATCAGCTTGCATATGTAGCGTTGGTGTGATGTCTAGATGGGAGATATAGAATTTTTCGAAATTTCGTTGAAAAACATGGCTGCCATCAACCATCTTGGATTTGGCACATCAATATTTTCATTAGTACACTCTACAGCTCGCATCCCTCACCCATTCTTTTTCAGATTTCATATGTAGCTTTGGTGTGATGTGTTTTTCTGTAGAAACGTGATTAAATGAGTTGGCATTACTGGTGCTTTCTATTTATTCTCGTCCCATCTTGGACAAGTTGAGCTGCAGTGTCATTGACACTTTCATCTTGCTACCAATTATTTTGAGTTCAAGAGAGGTATTTACCGATTTCGTGTATAATACGATGACAGAGTTTGTACTTGGAACTATTTGAACGAATAGTAATGAAATTCCAATTTTCGTACATTTTATTTACTTTTCCACAATTTTCACCCAGAAATTACACCTTTTCTTGTGGTCAGTAACTGGGATTTCAAGTATAATATTGTACACGGTTATTTTGATCTAAGTACCACGGAAATGATTGTTGTTTGAACTCTTGTAATGAATACTGAGCAAATTGCAATTTTCGCTGATTTTATTGAATTTTTAACGTTTTCATCCCAAAGTAACCATTCTAGCGCAATGGGATTAATGTGAATTTTTCATATGTTATTTTCCATACTCATTCCTGAACCAAAACAATACAAACATTTGAATGGCAATTTCTTGGCGGTTGGGGAATATTTTGTCTATTTTTATTTTCTCCGGAAGAAATGTCTTCAAAAACATAATTTCCCGTTGTGGGATTTTGGGGGATTTTTAGTATGTTGTTTTTTAGACATATATGCTTCGTTTAAAAGCAAATTGTATAGCAATTTCTTGTGGGTTAAGTATCAGATTGATTGGATTACTTTTATTAGCTCTTGGTTGCAAGACAATTGAAGGCAGTAACCACGAATATATGAAAATGATAAGTGCATTTTTAATGTCCCCAGTTGGCTTGTATATATATGAAGATCGATGGAGTTGACAATAGGGCTCCGCGAATCACGATATTTCCCTTGAATGGAATCGCGAATAGAATCAGGAAAAATATTCGAAACCGAATCGAATCTCGAATCGAATACACATTCCAATTGTTACGATACAACGGCTGTCTTACTAGTGCTGTCTACCCCCCCCCCCCCCCCCCCCCACACACACACTGAATGTGTAACATACGTGTGCCCCGGGTGAGATAGCAGGGAGATACAGATGTATCCCACCCCGCCCACGTGACGTTATACATTTTTCTCCCCCACTGCATGTGTAACATACGTGTGTCCCGGGTGAGACAGCAAGGGGAGACAGATGTATCCCACCCCACCCACGTGACGTTATACATTTCTAAAGTTATTATGACGTTATACATATCGTATCAGTTTCTTGCTACCAACTAATTCATATTGACGTCATCAGAATGCCGTGTGATCATAATAGTCCCACGTGAACCAACTATTAATATCCGTACTGATTCATCTATTTCGAACCAACGACCCCTAAGTACAAGTAGATAGACCTATCACTTGTTTCTGAAAAATTGAGCAATTTATACATATACAGAACCGCACATACTTTTGAATGGGTTAAGAATTATCACACGAGATTGCTTTGGTCCAGGATATCACGAGAGCCTTTATTTATTTAGTTATCGCACGAGATTGCTTTGGGCCAGGATATCACTCGAGCCGAAGGCTCGAGTGATATCCTGGGCCAAACCAATCGAGTGCGATAATTCTTAACCCATTCAAACGCATGCGCGGTTCTGTACTTATCACACACCTCCCATGTAACAACCAGTCTACACGAAAATTGAACTAAAATCACCTTTCAGCTGGATAATTGCTGCGTTTCCTTCGTTGCCAACAGGACACCACTGTTAGTTGGCGGGGTACCAACCCTAATTTACTTTTTAATTTTTACGGCATTCAATTGGTCGAAACCAATTGACACCGATCAGTGTCACGGTCACGATGATCAAACTTCAAATTTTGACTAAACTGTGGGGAATAACACATCAAAAAGTGTTTAAATAGCTAATATGTTTAGCAGACTCCATTCTTATATGACCAGTTGTGGAAAGTATTTGTCAAGGAACAAGAAGTCAGAATGTTATTTTAATTTTGTAAATTTTAAACTCGAATCTGATTGTTTAAATATCCCTGGTAAACAAATCTAAATAAGAAACTTGGAATTTCCAAGCGATCTCGATCCGGTGCATTCGACAAATAACTGATGTAATTTGTTCAGACGGGTTCCTTGTCTGTTTACGTTGGAAACGAAATCGAACGTGTTCTGCATCACCACATGTGCGATACAACTTTATTTTTATCGTACAGGCAGAACAGTGGAAATCCCGTGTTTTACATTAATAAGAGTGTGATAAATATGGAAACCAAAGGTATTCTCCACAGAAATACCAGCTTGGGCCAGTGTATGTGCGATCTGCTACGTACTTTCATTAATTTCGGATCCAAAAAGGAAGGGGTCCCTGGCACATTGACATTAAATTACTCGAAGCTTTGAATAATTCACTACCAAAACGAGATTTGACATTTTAATATTCTAGTGCTGACAGCTCAACCAGTGGTTATCTTAGCAACGGACTAGATTCAAACGAGAACTGACCAGGTATCACCCCAAGGTGGACTAAGGAAAAGCCATATATCGTGCCTTGTGTGAAACAAGACACCATCGAGAATACGTTAACATTGCGGATGGCGCCTTGTTCCACTCAAGGGATGGTGTATGTACAAACTGGACGAAACTGCAGGATCTGGAGTCATCTTAAGAAAGTCGACGCTAAAGAAATGAAAGATATCCAACACTCTCCGGGATTCAGTTTTTTTCGAATGATTAAGTGGTTTCGAATCCAATCAGTGAAAGGAATCTGGAACGTTCGCCGGGTCCCAGTCTATAAGCATTCGACCCTAGCTGGATTGGTGGCAGAGGCAAAAATGGCTGTTATATGAAATTCTGAACCTCATCCATTTAAATCGATCGGAGCATCGGCAAACCTCGGTGCAGATCGATTTTAGTGAACTCGGTTCGGAAATTATTTATTTATTTATTTATTTATTTTTATTTATTTATTTAGCAGTGGGTTATACCCAATTGAACCTGTGAACCTGTGATATGAAATTTTGAACCTCGTTCACTTAAATCGTTCTGAGCCTCCGCAAACCTCGGCTCAAATCGATTTTAGTGAACTCGGTTATGAAATTTATTTATTTATTTATTTATTTATTTATTTATTTATTTATTTATTTATTAGCATCGGTTTGTGATCAAATGAATCTCAGAAATGTGTTATGTGTTAGTTTGATTGCAACAATAAATTTGAAAGAATGAAATGATGTTTACTCTCTTAAAAGTTTCAACGAAGGGCTGCAGACAAAAAGTGTTTATCTGTTTTGCATTAAATTTCATGAATAATGCCCGTCGCCTGCACTAAATTGTTTATTCTCTGTGCATAGCTCTACCTTACAAAAGAGTAATAAACACAGACGTGTCAATACGCTCATTTGAAACGCATAACAAAATCAATACAACCTAGTCTTGCAGATCTATTGCAACACTATTAATTACTAACATTACACACAAAAGAGGCGACTGTTGTGTTGGGAACCATACGTATTTCAAAGTTTCATAGTAGAACAAGTAAGCTAACCCGTTTAACCCTCTGCACTCTGATGTCAAAATGGCAAAGTTTTTAGCAACAAATATTTCCCATAATGTAGTTTGATATGTAACCAAATATATCTTGCTTGACAGAGCTCACTGAGCTCTGTCAAACAAGATGTAATTGATTAAAATCAGAGTTAAAAAAGAGAAAAACAGGGCGATTGGAGAAAATTCTATTGCATATCCAGTGTGCTAGGGGTTAATACCAACTATTGTCTCAAGCTATAATTTGTCTACACTCATTTCGGGCCATATTTTTATTGGGGTTTAAAAACACGTTCGGCAGCCAGGGACGCCTCGAGTCGGATAAAGGAAGCCGGAGTACCCGGAACGAACCACCACGCAGCGACAAGTAACGGCCAGACTCTCAAACGTACTAACTCCGAACAAGCAGGGTTAGCATTGGCTGAAGACAAGTACATCATCGACATGTAGTACGCTTTAGTACACATGCCCCCGTGTCCCCAAGTGGGCTATAGAGGTTAAGTGCCTTGCTGAATCCCCCCCCCCCCCCCTCCAGGCCGGGATCGAACCATGGACCTTCCGGTTTGAAGTCAGTGCTGTAATCACTGAGCCACCACGCTCCCTTTGAAGCTCACATGGGCAACAACTGTGGAGGGCTAGCTGAAGGTGTGTACGCAACCTCCTCCACTCCAAAAAATATTGTTAAATATGATATGGATTTGTATATCCGCCAATTAACACTGATTGTTCACATAATAATATGCATTTACCAGGTCGATTTTTCATGGAGATTGTGGTGAGTCGAATGATTTGAGAAAAAATAGGCGATTAACAATGGTATTCAGTTTGAAAGTAAGCAGGCATATTATTACCTATTGGTGTGTATCGCCACGTCAGCATCTAAGACTATATCGAGGCGAGAAGTAAGCAGATAACCCTTTACCCAACGTAACGGTAAAACCGGCCAGCGTTATTCACAAAAATTGCCATTCCTTATTTTTGTTCACTTTTTGCCATAAAACAAAGCTTATGACCACTCATTGGAACGAGCTCCATGTTTTGACGCAAAAAAAAAAAATTAAAAATGAGTTCTTCAATAATTTTGTTTGCAAGTGTCATCTGCTCTTCATGTTACGTGAAGAGTTAATGCTTTACAAACACGTCTTGCGGACGGGACTTACGACAATAATTTGTTAAAAATATTTTTTAAAAGTCACACCAAAACACGGACTGTGACATCTCAATGGAACGAGCTCGGAGAGCACGACCTAATGAAGGATGATAAGCTGTGTTTTCGAGGCAAAAAGTGAAATTGTTCAGTTATTTGGGAAATATTGTTGCAAATGTCGTCCACTAATCGAGTTTGCTGAACAGTTTATATGAAATAAATGTCCTCAGACACGGAAACTGAGATTAATTAATTCAATTCTACTTCTACAACCAAATCACCAATAATGCTACGATGTCGTTATGAACGTGTTGCGAGAGATATTTCATTGGTCGTGATTGCGTGATAATCATAAGCTATATTTTGGAAGCAGAAAATGAGAAAAATGATACGTTTGAATGGCAATATTGCGAAAAGCGCAGATCATATATGGCTTTTACATAATATGAAGGGTTAATTATAGTCAAATTCCGTTTTTGTTAGTAGCGAAGTTAGCCCACAGGCGTTAATCAAGCTCGAGAGAAGAGCTACAGCTCTTCTGTGTTAGGAAAATGTAGGATAATAAAAGATTTAATATACAATTTTTATTTCGTAAATTGGACTCATATTTTATGGACAGTTAAATTAAAGTCGAAATTACATGGAATTGTGCTTGCTGGCGATCAGAGTACAGAAGTACTTTGAGTACAGGAGTGGACGCCAGATGTTCTGTTGACAATACCAGGCATAACATTGCAGACCAATATTGTCAACTAACAATAAAATTGCAGGATTTGTTGATGGAAAGAATAATAACATTCTGCAGTAGTTTCTGGGATGTTATTGTTCGATTTATCACCAAATCATAACATGCACCTGGTGGAACATAACCAGATATCAGTTGATGCTGTGTTGCAAAATTGTGAATTCCACCAAAACATTCTGCCAGTTAACAGGCACCCGGCAGAATACTATTTTGTTGTAGAAATTCCATGGACTGCATACAGACTGACCGACAGTCTGCATGGCAGTACAAGATTCCAAAAATGGCAACTGCCACGTCAAGGGACTTTGCCAAAATTTTCTGCTGACAAGTAGTCGCGTGATTAGGTGTTGCATCAGAAAATTGGTGAACAAAAAGCACTGATTTCAGGGTGATGAGCCATGTTGTCTCCTGACTCAAGTCTTATACCTACGTAAAAAACTTTTGATAGATGCCGTCACTACTGTGTAGATCTAAGGTATGCGGGGGCGCGGTGGCGTTGCAGTAACTGGTTCTCGTCAGATCACCGAAGTCAAGCAATGTCGAGCCCGGTTAGTCCTTGGATGAATGACCGTGTGAGCTATCGATTCGGACTCACATGTTGTGTCCTTGGGCAAGGCACTTCACCCCGATTGTCCACATGGGGGCACGATGACGCCATTTATTAAGGCATACTGCACGTTGATAGTGCGCGTATCTTCAATCAATCAAACCCTGCCTCTGCTGCAGTGCGGAGTTACGATGTTGGGGAGCTGAAAGCTGCTCGTCGTTGCTTGATGGTTCTCTCCGGGTACTCTCGCTTCCTCCATCTGTAAAACTGTCACCGACACGATATGACCTTGGCTGTTAAAGTGTCGTTAAACCCTAATAAATAAATAAATAAATATCTAAGGTAAGAACTTTGCTAATTTTAATACTTTATGTAAACAGCCACAGAGAATGGCATTTTATTCATAACAGTTGTAGAATTAAATGTTAGATAATTTGAATCCAGAGTTTGTTACATTATTTCACAATTGGTGCACGACAAGATTCGTGAAGTTTCTGGAAGGTGAAAACTGTCTGGAACTTGCGTCCAATTTCGTCTGTAAGGGAAAACCAAAAAGCCACAGGCTTGTGGGACTTCGCAGTTCTATCAGTTAACACAACAACTAGTCCTAAGTTATGATCGTAGACCGATTGAGACATTAACCCTATTTCCGTCACAGACGTGCATTTAATTTGGTGCCATTGAGTGCAGATGCATTAAAATCAGTACCCGTAACCCTATACCAGTAGCGAACGACTGATCTGAGCTCTCTCCAAGAGCTAACAGAAGAAACAACAGTGCAAAGCATACAGGCAGTGCGCAGTGGTGGAGCAAAAGCATGTTGTGGTAGAAAAAATTCAACACAAACCATATTCCAGGAAGGAACAAACATGCAAAACATTCAGGAAGCGTGTAGTGGTGGAGCAAAAGTGTGTAGTGGTGGAAAAATTCAACGAAACTATAAGTGTAACATTTGATACTTTCATAATATATCAGCAGAGAAATGACTACCCCATTAACCCCAGCCCAAATAGAAGCCACAATTCAACAAAAGCTGAACAACGAGCTGATGCGATATCAAGTCAGTGACTTCAAAACATGCAACAGCAACTGAACAATGTGACTGTACATCACCAGCAGATGTTGAATGCTGAATGAGCTGCCTTTCGCGACAAAATCACAGCCCAAGAACAGCAGTTAGTGGAACTGCAAATGCAATAAATGCAAGTAGGTGGGGATGCTAAAAGTGAGGTTGGCAATGTGGACGAATCCGAAGCAACTGCAAAACTATCACACATGGATCAGTCCCTAGAGTTACATTGGGCTACAAGGATCTCACCAAGGATGCATACAGTAATCAGATAGATGGGGTATTGTTACAAAAGATATTGGCAGACTATTTTTGCGACACGTTATATGAATCAGACATGAGATTAAAATTGATCCGTGAAGAGGCAAGTGTAAAATACAAACATAAGGCCAGGGGATAGTCTCTGTGGTCAACCAGGGCATTTTAAACATGATTCCGGAGTTAAATCGCGAGACAAGTAAGGGCAGTAGAGATGCAGCCCCAATCAATCCCAACAACAGCAGCCACAATCAAATGGTGCAGGAAAGACTAGATTCAGTCCATGTACTTGCTTTCGATGTGGTCAGTTTGGGCACTATGCACCTTCATGCAGGGTTAACTTGAACCATTTAAATGAGTAACCTTGTAGGGTAAAGGGACAAGTCTCAACCAATACAGCAACTCTTAAGAAACGTGAAAATTGTAAGGAAGTTATACAAACCGCGATTCACAATTGCAAAAGACAGTGCACGAATTGTTATCCCATTGTCATTTAAGACCCATATGGTGGTTCAACAAATAGCAGTTCTGCAAGTAACCCAGAAAATAATGCAGGGAAAAATCGGTATAAATCACCAAAAACACAGAATAATGCATTGCATAAATCCACGAACAGAACAAGGAGACAATTAAATAACTCAGGGAATAATAGCAGTTCCAAAATAAGCCAGAATATACATAATTATAAACAAAACAGTCAAACTGTAAGATCTGAAAAATTTATATTTTGTAATAGGCAGAACAGTGAAAATAGTGGAAATGGGTATAATGTAAAACAGGGACCGAGACAGCAACCAACTTTTAATGGTAGGAAGCCTATAAAGCAAGGACTTAACTTTCAACAGGCTGTCCCTTCTGTAAAACAAGGACAAATAGCAAATTACTGTAAAAAATGTAACACAGGAGTCATAATACTAGGAATTTTACAATAAAATGGAGAACTGTTCCTTTAACTAATAGACAAAAAATTAATAAGGTGAGAAATAAACCAAAACCGAACAGTAAAACAAAGATAATTTCAGATCTGAACCAATTGATAAACCTAAACCTAGCTGTAAAATAAAGCCAAAACCAATTCCTGAGCCAAATGGTAGAACGAGGGAAAATTCAGATACCCAGTTTGATGAACCAAAAGAAATTAACCCATGCAATTCCAATAAAGTGTGTGAAAGAAGTGAAAGTATGAGCCGCTATACTCAGTATTGTGAGGGTATTAAGCAGTGTGACAGGTTCCCAGAGAGGGGACATGTTACAATAGATTGCACCCAGATTTTACCCGAGAGGAAATTTTCTAAATTATAACTTGAAAATATGGAGAACAACTGGTTTTAGGTATGAAAGATATCCTAGAAATCATCCACTAAACAGGGAAACACCCTTACACAGTATAATTAAAAATCAAAATCAGAAAAATTTAGAGAAACAGAAACCAGAAAAACAATTAATTCCCTCGAGGAATAACCCAGGAAATTAGAAACTGAAGTAGGAAGTCACTGGGCAAAATAAACAAAAAATGAAACAGGAAGTTTTCCAGAAACTGAAACAGAAAGTAACTGGGAAAAGTGAAACTAAACAGGAAATGAAACCAAAAATTATTCAGAAACAAAAACCTGAAATTGAAACTGAAACAGGAAGTCAGACTAAACATCCAAAACAGCTTCCCACAGAAACAGGAAGTCAGACTAAACACCCAAAACAGCTTTATCAACAACATAAAGTCTAACTAAACCCCCAAAACAACTTTCTTCAAAAACAGTCAATGTTAATTATGATCCTGCATCATTGGATAGTTTGGATAGTGCTATGATTAATGTTGGGAATCAACGAGTGAGAGCTTTATTAGATTCTGGAGCTCAAACTTCTTGCATTAGTTTAAAATTTTGGAACAATTTGAGCATAGGCCAAATCTATTGGGAGATAGAGATACTTTACCTTGAATTGGGGTGGTAACAGGAAATGATATTATACAGGGAGGTCTAATGAGACTTTACTTTTCAATTAATGGAATTTCTCAGGTGCATGAGTTCTTAGTCTTACATGAACTTAATCGAAGTGTATTACTTGGTTTAGATTGGATCAATAACAATGCAGGGAACATTTACTTTGAACTTAGAAAATTAAAATTACAGGGACAGCTTATACCTATTTTGAAAGACTTACATGTTAGTTGTTTGACTAGATTAATGAATCAAATTGAACTTAAACCTCAGACCACTTGCATTTGTACAGCCAAGGGCATATGGGTCTGATCAACTTTTGACTCTGACTTTTAGAGCAACATGGTTTAAAGCAAGGGTGTATAGGAGAACAACCTGGTTTACTTGTTAGTAATAGTGTAGTGAATAACAATGATGGACATAACCCTGTGATATTAGTGAATAGCACTAACAAACATTATACATTAAAGAGAGGCTGTATTGTTGGAAAATTAGAACCTAAAGCACAGGGTGAAAACTTTGTTGATGTGAAACAAATTTTGAAAAACACCGATGACCCTAAACAGAAAGTTCGACTTAGTGACAATGATATTAAAGTACCAGCTGATAAAGGGACATAACCATGAAATTAATGAATGAAAATAGAAATCTGTTTTGCACAAAGTGACAAGGACTTAACCCAGACTGACACAGTCATCATGAAGATTGATACAGGTGATGCAAAGCCAATCAAGAGTAGATCTTATATGGTACCACTTACGAAAAGAAAAATTATGGATGATGCAATTTAAGAAATGCCACCACTCAAACCGTTCCTGGGGTTTTATTTGTCTCTTAGTAGACAAGAAAGATGGCTCTAAGCATTTATGCATAAATTTCTGCAAGCTTAATCAGGTCGTGAAGGTTACCATCTGGCCACTCCCATTGATTGATGATATTTTTACCTTACTTAATGGATGTATATACTTTACTACTCTTGATATGAAGTCAGGTTATTGGCTAGTCCAGATGGATGAAGCTGATAGACCTAAAATGGCATTCACTTGTCATAAAGGGTTATATGAATTTAATGTTATGGCCTTTGGTTAGGTCAATGCATTGTCTGAATATCAACAACTGATGACAATTGTCTTACAAGGACTTGAAGACATTTCACTTGCCTATTTAGATGATGTCTTAATTTTTAGTAAAGATGTAAAGTTATGACTGAGCCAACACAAGTTAAAATTGAAAGCTAAAAGTGTGCATTCTTCAAAGTGAATCTGCTTATCTTGATTTTGTAATTAGTCAAGTATCAAATCAGAACCCACCAAGGTCCAGGTCATAAAAAAAACTAATTCCTCCAAAAACAGTTACTGAAGTTAGAAGTTTTATGGAAATGGTTTCATGTTATAGGAGATTCATACCAAACTTTAGTGAAATTGTACAGCAATTGATAGGACTTACAAATAAAACAATACTAGATTTCATTGGGAAGAGGCTCATAAAAAATCTTTTGAATGCCTGAAGTGGCTCATCTCAGCTATCCCAATCCACGCCGACCCTACATCTTATATACAGATGTTTCTCATTTATGTGTAGGAGCTGTGATAACTCATCCTTGTGAAGGTGAAGCAGGTCAAATTCCAGGTGTACCTGATGAAAAACTAATTGTGTTTTTGTCACATAAATTAAGAGAAACTCAACAGAAATGGTCAACTTTAAAAAAGAAGCTTTTGCCATCTCTTATACTCTGGATAAGTTTGACAATTATTTGCATGGAGCCGAGTTTGTTATTAAAACAGACCATGTTCCATTACAGTACATCTTGAAATGACCACAAAACAATGCAAAAGTTCAAAGATGAGCATTGAAAATAGCCAGTTATAATTGCCAAATTGAATACTTACCTGGAAAACAAAACACCGGTGCTGACTTGCTTTTTTGATTACCTGAAGGTATTGCAAATGCAGATCCAGATTATCGGATGAATAATGTGGAAACTGATAAAACATTATGAGTGGGAGTAATAATCAGTAATAGAATAAACTCTCAACAGTATGCACATGTAAATAGTGAGCAACAAGGCTCACCTATGGAACCACAGAGGATAAATTATAAAAACTTAGTCATGAAGAAGGAGCAAGAAAAAGATACTAAATTGATGGAAATTCAGAAAAAATACTTGAGTGCTAATACCCCAGCTAAAATAAGTAGTAGGTGTTTGATGATTGAAGGGGTATTATATTCTATAAGTGCTACAGATGATAACCCAAGGGTGATTTTATATATACCTGAACATTTGCAGAGTGAAGTAGTTAGATAATACCATGATAACTTAGGACATTTGGGAATAGATAAAGTGTACTGGAACATCAGTAGAAAGTATTATTGGCCTGACTAACATAAAAATATCTACCAGTATGTAGAAAATGTCTTACCTGTAGGGCAAGAAATACCAAAAAGGTTACTTTACCTATGCAAGCAGCAGCTAGACCACCATATCCATTTGCAAAGATTGCTGTGGATATGAGTAAACCTTTACCAACCACACTATCTGGAAATAAATACATAGTTACTTTTATTGATCTATACTCAGGTTAGCCTGAAGCATTTCCAGTACCTGATAAAAAGGCAGAAACAGCTGCAAGTTTGTCAATTGGTCAAATCTTTTTGAGATTTGGATGTCCACTTGAACTGTTGACTGATAACATTTCTGAAAATTGTAATGAAATAATGAAATATTTGACCAAGCATATGAAAATACATCATGTAACAACTTATTACTGTCACCCCCAGTCAAATGACAAAGTAGAAAGATTTTACAGAACTTTGAATGATGTTTTGGCCAAGATGTCCCGTAAGGAACTGGAGACTTGGGATTTATTTTTAAATTGGTCACTGGCAGCTATTAGGTTTAATGGAAGTGAGTCCTCAGGGTGGTAGCTAAATTACCTTTTATATGACAGAGATGTGGTTTTACCATTAGAGACAGTCCTACAACCAGAATAAAATATGTGGGGAAGGAAGCCAACAAGATAGCTTTACAAGAACAACATAAGGCATTTGTGCGACAACAAACCAATGAAAAGAACAGAGAAGACAAACAAAAATGTCTAGGGAATGTCAAGGTCAAACAAATTCAGTTCAACAATGGAGATCGAGTAATGTATAGGGATGGTAGACTGAAAGGTAAATGAGAACAAAAGTGGGAATACCCATTCAGAGTTATTGAGAAAAATGGACCTGTGAGTTATAGAATCAGAGATCAATTGAGGGGTAGAATTATAAAATGCCATGGGGAAAACATCAGTTTAGCTCCCTAGGAATGGGAGATGCCTGACCCAGTTAGGGCAAAGAGAAAACAAAAGTATGTAGCACCTGGTGCAGACAGTAAAAGTGAAAGCAGTGAAAGTGAGGATGAGGAGCCTGCACCCTTGGTTCCTCTTATCAGAGATACGAGACATGGAAAAGTCATCTTCTGAAGATGAAGGGATCCCTATGGAAGAGATACATTGTAGATTATGACACTTCTGTGAGCAAAAGAAAACTGCTCAAGCTGCTACATCAGCAGAGGAACTGATGGAAGTAGATGTTTTAAGAATAGAAACAGAAGAATCAAAATCCGAATCAGATTGTTTCTCTGACTGCACTATAAATCGAAGAAGCAAAAATAAAACACAAGTAACTGCCATACAGCCTACTGTACAACCTGCAAATGGAGTAAAAATAGGCAATCTTGTAAATAAAATTAGGTCCACCCTACGAGGAGATGGGTGGTTTGAAGTTCACAAAATAGATTATAAACCTTGGAGTACCAAGGAGTAAATATAAATATAAATGAGTTAATGTGCTATATAACTATGGAGGAGGATATGATGTGCGTCATGAGAGAAAAATTATATTGACTTATAGTTGGACAAGAAGTGTAACATGAAGGCATCATTTGCTGGTAAGAGCAACCAGTTTGGTGGTTCCTCTGTGTTAGAAAAGATTTTTTTGAGTTTTACTGAATGGTTGTAAAATGAAAAAGCATATTTTGAACTCAGTATTGAGAATCACTCATGATGCTAATCCACGCCTTCCTTCTCATTGTCGGAGCAAGATGATAAACTGGTACTTATTTGGAAGTCTGTTGACAATAACAGTTAGTGGTAGAACAATAATCCGAAATAATGTCATCTTTACAAAAGTAAAAGAAATCTATATGGTTAATAGTGACTGGACAGCCATGTATGTAGCGGAAATGGCGTCATTCATTCATTACATGCAAAGGGTTGACAATAATGTATGATTTGTGAATCATTTTTACCTGGAAATTGATGCAAATTTCTTGAAAATATTTGAATGAAACAATACTGGAAACAGTACTGTTAATCTTGCGTTAAATTCGATAATAGTGGATTTATACAAGGAGGTCAGGTTCATAAATAATTGTTTTGAACAAGTAAGAGTCGACCTGGATGACTATCACAAATTAAAAGGTCATGCACCCTCATCTCGAAATAAGCAAGGTTTAGCAAATTTTGTGGGTGAAGGGTTGGGGTTCTTGTTTGGGACAGTCACTGAATTTAATATAAAGGGGATGAAAGAAAATTTATGATGGTTGTCATTGAATCAAGCAATGATGCAACACATACAAAACAAAGTTTGAGTTTAATTAAATTTACATATCACATTGTACAAGAGAATCGAGAATTTGTGGTAAATTTTTCGCGAGTAGTATCTCTTTTGTGTGAACAGGTAGATTGTGCATTACAAGAGCATGAAAATTGGTTAACTCTTTTGGAGCATTTTATACATTCATTTCATCAGCCTGAAACAGTGTTCAAGCAAGTTATATTAATGTTAGTTTACTAACAGCAGAAACGTATTTGGATGATCTGCATGAGCAAATGAATGTGCTCGCAGATGAGAAAATATCACCAAGAGTCATCAGTCCTACTTTGTTAACTTCGGTATTAATGAGTATTCAAGACAGACTTGACGATCATATCCAACTTCCGTTAAAAATTTAAAAGGAGTTATGGCAGTATTATCATTTGTTGACAACTGCAACAGTTTTTGTTGATGATAAGTTAGTTATTCTAATGAAGATTTCATTGATTAATACAAATTTCCAATTTGAAATTTTTAAAGTGCAAGCTTTGCCCATCCCATTCATGAATGTTAGCCAAAAAGCGTGAAAAACTACTAACAAATTAGTAGCTATATATTGACTGGAAGCTAATACATTGATTGTGGATACACAAAGGACACGATATATACTGGATTTAGGTCATGATAAATGTGTAGATGATAAATTATTTTGTCCTTTAGTTGGAGCAGTAAGAACGATACATACCACCTATAGTTGCCTATTAGCATTGTTTCTTAATATGAAGTCCGAGATAAAGAAATTGTGTACAACTGATGTGAAATTGAATATAGAATTACCTTTTGCAACATGTATTGAAGAAAAACTTTAGTATATCACTACTGATGTACCATTGCAGTAGGGGATATCAGCCGATTCCCGACCACTTTGATACCTTTGGTCCAGAAATGATGGTCCAGAAAAAATTGAGATATTTTTTACAAAATTGGGCTATTTTTAGAAACAAAATTAAATTTTTTTGGAAAATTTTGGGTTTTCTGGAAAAGTTTTGGGTTTTTCCAAAAATAATTCAACTTTTCCAGGAAAATCCTGGATTTTTTGCAGAAAATGTTCGAATTTGAGCTTTCTGGACCATGGAGCTTATAAAAAACTGGGTTTTTGGTCCAACCTTTTTTGAGAGATTAACACTGATTTTCCCATAAGGGTAGATTTTTTTATTTCAGAAAAAAACACGAAACGGCCCAGAAAGGTAGAGTCATGTCATGAAAGGACCCTCGATTAGGAACTGGGATTTTCTCATGGGAAATACTGTGACGCATCAGACTGGGTAAATTCTTGTCACCATCTGCCAGTCCAGAAAAACCATGATACGCCACGGGGTTTTTTGGAGTCTTTTTTGTTCTGTCGGATCCAGAAAAAAACTCGATAAGCCACGTTTTTTGTTTTTTTTCCCCATCATTCGACTCGATGGGGAAGAAGGGAGAAAAAAACGACTGAGGAGGGAAATGGATGATTCACAATAAAATAACAATGAGCATCTGAAAAAAATAAGAAATCATCATTCGAACTGAAGAAGTGAGATTTTTTTGTCATTAAAGAAAAAAAAACTGTAAAAGTTGTTTATTTTTTTTCTACAAATATATATAAGAAGAAGAAAAAAAAAATTACAATTAATAATTATTATCATTTAAAAAACAAAAAAACACAAAATTTAGATATTTTCACAATACCCAAAGTTTGGTAGTAAAATTTATAAGTTAGAATCTCATGATCCTATTTGATTAATGGACATGGAATGTGATGGTTTGATGAAAGAATTCGATAAATGCATCCTGCTTTGAAGTTGAGCGAGGCCAATCTGGATTTGATGTACGAATCCCAAGACAATTTATTAAACCTTTTCTCAGTGGACGTTGAAGGGTTTGATCCAGACCGTGTCTCCACTATGTTCTATGGAAGGAAGAATTTTCCCGGCGTTTCTGAGGCTTTGGTTCACAGATTGAATCTGATCATTGGAAAACAACAGCAACTGATGTGCAAGACCATGGATGTGGTGTTTTAATGGGTCTATCAAAAGTGAAACGATTTCAAAATCAATGTTCACATCATGGATGCGACATTGCGTGAAAATCTATAGTATATTCTTTAGGATTAATATTTAAATGTAAATGGATATAATTTTGCTTTTTTTGATCGACGGAATCAATTTTTGTTTTTCTCAGAAATGTTTTCTTTTTTAAACGCGCGAGTCGAAATAATTTCAAGCACAGGTATTTCAATTATTTTTTGATAATTAAAATTATTGTATTAACATTATTGAAGGTTGTCTTTTAGTGTGTGAAAAATGTACTCGAAGTAACTGTCTATAGTGAGGCAGATTGTGATGTTTCGAATTTATAATGAGGCAGATCGTGATGTGAATTTATAATGGGGAATTATGAATCATAAATATTTCAATAATTGACTAGACTATTTAAAGGAAGGCAAACAAAAATTTATTCATTTCTATTCTACTGAAAGGACCATTATAATCTCATGAATGAACTCTTTATACAAACCATTAGGCAAGTGTGTTTTTCTTTGTGAAAATGTATAATTATGATCAGTATGTGTCCTCCGTTATTCTTCAGTGAACTTGAAAAATCAAATGAATAATTCTGCTTGCTATTATTGTTAGTGAGAATGAAAATGGTGCGTGAATCCATATCAATTTCAAAACAAGATATTTCTGACTAGGGAAAACACATGACGTTTAAAAAAAACCAAACAAAACAAAATTCGCATTCTGAGAAAAAAATAGATTTTTTCTCCAAAAAGAATAAAAATAAAATTATATCCATATATATTTAAACAAAAAAAAAATTCACAAAACTCGAAATAATAATATATATATATTTTTAAAAAAAATAGGAAATTATTTTAACATTCAAAATGCCAAAAACAACAAAAGCAGCTGACGTTATAGTTCTCTACCGTACCCCAGTTAAAACAGTACTGCAGAAATCTAGGAATTAAAAATCTTGATGGTGGTATAGAAAAGAAGACTAAAAAAGAATTGATTGACCTTTTGCATGCCAAAACTTATGACCAAACTCTAGTTAATTTGTGAGCCAGAGTGCGTCGGTTGTATTTGAATTTGAAAGGTGTCAAATGCATGAAGAGAGAAGAATGCATTGATCGTTTACTCTGTGGGAAGGGGTTGGACGAAAGGCCTGTGACGGAGGTGAAAACTCAAATTGTGTTGAGAAATGATGATGATGAGACGAAACAACCTCGACGTGTGGAAACTAAGAAGAAGGAGACTGTCAAACGAAAAGTTGAATGGGAAGGGACTGGAAGTAAAAAAAAATGAAAAGCGACGTGGTTCGAGATGACGATTCAAAAATGATCAATGAAATCTTGGAAGTGTTGGGGAAGGAGTTGAAGCGATAAGAGAGATTGTGAGCAAGGCAGTGAAAAAATTGTTGGTTTCGATTGAACGTGAAGAAGCAATGAAAGGATATTTTAAAACTTTCAACGTCATTTCTGGTTTCACAAATCTCGATCCAGAATCGTTCATGGAACGGGTGAAGGATGGTGTGTTGGTTATGTTATGAAGAGAACTAGATAGGGGTTTAAAAATAAAAATGACCTTGCATTGTCTGATGAAAAAGGTTGATGCGAAAACAGGTGAGAGCGTGCTACATGATAGTTATTTCCAATCCAAAATGGAAACTGTGTTTGAAGACGATGAACTATTCGATGTTTATGAAGTGATGAAAGACTAAATGTTAGAATCTATGTCCAGTTATCATAAGAGGGTAAGTAGTTGGACGTTCCAGAAGATATTGAATCTTGAGATTCATGTGGACAGACACGATCGTTTGGGAATGCCTTCCAAAATAGAATTGCCTCATTTTCTATATAATAAAAAAGTTTTGATTAATGTGAAAAATAAAGTGGATAGTGAATGTTATAAGTGGGCGATCACATCGGCCTTGTATCACATAGAAAGCATAGCGATAGAGTTTCCAAGTACGCTGAGACTTGTGAAAATCTCGATTGGACGGGAGTGCTTTTCCTGACGGGATTGAAAGACATCAAGCATTTCGAAAAGTTAAATCTCTCCATGGCTGTGAACGTCTTAGGATACGACGGAGATGATTAAAAAGGAATAGTCTGTCCTCTCAGACTGACTTCCCATAAAGAGAGAGCTTATATTGTTAATTTGTTCTTGATTTCAAAGGGTGACAATCAACATTATTGCTGGATTAAGGATATGAGTAGATTGTTATTGAATCAGACTTCTAAACATGAGCATGATAGATTTTTCTGTCTCAATTGCATGAATTTGTTCCAACGTCAAGAATTGTTGACACGTCACCAGGAATATTGCAACAAAAAGTCGAACGTTACCATCGAAATGCCTAAAGCTAACAGTCACGTGAATTTTTACAACTGCAAAAGAAGACTGATGCCTCCATTCATCATCTACGCCGATTTCGAATGTTTCACCACGAAAATAAATTCTTGCCAGCCCGACGAGCGTGGGAGTTACATCGAAAAAACTTCAGAAGCACATACCTTCAGGCTATTATTATTACGTGAATGTTCTTTCCGGGATGGAGAATCGTTAGGTCCATTCGTCTACTCTAAACGTTTGGATGACGATGACGTGGGTGAAAAATTTGTGGAAGAGTTAGAATCGAAAATACAAGGCTTATACGACAAATTTAAAAAATCCAAATACATGATCATCACGCCAGAGCAACGGAAAGAATACAAGGAAACCACTGAATGTCACGTCTGTAGACAACCGTTTGATAATGATTGTGAAAATAATAAAAAACGTTAAGGATCACGATCACTACATCAGTCTGTTTTGCTGTGCTGCTCACAACAAATGTAATTTGGGATTTTGAGATGCTGAATTCATTCGGTGATATTTCACAATCTCTCATGCTACGATAGTTACCTGTTCGTGAAAAATATGGATGTTAGCGAGGGAGAGTTGAGCTGCATCACGGAAAACGATGAAAAATACATTTCATTCACTAAATAGAAGGTCATCGATAGAAAGAAGGTTGACAATGAATCGATTCCCATTCATAGAGCAATACATTTGATCGACAGTTATAAATGCATGTCAGCTGGTCTGGGAAAATTAGCAGACAATTTGAAAAGGGAGACATCTAAAATCACGAGTAACCATTTGAACGATCGGTGAGAATTGGTTGACGTCATGTTGAGATTACATGAGTGATCTCAAGAAATTCGACGACGTTGCTCTACCTTCTAAACAAGATTTTTATTTGAAATTATACAAATCTCTTATTTCTGATGATGATTACCAACGTGCGCAAGAAGTGTACAGATCGTTCAAGATGAAATCTATGAGAGAATATCACAACCTCTATTTGAAAAATGACGTGCTTCTCTTGGCCGATGTGTTTGAAAATTTTTGATTGGTGTGTCGTTGACATTACGAACTAGATCCGGCTTGGTATTTCACTGCACCTGGAGTTGCTTGGGATGCTCTCTTGAAAACGACCGAGGTTCGATTGGAATTATTAACTGATGTAGACATGTTGCTCTGTTTGAAAAGGCCGTGAGGGGTGGCATCTCTATGATTTCCACCAGATATGGCGAAGATAATAATCATCACATGGAAAAGATTGCAATTCGGGAGAACCGAGTAAATACATACAGTATTGGGATGCTAATAATTTGTACGGTTGGGCTATGAGTCATCCTTTACCAACTGGAAATTTCAAATGGGTCAAAACATCGGAAGAAAAACAAAAATTGAGACACTATCCTTGTATTTTAGAGGTCGATTTCGATTATCCGGAAATGTTACACGATTCACACAATGATTATCCACTGGCTCCTGAACGAATGGAAGTGAAAAAAAATGCATTCCCAATTTAAATAACAAATGCAAACATGTGGTCAGATCACTGAATTCGTAGGTTTGAGACCAAAATTGTATGCTTATCTTCTCGATGGGGAAGACATCAAGAAATGTAAAGGTATTCAAGCGTGTGTGGTGAATAAAAGCATCACTTTCGACGAGTATAAAGGGTGTCTTTTCAAAGGTTCGACGGATAATATATGTATAAAAAGATGACTGCGATTCGAATTGAAAAGCATGAGATATACACCAAAGAAATCAATAAGATTGCATTGATTGCCAATGACAATAAGAGAATTATATGCCCGTATAAAATACATACTTTTGCACTTGGACATTATTCCACGACATTTCAACAAAATCGAGAGACTGAAGTCATCAAAATGTCATAAGTTTAAAAAAACACTCGCGATTTTATAAATTAAAGAAAAAGAATAGAGAGAGAAAAAAAAAAATAAATAAAAAAAAACAAAAAAAAAAAAAAAAAACATATTATGAATAAAAAAATAAAATGCATATCCATAGAAAGTGTTGTCTTACCTAACGAACCCCTATGCAACATTGATCTATCAAAAGCAGCAAAAGATTTAAAAATCAAACATTTTCGAGGTGTGTGTTTCTAGAGATACCTTACCCAGAAAAAAGACTACAATTCGGAATGTGGAATTTTAAATCTGGACGATATCGGAGGTGAGGGCACACATTGGGTCACATGGTTTTCGAATCGGAATAAAAATTATTATTTCAATAGCTACAGAATCTCACCGCCATTAGAAATAAAGAACTATTTAACATCCGTTATTTACAATACCGAACAAGTGCAAGTGCTGGATCGAGTGTTTTGCAGTCATCTATGCCTCTACGTTCATAAGAGATGATTAGAAGGAGATCAATTTCAAGATATTCTCAATGATTTACATTAAAGAAAATCTTTTTTGGGGATATATATAGAGAGATATAATAAAAAAAAATTTGTGTGAATTAATTAAAAATAATAAAAAAAATTATATAATTTTAAATAACAAAAGAAACCAAAAAATAAAATATGACAGTTGATAAATTAGGTCGCGCTGACGATAATGAAGGTTCCTCTAGAAAGACAAGAGGCCCCAGGTGGCATGAGGGCGCTCACCTTACATGGAAGTCTAAATATCAAACCAGGGACTTGACTTGAATAAGTTACATATGCCCCGCCTAAGAAAAGCATATACCAACTAGATGATGCGATTGTGCCCACACAATACACAGGATTTTCCTTCTATTTTCAGTTACTGCACTTTTATGTCCCTAAATTGAGATAAACGCATTAAAAAACAGATTTTTTTTATTTTTGTTCGGAAATTTTCGAAGTCCCAAACAAAATATTTTGAGACTAAATTTTTTTTTTCTCCTTAAAATTGACCAAAACGCATAAAAAACCCCCAAAAAAACAATTTTCAGATTTTGGTCCAAAAGTCCCACCCGGACCCCAAATTTTCAGTGTAAAAAAAATATAATTTTTGTCTTAAAACTGATCGAAAAGCATAAAAAAACAAAAAACTCATTTCCGGATTTTGGTCCAAAATTTCTGAGTCCGGGCCGAGACCCCAAATTTTCACCCTAAATATGAATCCAGGGACTCGGCTTGAACAAACTTGAATGTCACCCCCCAAGGATGCTGCATACCAAATATCAAAAGATTCTTATTGGTAGATCTGAAAAAGAGATTTTAAAAGAATATTCCTCATACTGCACTAACTTAAACATTTGGGCTCCCATAGAGAGCCCAGATATGGACCCAGGGAACTGATTTCAATAGAAATGTGAAACAGTCTTCCAAAGATGTTATATTATATGTGAAATTTGAAAGCTTTTGGAGCAGTGGTTTGGGAGAAAAGTAGTCTTAAATGTTTTTCCCATTACCCACAGTGTTAAAAAATGCTGACTCAGCACTTTTTCAAAGTCTCAAAAAAGTACCCCCATGATAAAACCGATAGCAAGTTTTTTTTACCCTTCTATTCTGTTGGTCCTAAGGAAGCTTCACACCAAATAAGAATTCTCAGTGCCCTGTAGTTTTGGAGATATGGGCGTTTCAATTTTTTTCTATTTTTAGCTCCTGCGGTTCCCATGGGGCGACACGAAATTTTTTTTGGCATAAATTAACTACTTATGTCCCAATAAAACCCCATGTCAAATTTGGTTCAAATCAGCCTCTTGGTTTGGAAAATAGAAATTTTGGGCGGGGCAAATATAGCCCCTAGAACTTCTCTTGAACAAATCTAAGTCTACACCTCAAAGGAAGCTGCACACCTAATATCAAGTCTCTGCTACTGCTGGTTCATAAGAAGAAGATTTTTTAAGATTTAGACTCACTTTTTGGGCGTGGCCCCACCAAAGGGCAGGTCAACTTGATTTGAACAAACTTGAATTGGCATATGATAGGGAACATGCACACCAGACTTGGTTCAATTTGATTGAGTAGTTTGTGAGAAGAAGTCGATAACGTAAAGTTAACAACGGACGATGGACGACAGACGGACGATGGATGGAAAGTGATCAGTAAAGCTCCCCTTGAGCTTCGCTCAGGTGAGCTAAAAAGTTCACGATGTCGGGTGGACGAAGGACGGCAAGGAATAAGTTTAGCTCCCTTTGATGAACTAAAAATTCCTCATTTTGAACTAAGTTACAATTCGAGCTCCCACAAGTGAGCCCAAATATGGACCTAGGGACATGGCTTGAACAAACTTGAATCTTACCCCCTAAGGATGCTGCATACCAAATATCAAAAGCATTCTGACTGCTGGATCTGAAGAAGATTTTCAAAGAAAATTCCTCATTTTGAACTAAGTTATCAATCGGGCTTCCACAGTGAGCCCAAATATGAACCCAGGGACTTGGCTTGAACAAATTTGAATCTCACCCCTCTAAGGATGTTGCATGCTAAATATCAAAACATTTCGACTGCTGGATCTGAAGAAGAAGATTTTTAAAGAAAATTCCTCATTTTGAACTAAGTTATAATTCGGGCTCCCATAGGGAGCCCAAATATGAACCCAGGGACTTGGCTTTAACAAACTTTTAACTGGATCTGAAGAAGATTTTTTAAGAAAATTCATCATTTTGAACTAAGTTATAACTCGGGCTCCCACAGTGAGCCCAAATATGAACCCAGGGACTTGGCTTGAACAAACCTAAATCTCACCCCTAAGCATGCTGCATACCCAATATCAAAAGATTCCGCCTGCTCGATCTTGAGAAGAAGATTTTTAAAGACATTTGCCTGCAATGCACTAAGTTCAAATTCGGGCTCCTATACACAGCTCAAATATGAACACAGGGGGCCGATTTGAACAAACTTGAATCAGATCCACCCCACAATGTTGCATACCAAATATCAAATGATTCTGCCCACTGGATCTGGAGAAGAAGATTTTTTAAGACATTTGCCTGAAATGCACTAAGTTCGAATTCGGGATTCTATAGTGAGCCCAAATATGAATCCAGGAGGCCGATTTCAACAAACTTGAATCAGATCCACCCCATAATGCTGTATACCAAATATTAAATGATTCTGCTGACTTGTGTTGGAGAAGAAGATTTTTTAGTAATTTCTCTAATATACATAGGGTGCTATCAGAGTTATGCCCTCTATGGAGTCCCAAGTGGGCATGTCCACTTCATTTGAACAAACCTGAATTGAGATATGGTAATGAACATCCATACCAAGTTTCGAGCAAATCGACCTAGCGGTTTCAGAGGAAAAGTCGTTTGAAAAATGTTCATGACGCCGGACGGACAACAGACGACGTGGGACGACGACGGACGCAGGACGGCAAGTGATAAGTTTAGCCCATTACCACGAATCCCAATGATATGGCAACTAAACAATACGTAGACTTGGAACTGAGAAAGAATAACGTTGACGAGCTAGAAATGAAATCGGATCTGGATGCGGGATTCAACAAGATATTGAATCTGTCTGTGATCAATGATATGGACAAAGACTCGTCGGTAGTCAACAAAGGCTACGTGGATTCTGGCATACAGGATTCTCAATCCTATCTGGAATCTCAAGTCGACAAACTTATATCTGAACAAACAATCCGGAGGAAAATGGAGGCCGGCATCAACATGAATGGTTACGAACTATTCGGTCTCGATGACGACCTGGAATACGATTCCAGTGCTATCAGTAGAAAGTTCTTGGAAGAAAATACGGTTTGGAGAAAAGGTGATATCATGGAAGGCAAGATAGACATTGATTTATTCTCAAAATCCAATTATATTTTTTTTTTTACTTTTTATTTTGTTTTGGTTTGACATTCCGAACTTGCATGAAAAAATGTTATTTGTTTTGGTTTAACATTCTTAAAACTCTCTTCCATGTCTTAATCAAGATTCAACATAGCAATAATAAATTCTTCAAACGCAGTTTTTCCTCTATACATTAACGTATCTAGTAAATGTCTCACGCAATCTTTCGTGGTTGTTCCCTGTTTTTTTAATTTGTTCTACCATTTCCGAAGTCAATATTACGAGTGTTGTCATTTCCAATCGATCTAATATATTTAATAAATTACTCTCATTTATGTTATCTACCAAATGCGTTCGATTTCGTCTCAAACATTCTCTATCTTAATTATAAATTTTTTAGAGTTTTTTTTTTATTATTATTTATTTTTTTTATATTTTATCGATATTTTTTTTTTTTTTTGGGGGGGGGGGGGGGTATTTTTAATTTCCATTTTTATATTATATCATCGATCGAACTTTAGACATTTTTTGTCCGTCTGATTCGAATTCTAACTCTCTATCAGATAGGACTAGAGCAAAAGCCTCGGTTCTCCTCGGCACATTCTTATCGAATTGAATCTTGATCTGAATGTCTAAGATGCTACTCTTGAGTCGCTTGCCTTGTTTACTAACATCGAATACGAACAGGGGATACGTCCATTTATATTCGGTGGGAGTGATGTTACGATTACCCCTCAATTCGACCAGTCGATGATATTTCTTTCTGAAATTCACGGCATTGCCGTATAGTCTGCAGAAATCATTCTTATCGAAAGAGGCATTGTAATCGATGACCGGATATCTCGTGGCATTTAGAAATACCTGCATGTTTCTCAAGTTATAATGATCGAATAGGGAAGGATGTTTCTCTTGAGACCCATCCCTATCGGTTTGAAATGCCACTACGATGAATCGTGGTCTTTCCGAAGCAGATTTCACTGTTAATCTCCAATCGAAGTGATTGGTAGATTGTGGAATACTAGCCGTGTTGTCTCATTCTAAATCCCACCAGTAATGTACTCTTCGATTCTATGATCTTGTAGAGGCGTACTTTCTCCGCGACTGAAGGCAATACATGCGGAATGAACCAAGATATCTTGTTCAGATGTATCTTACCCGCATCGGTCGCAGCTGGGCTCATAATGGCTTCGTCGTTTCCTTTTCGAATCAACATCAGATTGTGTTTGAATCCATAGAGAATCTTATCGTAATCTCCCGTGAATCCGAATATGTGTTTCAGAGGTATCCTAAATGAAAACGTTCCTTTGGGTCTCGATGTCGAATCTCAAGGCACCACCGGTATTGTCTGCACTAATGTCGGCAATGGTACCTTTCACCCACGATTGATTGAGTCCTTCAGATTTCGAAAAATCGTCCCGATACGTCAAGCGTCCATACATCGTGGTGGCTTGTCCCGGATGAAACACAGATTCTATCTCTTGTTCCGAGAGCATGTATTTTATATTACTGAACAAATGCATCATACCATTATTGGCTAGAGTGACCACATCATCATAGGCATAATCGCTTCCGTCTTCCTTGGTGAGACGCCCCTGTATCACTTTCGCTGGGATGAATGAACAGATCTTGAGTTTCAACATTGATTCTTATTTCACCGGCATTGTTTAGTCTGGTTCCAGTCACTGGTTCGTACTTGTGAACTTCATATTCTTGAATGCTTTCGTCTCTCAATATACCTTCGGTTATATCTAATATATTCGTCAAGTTTGTTTTTTTTTTGTCTGTGTGTGTTTAATTCACATTTTTTATTATTAATTCTTTTTCTTTTAATTATTAATTTTATTTATTATTTCTTTTCTCTTTTTAACTATATATATGCAGAAAAAATAAAAGTGAAGGATTGGTTCTTCAAAATGTTGTCTTCTTCAATTTTTGTTCGTAGAATGTTCCGATGATTTCTCTGCTGTCATCTTCATCATCCTCTAATGCTTCTATTTTGTAAGTCACCAGATCCGTGTAAAATATTTTCATGATCTTAAAGATTTCTGCAGTCCATCGAGGAGTGTAACCTTTTGCGAAGAGTGACTTATAAGAAGTGATTCTCACTCGATCGCCAACTGCAAATTTCGGTGATTTTGGACTCCTTCTTGATCTTGATCCTTTCAGGATAGAGATTAGTGAAGATGCGTTTTTTATTTCGAGGATCGCTAGCTTCCACGGGAATCATCTTGATCGATCTGTGTTGCGTATTGTTGTATTTTTCGACCAGTTCATCTAGAACGTCGATATATTTCCTGGTCTTATTAGCCGTGAAATACTTGTACATTTTGTCCTTCATGGTTGTATTCCACAGTTCAATCACGTTAGCTTTCCCTTCGTTTTCGACGGAATAAAGGTCGACCAATGGATGAACATGACTGTTGTAAAATTCCTTCCCTTTGTCCACCCACAGTTTATCTGGTTTTTGAGAAGACGATGCAAATATGCTCTTCAGAGCCTCGGCCACGCAAGCTCTCGATTTATTCTTCAGAGGGCTCATCATCCGTATTTCGAAAACATGTTGATGACCGTCAGTGTGTACTTAATGCCCTTGTTCCATTTCAAATGTGATTTCATGTTGACCAGTTGAGCTCTGATCCAGACTCTTTACGAATACCTTTCTCCTTTGAAATTTACGCGTGACAGGCTTGTGTAGTTCGTTCGCCAATGCATTCATTAATATGTTTTCTGAACATTTTTTTTATGACCCTATCCGAATCGATGTTTGATACTTTACCGACCAACGAACGTTCGAGTCTCTCTCTCCTAGTGGGATTTGGTATATTTTTCAATGTCGTCAACATGTTTTTATCGCAGATTTGATTACGATTCTCGACGTCGGGATATTTAGTGTAGCACAGATCGTGGGTGCAAGCAGCCGAATCCACCATATTGATAAGTTTGCTCCAAGATTTAGGTGTCAGATCTTGATTCAATTTCTTATTTAATTTCATGCCTGGTCCCGTGAATTGATGTCCTGGCAGATGCATTTCGACAGGTAGATTATTAATCAATTTATTTGTCAGAACGGCACCACATTTAACGAATTGCATTTTTGTCGAACCGCACATTTTACATGTTCCACGAAGCATGGAACTTTTATTTTTTGTCAGTACTTTTTTAACATTAACCGTATTGGTAACTCTCTTGCATTTGACGCAACACATTTTTTTTGTTTTTTTCGTATATATATATATATATATTTTAATTATTTATTTTTTTATTTTAATTTATATATAAATTTTTCTTCTTCTTTTATATATCCTTTTTTTCAATCATTTGCTTCTGGAATCTTTAAGGGATCCAATAAACTACGAAACGATTGTCTCGCTTCTTCCCTACCTTTTCCACGAGAGAATCCTTCAATTCTTTCTTGAGAATCTGACGACTCTTGACTCTTTTCTTTGCTTTCATGACTTCGTATTTTTGTTTTTCATTCAATATGTCGACGAAATTCGAATCGAATTGGGCCGAAATCCTACCGTCTTTCAACACCATAGAGATCTTATCTGACACGGAATCGATCTTTGCAAACTGATGTTTTCATGTTTCTTGGCCTTCATGGATAATCTCTTAGAGACAAAGTTTCTGATCGACTGACGAATCCAGCAGTCAAAGCCAATCCTTCTACGGCCAACACAACGAGAAGAGCAATGGGGGCGGTTGACAATAGACTGATTCCGGCAACGTTCAAACCCATAGAAATCATGATGAGAGTCAAATCCACACCACTTACGAATTTCTCTAATCTCGAATATTTCTTTTTCAGCAAATGACGAGAATCACTCTCTTGTATTAGATATGATTAAATTCTATTGATTTGTTCGATTCGATACTTCTGTCCCATGTCGTCGCTATATTCTGGTAGTAGAAGAGGTGCCGCGGGCTCCGGTTTATCGAACGATGGATAGATGTTTTTCATTTCAATTTTGTTTATATCTATTATTATTTTTAAGGTATTTTTTTTTTATTATTTTCACCTCCTTATTATTTAACGAAAAAAAAATTCCATGTTTCTTCCCTTAAACAAGGAGTTAATGAAAAATACGATTCCTGATGGAAAATGTGTAGTCTTCCCTTTCCAACAAATATTCAAAAACATATTTTTTGTCTTCGTTAGTGAGACTTCGATGCGCTAACTTCAACTCTTCCGATCTAGTGGGCTTGTGTTTTCCAGCACCCAACACTAATTCTTTCCAACATTTGATCACGTCGTCGCATTGGACATATTCCAATGTGGGCATGAAATACGTGGTGATGATGTCTTTCCATTCCATTGTGATACACGAATGATCAGTGTAATTATATTTTTTCTCCCCTCGACAACCGAGGCACCTTTTGCGCATGACGCAAGGAAATTGTTCTTTCATGCAGAGCTAAGCTCTGCACACTGCACTTCGAAGAAACTAAGCTCTCAATTCCATGGAATCGTTCATTATAATTTTATAAAAAAAAAAATTTTCTATTCTTATTATTTATTTTTCTTCTATTATTTTGTTTTTAGTATTATTTTTTTATATTTTTTTTCTCTTTTATAAATATTACACTTTTTTTTAATAACAACACATCTATTCTTCTCATCATCAAACGAATGAATGAATACTTCTCATCTATTACAATCGTGCTTATTATTATTGGAAAGAGATGACATTTTTTTTTGAAAGTTGGAGTTTATGCCTCTCGTATTTTGATAAAACCATTATTTTTTTGTTGTTGTCATTAGAATGATACGGGAATATCATTTTCTCTCCCTTTGTTCCATCTTTTTAATTATTATTTTGTTTTTTTAACTGTTATTTTGTTTTATAATAACATACCCAAAATGGGTATATTCTTAAACGGTTAATTCTGACCGAACAATAAACCTTTACCAATTGGTTCCACATTCTCTCCAGTCGTCAGATAGAGACCGTCTCCATGGAAAGCATTGCCACCTTTTCTCATGGGCCCTAGATACAATCCTTCACCTTCAGTGTCTACACGACTCCTCCCTTCTTCAAAAATAGTCTGTTTCCTCCCATTATGTTGTCGACTCCCGAACTAGCGAGTCCCGAGAGAGCTTCCACGCCCAGAGCTGGCACATCCTCTTCGCAAGAATGGGTAATGCTTTAGCGTCGAGTCCCGCCAATAGCGGTAAGAAACCGCCTTTCATTCTCAGATTATATTCCAATTGAGCGGGACTCGATTCTCACCGTCATTCCCATTCGATTACAAATCATTTTCTCCATCCTTTTGATTTGAGTTTTAGTCCAGGCGATTCGATCACTACCGCCACTCTCCAGATCTTTGTAACTGAATTCAAGTCTAACGGTCTCGCCTCGATGGTTCAATGTTCTGCAAAGTTTAGCTGTCTGTCCTTCGGATATGTTCACGTTTTTAATGATGTATCAACTGCTACTCATATTTGTTATTGTTTTTTTTTCACTAGATTATATTTTTTTTTTTTTAATTAGAAATATTACAAGTTAGTGATTTCTTTTTAATTATTATAAATATTAAAAGTTTTTTTTAATTTTTTTTATTTCTTATATAAATATATAAAAAAATGAAAAAAATTTTTTTTTTCTTTTTTTCAAATTATATTCATTTTTATTTTTTTTATTTACTTTTTTTTCATATCTCTCTGATGTGAAATTGTATAGTCACTCTCTCTCCGCGAAGATCTAACAGATCTCCATTCTGATCCATCAACGTGGTTTCGATGCTATACAACGTGTCCAGGATCACAGGTCGATAGACAAGATTTTGAGGTAGCTCCACGATCTTGTAACCTGGAGAAACGTCCGGAAAAATGAGTAGATCGTAGGCTGAGCGCTACCATCGACTTAACTTCCCAAGATCACACTGACATTCACTAAAATGCTATTGACCGTGAGAATGTCGACCATATTTTCGGACACTGCATGACCTCGATACATCTTTCGATCGAATCCCAACATCTCAACGATCGAATGTTCTGCACTAAAATCCACTCGCAAATTATCTCCCAAGTCTAATATCGTCTGTAGGGTACTCATATTGGGAGCAATTCTTATCATATTGCCTCCGTGACCATCGGTCTTCAGTCTCGTCTGGATGTGACAGTTCAGACCGTCTATGTCGTAACTTCCTTTGGGAATTCGTATCTCGAAGCAATCCACTCCGTTGGAATACTTGAATGCATTATTCTTTCAGTGATTCTTTCGGCGACGTTGGGAAACGAATAGTAAGTCTCGAGATTACCCAACACCATCTCGTATCTCTTTTCCTTTTTCAATTCAGTGGAAGGTTCGAATTTGGTCATGAATCGAGTCTTGTCGTGACTCACTGTGATTGAAAGGATTGTTTTGCAGCCGTATTCTCGACTATCTGTTCTAATTGATGATATTCTGGCATTTTTTATTATTATTATTTATATATATATTTTTTTATATTTTATCGATATTGTTTTTTCTCTATTATTATTATCAAGAATATAAAAAAATTGTCGAAAAAATCTCCTGAATTCTTCCCTACTCATGTTAATGGCCACGTGATCTCCATAGATGTGATTGAGATTCTTGAGATCCTGACGAAAGAGACACAGAAAATTAGTATTCTGCCTTTTCGTCTGTCTGGGCAGTGGAAAAAAAATTCTGAGACAAATAGAAACAATCCACGTTCCTGTGACGTCCTCGAACGTAATACGATTCACATCGATTCTGTCTCTCCAACAGTAGATCATCGAAGATCATGAGATTCTTATTTTCCGACTTCAACTGTCTAGGATCGGGAATGTCGTTGGCATTCTCGTAAAACTGACATTCCACGTTCGAACACTTCAAATTTCTCTTGGTCAATTCTCTCGCAGTTTGTTCTAATATATTCGAAGTCTCATGTCCTTCGAATTCGTCTCGATTGTCAAAGATTCTCACCATAACATCCTTGGGTAATTTACGCATCATGCACTCTCGAAGCAATCTATATTCCAGTTGAAAGAGGCTCTTGCCAAAAACGGATAATCTGTCATAATCCAACCAATCAGGTTGCAACAATAGATTCATCAAGAGATTGGACTTTCCGCAATTCGATTTTCCCACTATCAGACCTCTTATGCTCTTGGAAAAGAACTCGTCGTTCGACCTATTGGTCATCACGTCATTCCAAGACATGTCTTTGATATTCACTTTTTTTATCCAATTTTTTTTTACTATACAAATTTCTTGGCGTAACACGACCAACACTACTCGGATCAGTCTCGATTCCCGGAACGAAATCGGAGAAAGTTCTCGGTGCTAAAGTACTAGGATACAAGCCCATCCTCAGAGAACCTTCTTTTATTGGTCTCAATTCCTCCATCATCTCTTTCCTAGCTCGTTCCTGAACTTCGGTGACAGGTTTGAACAACTTGGTAGCCTCTCGTCTCAATCCCATCTCTCCTAATCGTCTGGCCTAATCCTGCACTTGAATATTCTCCTTACTCCGTATTAATTCGCGAACCTGCTCGTCCTTTCGCTTCGAATCTCCGATGTGTAGAAACATTGTTTTTTGGGGTTTTTTTTAAATTATTTATTATTTTTTTCTCTCTTTAATGGATTTATTTTTAATGTTGTTTTATATATATATATATATAAATATTTTTTGTATTATTATCATTCATCTTTTTAACTTATAATATATACACATTTTTTCCAATTGCGATCCTCCTCCTTGTCCATTTCCTTCCCCAAACGGTTTTTTTTTCTCCCTTCTTCCCCATCGAGTCAAACGACGGAAAAAAAACATGGCGTATCAGGGTTTTTCTGGATCCGACGGAAAAAAATGAAAAAAACCTGTGGCGTATTGGGGTTTTTCTGGACTGACAGATGGCGACAAGAATTTACCCAGTCCGATGCGTCGCGATATTTCCCGCGAGAAAATCCCAGTTCCTGATCGAGGGTCCTTTCAGGACATGACTCTACCTTTTTGGGCCTTTTCGAGACTTTTTCCGAAATAAAAAATCCACCCCTATGGGAAAATCAATGTTAATCTCTCAAAAAAGGCTGGACCAAAAACCCAGTTTTTTATAAGCTTCGTGGTCCAGAAAGCTCAAATTCGAACATTTTCCGCAAAAAAAATCAGGGATTTTCCTGGAAAAGTTGAATTATTTTTGGAAAAACAAAAAAAATTTCCGGAAAACCAAAAATTTTCCAAAAAAATTTGATTTTGTTTCTAAAAATAGCCCAATTTTGTCAAAAATACCTCAATTTTTTCTGGACCACCATTTCTGGAACAACTGTATCAAAGAGGTCGGGAATCGGCTGGTATCCCTTACTCATTGCAATTTTCAATCACGTGTCCAAGATACAAGAATCCAAAACTTGCCGAATAATGTCACAAATTGGTATTCTAGAATTGAACCCTTTATGTATTGCAACTAGTGGCCAGCTATTACTAAATAGTTATTTTCATTGCCGAGGTAATATTATGTATGGTTTAGTGTCTTAAGATAGTTTTGCCCAATTTTTGTTTACTCAATGTCAAATATGGCAACCTGTGTTTGACAAGGTAAACATATCAAACTTTGAGTTTCCAAAATCATTACAACATCTAGAAGAATTAAGAATGAATGACCTATTACATTACAAGAATTAGATAAAATGCAGTTGACCATGGTAGAACCATCTGAGGTACCAAAATGGGCATTTTTTGATGGATGTATATTAATTATATTGGGAATTTACCTACTTATACAGTGTATTAGGGCACAAAGCAGGGGGAGGCCACCAAAAACTTGCAAGACGTGACGTGGGGATGGGTGGGTCTCTTGAGTGCGCCAAAAATGTGCATTTCCAACTTGTGCAATTTTTTGAATTTTTTAAAAATATATCAATATATCAGTTAATATATACCATCATTTGTGTTTGAAACCTTAAAGATGATGTTGTATATCACACTCTTAACATAAATGCAACATCAGGAGGCTTTATATGGGAGAATATTGGGCTTAAACTGGGAAAATGTCACACGTTAGTAGGGGGTGGGTGTCTTGTTCGAAATGTAGAAAATGTGCAGACAATATTTTGGGAACAATTCAAACGAAAATTTGTTCCCGTATATGTACACCTGCTCTGGCCAAGCCTGATAATGAACAGCTTGTCATTGTAGATTGGGGCCCACAGCAGTCCACAGAGGTTTAAATTGGTGGTACCAGTTTAACCTTTTACCTAACATGAAAAGCAGACGACACTTGCCAAAAAATGATTGAATAACTAATTTTTTTCATTTTTTTTTTGTCTCAAAAACATAGTTTATGACCCCTCATTGGAACGAGCTCGTTCCAATGAGGGGTCATAACCTATGTTTTTGAGACAAAAAATGAAAAAATAATAAAAATTAATTGGCGATTTTTGAGAATAGCGCTGGCCGGTTTTGGCCGTTACATTGGCTAAAGGGTTAAGAACATTATGAAAACCCCCTAAAGACAGCTGTGCCTACTAAGTTTATAAGCTTATTTTGGATTTTAATGGGAGAGTGGGGGTGGGTGTCTGAGAACGGTAGTAGAAAAATTGCACGTAGCGGGTGGGTGGGTGTAAAAAGGACCCGAATAAAAAATAGGACGTCACGTCCTGCAAATTTTTAGTGCCCCCCCCCCCCTCCCCCCTTGCACAAGGCCATATTAATTTACGTAATGTAATCTTAAGATAAAAGAATAAATGGAATAGAAAACCTAATTTTTCTGGTGATGTATGTGGAATGTCTAATGTTGCATTAAACGCTGAAGAAACGTATATATATATGACTATTGGACAATCTACCAACATTTCAATCCCGAAACGACCTTCTGATGAGATATTAACAATTATGCGACAATTAACCAAAACCAAATGACAAAAAAGAGACAGGGCAAACTTACAGCATCCTCATCACAATTGTACCCGTCAGTGAACTATGATGCAAACACCGGAGAAGTGCATGCGAGTTTAATAGCCCGAGAATCAAATACTCCAACAAATACTGACTTACAAAAATAACAACATAACGTTGAACAATATTATTTGTGTTTTCAGTTGTTGTACAATGAGTGACTCAAGTAGTAGTGAAATAGTAGATAGTGGTGAAAATAAAGCACTCGGAACGGAACATCATTGTTGGGGTCAGACTGATGAGGTGGAGGAACATCTGTTGAGTGATTGGGAAGAAATTTCTCTAACTCCATTTTTGACCACTATATACCCATTACCCTGGGAATATGCTACTAATCAAGACATGCACAGTGGTGCGCCTCTGCCTACAGTTTGTCAACGAACTGATAGAACACCCTCAGTTATAAATAATGTTGTTCAATCAAATACCTATGAGCTGAGATATTTCAAAATTCATCATACCTTAACGTCCGAAGACATGTTCAGATGTGTGTTCTATGATTTTCAAAATATTTCCGCCACTGTTGAAGTTGAAAGAGATATAGTTTATTGGTATGATTTTGCTTGTCCATATCACATTATATTTAAATGTCGATCTCGACTTTTACTTATTTTAAATTGTCCTGAGTTAGGGTGTCCAGAAGTGATAAGACGCTATATTATTAATGCGGTTAACTAGAGAAATGTGGTCTATAAGAAGACACATCGTCAGAACCAACCTGTGGGGAAGGTTCCTTGATTGGAGAGCTTGACAATATTATTAGGTCCGCTGTAAATCCTAGACATAATCAATTATATGTTGTGTGTATAGAGTTTCTCTTTCTGACTTTGATGGTTGTACTTTTAATTTTAGGACGGGACCCAATACCATCTATCGAACATATAGAAGCCATCTCAAGAGAGAGAGAGAGAGTTGTAAATACCGAACTATTAATAGAAAAGAGACAGAACCCTGCTATTTCTTTAGGCCATGTTGTGATATTTGATGACTAAATCAATAGTAGTTGACCTGATGAATATCTTATATTAATTATACACTTCATCAAATATTTTATATAAATGACGCGATACACATTGGTACGGCACTTAACAGAACGGAATAAGAATTAGTCAAAAATGAATAGCCGCTTAGAAGGAAGTAAACTTCCAAGCATGACGGCAATTTGACGAAGTTATATTAATTATATATAATTATTTTATTGTGTTTCTTATTGTATTTTTCATAATTTATCATAATTATGGCAGAAGCAGGAAATAAGGAATCAGATAGTGGTGCACTAGGTCTTTCACGAGTGAAAATCAACAACATAATTTCCGAGCAATAATGGCTAGCGATCTCTCTGGTCGTCTGACCAAAATAGAGATTGAAGGTTTGTTACGTCACAAACTTTGTGATGCAAGAGAATACTCCGAACAAGTAGTCTTTCGGTGTCGACGCCTTCTGTATGGCTAACCTATTCCTGATCAGATACAGTGGCCAATGGAGCATGAGGTATACCGAATACATTTTCCCTTAAGAAATAAAATGTTTATTTATGAAGAAAGTAAGTTCATGGAATTACATTATAATGAATGTTACAGTGAAAGATTTTTCTCGCCCGCCTTCAAAACGTCGATAGTACATCGACGGGATGAAGAGGCTTCTTCCTGGGATGTGCCAATGTTCACATTGTTATATAAGTAGCGACATCCAAATTGGACAGGCAGATCTTATATTAACCCTCATCAGCGCTTTCAGTTATACCCCGGAGTCGATAATTGGTGGATGAAAAGACACTTTCGAGAGGTGGGGAGCGCATTAGACGAGGAAGACAATTAAAATTAATAAAATCTAGCCATTAGTAAAAATTTCTCTCGGTATTCTTTCACCGTCTATTCTGTTCTTACCGGTAGACTGTGCAGAAAAACCGATAGAAACTAGACTTTATGATTCTGGAGAATCATGGCTTTTCCCGATGAGATTGCATGATTTTTCATGACCCCACAGTGTCTGATGAATTGTTTTTAACTGTCTCACTGAAGTTCCTTCATTGATGTTATGAGAAAGGTGAAGATAGTAGTCTCAAATGACACAGTTTGATAAAAAATTGTTTAGGTAAAAACCATCATTAACGGTGGAGTGAGTTAACGTCAATATCGTCGTCCAACAAGTCAATGACCGACAAAAGGAGTTATGTTTGTTTGACACATACTCACTGAGTGCTGTGTCAATTTAAAAATGGTCCATTTTATCTCAAATGTATCCAAAATATTGATGTCTGGCAGCTTGTAGAGGGTTAACAAGTGCCAACAGGAATATTTATTCATGCAACTTGTAATGTCACATCAAGAACTGTGAATGGCCATTTTTTCTTTAAAATCTACAAGATGTTTTCAGAGAAATCCAGGGAGAACAGGAATTTAAAGCTTTTGATGGGTATCATTGTTTTTCCAGCCCAAAACGGGTTAAGTGTTGATTTTGGAATACTCTTATTACTTCCAAAAATAATTCTCAGTGAATTCTACTTCCACTTAGAACCTGCATAGGGTTAACAAATGTTTACAGGAATATTTTGTACATGCAACTTGTAATGTCACACTAAGATATGAGAATGGCCATTTTTTCCTGAAAATCTACGGGATGTTTTTAAAGAAATCCTCAGATAACATGTATTTTTAATCTTTTGAGGGGTATCTCTCTTTAACCAGCTCTAAAGGGTTAATGCTTGGTTTTGTGAATATCTTCATTACTTACAAAAATGATCGACGGTGAATTCCACTTCCAATGAAGGAGGTTATGTTTAGCTCGTGGGTACACATTTGGTGTTATGGTTGCCCAAGAACAGCCCATTTTCTCCAAATGTCAATGCTTGGCAGCCTCTGGGGGGGGGGGGGGGGGGGGGGTTAACAAATGGTTACCGAAACATTTTGTTCATGCAACTTGTAATGTCACTCGAAGACCTGCGAATGGTTAATTGCTCTTGAATTTTTTTTTTTTTTTGAGAAATCCACAGAAAACTGGAATTTTAAGCTTTTAAGAGGTATATCTCCTTAACCAGTTAAAAATGGGTTAAGACCTCGATTTTTGAATACATTTACTACTTACAAAAATGTTTCCCTGTCAGTTTTGCGCCCGGTAAAAGAAGTTACGTTTCTCTGTTGTATTCCCATTTGATGTTGTTGTTGTTCAAAAACAGACTATTTTTTCCAAATTTTGACATTTAGCAGCCCATGGAGGGTTAACAAATGCTTACCGGAATAATTTATCCAATCAACTGGTAATGTGACACCATGACCTATCAATGGTCATTTTCTCTCGAAAACCCTACCAGATGTTTGTAAAGAAATCCAGGGAAAACATAAATTTTTAAGCCTTTGATGGGTATCACTATTAGCAACCACAAAATGGGTTAATGCTTGGTTTTTTGAATACCCTTATTACTTACAAAAATGGTCTTTGGTGAATTCCACTTCCAACAAAGGAGATTATGTTTATTTCTAAGGTACACGTTGGGTGATGTGCGTGCCTGAAAACAGCCCATTTCAACAAAATTACGATGCTTGGCAGCCTCTAGAGGGTTAATAAACGCTCACCGGAATATTTTGTCCATGCAGCTTGTAATATCACACAAAGACCTGCGTGTCGTCAATTTTTCCTGAAAACCTACAGGATGTTTTTAGAGAAATCCACAGAAAATGGGAATTTTAAGATTTTAAGGGGTCTCTCTCTTTAGCCTGTCCAAAATGGGTTAAGACTTCGACTTTTGAATACCCTTACTACTTACAAAAATGTTTGCGTATAGATTGTGCGCTCGATAAAAGAAGGCACATTTCTTTGAGGCGTACCCATTGGGTGCTGTTGGCGTCCAAAAACAGCCCATTTTATCACAGTTTTGACATTTAGCAGCCCGTGGAGGGTTAACAAATGCTCACCACTGTATTTTGTCCATGCAACTTCTATTGTCACACCAAGGCCTGGGAGTGACAAATTTTTCTTGAAAATCTACAAGACTCGTTTAGGAGAAATCCACGGAAAATACAAATTTTTGAGCTTTATGGGGGTATTGCTGTTTAACCAGCCCAAAACGGGTTAACGCTTGGTTTTTTGAACACCCTTATTACTGACAAAAATAATCCTCGGTGAATTCCACTTCCAGTAAAGAAAGTTATATTTATCTCTCGTGTATTGTTTGGGTGCGGTGGGAGCCTGAAAGCGGCCTATTTCATCAAAATTCCGATGTTTGGCAGCCTGTGGAGGGTTACCATATGCATCGCCTGATATGTCGTGTGTATCAAAGGGTGTGTCACAGACAGGTCTAGCAATGACGAATGTATAAAAAAAATCTACAAGACGTGTTTCGAGAAAGTGCCGATAAACCCCAATTTTGGCAGTTTTTTGCCAATTCTGAGGAAATAAGGGTTAAATCGAAAATTCCGCTTGGGTACATTTTTAGATTTTGTGCCCCTCTATGCGTGTGCAAAATTTCGTGGAAATCGGTTCGAAAATGGCTTCTGAATCGTACGGACAAAATGTGTGGAAAAAAAAAAAAAAAAAAACCAACCCCCCCCCCCCCACCCCCCCCCCCCCCCCCAAAAAAAACAAAAAAAAAAAAAATAATAATAATCCGTAGAAAAACAATAGTCTTTTCCGGAGGGAAAAGCCTAATAAGGATCATGTGTGGTTGTATTTTTGGCTATATTCTTACCAATAAAATCGATATAATTCCTACTGTGAGAAATGATTAAAAGTAAAATAGTAAATCAAGAGGCTGGAGATCTGGCAGGGTTTAGATAAGTACTCACCGGAGACCCTACATAAGACAACCTCAAAACTAGTATGTGTGTGGCTTGACTGTCAAGGAAGGTACTAGAAGCAAATATACCCATAGAATTGTACTTCTAAAACGGAAAGTCAATAGATAAATTCGTTACCCCGTGTCTGATCACGTGATACGGGTTTTTACCTACCCGAAGCCAGCCGTATCCCATTCGGCCTTCGGCCTCATGGGATACGGCTGCCTTCGGGTAGGTAAAAACCCGTACCACGTGATAAGACACGGGGTAACTAATAATACCCACGGAAGAGGCAGAGAGGAATGGTGCACGTGTATATTAGTATAAATATAGTTTCCTTTATATAGTATATCTTTATTGAATTTTGCATTTTGTGATATTAATAGTAAAATTGTCATTTGATATTTCAGATAATTGAGATTATGGCATCGGTATGGATTCCAGAATTCCAAAGTTTTGATGAGGAACAGTATTTGTATTTTTCGCAACGTTCATTTGTACCAAATAGAATGATTAATATAACCCAATCTCTATTTAATAAAAGTATGCAACAATGATTAATTTGGTATTTGGGATGTGATATACTTCGAGGAGGCAATTATGACCCCTTGAATACAGAGGTATGATATATATCACAGACATTTGATTGATGATGAAGACAAATCGATTTTACCCATTTATATTGTCCAGGGTCCTACAAGTCCGGCTGCCCTGCAACTGATTCTGAGAATATGTCAGCTGTCGGTAACGCTCGTTATGATGTAGCAACACATTTTCCAGCAGGGTGGTGAGGTACTGGAACGACCAGTACTGGAATGGCCGATATTATTCTGATGGAACTTCCCGTATCTGGCAATTCTATAGTATAGAACAACAGAAGTCATTACAATATACCAGGCACCAACAAGAATTCGTGGAACTGAGTTCCGCCCACTGCAATGTCAAAGGGACATTTGAGTAGGAACGAACTCAGTCTCCATATATTCTTTTGAAAACATCTCTCCAGGGCCATAAAATTCGAGTGTCCACAGTACGTTATGAGCAATGTACTAGTGGCTCTACCGAACGTTGTTGCATTTGTTTTGAAGACATTGAAGAAGTAGGATTTACTTACTTTTGAGTGCCGTCACTGTGAGAAGAAAGTTCACCTCATCTGCGGTCAGATGTGGGCAGATATGGCACCCACAAAAACATATCCCATGTGCCATATGGCCGTGAGATGGAAGAAGTTAAAACTCCGTGAATTTGATTATGTCCCCAATTAGTTGATAAATGTTCCTCGCATACCGTTGCCCGTTTTTCTTATTAGATCTGTTAAACTGATGAAAATTAAAGAGATATTTATGGGATCTACTTATGGAAGGGGGGAGAAATTAACAAAAATAATATTGGGGAAAATGGTTTTAAAAGCGGCATCAATCCCCAGATATATATTATAGTGTTCTCTCTAGCCCACAGGGGTTAAACAAGCTCGAGAGAAGAGCTACAGTTCTTTTGTGTTATGACAATGTAGGATAATAAAAGATTTAATAGTCAGCTTCTATTTCGTAAATTGGACTCACATTTTATGGGCAGTTAAATTAAAGTCGAAATTACATGGAATTGTACTAGCTGACGATCAGAGTACATAAGAATTTTGAGTTCCCACACAGGAGTGGACGCCAGATGTTCTGTTGGCAATACCAGGCATAACATTGTAGACCAGTATTGTCAATTAACAGCCAAATTGCAGGGTTTATTGATGGAAAGTATAATAACATTCTGCAGTAGTTTCTGGGATGTTATTGTTTGATCTATAACTAAATCGTAACATGCACCTGGTGGAACATCACCAGATATCAGCTGATGCTGTGTTGCAAAATTGTGAGTTCCACCAGGACATTCTTTCGGTTAATAAGCACCCGGCAGAATACTATTTTGTTGTAGAAATTCCATGGACTGCATGCAGACTGACTGGCAGTCTGTATGGCAGTACAAGAGCCCAAAAATGGCGACTGGCACGTCAGGAGACTTTCAGTAAATTTTCCGCTGACTAGTAGTCTC
Source organism: Pictodentalium vernedei (assembly GCA_031216915.1). NCBI lineage: Eukaryota > Metazoa > Mollusca > Scaphopoda > Dentaliida > Dentaliidae > Pictodentalium > Pictodentalium vernedei. Next base: position 391,245,059 of record CM062296.1, on the reverse strand, counting down.
GTGATTAGCTGTTGAATCAGAAAATTGGTGAATATAAGCACCGTTTTCTGAGTGATGAGCGGTGTTGTCTCCTGGCGCATCACGCACAATATACCTGTATACACGTCTTGTGATAGATGCCGCCACTGCTGTGTAGATCTAAGGTAAGAACTTTGCTAATTTTAATACTTTATGTAAATAGCCAGGGAGAATGGCATTTTATTCGTAACAGTTGTAGAATTAAATGTTAGATAATTTGAATCCAGAGTTCGTTACGTTATTTCACAATTGATGCACGACAAGATTCGTGAAGTTACTGGAAGCTGAAAACTGTCTGGCACCTGCGTCCAATTTCGTCTGTAAGGGAAAACCAAAAAGCCACAGGCTGGTGGGACTTTGCGGTTTTATCAGTTAACACAATGACTAGTCCTAAGTTATGATCGTAGATCGATAGAGACATTAACCCTAATTCCGTCACGCTGTCCGTATAACCCGTACGCAAGGTGGGTGGTTAATTTGTAAAGGGCTTGAAGTCGTGTTTGGGCTTTATTCAGAAATACGTGCGCCGCAACATAAATGCTTCATATTATTCGGATATGTTTCGTGTTATCTTTGATGTATCTCTATCAGCATCAAATGCGGAGTTGGTGCTGTCCCACTCTACCATCCCATCAGATGAGGATGTAAAATGGCTGTACGGGCCAAAGATCCCTTCGTAGTATTCGGGAAGAGCGAGGCCAAGAAGATGCCGCTATGTCATCCCACATCCCGTGCCAGTGGGTCAAGGAGAGGCGTTAAATATAAGCCGTGTAACTTCCTCACCAGGTCCTTATAAAGTTAATAAGCTTAATAAGCTTACAAAAACAACTAGTGTAACAGTGTCTTGACAAAAAGACGGAGATGGCTTGTGAAGTCCTGAGATTGATAGGTTTTCACTATTTCTTGGCTGAAAGAGGAATTTGCAAAACACAACACCTATACAGTGCAGAAAGAGTTTCCGCTGAGTATATGCCACGCACTGGGTCGATATTCAATCCCTTGCCCAACGTAATGGCCAAAACCGGACAGTGCTATTTACAAAAAATCACCATTCAATTTTCATTATTTTTGTTTTATTTTTTGTGTTTCAAAAACATAGCAAATGACCCCTCATTGGAACAAGCTCGTTGAGCTCGTTCCAATGAGGGGTCATAAGCTATGTTTGTTGACTCAAAAATGAAAGAAGAGACTGTCACTCGGAAGTGACTATGCATCCGACGAGGAAATGACTTTGATCTGTGACCTTGACCTCAATCGAACAAAAACAATTTTGTGCGAGAGATATCGTCTCCTCATAAGCAACATGTATTCCATGTTTTAACCAAATCCAACGAAGCATCTCAGAGTTATGGAGCGGACACGAAAATCTTCCTGACGGACAGCTGACCTTAATCTATGACCTTGACCTCCATCGAACAAAAACAATATGCGCAACACATCTCCCCATAAGCAACAGGTATTCAAAGTTTCAACAAAATCCAACAAAGCATCTCACAGTTATGGATCGGACACGAAAATCTTCTTGACGGACAGTTGACCTTGATCTGTGGCCTTGACCTCCACTGAACAAAAGAAGTCTGTGTGCGACACATCGTCTCCCCATAAGCAATGTGTATGCCAAGTTTCAACAAATTCCAACGAAGCATCTCTGAGTTATGGAGCGCACACGAAAATCTTCCTGACGGACAGGCGGGCGGGCGGACGGACGGACGGACGGACGCGCGGACGGACGCGCGGACAGACTCACAGACGGGTGGAAATGATAAATACTATATGCCCCCCAAAAACTGTTTTCAGGCGCATAACAAATAGTTATTCAAAAATTCTGTTTGCAAGGGTCGTATGCCTTTCGTGTTAGGTAAATGACCAACTAAGTACACTAACTTGTGTTTCCAGCTGATACTAGATGATGCAAGAAAGCTTTTGGTCCTGAACCATCGGAAAGGCTATACCCGGTAGTGAATTAAGTACGAATGTGCTTGTTTGATCCGCAGATTTCCTTTTGACTTTCAGCTAGGTAGTGGATAGATGGACAATTGCAGGATAGCCACTTGTTCAATGCTGTGGTGCTGTAGGTATTAGACTTGTGATTGCCAGGTGATTTTGTTCCCGGATGGAGATCAGAAACCAACATGCCAAATTAATCTAAAACATGATTGTGTCCTTTAAAACATATACTTCATGTCCGTTCCAGTCCTCGTCTGATGCCAGCCAAACAACTCCGTTTTACTGGATCCTATACAATGCCCTCGTTCATGTTACTTTTACCAAACAATACATGGAAAATGGATTTGATAAGAGTTATTTCAACGTGTTTAAACCCTCCCCGTGAATGAGTTAGCAAAGGTTATTTAAGCGATGGATCAGACTTTTCACCCTAAAATTAAATTTAAGAACATTCATTAGCGCGTTACCAGAACACCATCAGATCGCCGTTTTCAGCCCCAAGAGCTGCAAAATACAGTACAGAAAGAGCTGGTGGGCAGGTTCTGTTTTGTTTGTCTCAAAAATGTCACTTGGCCAATAAACAATAAGCTTAATAGATATCAGATACGATATAGCTTTTGAACCACAACCAAGGAACAAATGCATACCTTGACACCGACCCAGTGCCTCAAATAAGACCATTCTCCTGGAATACTGATCCACAGCATCAGTGCATTTGGGCCAGCATGATACCCCCCCAGTAATACACCCCTATATCGATTAAAAAAATAATGCCCGTTGACTTCAAAACACTCCACTTTCTCGCACTTTCTCGCAGCTGAGGTTAATCCCAAAACGCAATCATTTGGATTGTTTTCATTAGCAACCTTAATACGTTGCATGTTTCAGTGAGATGTATCGTTATTTCAAACAGAATATTAGAAAACTATGACTTTTTTATTCAGTTTTCACTAGAAAGCATGACATGATGCAACCTGGTTTTTATTTTAACTCCGCAAAGTACAGAGTGTTTACATGTATTGCCCTTCAAGTTTAATTATAGGGAATGATCGTTTGTTTCTGTCTATTTCTTGAGTTATGAACCCTATAAAACAAAGGCCACACTCAAGAAATAGACAGAAACAAACGATCATTCCTTATCTATCTCAACCTGATCATTATTCAAATATTCTAGTCTACATTTTGGGGAGATTTAGACTTTGGTAATTTTGAGTTTTTCAGAAGTCAAAATATTTTTGTTTTGTTTTTGTTGGAAATAGTTTGAAGAACAAATATATTATCAGTTTACTACCATTGACTTTCATTAATATTGAGTAGCTATCCACTGACCATTCTTTAGTTGATGTCAGTGCATGTCCATGTCTCATATCAGGATTGTGAATTGAGAATAATCAGTATGAAAGTGCACTAACATTTATATATCTTACCTACTACAAGTATCTGGGAATTTCATTGGTTCAAAGACGTCACATGCAGACTGCATATAAAACCATATACTGCCTGTCAACATCACAATACGCTGGCAGCTATGGGTACTCTCCCCTTTGTTCATTGATTATTCAAAATGGCGGCAGCCGATAAATGCTTCTAGTTGAAAGATTGAGTGTTGGAAGCCCATATTTGGTCTGAAGTGCAGGTTAGGCCTCTTAAAAGACTTCATATTCTGTGGATGTGTGTCATGTTACCTTCGAAATGAAACTGTTTGGTACGTATGAATTTGCCTTCTTACAATTTATGGGAGAGTGTCCGTAGGCTCTCTCCCATAAATTGTAACAAGGCAAAGACACGTGAACACATTGTGAGAATTCTCTCATTTAATTTTGATCGCTGCTGTTATTAGTTCTGTGCATCGATGCAGCAGTCGGTAAGATATATTTGTTACACAGTTTGTTGGTGGCCTAATATGGTATATAAGGTGTTAGTTAACCATATATACCATATTAGGCCACCAACAAACTGTGTAACTAATAATATACCCTTGGTTGGCTTGATATGAAGTCTCTTCTGTTTTCATCCAGCGGTTCTATTGGAAGTTATATATCAGATGTCCCTACTACTGTAGCGGTTAATGTTGTTGAGTAAAAAGCTAAAAAGTTCAAACGGGTTGAAAAAAGTAACTGATGACTCACTGAATGATTGCTGAAAATCTATAAAAATGACAAAATCAACATTTATGCGGATGTATGCGGATGTACCTGTCCTAAAAAGTCTACAAAATCATTAAAAGTATGAAAGGAAAAAACGTTTTAGACCATGAAAAAAATTAATTTCTCGCTACTCCGACTAAACACCCACCAACCCATCGTAAGTTCCAGGGAAGAATAAGTTTGACGATTCCCCCCCGCCCCCACCCCCCACCCCCCGCCCCCCCCCACCCCCAACCTCGATTCTAATGCCATTGTCCAGGTGAAATTACGTGACGTATGTTTTTCGCCCTGATATGAGAGTTTATCGAAAGTTTAACAGCGCGAGAATTGTGACGATCGGGTGTCCGAACTAATTGCGCATCAGCTTCCCTCCAGCTTTCTCCACCCGCCCTTCGATGCAATCCCTGCTTTGCACATGAACTAACAAGGATACCAGTAGAGGAACATTCATGAATTAATTATGTCACCTTCGCTCCAATCATGCGAATGTCCACTACCACCCCCCCCCCCCCCCCAAATATTGCAGCATACTTTTTCCTAACAGTGACAGGCAAAACTTGGCTGTATACTTCTCCATTGTGGGTCATGGGATACGTCAGCGAATCGCATTCTTTGTTGATTCTTTTTATGATGCTACGATAACTAGATTCTTTTAATAATTATAATAAACCCTATTATTTCACAGCGGTATATTGATGAGATCCTGGATGCCCACGTCAGATTGTATGCAGGTGCAGTGGGTGATAGATTCATTGTGATGGACGATAATGCCCGTCCTTATGTTGCCTATGCTATCCGGGAGTACCGATAGGGGAAGGAGATTGAGCGTATGGACTGGCCAGCAAGAACCCCTGACCTCAGTCCAATCTAACATGTCTGAAATGAGTTCAGCTTGCAATTTCAGCCCGTCCAGTCCAGCCAAGAAGTGTCCAGGAGCTTGGTGCCATGATGGTCCAAGAATGGAACAACATCCAACATATGACCATCAGGAACCTGATTGGGAGCATGAAAAGGCGTTGCCAAGCTGTAATTAACAGTAATGGGTCTCATACTCGATATTGAACCCATACCAGTTCGCTCCGTCAACTTTTTGGCAAATTTGGATAATTTACTCTTTTACCAATAATATGCATTTTCCATGGTTATCGTATTCAAAAGCTAAAAAATAATGTCAAAAACAAATAAAATATTAATTTCTGTACTTAAATCATTAAAGATATAATTAAATAAAAAAATATATACACTTTTCATAACAATATTTCAACTAAGACGTTAAACAGGTAGTTGGATATACTTGGTGCTTAGCAAACTTTGAGTAGAATATTTAAAAAAAAAAAACAGGCTGTAAAAAAAACATTTTTTTCTATTATAAAATACAAGAGGAATTTCAGGCCAAAGGCCACCAGAATGCACAATTTGATAGCTCCGTTAAAAAAATTTCCTGGGGGGACAACCCCTCCACACCCTCCTCTAATACCTCGTGCCTTCGGCACTCGTTGCAGATGCCTTCGGCATCTAAGGTGTTCCCTCCCAATTTTTAGGCGATATACGTGCACTTGCCCTCATCAGACAGTTTCGCCCCCCTTGCCCTTTGCTGCTTCCGCCGGCCCTGGTGTCTCACCAGTTTTAAATCCCTTTCAATTGGCTTCAGAAAGTTCTGCCATAAGTAGTATGCCTCGCACATTTCAGGGCTCAGTTGGGGGACCTCGGAAGTGACGTCATGTCACGAGACGTCACATCCGAGGTCCACCACCGAGGTCCTCCATCTCGACCCTGAAACGTGCTACATATACTACTGTCATATGTGCGTAGTTGCGCAGTACTGTTATTACAGAAGCGGACAGAGAATGGCGACCGGATCTGGTCATCATTCTCAGTCCGCTTTCCTGTTCACACGACAGTTTAGAATCTCACCCTTCGAAACAACACTGCCAATACAGAGCATATCGGTTGCTACTTCTCGGCTCAGTCTTTATCTGGACCCACCTGGTGTTTTATAAAATCTGGACCCATCTGGGGCCTTTGAGGAATATGGATCCATCTGGTGTCTTTATGAAATCTGGATCCACCTGGTGTCTTTATGAATGAAACCTGGATCCACCAGGTGTCGTCATGAAATATAGATCCACCTGGTGTCTTTATGAAAGCTGGATCCATCTGGTTTGAATACGCCGTGGCCGTATCATGACCTGATGGAGAGAGAGACTGCTTTTGCGATCACAGTATTATAGTTCGTTATCATTTCTAGGGAAGCTCTCCGAGGCATCAGGGTGCTTTAGGAAAATTTACCACACAGAAAAGGATTAATGTATTTTGCCAAGCAACCCATACCTCGGAATCCTAGCGCCCGATGTCGTTCTGGCAACCGAGTCGGAATGTCGATAACCTTTTTACGACCACTTTATGTCCCATAAACAGCAAGATCGACCCGACCAGTGGAAGTAAGATGGATAGAAAATTAAGCTATTGTATACGTGTATTGATTCGCATGTATTTAAATAAGTCATCCTTCATTTTCATAACGATTTTTGACAACTTTAATTCAAAGTGCTTTGCTTATAGAGCTAATGTTTATTTTCAGCTCATCGCCTCTGCATTTTTTATTTCAGTCAATTGCCTTTGTTTGAACAGGATTCCACAGGCCTTGAGTCATTCTGTTTTGTTTTTTGTTTGTTTTTTTTCTTTCTTTCTTTTTTCTTTTTTTGCAGACAAAATTATTTTCTGTGGTTATCTGTGAACTAATGTCACGGGTACTGAACAAACACTCTGGTTATGTTGTAGTATTTGTCATTTTAACACCTTACCTAACGAATCGGCGGCATCCGCCCGCGTGATTTACAATTAAGCAGTTGAAATAAAAATTCTTTTTAAAAAAATTCAACAAAACCATGTCATGTGACCCCTGACTGGAACGAACACGTCGAGCTCGATCCAATGAGGGGTCACATGATATGGTTTTCTGGAAAAATTTTGACAAAATTGGAAAAATATTATTACAATAAATTTTGATAACGTCTGTGTTGGGTAAAGGGGTAAACATTTGTTGAAAGTTGGTACGACTTGTGCATTGACTGTGGTTTCTGCAAAAAGCTCTATAACGTACCAAGTTATTCGTGTCGTATGTTCATTACAGTATACCCGGAGAGTAGTGTTCGCGCTGAAGGGTGCCAGCTTGGCCAACTGCACTAAAAATTTGGAACGGCATCAGTGTTCACGCTGGGCCGAAACTGTCTGATGCCAAGTATTTAGCCATTCTTGATATTTTAGTGCCAAACAAAATGTTTAGTCCCAAAACGCTAACGAGCGGGGAGGGGGTTTTTCTGTCTGATTCATGTAAATTGATCGAGTTTCAAAAAATGAACTGGCAATTTATTCAAGAGTAAACGGACATTTGTCACATAAAAATCAGGCAGAAGTCGAAAATTCTGACAAAATCCTCGGTAGGCAAACACGGATGTCACCTAAGTTACAGTGATGCCACTGAATTAATGGTCAGACTGAATGATGTCGGTGTGTACACATGATGTTGCCCTCAGATAATAACAGATTAATCAAATAATTACTGTTAATCCGCTTGGCTTAGCCGATCGCTAAGTGACTCGCGACGGTATGAAGTATTTATCGAATTAAATGCTGTCTTTTGTAAAGGTAACCTACAATGTTTTATTTATGAAAAAACAATGCCACATTCCACTCACAATTAGCCTTGAAAGTTTGTCCAAATGCTATTTCTAACACATGACACAATATCTGGGTTTTAGTGAGTTAGGCGAAAATCGGTTATTGTCTCTGCCTCTATTGCCAGCAGACTATTTCTTTGTACTCAGAAGTAGAAGTAATTTTTTTTTGTTTCGTCATCCATCACGCTCTTCGATTTCTTAGTGCTTTCCTTCACAAGTGAAAGAAACTTTATGGTGCCAAAAATAGCCAACGAGGATTTTTTTGTCAAATCAATCTTTTTAGTGCAATTGGCTAAACTGGCATCCAACACCGTGAATACTGAACGGCATTAAACTATGTATATTTGGCTAAAATGGTGAAACCAATACACAGAAAGACACACGTGTGCGAATGGGTTAATCACTATGGCACGAGTGCCTGCGCAGAAATATAGAACGAGAGGCTGCGATGGCATAAGTGCCATATCGATTAATACATTCACACGTGTGTGTCGTTCTGTTTATTACACGCCTTCACGTCTACAAAAACAATCATTAGAAGGACACTCAGCAATTCATTTGACTATCAAGAAAAACATCATATTTTATCGCCAACCAAATTTGCGAGGGCATCCCGTGTTACTATTTCGTCCCCTGAGTTCTAATGTGTTCTATGTGCCTACTGGCACATAGAACACATTAGAACTCGGGGGACGATTCGGCTATCGCTAGCGATTCAAATTGTAATTGTGTTACACGATTTGTAGAAAATTCCAGTGAAATTTTGCTTCTGTTTTAAAATAGTCCGTCAACTATTTCCGTTCCGCACATATGTGCGGAACAGATTTTCATTTTCCGTAGATGGGGATTACATAGAACAAGCGTTAATAAAATAATTTTCATATTCTTACGAAGAAGGACAAGGGTAAAAATCATTGTTAATGGTAACCCATTCAGAAACTTTTCATTAACTGACGCGACCGGAATAAACTAGCAATCGCGATAGAACTATCACGGGTTTCTTTTTGAAATATACCGTGGCTTTCGACCCAGATAGCGGTTTTGTTCTGTTATCTGTGTTTCTCGTAGAAGGATTTGGACAGTCATATGGTCAAACAGGGTTCAGCCCTTAGGCCGGTAAGGTGGTGTTAGTCTTCTGAAATATATTATTTGCCTCTTTTGATTTTTAACGAGTCAGATCCTTCGTCCGGTAAGGTGGTGTTAGAGTCTTCTGAAATATATTGTTTGCCACTTTTGATTTTTAACGAGTCAGATACTATTTGGTAAATATACACTGGCTCCGACGTTATGAAGTTGGCTTTGGTTGACTGTCTTTTGACAATGATCGATGACAAGTGGAACAGTGTGAGACAGCGTTTGGAAAAAAAACTTGCAACAGAGCAAACCACAACTACATTACAGATGGCGCCTTTTCTACTGAAGGGACGACATGGTAATATATAAACACCGGAATAAATCCATTATTAAAATGGCCATGCTAAGCAATTATACGAGAAGCTCCACTGAAATACCAAAGTCTATGGAGATTGCGTTTACAGCCATTTACTCGTTTTTACTTCAAAGGGTCAGGGGCGGAGAATTCAGGTAACCTGTTCCATTGAACTGGAATATGTGTCGGGTTTGTGTTATGAAACGACGATACAATTTACCCTTTACCTAACATAATGGCCAAAAAACGGCCAGAAAATTGACCAGAATAATCCTACCACAGACTAAAATATCTCGGAAGTTTCTCAATAAAACCATACAAATGTGGATATCATTAGAACCAGCTCACTGAGCTGGTTCTAATGATATCCAGATTTGTATGGTTTTATTGGAAAATTTGGAAATGTGTTGTCAAAATAGGAAATTTAATTAATTTTTTATAAATACTGTTTTAGATAAAGGGTTTAAAGATACAAAATCTACATATTCAAAATGAGTAAATACGCCGCTTTCTATTTTCAAATATAGGTTTGGACAGAGAGCAATTGTCGTTTATTTTTAAGTTGAAGGGAAAATGTGTGAAAAATCTGTTTAGTAGTATGCTCATGCTACTCAAAAGGACAGCAAATAGTCACTAGAGTGCAACAAAGCGCCATCTGCAATTTCAAACACTGCAGAAAGGCGCCTTGTTGTACTCAAGGGACGAAATAAAGTTCATCAAACTCTGCGCACACTGTTGATAAAAATTCTTTGGGGAGATAATTTTTTTCAAAACCATTTTCAATGATAAAAAAATATTGGTCATGCAAACATCTGGAGGGTATATTACCACGTATATTTGCCGATTTCTGTTTTTTTTCGCGACTTTTTTCGTTCCTGGTTGCGAATAGAATATCAGAGGAAACGCACTGTCGGAAATAGATGGCATGCAGACTGCTTCGTATTTGAACGGTGAATGTGCAACAAACCGATCCATACAGTTAGCTGGAGGCATTCGAGTGATCAGATTTTTTGAAATGTCACGAAATATTTAAGCAACTATTTAAAATTGTCTTTGTTTCCGGTGTTAACACATTTTTTTTTAACACACCTGGTTCGCGTCCCAATGTGGAAGGATAATGTCAAGCTCTTCCATCGACAAATTATAAGCAATGGCTTCATCACGAGTAGGGGATGTTAGAATTCCACACAACTAATAAAATATTTTGGTCTCTATGGCAGTGTTATTGGACAGAACACCACTGTACGATAATTAGAATGTTCAAGGACCTCCACATAAACATAAAACTGCCGCAAGTATTGCTAGTTCGGTGATCTGAGATTCCGACCAGTCCTTGAATTTTTATCGGCAATCGGCAATGTTGTGGTAAAAGCTATGGCAGTCTACCACTAATTCTACTTCTACATTTTTCAATTGGCTTAGATCAGTGGCATAGTTACGTAGGCCTGTGAGCTGCCCTCAAACATTGGCCCAATGAAAGTTTCACACAGCATAGAACTCCAAAATGGCCTCCAATAGGGACTGCACACTCTACAAATGCCTCAGATTCTTGAAGCACTAAATTTAGCAAAATTGTCTCGGGTGTGTGTGTGGGGGGGGGGGGGGCAGGCCTAACTAGGGCCCTCTGGTCGTTGCCCTTCTTCCACTTCCCTTTGGGGAAGTGGGAGGAGGAGCAACGACTGGAGGGCCATAGTTGGGACTAGTTGAGGCCCCCGAAGCATCGCACAACGACCATGCAAATATCATCTTTGACCCCTCTCCCAAAACAAAACCTTGCTAGGGCACCCCGTATTATAGAATCATGGCTACGCGCCCGGCCTAGGTCAGTTACCGTGACGGCAGATTCCATGTTCGAATGGTTTGCAGAAATGCGAAGATATGTGTACATAAGAAGAACCTTCGGACAAATTTATTCCATGGTCGGGTAAATATACGCCTACCCTTCCCCTCCCCCAATTCTGAAGATAGCTACTAGCTACCTGGGCATCAGGTACGGACTCATCGGGACGTTGGGTTTCCAGCGTGGTCCATATTTATTCCACAGTTTTAAAAACAAACATGTTACTAACTTACAACACATTTCTTACTGTGTTGTTATTACAAATGTGGACAGATAAATTTTGTTTCCTTCACGAGCCAAAACTGGTTCTTCAGTTTGTCCTGGTAGAAGAACCAAATTTGGTTACGTGGAACCTAACACACAGATGTCTTGGTTCTTAAATCTGTCACATTAACTGGACTGTCAAGGCCTCTGAGCAATGCATCAATTGTAAAAAAATTTTTTTTAAATTCAACAAAACCATATCATGTGACTCCCTCAATGAAACGAACTCGACAAGGTCGTACCAATGAGGTATCACATGATATGGTTTTGTCGAATTTTTTTTAAAATATATTTTTTTAACTGCTTAATTTGGAAGTTACACGGGTGGATAATTTGTAAGTTACACGGGTGGATCCGCCCGATTTGTTAGGTACAGGGTTACGTTGTGGGACAATGGCAAATGTCCATATGAACAAGTCAGGCAACTCTGTATATGAAATTAGCTGGTTCTAGATCACATGAAGACTCGTTTGTTTTGGTTCTTCGGTCGGTTTGGTTCTACTTGGAACCAGATTTGGAGCGGATTTCTCTGAGTGTGTGGACAGGAAATTTCGACCAGTAGTCGTGATCTGGTGCCAATTCTCTGTTCACTGTTAACTTCATAGCACTGTTTAATCTCACTTGCTCAGAGGAAATGCGAGAACTTTGAATCTCAGATGATATTTTTGTTTCTTTCAGAGTCGCCGGAACCGGGGGTGGGGGTGGCAGGGGACATGTGCACCTCCACTTTTTCCGCAGACATGTTACCCGGTTACACAATGAGATTTAAAACTGACGCATGTAAACGTGTCAATATACAGACTATTTGCAAATCCAAGCAACTTTTGGCGAAAGAATCCTACTTTTGGTCTCTTTGGTCCGTTTGTTCTGCTTCAATCATCTTCCAACCAAGGCAAGCTTTCGGGTTGGAAGATGACTGAAGTAGAAGAAATGGGTCGTTCAGTGACCACTCTGCGGTGGGCTCATCTAAACGAAAGACAACAGAGTTTCACGGTAATTTACGGATATACGATTTTAACATTTCACACACTGGGCTGAACCGTGGTGGCTTTGATAATTTGTGCCCCTCCACTTTTATCGTGCTTCCTACACCTCTGGTTTCTTTGATTCGGTCATGGTATTCGCAACTCTTTATTTATGATATCTCGACCCTCTGATGCAAGTCCGTTTCAACCCAGATCGCTAGCTGATCGAGAAAAACGCCGTTTTGTGATCACAGTGCAGTTACAGTCAGATCCTGGCGAAGCTTCGCAATTCGATTTGATTTGAAATCGTCCCATTCATTCGATTTGATTCGAGTCGCGGCGATTTGGAACCTTTTAACCCTTCACCTAACATGAAAAGCAGACGACACTTGCAAAACAAATTCTGGAATAACTAATTTTTTTCAGTTCATTGTCTCAAACACATAGGTTATGACCTTTCGTTGGAACGAGCTCGACGAGCTCGTTCCAACGAGGGGTCATAACCTATGTTTTTGAAACAAAAAATGAAAAAATAATGAAAATTGAGTGGCAATTTTTGAGAATAGCGCTGGCCGGTTATGGCCGTTACGTTGGGTAAAGGGTTAAATCTTCAAGTTGTTCTTAAACTCTAACAAGTGTCTCGTCTTGAGCTCTTCTCTCATCAGGATTAAGAAGATATGGGGAGAACTATAGTGTTTCAAACAGTGTATTGCCAATCTCCGAGGAATGGTGGACAAATTGACCATCTAGTTTGATTATCCATCACACCAATGCTATAATATATACTATATAATACGGGGTGGGGAGCGCTGGCGTCGCGGTAACCGGTTCTCGTCAGATCACCGAAGTTAAGCAACGTCGAGCGCAGTTAGTAGTTGGATGGGTGACCATTGCAGCGACTGATTCGTGCTCCCTCGTTGTGTCCTTGGGTAAGGCACTTAACCCCGATTGCCTACATGGGGGCAAGGTGACGCTGTGTACTACGATGTACTGCACGTTGATGGTGCGCATGTCTTCAACCAATCTAACCCTGCCTGTGCCGCGGTGCAGAGTTCAGAGTTACGATGTTGGAGAGCTGACAGCTGCTCGTCGTTGCTCGGTGGTTCTCTCCGGGTACTCCGGCTTCCTCCATCCGTAAAACTGTCACCGACATGATATGACCCTGGCTGTTAATGTGTCGTTAAACCCTAATAAAATTTTTAAAAAATATATATATAATACGGGGTACTCGCACTCCATATTCCATGAAAATTGATGCAATTGTATCAATTTAAAATAGAAGAGGCTGTTTTGTGCATTATATGGTTGTGACTCTTGGATTGTACAGTGACACCACATTTTTGAAGGCATACCGCTAGTAAAATATACGTTTGTGTGTTGCTTCTTGCGCACTTGATCCGCTCATAAAACTGTATTTAAAACTCAAGGGCCTAATTTTGACTGACGTTTACAAACTTTGTGGCCCCGGACAGGCTCCCCAAGATACACTAAAGAAGTGTATAGAATAAACAAGCTCACCTGGTAGTGGTGTCCATATAAGTCTTGGCTACTAACATATATGCAATTAATCTTTCACCTAAAATGAAAAGCAGACGACACATGCAAACAAAATTCTTGAACAACTAATTTTTTTCACTTTTTGTCTCAAAAACATAGGTTATGACCCCTCATTGGAACGAGCTCGATGAGCTCGTTCCAAAGAGGGGTCATAATCTTTGTTTTTGAGACCAAAAATGAAAAAAGAATGAAAATTAATTGGCGATTTTTGTGAATAGAGCTGGCCGGTTTGGACCGTCACGTTGGATAAAGGGTTAAATGAATTACCTATTGCTTTATAGGAGTATGAATGTGGGATGAGCGTGTTAACACTAACATTCCTAGTAAAAATTTTAACTTCGGAAATTAAATTTTTGATTTTTATACGGTCCGTATCAAACAGACCAACTCGATAAAAAAAATCTCAACTTTTTAAACTCTTTGTAAACATTGTGTCGGTTTTATTGTATGAACCATTCTTAAATGAAAATGAAGATGATAGGGGTGCGTGACAGCCATTTCTTATTCCCAGTTCCTTATTCGACATTCGTTATCAGCGGATGAAATCGGTTGATAACGAATATCGAATAAGGAACTGGGAATACGTAACGGTTGCCACGTTCATGATGATTGGCGCGTTCCATAAACACCTCCCCGCAGCAACATCTACACGCCTGTATGTTGGCTTTGACGTTAACACAAACCGTGCATTTATTTACCAATATAAAATCTCATCACCCAGATAGATATTTCTATCAATTTTTCTTTTTCTTCATGGAACACGGTGAAATCGGCACACCAACTGACCGATTCACTGCCGTTAATTTCTTTGATGTGTAGTTTGTATGGACAATATGTAAACACGCTTCAAAGCAGAAACGCAAAATATCGACTTGAAGTCGAGTGTTTATTTTTACGTTGAGTTATGTGAGTATGATGATGTCTCGGATGTTGGGACATGTAAAAAGGCTTGACTAACACAAACCACTTTGGGTTTTAAACTAGGGTGAAAAAATTCGCAAATCCCTCGGAATCAATTATTCATTCGGCAGTCTGTCAATGGCACAGGAACCCGATTCCAAATAGTGCATTGCCATGACTCCCCCCCCCCCCCCCCCCCACCCCCGTCCTATTTATATACTGGGGTTTCGACAGCAAGGGTCACCTCATTTCGGACCTCCTCGTCCTGACCTTGGTCTCATGAGGCGAGAAAGAAGGGAATAAAATACGCCATTTGATAAAAGAAAATAACCAATACCT
Organism: Pictodentalium vernedei; assembly: GCA_031216915.1. NCBI lineage: Eukaryota > Metazoa > Mollusca > Scaphopoda > Dentaliida > Dentaliidae > Pictodentalium > Pictodentalium vernedei. The sequence continues at coordinate 391,229,973 of CM062296.1, read as the reverse complement.
CCGCATCAAGCAGACCGATCTTGAAAAACACGAGTCTGTAATGAGCGATCATAAGTTATGTTTTGAGGCCAAAAAAGAAAATTTTTAATGACTCAAGAATTTTTTTTTTCTTTTCTTTTTTTTTCTTCTTTTATATTTGGGAAAAATGGTTATCATTTTGCTTATTTTCCTAATTTTTACACAAGGATCCCAACTTCAGAAGTTTTACATCATTTCACAATATAAACTATTTGAGATTTTGCCAAAAAAATTGGCCCTTCAAAAGTTAAAATTTTAACTTTTAAAGTCAAAATTTCAAAGTTAAAGTTTTAACATTCGAACTAAAATTTTAACTTTCAAAACCATAATTTTAACCTCCAAAGTACAAATTTAAGAGTCAAGATTTTATTTTCGACAGTTAATTTTTTTTAACTTTGAAAGTCAAAATGTTAACATTCCTAGTCAAAATTTTAACAACGAAAAATAAAGTTTTGACTTTGAAGGGTAAAACTTTAACTTTGAAAGTTAAAATTTTTATTTTTGAAGGGCCCATATTTCTACCCAGGTCCCTATAATAAGCTTCGGTAAGTTCATCTCTCGGGCCACCACGTAAGGCAATACAAATTTAGGTTATGTTTAAAATTAAAAATACGGCACACCGTATATCTCAAATTATGGGTCAAATTGAATCACGCTGAGGACGTCAAATTGACTGGAATCTCTAATCAAATCTCGCATTCTTGAAGTAGTAAATATGCACTTTCTTAGCTCCTTACATGCAGCTGGCAGTTACTCCTGGCCAGGGCAGAATTTATCTTGCCACTGAAATATGTATAATTTGGACACATTTAGTCAAATTTCCCTCGTGTAAATTGAATGAATTTTGCGTCAATAATTTCTTGAATTAAATTAAGAATTTTTCATCAAATCTAGTCATGGCTGCTTCAAAGCAGCCATGACTAGATTTGATGAAAAATAGCTTTAAAATACTCGGCGGTTTTAGAGTTAAACCGCAATAATATTCCAGTTTCTGCTGGAGTGTCGTTTTCAATGACGACTCGTCTGTGTGGGCAAGTCAATCAAAAAGGAGGAATATTCAAGAACTGAATCAAAATAGTAATTTCGGAAGCGGCACCTCCTTGAACTCTTCTTCTTTTACAAGGTCGTCTGTATAGAAGAGGTCAAGATGAGAAACATTTATAGGATTTTGAGAACATCTCGACGATTCGAAAATGTCCTAATCAGCGCGACGCAAATCGAATCGAATCGACTCATCGTGGGGATTTCGAATCGAATCGAATTTGGAAGCTCCACAGGACCCTACACGTTATGTGGTGTATATATAAATCTAGGCCAAGAGTATAGAGGGGCGGATCCACGAACTGTAATTAGATGGGCGTGAAAATCCAACCTAAGTCCCTGAGGGATCGGCGTAACAAATGCCGCCCATAGGATGTGTGTGTGTGTCTGTGCCCTATAGAGAAGTAGCAAGGTAAACCAAGGTATATTCTCAAATTACCCTCGTGTACAAAGGCGTTGCGAAGATGGCCAGTTAGGGGGTGAACCTGATTTATTCAGGCTGTGATGGCTCTCGTCACGAGATAAATCCAACCACATCATCACAACATTCCGTCGTCGAAGGCTTTCCCTGGTGATGTAGTTGGAATAAGTTAGCTGGGACTATATTTAAAAAAAACTCAAGACTTCTTGGAAATTTAGTTGTGGATATATAGAATATACCCACAGTAGCTTGGTGTACCAAATGTTCACCTTGAGTGGTGAACATTTGAAACACCAAGCTACTTTGGGTATATTATATTTATACCATGATCGTCAGATTATTAAGAGTCGCTATTATTTTTTCTCGATTTTACTGAGCAGCAGACGAACACACGTGCGAACCTGTTTTTGTTTACATCCGAATCGGTGAGCGGTACTTCCGCTGTCATTTTTATGGCTGGAACGAAATGGAAAAAGAAACGCGCAAATCACGGGCCTTTTTTTATTTTAAAAACATAATAACATACTATTTCGAGTTGTTATGGATGCTTTGTTAACATTGGCTAATGCATGCTTGTTAATTTTTGGTACCTTATGGAGTAAACTCATTTAAAAACGTAATAAATAATTGCCGCGTTCATTCACTCTTCGCGAGGCGACGAGCGATAAATTTAGACAAGTTTGAATTCAGGTCGAGGTCACCAAAGGTCAGCTTGGATGTAGTTCCACTATAGGTGTAAATTTTAACTATTGAAATCCCATTGTTGGCGTGTTCACCACAGACACACGTGTTCACAACGGTTGGTGTGTAAAGCTAAAATTTATGCCATAGGACTTTTATATGTAGTAGAAAAAGTAGGTAATCGTAATCATGGTATAAATATAAAATATACATCTAGTGGTCGTAACGCAACTTCTTTTTCAATTAAAACGTACCATACTCCATATTGGTCATACTGCCAGCTACCCAAATCCGGTAATACTACCGTTCACTTGTACGACCGACCGATTGTGGGACATAAGTCCAACTCTCAAATCTACTCTCGAAAGAAAGGACGTGATTAGGGTTTAATCCGTGGGGCGGGAATTTTCGGGTTACCGGTTCCGAAAGACGGTCACGATACCCGGAAAATCTATAGCACGGAACCGGGAATCACGCATGGCACTGTTTGTGCATTAATTGAACTGATGGTTTCTACATTGAAAAACTGCCTCAACGTAACTTTGTAAGATTTCCTCAGCCCTCACACGCCTGAAAGTTTTACAATCCTGCTTCCTGAAGAAACTTTTTCACCAAAGACTGCAGCTCTCAATTTGTTCCGGGGGACTTTATTCAACAGCAAGATCTTTAACCCTTTACCCAACGTAACGGCCAAAACCGGCCAGCGCTATTCTCAAAAATCGCCAATTAATTTTCAAAATATTTTCATTTTTTGTCTCAAAAACATAGATTATGACCCCTCGTTGGAACGAGCTCGTCGAGCTCGTTCCAACGAGGGGTCACAACGTATGTTTTTGAGACAAAAAATGAAAAAAATTAGTTATTCAAGAATTTTTTTTGCAAGTGTCGTCTGCTTTTCATGTTTGGTAAAGGGTTAAAGTTCAAACTTGTCTTCATTTTCAGAATCACTAGTGTCTCTCACTGTACACAACCTCCTTCGACATTACCTCCTTCTTCACTGCCATTGCGAGTCTACCCTCAAGCAGAGGAGACTAGTGATGGCAATGAAGGGGGAGTTAAAACCAGGCGGCAGTGGTGATAAAACCATCGATTCTGAAAATGAAGACGAGTTGAAAGCGAGTTTAGGTTTTCACATTTCTCATAGGAAAATAACTTTTCCGTATGGAGATGGTAAATTGCCAACCAAAAAATGTTCATTTTCACGAAAATAAATGCGCCTTTTTACTCCTGTAAATTTACTTGATATTATCCGGACATTTCCTGGTTCCCAGTTCTGAGTGTAATTTTATTATTAAAAACAAACTTAAGCAAAAAAAATGATTATTTGTATTTTACGGAAGCCCATTACGGTCAAATGCGAAAAGTAACTTTTTATTAAACGGGGAATGTTTGCGTTATTTCGCAAAACTTTTGCGTAATTTCGCAAATCTTTGCGTTATTTCGCAAAAGTATTGCGTTATTTCTAATGGGCTTCCGTAGTATTTGAATATGTATAAAATTATGCAATTATTAGAAATTAGGAAAGCGTAGCGGAGTTTGGTCTGGACCCGCATCTACCTGCCCATCCTGTCACTGACATAACTGATTAAATATTTTACGTCTTGGTCAGTTCTTTGGTAAGCGAACAAAATCGTGTACATTTACTTTTGCCGAGGGGAAGGTGTTACGGAAAGCCCAGTTTTAAAAGGTGCCCAGAACCCTTTCTGATAGTGTGTTATCTAGAAGGATTGGTACAAGAAACTCCAGACATGTCCTGTAATATCTTTATTTCTTTGTGATTAAGAATACGATACATCAAATAAATACGGCAGAGTAGAACCGCCACACTGACTTCACTTATTATCTTGTTAAAACAACTTAATATCATTTAAAAACAATTTATTTATCTTGTTAAAACAATTTATTTATCTTGTTAAAACAAGTCTTCGCTATTTCATCCCCACCACACCCCTACAAGTCAGTGTGGCGGTTCTACGCTGCCGTCAATAAACTATAGGCTGTGCGGAAACTCCAAGAAAAGTTATTAAACAAACAGCCCATAACAACGTCGGATTTCTTACAGAATTTGGCTGCCGGCCTATAAGAGCTTGATGGAAGCCCTTTATCTGACGCAATGTCTGCATGCGACCCGCGTGCTATTTACAAAAATCGCCATTTTTTTATTTTTTCAATTCCCCCCCCCCCCCCCCCCCAAAAAAAAAAACGTATAGCTTTTAACACTTTTCACAACAAAGGCTTCATCTTTCGGACGAATAGTATCTCATTTCATTTTCTTCTTTGCAAGCGTAAAAACATGCAGTTCAAATTGGAAGACGTTTCTGTACAATCCCTTGGAGAAGGTGAGATGAGGGTTGAAGGCTAAAACCGTTCTGTTGTGAGGAGGTGATTTTTCTGGGGATTCCATATCGTATCAAGCCGTTCTACGCGTGAACGAAGCCAGAGCTCCAACTAGGAATCACCAAGCAAAGGTAAGTAGAGGACAGACGTTTCAGTTTACTAACAGACTGGAAACGCCCTCTCTAAAACTTCAAATCACCTCAACCCTGGACCCACACGAACAAGAGGGGTAAGTTAAGTATCGTGTGCAAAGATCCAACGCAAATAACTACTGATTGTTTCATCCAAAATCCTATGCGCTAACCTTCGGGCTATAGTACATCTTGTTTCTGATTTGGCGATTTCTTTTCTTTTTTTTGGGGGGGGGGGGGTGGGGGGCGGGTGGGGGGAGGACAAAAAGCAATTCTTGTGTAACATCTTGTTTCATTGATTTCATCCCCTCCACATCCCTACTATATTTTTAATGATTTTTCTTCCGAAATCCAGTCTCTCATTCCACATTGTCGAACATCGATATTCAACAGGTAGGTCTAGATCAAAATATTTTCAAAAAATTCGCCACTTCACTACCAGTCTTCCACAATAGTATGTCTCAGACTTTCCTCCCTCATCAGTGGAGTGGAAGTGGCGCCATAGTTACGTAACCCAGTTATGTCATGCGAGGTCGTCATGGCAGCCCTTGTGAGGGTCCATGTTGTAGTGTCATTACCATAGTGATATACGATATTCAGTGCGCATACGCAGCGCGTGATGTTAGGGTGTGTCGGAAACCGAGCTTTGTCGCTGCTGGAAGAAATAGATTCACGCCGCGCATTCAGCCAAAACTCAAAGAGTGTCGCCTGAATCCGTGCGTGAACGTATGTCTCACCGTGACGAACCCGCCCGTTTCACTTTTGTTGGGGTGGTCCTTATTCTGAAGGGGTTAATAACTTCTCCTCGAAAAGAATAAATCAACAGGGGTTCACTGAAAACAACAATTTTAATACATATACATGTAAATAAATATGATAATTTGTGACTTACATGGAATCCAAAAAGTAAAGAAAACAAAACGTCAATCACCCCCTACACACACAGTTTTTGAGTCACTTACTGGCCCGCATTCTCTGTTGTCGCTGGTTTTCGCTGGTATTTCTTCCTTGGTGGCCTCTTCACTTCACCCTTTCACTGCCGTCGCACGGCCACTAACGTATTGTCACTTTATCGGACTCCTCTTCTCTTACATGTGACGGAATGTTTACCTAAAGCAAATAGCTCCCTGAGCTCGTACTTCTTGTTTCTGATCCTGTTCTCATATATGTCCACCGACATGGCCCGCGACTGCTCCTATTCTAACTATGAGCTCTGTGGCTCCTCTACATCAGAACATGCCTATATTTTCGCACCGATGCGGCACCTCATCTAACCTATAGCATGGGAAATCCTGATCTACTCGCAAAGACCCACAGTCTTACACACTTTCAGACTGGAATGAATTTTTCGAGAAATCCCCCGATTTTTATTTCCATAGCCAGAACATTAACCGCCTCTCTTGAACTTGGCCGCTTAGATCTATCTTAATTTAACATTCGCTTTTAAGTTCCTTTGAAAGACTCACATTTTGGTATCTTTTGACATTCTGTGACAGGCTAGCTGCGTTATATGGGTGTGTTCCAGAGCATATGCGATGTACCGTATTTCCAAAAAAATACCTATTAACTGGCCATAATTACACAGATAATGACTACAGGGGAGAACTGGCTTTTACTACCTTTAATGTTTTGTCCAGACCGCCCATGTGGCGTCCAACAAATGCTCAATAATGTACATTAAATTTCACGCTTTATTACCAGTGCTCGAATTATTGCTGGTCTGTTTAAATGACAAATCGGTTTTCGGGGACCCTTATATACCTATCTTTACGTTTTATGTTTAACCCAGTCAGAAAGACTATCGAAAATATTTACACTCTTCAACAAGAAAATTACAACTTTTTAGCTATCACCTTGACAGGGTGATATGTGTTTTCCTTGTCATTTAGTCTTTATGGTGGCACGTAGTTGCTTTGTGACCCAAAATCCACTAATAGGATGGGGGTATGTTAGGAACCTTCTGTTGAATGGGAGTATATCTAATTACCCAAATAGACCCGAGAAATACCCCAAATCAACAACAAAAAACGGTCCAAAATTACTGAAACGGACCCGGCGAAGCCATCTTTATCTGATAAGAGTAGTACTTGGGGGACTGGACGTGTGTTGTTCTATTGTACAAGAGCATGGCTAATTACCCAAATGAAGCCGACAGTTACCTAAAATCACCAAAACAACCCCAAATTACAGAAGTGGACTTTATTTGACTTGTTTTTTTTTCAGAATACTCGTTCCTGTCCCTATTCTCTCCATTCCTTGACCTTTTCTACCTTTGTCATGACTTTTCTATTCTACCTATTCCGACATGACCAGATGTGCCTGTGGTGATTATGGACATGTCGGTAGCAATGGTCTGTCAGCTATACAGACAATTATAAAGGAGCAATGAGCTATACAGAAACTAGAAGCCAATACCCGTATGTGCCTATATGCTGCATGTGTTGTGCGCACACTGTATACATACTTATATTGACCTATGTTCTGCATTTTATGTGTACATATTGTTACACATTGTGTACTGGCACACAAACACCTGGGCATGGCGGAATAGGGAGAACAGGAAGTCATAACTCCCCCCTGCGTAATTTACAAATTAAGCAGTTGAAAAAGATATTTTTTTCAAAAATTTTCAACAAAATCATATTATGTAACCCCTCATTGGAGCGAGCTCGTCGAAAGGGGTCACATGATACGGTTTTGTTAAAGTTTTTGGAAAAAAATTAAAAAAACAATAATTAAATTAATAAATTTCGATATCGCGTGCGTTCAGTAAAGGGTTAAAGAATATCGTTCAAAATATTTTTCACCGAATTTCATCTACAGGACTTTGGTGGCGGGGGACTGGCTATTCCATAATGGTGAACTTGTTGGCCAGTTACGACTCGCTCATAAGATTGTACGATACTGGCCTTAATAGAGACGAAACGTCAAGAAGAGTGGTTGGGTGACGAAATGCAGACCTCCGAGAGGCTATCAAAAGTTTAATACTCTGCCACTTTTCACTCCCGCAGGCCGAGGGTATGGACGATGCCCTTTACTGGGAATGGGGCACCAGGTACACTGGCACCGAATCGTTGCGTCCAAATTATATTCAATCATTGTATGTAGTGGCGGATTCGGGAGTTCTGGTTTGGGGTCTGCACCACATTTCAGTCATTGGTCATGATGTATTCGACGCGCAAGGTTGCGAGTTGAGGCGAGTACGAGAGGAAGGTGGGTATTCTACTCTTGTTGAAGAAGTCTGGGGTCCTCCCCAGGAACTGTTGCCCTCTGGTGGCTTCATTAGATACGACCACAACGTTTTCCAGCCAAAATATTCCCGAAATTTTAAAAAGACATTCAAATTTTGAAAAAAAAACGAAATGCGCAATTTGTAACACCTCACAGCAGCTATAGCTGAAAGCACCGGGGACGATATTATCCACGATATCACGTGGACATCAAGTAACCCCAGTAGCGGGTGATCATATATTTGGGCTGATAACCCCGAGTCTCCTGTTCCCAGTTCTTATGAAAATAAATTGAGTTATATAAAGAGTCGGGGCAGTGGGTTCATCCCCTCTGGATCGGTCCATCGTGTGTTTCACTTTGGATATTTGTCTTATCTCAATTGCCCAGTTTCGTTATTTAACCCTTTACCTAACCTGAAAAGCAGACGGCACTTGCAAAAATAATTCTTGAATAACTAATTTTTTTCATTTTTTGTCTCAAAAACATAGGCGATAACCCCTCGTTGGAACGAGCTCGACGAGCTCGTTCCAACGAGGGGTCATAACCTATGTTTTTGAGACAAAAATGAAAAAAATAATGAAAATTAATTGGTGATTTTTGATAATAGCGCTGGCCGTTTTTGGCCGTTACGTTACGCAAAGGGTTAACAGGGAGGTTCAAGTTTGGGCTTTTTCAAAGATCCACAAACATCCGGGCCTTAACATTTGTCTCAATCCACGAAAATTGATTGTGATTCTCGTGAACTCCTGCAGCAAGAATCAGTTTTCATTTCTTAAATACTTTAGAATTTGAGAGTACTGTTACAGCATTGTGAGTGCAACTGGTACACATTTCATATTTAAAAAAAACAGATCTCATATTCATATTCAAAAGTTATTAGAGTTCAACCTGTAAGGGCATAGTCCCAAATTTGGTGACTTTTTTTTTTGTTTTCCGTGTACATTTAGAACCCATCTTCCAACATACCGGGCATGGTCTTTCTAGTGGAAGCTATAGTAGAATGGCAGTAGTTTTTAGTGAAGTCTTGGCTGCCTGTACAGGCAGCCAAGACTTCACTAGACACCACTTATTTATTTATTATTTATTTATTGACTTTTAAGGTCACTTACATACGCACAATGGCTCATCGTGACCGTGGCCTTTTTACGGGTGGAGGAAGCCGGAGTACCCGGAGAGAACCACTGAGCATCGACGAGCAACTATTAGCACCTCGACATTCTAACTCTGTTCAAGCTCCGCTGAAGCAGGGTTACAGCGGTTGAAGACATGTGCGCCATCGACTTGCAGTACGCCTATAGTACACGGCTTCATCGTGCCCCCATGTAGGCAAGCGGGATAAAGTGCCTTGCCCAAGGACATAACGCGGGTCGTCCCGGACTGGGATCGAACTCGGGACCTCTAGCATAGAAGTCCAACAGTCTACCACTGAGCCACCGCGCTCCCCTCTAGACACCACTGCAGAGTCAAAGTGTTACCTTATTTCGAGGAGCAGAATTCTCCACTCCATTTGGGACATCTATATCAAGAATCAAATGACCCCTTTGCGAGAATCAACGTTGATTCTCATTGTTTTCCCCGCGAGAGTCATGTGCAAGAATCGATACCGATTCTCGCATGGATTTTAAACCCTGACGTCCCGACCGGAATATATTATGTAAAAAGTCGTTACATTGCTTGACAGTAATAAAAGTTGTTAATGAAACACCAGATACAAAATTACCATTAGCATTTAATGGACCACTGCCACCATTTATTGTACGTGTCGAGTTCTTGGTTCTGCATTGATCCGATTAAAAACGTCAACACTGTTCCATGGACTGAAGAGGGAACAAACATCCCAGTTGTGGAACCGGTTCTCTATGGTCGCCATAGAGACTAGATAAATTACGCGCTTGTTAGTAATGTCCCATCAAACACCGATCGATGTCACCTATTGTCTGTCACCCGTGTGCTTCATTGCCTCTCAATACCTGTTCTCCCGTACAGCTTTTAGATCTACATCGGCATCGGCGTCAATAACATGTCGGAAAAACAAGCCTCTCGTCAATAGACTTCAGCTGAGATAAAACTGAGGTAAGAAATACAAAATTATTACATTTAAATTGCAGGTAAATTTTCTTATTATAATTCAATTTTTTTTAACATTTTCAATTTTATGTTAATGTACACGATCCGCAATAAAAATTTTACAAATCACTTTTTGAGATGCAGTCAAAGGAAAATATATATATATTTTACATTCAATTTTTTTTATCTTGAAAATTAATTGAAGTAGCACGGGCGGATCCAGTTAATCCCCCAAAACTCTTAATACAAGAAAGAGGAGGGGTGGGAGTAGGCGTCCTAATTTTTTCACATGCACACATACCAGAGGACACGGAATTATCTCCGATAATACAGGGATATCTATTACCGTAGGTAGCGGATGTCCATGTTTTAACGCGAATAATATAGCACCCTATGCATGCAGCCATCTGTGGAACGTAACTTCCAAAAGCGGCCAGCGCTATTCTGAAAAATCGCCAATTAATTGTCATTATTTTTTTCATTTTTTACCCCAAAAACATAAGTTATGACCCCTAATTGGAACGATCTCGTCGGGCTCGTTCCAACGAGGGGTCATAACCTATGTTGAAAAATGAAAAAAATTAGTTATTCAAGAATTTTTTTTGCAAGTGTCGTCTGCTTTGCATGTTAGGAGGTAAAGGGCCTATTTAAGATTTGAATGAGTCTATATAAAATTGCGAGATTATTTTGTATGGAAAGCATTGGTGGCCATGTGCAAGAAGCCGCCCGAGACACACGCTGGCCTTCTACTTTTGAAATTGTTCCCCGTGGATGCCCCGGCCGCTGCCCCTGCCGACGAGAGTGGACTACCCCCTCTTGTGCTTACCCAAATCGCCGCTACGCTATGCGCGTCGGGTGGCGCTGCACACAATGACCCATGGTTGAAATGTGGTGCTCCGCCCCATAACCAAGAATCCCCTGGATCCGACACTGTACATGAACTTTTTTCTAAACTAGAGGGAGCTGAATCTAAGGTTTGAATTTTGGTGTTTTGCGTGTATGTGACGAGGGGGGTGGGGTGGGAGGGTGCGTGCGCATGGATACACCTTAGCATGATTCTGTTTTAATTGTCCGCTATAAATGGCATGCGAGTGGAATGTTTAAAGCAACGGTGGACTACCGTTGTTGCAGAAGATTTCAGTGTGAGTCGAAGCAAAGCGAAGTGGACACCATGATATGAGTAGCTGCAGGTAAACAGCACAGTATGTAGGCCCTATATGGTTTGAAATCCCAGGTGGACATTTTAATTTGTTTACTGTTAGTTCCGTGCAATTGCTTTGTTATGAATATTCACTGTCAATTTCATGGTATTACTTTAAAACACAATGACACCTTCTGAAAAAAGTGTCCGGGTCAAGTCTACCCTACCACAACCCCATCGACTCCTCCTCTCTCCAACCTCAACAAAAATGTCAGGTGTTTAAAATTCTGTCGATATTTTATACTACAAAACTTTCAGCACTAAAATACTGTCATCCGTCAAATCGTGGGCACTGGAAGCAAATTGTAATTGATTCGAAAGCGTTATGGCAGAGGGGACCGGACGCCTCACAGAAAAAGTTTTGAAATAGGGGCTGCCGGTGACTCTGGGGGTGTTATCGTGAATTAATGCATAAATGAAATTTTAACAAAACATGTAACAAAGTAACGTTTTCAGCTTAAATGTGACATAGCCTGAAAGGCCGCCTTCCTGCCATTTTCACACACCCGTTTTCTTTTCAAGCCTTTTCATTTTTGTCCTCGAGGTTTCGGTCTAAATAAAACACCCTTATGTACAGACCAGAGATATGAATTACATTTGTCTCACAAGTCTGGAAGACTGGTAGATAGAAAAAAGGGAAAAAATACTTTGGAAAATGAGATCTCTTTATGTTGTGATGAAACGGGCAAATAGTAATCGGTACAAATGATGCTCGAAGAAAATTAACTCTTTGGACCCCGATGGTATATTCCATGTCAGTTCAGAGCTATCAACTGGTAGAGTCTATATTCGTTATTTTGGGGAAGACCAATCAATATTTTCAACGTGCAGCCTCGGTGTTGCGCATTAAGCATCTTGATTAGTCTACCACACAAATTCACTGAGCAACGATCTACTTTCTGAATTCAGGTCGTATCACGATCCTGGGATGGAAAAGGGGCCTTTCGTTCAAAGGGTAAATTTAACCCTTTGAACTCTAGTGGTATCTTCAATGCCAAGTTCAATGACGGCAATTAGAAGAGCCCCTATTCATTATTTGGGGTAGACTAATCAATATTTTCAACGTGCAGCATGCCTGCTGCTCGTTGAAAATATTAATTGGTCTACCCCACACCTTTACTGAACAGCCATCCTATTTAATGACGTTATGACGTATCATGCTGTTGGCCGGAAAAACGGTCGCCAGGATTCAAAGGGTTAATGTTGAATTGTCTATTGTCCTTTTCATCAAGAGTCTACTGTATTGTTAACCTCTGCTTCTAAAGTAGAGTTAGTTTCTGGCCACTTCAAACACTATATCCAACAAGACGCTAACCATAAAATTATTTTCGTAAGCACAAGCAAAGATTTCGTGGAGAAAATTGCGAGTTTGGACATCGTTTTTTTTTAAATTTTGTAAGTTGAAAGGAGAACACTTCTCAATATACAGAGTCGAGAGGACTCAAGACCGTGGAACCCTCGATAGAAAAAAGCGATGAAAGCCATCGCCGCGTGCTTCTTGTGGCATGCAGAGGAATTCTAGTTTTTGTTGGATGTTTAACGCTGTCCTGTAAAAGCCCCTATCTTTGTCAGTGACTATTAACACAAGCGTCTTGACTGGCTACGTCAGTGGCAGTGGGACGCGTCGTTTGCTCAGTTAAGTCATAATTTTGAAACATAATCTCAGAAAGGCAGTTTCCCTCCGACCTATAACATTATAACTCTTTGCCCCCCCCCCCCCACCCCACCCCACCCCCGGCCACACTACTTTGTCACGGCTCTCGTATGATAAGGCCTTGATTACCCCCTGAGTTCCCAAATCTTGCTCTCTCTCCGCCCATTCTCTCCCCTACACCCATAAAGAAACTGTTTAATGCTATCCCGTACTTCTTTCTTACAAATTTCACGTATTAGCATAGCAACACTCGTCTTTGTATCACCCAATAACCACCTTTCCTTCAATCCCCATCCCATTTCCCCATTAAATTTCCAGTGAATCTTGTTCAGGCAGACACACATTTTGGACATTTTGAGAGAAAGTGCCCCAGGGTTCCAATTACCCCCATATTACGAGAGCGCAGTGGAAAGGTCCACGATTCGATCCCCGCCAGGGGCAACTGCGTTGTGTTCTTGGGCAAGGCACTTGATCCCGATTGCCGACGTGAGAGCACGGCGGCGCTGTGTACTAAGGCGTACTGCACGTCGATGATCCGCTTGTCTTCAGCCTGCTTTTGTGGAGTTAGTACGTTGGGGAGTCTGACAGTTGCTCGCCGTTGCTCAGTGGTTTTCTCTGGGTACTCCGGCTTTCCCCACCCTTAAAACCTTCCGACACAAGGTGACCCTGGATGTCGAAAGTGTCACTAAACCTAATGAATCAATAAATAAATAAATACCCCCCATATTACACATTTAACCATCCCTGTTACCGTCTTTTCCAATTTCCTCGAAAGCTCCAGCGACCTCGACCTCAGTTTTGAGTAGTAACCCCCCCCCCCCCCCACCCCCCCCCCCCCCCACACACACACCTTCAAAGGCGCCATCCAGGTACACTTCTCTTTATCACGCAGGCCACCCAAACAAAGAAGAAGAAAAGAATGTCCTTGACATGACAATCAAGAAATGGTGATGAGATTCAGTTATAATTTAATCCCACATCCCCATAAACTGCCATAGAATACAAAATAGATAGAGAGTAATCGCTTGACTGGTCACGTGAAATAATTCATGAGAGGTGGGGGACGTTGTACAAACACGAGTGCGCGAATGCGCACGAGTGTTTTGCAATATAGTCCCTCGCCTCGAATGAATTATTTCACGTAACCAGTCCAGTCAAGCGATTACTCTGTTTATTACTTTTCATTATTAACGATAATTATATTATTTAACCCTTTACCTAACGTAACGGCCAAAACCGGCCAGTGCTATTCTCAAAAAACGCCAATTAATTTTCATTATTTTTTAATTTTTTGTCTCTAAAACATAAGTTATGACTCCTCATTGGAACGAGATCGTCGAGCTCGTTCCAATGAGGGGTCATAACCTATGTTTTTGAGACAAAAAATGAAAAGAATAGTTATTCAAGAATTTTTTTCGCAAGTGTCGTCTGCTTTTCATGTTAGGTAAAGGCTTAAAAAAACAAAAAACAATGAAGTCCCCATTACACCCACGGCAACGCGTCTTCGTTTGCGCGCACGGATACATAACCCAATTGTTGATTGCATAAGTCACTTGTGAAGTTATCGTTTATAATCAAACCCGGAAATCCCAGTAAATCACACTTTGGAAAGTAATAAATTCGCTTTAATATTTTGTTGTAAATAATATTCTGTCCGAACAATTCCGGAACTTATTTGAAAGGGATGCGGTATGCAGTATTTAACAATTGTTAATTAAAGCCTGGGACGGCAATGTCTTAACGTTGGTTGCAAATTCGAATTAAATTCATCGGAAGATATTATGGTGAAAAATGTTTTTTTCTGAAGTCTCCTCAAATATGTTGGAGTGAGGGGAGGGGAACACACCACGGGTCTCACCGGACATATTTGGCCTTTCCGTCTACAAAGTGCTGACACTTTACTTGACGAATCGTAAAAAAATCCTCTCAGTGTTATACGTTTAACTGGCTGAGTGCTGGAAGCCCATATTTGTGCTTTATTCTGAAGTGCAGGTGCTGTACCCTGGAGGCTTCATATTCCGTGGAAGTGCTTCGTGTTATCTTTGAAGTGAAATTATTAAGGCTATGTGGATTTGCCTTGTAACAATTTATGGGAGAGTGCCTTTAGGCACTCTCCCATAAATTGGAACAAGGCAAAGACAAGTGAGCAAAATCTAGCGGCCAAAAATAGATCAGCTCTCTAGAAGTTAAATATTGGTGACGTAACGTCGGGCGTTTTCATTCAAATCATTAAATGGCACCTGACTGGAACGAGCTCGGAAAGTTTAATCTGATGTGGGGGTCAAAGGCAAGTTCTGAAGAAAATGACACAATCTTGGAGTTCATTCTTTTAAGAAAAAGCGCCTCAAAAAACAAAACCAAACTTGAGATGTGATTGCTTTAAATAATACTGGACTAACTGACACTGTGGCATTCATTCTACGGAGACCATTGTTGACACCCCCACTTTAACGTTTGCAATCGTCCCATTCATGAGGGTGCAGCCTTATCCTAGTTTTGCGCACTGCAATTATCCGTTTATGTACATTCCATACGCGTAAAGACGATGGTTATTTCTGTTCAACTGAATTTAAAACAGTTAATCTTCAGCTCAATATACCCCACGAATAAAACCCGATTCAGACTAAAACTTATACTGCTTTATAGACTTCACAAGTCATCTTTAATCGAAGATGTTCAGCAAGAAGGCCGATTGATAAATTCTGCTCATTCCGTGTCGGGACGTGGCCCTGTGGATGATCTAGACCCCTGCTAAAGGGAAGCGAGTCTGCGATCGGAATTGGTCCGCGCCGAAAAGGGTTACTGGGAAATTATCCGAAAAACCACTTTAGTACCACTGATGGAATTTGACCCTCCATGGTACGGTTCCGTGCGAGAAAACTGATTTTTCGCGAATGCAAAGACGCAAAATCCTTCCATCGGAAACATTTTTCGATGCCTCTAGTAATGGTTGTTAATGGGACAATTTAATGAGTTTTATCCAGGTGGAAGGAGGGGAAGAGGGCAACAAGAATGACGTGCACCAGGAAATTTCCCAGTGATGTATACGACCAGTCAGATCAGATAAAATTAAAACTTTATATGTATCCCATTGACTGAAAAAAAGTGCATGATTATGACACAATAATCCGACCAAACAAGAGAATGCAACACACCCACGGGTGCTGCACACAGGACGCTATGCGAGCACTGCGTGCAGTGCGATGAAGTAATATGTACAGAGGTTTGCCTGCTTAGATCGTGGTACAGATATTATTGACATGTCAGGCCCCGACACTCCCTGGAAACATTCCAAAAGTATAACATCACATTAGGCTATTCTGTGAAATTATTTGGCTGCATAAAAATAGCCGCACCTCTCGAGCCCCATTCAGACCCACAGATCTGCCATTAATTTAATTTGGCCAAAGTTCCTTGTGAAATCGCCGGGTGAAATGCCTTCTTTTTTATAAGCAATTTTTATTCGTCATGAAATGGTTTGGTAAACAGGCATAAGCCTATGTATATACCTCACCGATACATAAAATATACATTTTTTATTTTAACAACAATGGTGCGAAAACAAGTGCAGAGTTGTGAAGTTTGTGAAATGCCTTTCATTTTTAATAGACGGTATCTGAACGTTATTTGTATCCACCACGTTCAGATTGTAATTTTAGAGTCACACAGTTCAGTTAGTAACAAATTCATTGCAACAATTCATACAGCTCCCAATAAATCCCAAACTGAATCGTTTATTTGTTGTTTGATATCATTAACTCTTTCAACACGAGAGGCCGATTTACCGGTCCAGGAACACGATACGTCATAATGTCATTAAGTTGGATGGCTACAAAGTAAACGTGTGTGGTAGAACAATTAATATTTTCAACGTCCAGCCTAAAGGCTGCACGTTGAAAATATCAATTGCTCTACCCCCACGTAATGGATATGGATTCTTCCAATTTCTGCGATTTAACTGGCATGGAAGATACCAACAGTGTTGAAAGGGTTAAACAATGTCAAAGTATCTAGAAAGCTCAACCAAAAGAGCCGAAATTAATCTGGTTTTTATCGCAGTATGTATTCAATTTTTTTTTTTTGGGGGGGGGGGGGAATGAGGGGGGGGGGGGGGGAGTCATGTCAGTATCTGCGTGTACTTCCATGGAGATTATCGTTATCACATTATAACAAGTTGCAAGTCAAATTTAGCCAGTCGTTATATTTATCTTCCACGCATAAAAATACTCCAACCCCATGTGTCCGTTATACTAGTTGTAAATTAACCCTTTGAACCCGAGCGGCCGCTTTTCCGGCCTGGAACGTGATACGTCATAATGTCATTAAATAGGATGGCTTTCAGTAAATATGTGGGGTAGACCAATCAATATTTTCAAAATGCACTCTCGAGGCTGCACGTTGAAATATTGATTGGTCGACCCCAAATAATGAATATGGACTCTTCTAATTGCTGCCATTGAACTGATATGGGACATACCGCCATTTTTCTAAGGGTTAAAAACTTGCCTCTCACAATAAATAAACAAACCATGTTCTGGTTTTTATTTGTGATATTGTGAATTTTGCCGCAGTACGGCACCAAGACAATAGGGTAATTAGAAATTGGAGTTAACATTAAAAATGGGACATCCGATGGAGTATAGATGACCATGCTTGATGAAACCTGTGGCGTTTCTAATTACACTAATTGCTTCCTGTTGCACTTAATTCGGACTTTGAGTAACTAGGCCTATTAAATAAAACATTAGATAACGACTTTATCCCATCGCTTATATTTTAATTCGTCAGTCACCAATTAAAAATTGCTCATTAAAATATTTAAGTACCCATCTTCTTCTACAGCCTTATGATGTCCATATATAGATATATGTGTTGACATTTTCAAAAACTATAAAATACATATATAAATATAGTGTAAGTTGGACCCTAGCAACAGTGGGAATCGGACCTATAAATGCGCATTTTCGGGTGATCTATAAGGATGTATTATATATCCGACGCTTTTCAAAGTATTTATAGATACCACCGAGAACTAATTCGAAGAAACGTGCCAGCCCTTATGCACCGGAGATCATTCTATCAATCATCTCTTCCTCGCGGTTACCTTAGTTATGATTTCCGAATCGCCCCGCAGTACAAAACTATGTCCCGACAGATGGAGCGACATGTTCAAGTGAATAAACTTGACACCAAAAGCGCTTGGCATGTTACCCTGCGTCCCACTAAACGCCACTAAAACTTAAAAACGGAATTATTTTCTTCCCCAAATTGAATGTGTGAATTCCTGTTTGATAAGCAGCTCATAAACCAGTTATTACTTATTCATGTGGAGATGAACTATATTTTTCCAATTTGTAAAACAAAATGTTGTGATTTATTGTATGAAAAGCGTTAGAGAGATCTCAAAATACGCTAAGGTATTATTTTAATGTCTTTATTCGTTTCCGATCCTATGTATTTGAGAAGTCGCATCGAGGGACGTATTGTGGAAACTTTCTGAATCCGTACTGATGATGGTAAATAATGTCAAATGTATCTAAATATTTATTGGACATAAGTTTGCTAGTGCTTTCGAAAAAGCTAGCAAGATTTATTTATTGGTGTTTCAGATCATATTTTTCTGCACAAATGGCTAATCGTGACAAGCTAACAAGATTAAGATGGGACTGAAATTTCTGATTTTATGTTCGCCTGCAGTTTTGAAAATAGGGATTACCTTGGCTATCTTCATTTTGTTTGGAAATATGCCACGAGTAAACGAATTAGTAAGAATGTGGGTCAGGAGTTCCACTGTTTTCAAATGTTTGTTTAAGAAGACGGTGTTGTCATACTATCAAGATCCTGACTATTTTAAACTTCAGTGAATTTATAAAAAACATTACAACATTTATTATTTATACTGGTTTTGTGAAAGTTATGAAAAAAAGGTTATGTGGTGAATTATTGTCATCCAAAACGTGTTTTCAGGGGATGATTATTTGCTCACTCGTAATTTTCCCTGCACTTGCAACGAGATTATTCAATTTCTGAGCAATATCATTGGTTTGTCTCTTTTTTATCGTCTTTTACAAAGAAAGATGGGAAGGAGGCAGCGTTGTGGTTCTGTTAATCCTTTACCTAACATGAAAAGCAGACGACACTTGCAAAAAAAATTTTTGAATAACTAATGTTTTTCATTTTTTGGCTCAAAAACCTAGGTTATGACCCCTCATTGGAACGAGCTCGACGAGCTCGTTTCAACAAGGGGTTATAATCTATGTTTTTGAGACAAAAAATAAAAAAATAATGAAAATTAATTGGCGGTTTTTGAGAATAGTGCTGGCCGATTTTGGATGTTATGTCGGGTATAGGGTTAATGTTTTTTTTAACTTGCTGTTTTTTTTCCTAAATTGATTTCGTTCAAGTTTGCCACGAGTATAATTTTTTTTGTAAATTTATTGCCTTTCTTTGTTTTTTTTTACCTTATTAAAATTAATACCCCACAATAGTTTTTGTAGTTTTTAATATTCTGTTCTGTTGTCCATTTTAGTGTTTTTTGTTGTTTGGGTATTGTTTTATTGTTTAGTTTATTGTTTTAGTATTTTTTTTTTATTTTTTATTGTGAAAGTTTAATTTACCACGTGATAGTACATGTATAAGGACTTCCATGGATTTTGGTTTCGGTAGTGTTTTAATAAACGACTTTGGTACATGTACAATGGAATGTTTTTTTCAAAAGTTGTGTATTAATTTATATACTACTCAAAGTTTGCTAAGCACCAAATATTTGACACATCATTGTGAAATTTGCTTGTGACATATTTACGATATTTTGGGTGGATATGATTGAGGAATGTATTGAGATGGTCCCCGGTGTTTTCATTAGCTCTCTTGACAGGAAGACTTTTCGTGACAGTCATGAAAAGCATGTACCCCTTGATTTTCATGATGTTTTCGTGTACTGTCTACATGTACATGTAGACATACATTGACTGTCTACATGTACATGACATATTTACGATATTTTGGGTGGATATGATTGAGGAATGTATTGAGATGGTCCCCGGTGTTTTCATTAGCTCTCTTGACAGGAAGACTTTTCGTGACAGTCATGAAAAGCATGTACCCATTGATTTTCATGATGTTTTCGTGTACTGTCTACATGTACATGACATGTGTAGGGTATTCAATCTTCATTTCAACACAAACCCTTGTGATTTAATGATTGAATATGGCAAATGCAAATGTAAGAAGACATTTGTCTGAAGCAGAAATGTGGCGGGCTGTAGGGATGGTGGAGCAAGGGGCTACCCATTGTCAGGTTGGTGAAGCCTTTGGTGGGCACCATACGGTGATCACCAGAGCCTGGGCAAGATTTCAGCAGTATGGCACACAAGTAAGACGGCATGGTGGTGGCAGAGACAGGGCAACATCTGCAGCCGAAGACCGGTTTTTGATCATTCAGGCCCGTTGGAACCGCTTGGCCACAGCAACCCAGCTTCGCTGTCACCTTCACAATGCATCCGGGGTAGATGTTTCGACGCAGACTATCCGGGCAAGGTTGCACGAATGTGGTCTCGGATTTAGAAAACCATGTATTCGCATTCCGTTGTCCCAGAACCACCGCTAGGCGCCATATGAATGGGCCATGGACTACAGATGAGTCAAGGTACTGCCTAGACCACACAGATAGGCGTTCTATGGTATGGAGAAGACCAGGAGAGCGATTCCATGCAACCAACATTGCTGAGCATGACCGCTATGGTGGAGGGTCAATCATGGTCTGGGGAGGCGTCAGCAGGGATGGACGTACAGAGCTGCGTGTCCTTGAACGTGATACATTGACTGCACAGCGGTCTATTGATGAGATCCTGGATGTCCACGTCAGATTGTATGCAGGTGCAGAGGGTGATAGATTCACTTTGATGGACGATAATGCCCGTCCTCATGTTGCCCATGCTGTCGGGGAGTACCGACAGAGGGAGTGGATTGAGCGTATGGACTGGCAGACAAGATCCCCTGACCTCAATCCAATATGTCTGGAATGAGTTGCAGCTTGCAATTTCAGCCCGTCCAGTCCAGTCAAGAAGTGTCCTGGAGCTTGGTTCCATGCTGGTCCAAGAATGGAACAACATCCCCGAAAGGGCCACCGGGAATCTGATTGGTAGAATGAGAAGGCGTTGACAAGCTGTAATTAACAGTAATGGGTCTCATGCTCGATATTGAACCCATACCAGTTCGCTCCGTCAACTTTTTGGCAAATTGAAAATTTCCTCTTCTTCCAATAATAACCATTTTCCTTGGTTATCGTATTCAAAAGCTAAAAAATAATGTCAAACACAAATAAAATCTTAATTTCTGTACTTAAATCATTAAAGATATAATTAAATAAAAAATATATACACTTTTCATTACAATATTTCAACTAAAACGTAAAACAGGTAGTTGGATATACTTGGTGCTTAGCAAACTTTGAGTAGTGTATTACGCTTCGACATGTTCGATGGGAAACAGAGGTAGGCAATATTCTGAAAAACCGAAACGATACCGATAACAAATTTTCCTACTTGTTAAGGTTTGGTAGAAGCTGATTGTTTTATTTTCATGAAAGAAGTGACTGATTTTTTTCAGTTTTGTAAACCCCAAGGCGTCTGGGCAGTAGTCCCGAATTCCCACTAGACTACAACCTGTACATATCTAATAAGTTAGCAGTGATTTGTCTTTTATCGGCGTTTGGACGCATGTGAAGACAGCCAAAACTTGACTAGAAATCACTACCCAGATGATTTGTCTGTTGTCAGCAGGACCTCCAAATGATGGCATGTGAGGGGAACATTCTCTGAGATCACAAGGTTACTGTAGATATGATTTGTGTTGACAAAAGAATGCTAATGTTAAGCTCATTGGGAGTGGCATTTGCAGTAGAATGATACCAGAACAACTTATTCTGTATTTTCCTGGTGTGTGAATTCCTCTTTGGTACTATCAGCAAATCTCAGGAGCGGAAAACCGAACCGATGCAACGGTACACCCCCTAAAAGGGAGCGCGGCGATCCAGTGGGTACGGCATTGGAATGGTCCGCGATTCTATCTCAACCAGGGGTAACTGCGGTATTTCTTTGTGCAATGCACTTAACGCCGATTGCGCACGTGGGGATACGGTGGTGCTGTGTTTAAGGCGAACCGCACATCGATGGCGCACTTGGCTTCAACCAATACTAACCCTGCTTGTGTGGAGTTAGTACGTTGGAGAGTCTGACAGTTGCTCGCCCCTGTTTGGTGGTTCTATCTGGGTACTCCGACTTCCTCCACCCGTAAAACTGTCCTACACCGAGTAATCCTGACTATCGAACGTGTCGTTAAACCCCAATACTGAAAACAAAATATCCCCTAAAATTAAGGTTTAAAACCGGGAACGTGAATTTCACAACTCTGTGGCTCCAGGCTCTGAAAGTCAATCACGATAACTGGGAAGTTCATAGACCACGGTATCACTGATTGCGTATTATGTCTATAGTTTAGGAGATTACGGCGAATATCAATTTCTTCCGAGATTAGCATCGGTGTTGGAGCTATGGTTTAATCTCGCGAACGGGGATTTCCCGGTTATCGGTTCTAAAAATGAGTGCTAATGCTCGGGACATTCATAGATTAGATTCGGAACTCATAGGTTTCGGAACGGAACCTTTGATTCCAGGTTCTGTCCTTCGAATTTCCCGTATATAGGGACTGATATTCAGATACGACAACAGGAGAATCCTCGGTATCGTGACTGACGTTCAAAAATGAGAACCAGAAAATTCCCGTTCCCGGAATTAAACCCTAATCCCAATGTACATCTGGACATTCTCTGTCACAGAACGCTCCTACACATGAGGTAAACATTAACCCTTTGAACACCAGAGGACGCATTTTCCGCCTCAGGGACATGAGACTTCGTAATTTAATTACGTGGGGTGTCTGTTATGTTAATCTGTGGGGTAGACCAATCAATATTTTCAACGTGCAGCCTCCAATATTAATTGGTCTATCCCAAATCACTGAATATGCACTCTTCCAATTGCTGCCATTGAACTGACTTGGAAGATACTACCAGGGTTCAAAGGGTTAACATCGCCCATAAAATAAACCTTTCTATTGTTATGATTTTGTTTCACCCACTTGGTTTAGACATAAAGAGATCTATGTCGGTTGGGTATTGGGCATATATATTACCCCGTGTAGTATAATAAATTCAAAAACGCGTGGGATGGAAAATGAAAGATCCCGGAGTAGTTTGAAAGCTATATCCTGCTTATGTACATCCTCAACACGACCGCGCCCATTATCTCTGTCGTGCCTTATGTGGATGATTAAGGGTTTTATCCGTCTAACGTGTATGTCATGTTATTAGGGATTTGAAATTTTTCTGGAATATTATCTGAAAGTGATTATGAGGATCTGGTATTTCATAGAGAAACTCGTTATTAAGAGGATCCCAATTAAGATTTAATATCAGTAGAGTGTCTGGCACGTTTCACCCCACATTTGGATGATCTCATGGATGATCTCATGTGACGTCATAGTCACGTGACCCAGTGGCGCCATGCTGTGTTGTCATGGTAACCCGTGTGAGCGGTCATGTTGTGACGTCATCCCCATAGTGATACGCGGTGTTAGTGTGCATGTGCAGCGCGTGTTGTTAGGGTGACACGTGTTTCCGTCGTCCATTTTGTGTACTGGAGACCGCCATCTTTGTTGCTGTGGTAGCACGTGGTTGCTATGTTATTCAAAGTCCTACAACAAGACAGGGGTATGTTCGGGGGTTGTTTTCGATTGAATAGGAGTAATTTCCCGTTTCGCAGAATTACCACAAACAACCCGATAATCCCTCCAAATCACCAAAATTGACTTTATTTGAGACGGATTTCCCTCAGAATCCTTTTTAGGACCGTGATACCGTAGATTTTAATAGTAGCACGTAGTGCTATAGTACATAGGTTGTAGATACATGGGTAGAAACCGAGAATTTACTGGGAAATCAGAGCCAAGTAAACAATTGTCGGATCTGTTTGGGCAATTAGATGTACGCTAGTTCAATCGAACTTGCCCCTGGGGTCCCCTCTGCACTATTGCAGTACGTACTACTATTAAAATCTAATGTATGGCCATCCTAAAAGGGATTCTGATGGAAAACTGAATCAAATAAATTTAATTTTGGTGATTTGGAGGGATTATCGGGTTGGACGACGGAAACAAGTGTCACCCCAACAACACGCGCTGCGCATGCTCGCTAACAGCGCGTATCACTATGGGGATGACGTCACAACGTGGCCGCTCACGCGGGTTACCATGACAACACAACATGACGCCACTGGGTCACGTGACTATGACGTCACGTGAGATCATCCATGAGATCATCCAAATGTGGGGTGAAACGTGTGAGACATACTACTAATATCGGTAACGGGAATGGGGCGGGGCGTCATCGAAGTTAAGCAACGTCAAGCCCGGTTAGTCCTCAGATGGGTGACCGTCTGAGCGATCGATTCGGACTCCCACGTTGTGTCCTTGGGCAAGGCACTTAACCCCGATTGTTCACGTGGGGGCACGACAACACCATGTACTAAGGCGCACTGCACGTCGATGGTCCTCATGTCTTCAACCAATCTAACCCTGTCTGTGCTGCAGTGCGGAGTTACGATGTTGGGGAGCTGGTAGCTGCTCGTCGTTGCTCGGTGGTTCTCTCCGGGTACCCCGGCTTCCCCCACCCGTAAAACTGTCACGGTCATGATTAGCCATTGTGTGCATAAGTATGTGACCTTAAACACCAATAAATAAATAACTGCTGTGCGGCTCCATGTTCTGAAAGTCAATCACGAAACCCGGGGAATTCATATACCATGGTATCAATGATTGCGTATTATAGTTTATGAGATTAAGGCGAATATCAGATTCTTCCGAGACCGGCATCGCCGTTGGAGCTATGGTTTAATCTCTCGAACGGGATTTTATCGGTTACCGGTTCTGAAAATGAATGCTAATGAATATAAGCATTCATAGATTAGAATCGGAAATCAAAGGGACGCGGTTCTGCCCTATGAATTTCCCGGGTATGGGGACTGATATTCAGAAACGACAACAGGAAAATCCTCGGTATCGTGACTGACGTTCAAAAATGAGAACCAGAAAATTCCCGTTCCAAGAATTAAACCCTAATCCCAATGTACATCTGGACATTCTCTGTCATAGAACGCTCCCACACATGTGGCGATCCAGGAGGGTGCTCCTCCGCCTCACCTTCTATTTGTGTTTTTCATTTGTATTTTCTTGTATCTCATTTTTCAAAAAGCACCGAGACCAGGAGAAACGGGACGAGGCATTAAAAACCATAAGATAAGGATATGCACTAACCCTTTATCTAACATGAAAAGCAGACTACACTTGCAAAAAAATTGTTGAATAAGTAATTTTTTTGTCTCAAAAACATAGGTTATGACCCCTCATTGGAACGAGCTCGATGAGCTCGTTCCAAAGAGGGACCATAACCTATGTTTTTTAGAGAAAAAATGAAAAAAATAATGAAAATTAATTGGCGATTTTTGTGAATAGGGCTGGCCAGTTTTTACCGTTACGTTGGGTAAAGGGCTAACCGAGATAGTGGATGCCCATGTGTTATCGCGGATTGTATCGTGCCCTGTACACGCAGCTATATCTCCTGCGCGGATCTCTGGTTTTATAATCCGTTATAAATTGATTTTAGACGACGACAAAGGGTGTGCCCGTCACCAAATCGACATGTGTCCCGCTCTGAACCAATAATCTGGATCCGTCACTGCCCACAGGTCGTTTACAGTATATGCATTTGATTTTTATCCGGTTGGTGAGAATTCATCAGTACCCCTGTTTCACTTCCAGGTTTTTACTGTCTATTTTGAAAACTGAGCTATTGAGACCCAATTCTCAGTGTCAAAATGGCACCTTCTCGCTTAGTATGTGGCGCGTGTAGATATGCAGGAATGTTTCTAGTTTGGTGGATTTTTCGATCGGCTTATTTGGACAACAGTGCACACGAGAGGGGGTACTCAGTAATCAGACAGGGCAGCAGACATCTTCCTGTACACCATTTTGCCAGATCAGTAAAAACTTGAGGGCCGTACAATCAAATGTGCGGTTCATTGACCACCTACTTTCTTGATGGGTCCTCATGTTTCTATTGGTCTAAAAATAATTATGGGGGCCTGACGTTCAACACGCTATGAGGTACTTGTTAACTCCTCATGCGCTTCGCCGTGGATGTTCTCTATGGTTGACAGACATCGGAGTCAATATCTCTAAAATTAATTTGAGGCACCGCGTATTCAGTCTTGAATAGAATTCAATATATAACTATTGATTGAATGAAAGTTAATGGCAGTTGACATAAAAACTCTATTGCATACCTGACAGGCGACAAGTTGATCAAAGGTGTAAAACAATGGAATCTTCTGACAGCATGCCGAACAGACACAAGAAGTTAACTTCCTCTTGGATGTATTTTATTAGTATACAAAACAGTTTTAACGTAGCAATTGCGGAGAACTATTTATTTATTGGTGTTTAAGGGCACATACTTATGCACAATGGCTAATCGTGACCGTGACAGTTTTACGGGTGGAGGAAGCCGGAGTACCCGGAGAGAACCACCGAGCAACGACGAGCAGCTGTCAGCTCTCCAACATCGTAACTCTGAACTCTGCGCCGCAGCACAGGCAGGGTTAGATTGGTTGAAGACATGCGCACCATCGACGTGCAGTACGCCTCAGTACACAGCGTCATCGTGCCCCCATGTAGGCAATCGGGGTGAAGTGTCTTGCCCAAGGACACAACGCGGTTGCCGCAGGTGGGATTCGAACCGAGGACCTCTCGGCTTGCAGCCTGCACCTCTACCAACTGAGCCATCGCGCCCCCTTTGAGGAGAACTAATAGTAATAGTGGTTATATTGTGAAGTACGAGAAATAGAGCGGGAACTAAACAGAGTAATGAAACTAAACAAAATAAATATATATCTTTTAATAGCATACTATAAGGGATCGCAGTGGCTTAGTGGTTACGGCATTGGACCTCAAACCGAAAGGTCCGCGGTTTGATCCCCGCCAGGGGTAACTGGGTTGTATCCTTGGGCAAGGTACTTATTCCCGATTGCCAATGCGACAAGTTTTTATAAATCATAAGCCCGGTGGCGCTGTGTTCTAAAGCGTACTGCACGTCGATGGGGCACCTGTCTTTAACCGATGCTAACCCTGCTTCTGTGGATTAAGTACGTTGTGGAGTCTGACAGTTGCTCGACGTTGCTCGATGGTTCTCTCCAGGTACTCCGGCTTCCCCGCCCGTAAAACTGTCTGGCACGAAGTGGTCCCTGGCTTTCGAAAGTGTCGTTAAACTTCAGGACATTTACTACTGTAAATTAGAAGTCGAATCTCTTTTTTTTTAAATTGATGAAATTGAATTTAGGGTTTCAACACTCCCAATGACAAGTTCTTATAAATTATAAACACAATTTGTTTGATGAAAAATAATGTCTTTACAAACAGTTTCCATGCTGTCAGTTGCCAATTCATCAAATTTCTTTAAACATTTTGATTTGGCACTAGAATCCTCGCTTGGCTAAAATAATGGCACCAAAAATCAACTCGGACTTGTGACGAAACCCCATTGCAGCAGAGAGGAGCGCCATTGGTGACGAAATAAGCACCAACAATGGTTTTGTTATTTGCAGTAAAATAAAATTATCAGCTGGCAATTAAGGCGACGTCTATGTTTCTGATTTGCCTGCAGATCGCTCATAAATATTAATAATTAATAAGGTAGGAGGTGGCTGGTCGGCATTATTACAGATAAAATAAACTGAGGTGTCAGAAACGGCCTCCACCTCAGACTTATATCGTCAAGAATATATAATTTCGATAAAGTTATCACCCTTGAAATTATTAGACGAGCGGGCGAGGAAAGTTCAATTAAGAAGCAACTAATTGTTGAGAAACCCCCAAGACATCAGTAGAAAATAAAGGAAAGTTTCCTTTTATTACTTTTAATAATCGAAAACGACAGACAGCTCTGGGAGCTGTCTGTTGTTTTCGTTTATTAAAAGTAATGGAGCACGGTGGCTCAGTGTTAGACTGTTGGACTTCTATGCTAGAGGACCCGCGTTCGATGCCGCGTTATGTCCTTGGGCAACCCACTATATACCGGTTGTACTAAGGCGTACTGCACGTCGCTGGTGCACATGTCTTCAACCACTGTAACCCTGCTTGAGCGGAGCTTGAACAGAGTTAGATTGATGAGGAGCTGACAGTTGATTCACTCCGGGTACTCCGGCTTCCTCCACCCGTAAAACTGTCACGGTCATGATTAACCATTGGGCATACGTATGTGACCTTAAACACCAATAAATAATAATAATAATATTAAAAGTAACAAAAGGAAAAAAGTAAAACTTGTTTTTATGGAAAGGTAATTAGAATCAACACGTCTACAGATAATCCGCCATTAAAAATATGTCAGTATTTAACCTACCAACACTAAAGTATCCAGTTTGGTTTCTTTGTTAAGCGAATGCGTTTTTACAGAAATTTTCAAGTTTTTCTTCTTCCCAGAAAACAAATTAGCAAATCTCATATCCTTGATTTTTATATTAAAGGAAAGGACAGTGTCTGTATTATTATTTATTATATACTTTATAAATAAACACATATCTATTGGTTGGATCTGAGTGGAATGGATGGTGATGTGGTCTGTTGTTAATATTGGCTAATAAATTTATCTATATAGGGTATTGTTCTGGGTTACAATAAAATGTATCTATCATTATCATATACTTTAAAAATAACCACATTTCTATTGGCTGGATCTTATACAATGACTGGTACTCAGAAATCCATGTTCACCGGTTTTCTAGTGAATATCAACTTTCTAAATATAGTTTTTGGAAATCCCCACTCTAGTTCTATTTCAATCGACGTAATCTCTATAACATTGATTATTTTTATGTTATTCTGCAGATGATGACTATTTTATTGTCAAATAAAAATATTTCTGGTTGATATAAGTAGTAGGAGGGCGATAAAACGGCCCCCATTGGCCGCACCTTGGCCCGGACCCCGGAAGTGACGTCATGTCATGTGACCCAGTGGCGCCATGTTGTGTTGTCATGGTAACCCGCTTGAGCTGCCATCTTGTGACGTCATCCCCATAGTGATACGTGGTCCTAGTGCGCATACGCAGCTCGTGTTGTTCGAGTGATACGTGTTTCCGTCGGCCATTTTGTATACTGGAGGCCGCCATCTTGGTTACTGTGGTAGCACGTGGTTGCTATGCGACCCAGAGGCTTACAACAAGACATGGGTATGTTCGATTGAATCGTAGTATCACGAATTACCACAAACAACCCGATAACCCCTCCAAATCACCTTTTTACTACGGATTCCCCATTTTATCGGCTTAGCACGTAGTGCTATAGTACCAAGGAGCACAGGGGATAATTTCGAGCAATGACTTATCCGTAACTGTTCAATAGCTTATTGGGAGAATTTGGGATAGGTATGTCCTAGAAGGCTGGGCCAAACAAGTAATATTATCCTTAGATAAGTATCCTATAAAAAGTATCCTCAAATAATACAATATCAGGCCATAGGTATCCTCAAATACCGAAATGAGTCGACGAGCAGTATGTGCGAATCACTCGAACGAGCAATTACTCTAAAGCTCATTTGTTCCATGGGCTTCGAGCAATGACTTCAGTAACAACTCGATAGCTTATTGGCTTTGGGAATGATATAGGCTTTTGATATACACAAGGGAGATAACTCTACGCACCGATTATGGAAAATCAAGCAATCTGATTGGTTAGTTAGCGCCAGTAAAGTGAACTGCTTGGGTGATCTAGATAAATGAAACAACAAGAATACTCGGAATAGGGTCAGAACTAACAAGAACAGACGAGAAAATATAAATATAGTAACAATAAGCAAAGCTGTTCCAGTTGATAGGCTCTTCTACTCTACGGGGGTATACTCCGATTCAATCGAACGCACCCTATAGCACTACGTGCTACTATTATAAGCCATGATATGGTGGCCCTAAAAAGGATTCTGAAAGAATTCGAAATAGTACAACTTGTCGGGTCGTTTGTGGTAATTCTATAAATTAAACGAGGATTCCGGGGGAAATTCTGAGCCAGAACATTACTCCTACTCAATGCTAAGCCGATAAAATGGGGAATCCGTAGTAAATAAAGTAGTTCTTGGTGATTTGGAGGGATTGTCGGGTTGTTTGTGGCAATTCGTGATGCACCGATTCAATCGAACTTACCTCCGAACATACCCCTGTCTTGTTGTTAGCCTTTGGGTCACATAGCAACCACGTGCTACCATAGAAACCAAGATGGCGGCCTCCAGTGTACAAAATGGCCGGTGGAAACACGTATCACCCTAACAATACGAGCTGCGTATGCGCGCTAGGACCACGTATCACTATGGGGATGACGTCACAAGATGGCCGCTCAAGCGGGTTACCATGACAACACAACATGGCGCCACTGAGTCACGTGACATGACGTCACTTCCGGGGTCCGGGCCGGGGTCCGGCCAATGGGGGCCGTTTCATCGCTCTTCTACTACTGATATAATTGAACTTTTAATTGACAAATAGAAAATTGGGTTTTTTGAGGATGGTGTATATAATAAAACAGTTATGGACTTTTGTGGTGATAAATATGATGTGATATGAACCTAAAAAACTTATATTGACCTCGGCAAGTTTTTTAGGTTCATATCATATCATATTCACCACCACAGAAGTCCATAATTGTATAATAATTAACGGACAGGATAGTGTCTGTACTATTAAATCTTTCACGATGCGCACACTGTTGATATTATGGACAGAAAAACGTCACAGAACATCAAAAGATGGTGAAACATCGTTTTCTTATATTTAAATGGGTTTCAAAAGAGACTAACAGTCAAACAGATTGGGAAAAAATTGGAACAAGCCAGCTTCTGTATTTTTATGCTTCTCTGTCGCAAAATGCCCGAAGTTTCTGAAATGATGCACTAACTTTGCTAACATCTCGAGGTTTGAAATTTTATATGAAATTCCCATATCCTTAGTGTTGACTATTTGCAGCTTAAAGAAGTTAGTGGAAACTAGCTTTCATGTAAATCTCTTCCAATGACGAAAATTGTCAGCCCATTTCTTGCTGTCATGTCAGCTCTACTCGAATGCCCGGGCCCGCACTACTGAGCAGATACCGTTTTTGTGAATCTTACTATTCTACTGTACGGATTAGAGCACTTACGTTAAGATGCAAATCGCCTCGTATTTGAAACGGCGCAGGAATAGATCACGGAAGCGAAACGCTTCAAGTAGACGAATTGCATTCCTGACCTTATCGAGGCGATCCATGGATAAACAGAGTAGTGTTGATCGTGTGTATCGCCATCACCACTCTTTAAGACTCAACCTTAAATAAAAATCTGATCTGTTGGCAGGAAGGTTGTCCCTTGATAGCTCCTTTTCGGCGCCAGCTGTTCTTATATGCCATCTCAAGAGTCTGTATGCTGCGCCATGTCAGTGTCAACCTAATGTCCTCTTACCCGTTTTCTGACCTTTATTCGATTTTCGGCTTGCTTGTGTTTCATTTCAGGTTGGTTTCTTTTTCTATCTTATATCTTTTCTCATTTAATTCCTCTCTTCTTCCACGGTGTTTATCTATATATCTAAACATCTTTCAACACATAGTTTAAACAGTTGGCATTGTGTGTTCCGCCAACAGTTCCAGTTATACTTATTTTGTAACTCAAAGACCAAACGGAAGCGACCAACATAAGCATCAAACTTTCTGTTGAATCCCTTCATTGCAGTGATTTACCTAGTAATATGTTTCCGTATGCTGCATTCACTGTCTCATAATTATATCTTTATCTTTTCTCTGTTGTAAATCATATTGTATGCCATTACTGTGCTTTCATCAATAAATATTGTTTAACCCTTTATCCAACATAACGGCTAAAAACGGCCAGCGCTATTCTCAAAAATCGCCAATTAATTTGCATTATTTTTTCATTTTTTGTCTCAAAAACATAGGTTCTGACCCCTCTTTGGAACGAGCTCGTCGAGCTCGTTCCTGTGAGGGGTCGTAACCTATGTTTTTGAGACAAAAAAATGAAAAAAATATTAGTTATTCAAGAATTTTGTTTGCAAGTGTCGTCTGCTTTTCATGTTAGGTAAAGGGTTAAACTAAAATTGTTAGCCATGTGCGTAAATTTACTTCTTTTTTCCCTGATAAGTGTCCATTGTTAGTGAGAAGTGATGAGGCATGGTTTTTCTTTAATAATACATAATAATAATAGTACATCTTTACAAAATTCAACATTAAATTAGGCAAAAACTTTACACCATCGGTTCGCTAGGTGCAGTGGAATATCGATAATTAGTTAATTAATATTCTATTATATCTCGCTTAACCTACCGCATTCAACTTGATCATCGAGAGAGCCATTGGTACAGATATTACGTTGGCGATACCCCCTCCACCTACTAAGGACTTTTTCAGACATCTCGAGTTGTGTTTGGATTTTTCTTTAAATAACTGTCGATTGAATCTTATTTGCCGGTTGTTTGTCAGTGAGAATTGAGAAGAAAGCGTCTTCTGAACCCTATTTAAAATGAAAATTCCAAAGTTGGTGAAAATAAATCCTCTCTTTATTGCACTCTAAAATCCGTTGGGTTAAAAATTAACCCAAAGCAACCAGTTGCCAGTTGGTTTGGGTTAATTTTTAACACAGCTGATTTCTGGGTGTGGTAGCGTGATAGAAGCCCATATTTGGGCTTTACCCTGAAGTGCAGTGATCGCAACTTGACATCTTCCTATTCTGTGGATTGCACTTGATGTCGCGTGCTCACGTGGGAGCTCAGTGGTACAGTATGTCTTCAACCTTTGTCAGATGCCTCGAATGCGTTCGATTAATAAAATAAAACATAGGGGCAGTTTGGTTCGCACAGAGTAATGCGTCGCTATTCTGGCTTTCTCCACATACAGGTCCTGTGGGCTTTAACGCCGGAAAATGCACATGAAACTCCAACAATCAGCCCCTGAATGGTTTGCAAACGCAAACTAGACTTGGGCGCATAAACATAAATAATTGATCAATTTCGTCGGATTATACCGCGAAAGTATCAGTGACAGTGGCAGTGAAAGCACCAGTGCTGGTTCTCAACATGATTCGGACGACTCGAATCTGATTGAGCGAATGAGCTATCGAGTATTTGTTCGAAAGAGTAACGTCTCTCAAACTCATATCCTTATCAGGTTATTCGGGGGATAGCTACAATATGATTATGTGCTAATTGGGGATACCTTTTGAGGATACCTTTTAGAGGATACTTATCGGTGAATATCTATTTAAGGATAGGTATAGCACTTGGCACCTGTTCGGCCCCTGGCTCCCAGATCATCCCGTCCCAACTACTCGGTCATATTGTCTCTAGACCGCGATCTTAATATTTCCTACGAATGAGTCTAGATGTAACCCAGTCATCGAGTAGTAACTGGAAAAGACATGGCCCGGGAGACTCGAATCTTGTCGAGCAAATAAGATATCGAGCAATGACTGGAACTACAATTGCTCGGAAGACTCGAATCTTTTCGAGTATTCTACACTACAAATGGATTCTCGCTACGGGATGAATGAAATTTAGTCGTGGCTGTTTTGGGGTGGGTTTTGTGTATTTGTCATTGATTTTCCCTTCCTTTAAGTGAATACTTTCTCTGAATTCACCAATATTTAGTCAACCTTCAAAACATAAATAACAGGATCCTCCACAGCAAACCTCATCGTAGATTTACCGTGCACTCCGTGGTGAATGTCAGTGGATAACATCTTTTATACACAAAAATGACCACGAATAAATAACTAATGACATCCATCTTTCAACTGGGAAAGGGGATCTTTCTCGGAATCGGTCAGACGTTTGATCTTATCGTTCAAACTTCATACACAGAGTGGCGATACTCAATCAGAGCAGGCCTGGAAATAAGTCGCGAACGACCGTTTAGGTTACGTTTGGGTTACGTCACTTGTAAAATACGCGAACGAACTACTGGTTACGACAAAGTTATACAACATAACTTTATTAAATTATTTATTAAATTACCATTCTTTGTGTACAATTTCCATCTAGACTATACGTTTTGCGAGACAAGGTAGACAATTGATACCATGCTATGTTCCTGTGAAAGGATTCAAAGGAAACGTTTCGGATGCTTTCGAATAGTATCGAAATCAAATCGAATCTCGAAGCTTTGCAGGACTCCACACTAATTCTAATCTACAGTTGCAGATTAAGATCAAACGAGAGGGGAAAATCTCATCCCCACAAGAAAAATCTCTTGTTCCTATATTATCTTGTTCCCACAAAAAGAAAGTATATCATGAATTTTAACCCTTTACCTAACATGAAAAGCAGACGACACTTGCAAAAAAAATTCTTGAATAACTAATTTTTTTCATTTTTTGTCTCAAAAACATGGGTTATGACCCCTCGTTGGAACGAGCTCGTTCCAACAATGGGTCATAACCTATGTTTTTGAGACAAAAATGAAAAAATAATAAAAATTCATTGGCGATTTTTGAGAATAGCGCTGGCCGGTTTAGGCCGTTACGTTGGGTAAAGGGTTAATGCCTGTCACTCTCTCTTCTCACTGTCGGGGCATTCTTTTGCGCACTGTATGGTATTATGTTAACGATTTCATCGGTTCCTGGTTGCTTTACGTTATCCTACACTAAATCCACGAAATCGCTCTTTGGTACATCTGCAGTCGTACGTGGAATAACCGAACATTTTCGTTACCACTCCCGATAACCATATCCGTATTCTGCGGAGGATCCAGCGACTACGGACGGGGGCAACCGCGCCTAAGCACAAAACACTACCATGTCTTTACAATGATTAAAACTGCACACTATTATGATTCCCCAACTTGCGTAATGTCATTTTCATTTAGGTCGATGTTCAGACAAAATACCAGCAATCATTTTCCTGCAGAAGTTTGCATTGTTTCTCAACGGGTCTTAATGCCGTTCTTTGTGGGATATGTGAGTCAATCATGATGTTTACTAGAACGCAGCAGAGACGCTGGGTAATTATCCGCAGACATTTCGCGTTACTGTCATACAGCAGTATATTAGCAGCCACCATTTGGCTGGTCAGTCTATATCTCATTTAACCCTTTACCCAACGTAACGGCCAAAACCGGCCAGCTCTATTCTCAAAAAAATCGCCTATTAATTTTCATTATTTTTTTCATTTTTGTCTCAAAAACCTAGGTTATGACCCCTCATTGGAACGAGCTCATCGAGCTCGTTCCATTGAGGCTTCATAACCTAGGTTTTTGAGACAAAAAATGAAAAAATTAGTTATTCAAGAATTTTTTTTTGCAAGTATCGTCTGCTTTTCATGTTAGGTAAAGGGTTAAAGTTGTGAGACAGGTAACAGAGGGACACCGTGCAATTTTGGGGATCCCAAAGAAGTAAAATAGGCGAAGTGTTTTCCTTGGAAAGTAGTTGAAGTTGATCCGAATGTAGCATATTTATGGGAGATAGAAATAGGGATTTCCGACGAAAAAAAATAAACATATTTACCAGTATATGTATACTGTAGCCAACCACAACGGATTAACGAACGTGACAACCGTTACTTTTTCCACTTCCTTATTCGACATCAATTTTCCATGACGCCACTTCACTTATAAAAAATATTATTTGAATTGCTCCATGCCACGGCACATCAAGCCTTTGAAACAAATTCACGCTTTTGTCTGGCCTTACAGCAGACGATACGGGGTGTGGTTAAAATGCGCTGAAAACCTGATTGTATGCTTTGTGCATCGGAAATGGATACAGGTGTTCCATGTACGATTCTTTTGACTCGTCGTGGGTTATTTTGTCGCAATGGTAACATCACAAGTCCCTGTTAATGTTATGGTCGCAATTTTTATATCAGAAACAGTATACTCTGCCAGGGGCGGCGGAAGCTCCAAAAAAGTGGAGGGGGGGGCACAATTTTTTCTGGGTAACTGCAGGGGTGTACACATACGCACATTTTACCATAGTCCAAACTTGGACCCAAAGTCCGTAATGTAATTGTTTGGTTTCGTACGTCCAAAGGACGTACCAAACCAAAAAATTACATTACGGACCTGGGTCCAAGTTTGTACTAGTTTTACTATTACTATACATTAGTCTGTGCTTATTATGGCTAGTTGCGAACTTGCGATGTGCAATATCTCAATATATAAAATGGACAGTGACACCGATAGTATTATGCTGCTAATTTTGATAGAACTATATTAGTATCTCCCACAGTCAATATGGCCATAGAGGTTGTGTACGTTATGTCAGAATATGTCCTGTTAGAGTACCCATAATTGGTGAAAAAAGTGGGGGGTGCACGTGTCCCTTGAGCCCCCCCCCCCCCCCCCCCCCCCGCCTCCGCCGTCCCTGTACTCTGCTAAATCTTATACTTTTAAATCACTGGAAATTTTGTTTCACTACTTTCGAATCTGACTCCGCTATGTTCGTATCGTACCCATTTCACCACACACTTGACTCCTCTCTATTCATTGCAGCATTCTCTCAGAATGCTTCACAGCCATTTCAGTTCATAAAGTTGGAGGACAACACTCGGGATAGTCTACTTGTAACAACACAAAATCATACCATGCGTGTTTTGGCTCGCGAGTGCTCAAAGATCAACTTCAATTGTGGTAAAAATTGTAAATGTTGAAACATCCAGTGTTCAACTTGAACCTGGCATATATATATGCGTTAAGAAACCTGGCGAGTTCTATGCGGCACAGAAAGTCTGGAGTCTATACCCTTTAAAACCGATAAACACACGCATCTTTCTTACCAGTTGTCCTTGAAGTTTCTGGTGGGAGTTGCTCTGTAGTCGTTGGATCCTCCGCAACATTCCGATCTGGTTACCTGTTTTTGTCCGAAGTCGATTTTTACAGAAAAGTGGAACCTGGCTGATTTTTCATTTCTTTTGGTTAACAACCCGACTATAATAACTATCCCTGAAGGACTGAAAAATATCACCAGAAGATATACATTTTCTCATCAGATACGAAGCTTGTAATGGAAACCATGAGGCCTAATATTCATTTGTAGGCTAGGGTTTACCGTTAGAGGCCCAATGCAAGGATATGGAAAGACTAACACATAATGGTGAAATCCGTCTCAAAGTTGAGATGTTTACGAAATTGCAGACAAAATTAAAAAATATATGAAAACTGCAGTTTTTCGTCTCATTTGATTTTCGTTCCCGAAAATGAACCTTCGGTCTTCAGTTGGAAGAGTCCATATTCATTATTTCTGGGTGGAACAATTAATATCGATTGGGATACCCAACAAATTAACTGGAAGGCCATTGACTGTTCTGTTTATCAGAACACTTCAACCACTAGGACTGAACAGAAAGGAATTTTAGTGTATTGGTCATGTTTTGTACAGTTAAAACTAGAAGTCCTGTCGTGAAATGCGCACAAATAGCACGTCGATCTGCGCGTTAATCTGCACGTTATGACCATAGTAAGGCTATCAAATTCTTACATATGGCCTGTGCGCAAGCAATGTTTCAGCCAATGGACCTCCGGGAGGTCCAATAGCAGAAACATTGCCTGCGTGTGCTATGAGTAACCAGGAGAACCTGCCATGCTTTGGATGCCATTCGACATGGCAATTGTGCGCAATTCTTACGCGCAATTAAGCCTAGATAAGCGCACAGTTCGTGACAGGACTTCTAGTTTTAATTGTATATCTGTTTAAATTAGGACTATCTTGATCTTGGCCCGGAAAAAGTGGCGGGGTGAAGTAAGTCCAAGGGGCTCCGGGGTGGGGGTGGAGGGATGTGGGTTGTCAATGGTATAAAGAAAAAAAAAATTTCACTAAAGAAAAATTTCTCTCTAATATTTGGAGACCCTTAGAGTCCTGGTAAGTTTGCATTGTTTTTATGACGCTTCATCCATTCTTCCAGCAACAACTAAAATGTGTCCTGTATTTGCAATACTTTCTCGCAGAGCCCTTCTCTGAGCACGGGGCTTTAGTCCGCGCTCGTGGGGGAGGGGGGGTGGTGAAGGGACAACACCAAGCGCAAACTTTTGATGTTGTATACATTCCTTCCAAAAGGTACAGAGTCAAAGATTTGGCGAGTTTCATGCATAAAAATCAAACTTTTCTCAAACCGGTCCGAACCATGGTCGGCCCAGTGATTCCGCATCCCCAACCTTTCCCAACTCCAGGGTCCCCACTACACCTCGGCCGCTGCTGTCTGGAAAAGAGGGCTCTAGGATTCGACGAGTTAATATTATTTGAGCATGGAAACTTTAATGTTATTTACGGGTCCAGGACATTTTCCACTAGGACATTTTCCCCTAGGACATTTCCCACTAGGACATTATCCCCCAGGGCATTTTCCCCTAGGACATTTTCCCCTAATTATTCATCCCCGGACTTTTCCCCCTAGACTGTTTACTCCTAGATTTTTCACCCAGGACATGTTCCCATAGATTTTTTTTTAATTTTTCATGGAATAAAATAGAAAAAAAATTGGAAGAATAAAAATAAAAATGTAATTAAGGTTTCATGTAATAGTTTATTCTTTTTAAAATAGCTAGCACAAGATAATAATATATATGTAGCAAGTAGCACAAATAAAACTATGATAAATCAAACAACGATAATACAGCTAGGAATAAATTTACAAGACGACTTAGATGAGAACACCCTTGATGCAAGTCCGTAATATAATTTTATGGATTTGTACAGCTTCCATGCATAAAGGAAGTACAAACCCATAAAATTATATAACGAGTTGCATCCATATATTATCATTGTGCCCCACCCCTCTCTGTTTCTCCCACCTCTTAGTGCTTATAGTACCATTAAAGTCTTCATCTCACAATATATCAAAACACATATCATCCAGCTTACTGTTTATACAGCAATACAACTTGATATTGATATGCCATACAGCACACTGTGTGTGACAGATCGACTAGCTTACTGTTTATACAGTAATTCAACTTGATATTGTATGAATTATCTATGCCTATTTTATTTTTATTTAGTACTTTGAAAATAGTGTGACATTAAATGGAACAAATTCTTTCTCTTTCTTGTAATAAAATCTTGAAATTCATTTTTTTGTACTTTGGGGAAAATGTCCACTCTTTTCTTCCTAACTAGGCGAAAATGTCCACCCTCTCATTTGAAATTAGGGGAAAATGCCCCAGGTGACACGTTTTTAGGGGGAAATGTGTTAGGGGAAAAAGTCCTAGGGGAAAATGTCCTAGGGGAAAATGTCCGGAACCCGTTATTTACACCACATTTTCAAGCCACTCTGGTTTATTTGAAACATGATTTTATTTCCCAAATATCAAATGTATACCAACATAAATGCCTAATTGGAACAAACAAACACAAAACATTGATCAAACAGTAAGCTGCGACTTATGCAAGCAGCCTCCATGGGAACATGATATACATTTTAGAACTGCCATAGCTGGAATATAAATAAATAATTATCAGTTGAGCATTTCGATTTAGGAGTGGATGCTGTTCTCGAGCAGGAAGCAGAAGCTGTATTTCAAATACTAGCGCAATGAAATAACCCAATAGCTCACGACAAATATTAGCAGGCCTGGTATTTTCAGGAGAGCAATTTATTCGCTCGCCTACTGCTCGCTTTAAAAAAATTAAGGAGGGCGAAAACTAGCCCTCCTGGCCTTAGAAATAAATGATTACCATAACCGCCTATGCCTAAAACCCACATCTTTTAAGATCTCTGCTGCATGTATGTTAGTGGTCCCTGTATGACGGCCACACTGCCCCTTCCACATCTCCGGGCCTTGCCAAGGCCCGGAGGTGTGGGAGGGGCAGTGTAGCTGTCTCACATAGACTACCTTGTTAGCAGCACCAAATAAAATGTACAAAGCCCACTTGGCAGAATTCATTAACAGTAAAACTTCATTTTGCAATTTTAGCGTTTGTAAGCTTGGGGAGAGCTAATCGCTCGCCTAGGCCAAGCGAGGGGGCGAGTTTTAGCCCTCCTGCATTTTTAAGAATGCCAGGCCTGTATTAGTCATTCTATCAAAAGGAATTGTTTAGATTTTTATTCATTTCATTTTTCTAACAAATGTCCCAATCTGTTTAAGGCCTGTGTGGACTGGACCCGATATGATTTTCGCGAGAAGGTTATAATTAATACAATTTACTTCCTTTTTTGTCATCTCGACACGCTATAATGTCTGTAATCTTAGCTTTACTGTGAGACAAACACGAATAATGACGACACTGGCACCAATGTATAAACTGAAAAATAAATATCGAAGTCAGTGAATACTGGGGTGAACAGCAGTGGGTGTTGGACGACACATCCACGGTCCGCCCCCAATAATTTTTCCAGTCAGGACATTTTCGTCTTCGATATCCATTTGTTCTTGCTCGTAATTGTGTACTTTCTTGTGACAAAAAGATTGGAGACGTGACAGTCGTTACTTATGGGATGAAGGGTTATTATTGAATCGTCACGTGATCACCAAATTCAGGTAACACTTTTTCAATGGGATTACACGAAATGAACTTGAAAATGCTCTCAACCTTTTACCCAACGCAGCTGAGATTGGCCAGCTCTATTCAGTCTTCTTCAGATTTTCAAGCTATGCGCCCGGGACATAGATTACACGGGATTACATGAAATGAACAAGAAAATGTGAGAAGAAAAAACAGCATTGGTGCCGCCGGCCGTTGACAACTGTGACATCCTTAGTATTCTTTCTTGCAGCTACTATATTTATCCCGTTCCATATAATTTACGAACTGCAAGAACCAATACGTTACAGGGGTAGTCCACACTTGTCCGACCTTGGCCATCACCGCCCCCACCAGGTACCAAATCCCAATAAAAGACGAACACCACCTCTTTGCCAATTTTCGCATTTTCGTGGCGACGAGGTCTCTTTGTATGGGAGTGCCATGGTGACCACCAAGTATGGCCCTCTGCACCCATGCTTGTAAATTGCTATCGCTCAAGACATATTGGACATCTCCAAGCGAACCTTGACGTGAGAAATAGTCCCTGCTAATTGCAGCCAGAAGAAATAACCCATAAACACTCTTTGCAATAGTAATGTTTCAAAAGCTTCACATTGGACCTAACCATAATACGCCTTGGGTGCCACTTGTAAACAACGTATGGTTTGGCCAATTTCACGTGGACCGTCGCATTTGTAAAGACTGCAGGAATTGTCACAGCTGCGTTGGGTAAACCTTAGACCATCATACACTTTTATTACTCCATTTTTGACCCTTCGGAATACTCAGTCACAATGAAATTTGTTTATATATTTTGTTCTTTATACTTTTCAATTCATTTTTCAACTTCAACAAAACATCCAGCATCGCATAGGTCGGTAAAATCTAATAGAAAAATCAATAAAATAGACATAGTTGAGCTCCCTTCAAAGCGTACACCACTAGTATGTGGCCCTGGGTATATCGACCTGCTTGTCGCATTTCGCTATTACGGGACTCGAAACGTTTTCATGATGAGCCAACTTGGTGACCAGATTTGGGATAATGGCGGGTAACATTTCATTAGACGAGATCCAGAACAACGTGGACTACGATTTTCGTTATATAATAAGTGGAAATGACTCCTCAAACCCGGATGACTTCCGACTCGAAGTTGGTAGTGGCGAATGCAAATATTTTTTACCCCAAGAGATACCCCCAATCCTCGATAATAATCATGAAAATTTTTCATTATTCCATTTGAACTGTCAAAGTCTTAAAGCACACTGGGAACCACTGCAAGAGTTATTATGTGATATCCAAAGTCTTAAAAATAGTTTCGACATCATCGGTCTTTCTGAGCTTGTCCATATTCCTCCTGGGTGCTCCTTCCATCTAGATGGCTATCAGCAGCTACTGAAACACTCAAGACCTGATGGCGATGATGGTCATGGAGGGGTAGGATTATACATCAGGGAGGGCCTTGAGTACAGGGTGCGACAGGATTTATCGGTATTTGTCCCCCATGTAATTGAATCTCTTTTTATTGAAGTCCTGACAAAAAAGTCTCCGAAATTAGTAGGAGTAATTTACAGACCTAACACGCAGCCCAAAGCTGATATTGACGTATTCCTCGAAAAACTGAGTGAGATCACTGACAAATTGAATGATGAAAACAAGCGGACATACCTTCTGGGGGATTTCAACATTGATTTGTTAAAATGTGGCATACACACAAA
The DNA here is from genome assembly GCA_031216915.1 of Pictodentalium vernedei. Lineage (NCBI taxonomy): Eukaryota > Metazoa > Mollusca > Scaphopoda > Dentaliida > Dentaliidae > Pictodentalium > Pictodentalium vernedei. Next base: position 391,187,879 of record CM062296.1, on the reverse strand, counting down.
AACTAGTTAATATCTGAACACACTAACAAGTCATGGTTTCTTGCCGCACATCACTAAGCCCACCAGGGCAACAAGCCATTCGGCGACACTGATCGATCACATTTTCTCGAATAGTACATCACCCAAATCCAGCTCAGGCATAATTATTACAGATGTTTCAGATCACTTCGGGACTTTCGTTATAGATTCCCTCTCCAAACAAAAATGGGAAGCGCCCGTATCAAACAAACGTAAAATTAACCGCGGCACAATTGAACTTTTCAAAACGTACCTTGCGCAACGCGACTTCTCAGGCGTTTACGAAACTGATTGCCCAAATCTAGCATATGATAAGTTTATCGAAATGTACAAGCTCGCATACAATAAGGCATTTCCCATCCTGCGTAGTTCGCCACCGAAAAGACTAGTGAAACGAAATCCATGGATGACTAAAGGCCTCCTTGTGTCTTCCAATAATAAACACAAATTTTACTGCAAAAAATTGAGGTCTCCAACTGAACAAAACATAAACAATTACAAAAATTATTGTCGAATATTTAATAAGATCAAAAAGCAATGTAAAACAAGCTATTATAGAAAAATACTGATGGAAAACCAGAACAGCTTACGGAAGTGTTGGCAAATATTAAATGAATCCATAAACAAAACTAAACGAACGGCGACACTGCCGACATTCTTTGTCACAGAAGACAACATGAAAATTGATTCTTCCTCCGAAATCGCCCAGACATTTAATACATTTTTTTCCAATATCGGCAAACATACAAGTGAAACTATAGCAACACCATCTAAACATTTCCTTGAATACATGTGCAACAGTGTCGAACGAAATTTCTTCATCACTCCAACAAGCGAGCAAGAAATTATAAATGTTTCGAATTCATTTTAATCTAAAAATAGTGAAGATTGCGATGAAATTTCCACCAATCTATTCAAATTGACCATAGACTGTGTAGCCTCACCGTTAACTCACGTTATCAACAACTCATTTACAAAAGGCATAATTCCGGATAAAATGAAAGTGGCAAAAGTAATCCCCATCTTTAAAGCTGGCAACGAACACTGTTTCAACAATTACAGACCCATAAGTATTTTACCCGTATTTTCCAAAGTATTGGAAAAACTTATGTGTAATAGGATTGTGAAATTCCTAAATAAGTTCGATATTTTGTATCAAAACCAATACGGTTTTAGGAAAAAACACTCAACCGTACACACTGTATTGCAACTACTAAAAAGCGTTGGACACGAAAGCAACAGAGATAGTAAGAACGTAACCTTAGCAGCCTTTCTTGATTTATCTGAAGCATTCGACACAATAAACCACGAAATCTTGTTGACCAAACTGGAAAAATACGGCTTCAGGGGAATATGTAACAATTGGTTTAGAAATTACCTGACGGGGCGATCACAATACGTGACTTATGGTAAACAAAAGTCTGATGCTGCCTCTGTCACCTATGGCGTTCCTCAGGGTTCAATACTCGGTCCTGTTCTATTCCTGTTATACATAAACGATATAGCCGAGTCAACGTCGTTGAAGGTTCTTTCGTTTGCTGATGATACGACGGCACATGACTCGATATCCCATGAGTATCCAGAAGAGTATTTCAATAATGAACTAACAAAACTATATGATTGGTGTTCAGCTAATCAGCTTGCACTTAACACCAATAAAACAAAATATATGATAATTAACCCTTTTACACGGAGAAACTCCCATAAACAGATGAATGTCTGTATGGATGATAAAAATATCTCTCGTGTCGGACCTCTCGAAGAAGAAAAATCCCTAAAGTTTCTTGGCATCTATATCGACGAAAATCTATCCTATGACACTCATATTTCAAACATTTGTTCTAAAATATCTTGGGCGAATTACTCGTTGAACAGAGTAAAACAAACCTTGCCTCACTCTGTTCTGAAAACTCTGTATCACGCACTTGTTCAGTGTCATCTCCTCTATGGTATCCACATATGGGGAAATTCTAGAGGGGTTAACAAACTTCTGAAAGTACAGAAGCGCTCTATCCGTATCATCAACAATAAAAAATATAATTCTCATACGGATCCATTATTTTCCAGGAACAAGATTTTGAAAGTCACAGACTTATTCACGCTGCACGCATGTCTCTTTGTTTTCGACTGGAAAAATGGCATACTTCCCGAATCTTTCGCTGATTTCTTTGCTGTGCGCGCAAATCATCAACACATGACAACAAGACAGACTAACATGCTACATGTTAGTAGGTCTCGAATAAAAACTTTGGACAAGCTACCCATAAAAAGCGTTTCCAAAAAATTGGAATAAGCTGGATGATTCCATTAGGCAAATAACCAATAGAAATCAGTTTTAAAAGGCCTTAACGGACAAATTATTAACTAATTATAATGAAGATGTGCAGTGCGACAATCCCCACTGTCCCGACTGCCGCAAAGATATTAGGACCCATAGGCCTAGATAAAATAATTAGTGATATTATAAACACGTTTGACATAACTTCGTTCTGGTACCCTCGTCATATTGGGAAAATATGATTCAGTCACCAAGTTGTGAACTCTATTCTGGGGCTTAATTGGTAATACCAATACAAGTTGTAAACATCATGCGATGCTGGATGTAGAATTGTATATTTGGGGGGATTACAGGTAGACAATCAATCTGGTTATGTAATCTCCCTACGGTGTAAACAGATAAGTGATGTTTGTACAACAACTTTGAATCATACTTGTAATGTTTCTGTTTATACTGTTGAAATAAAGTATCTATCTATTCCCAGTTCCTTATCCGACATTGGTTATCAAACGATGACATCGGTTGATAACGAATGTCGAATAAGGAACTGGGAATAAGTAACGGTAGACATGGCCGTCAAAAAATTTGACACTCAAAGTTTGAGAAGAGGTAGTTCAGCTATCCGAACGTCGCGGCTGTTTTGGGGAAGCCTAGTCATTCGGATGCCTGAACAAGAAGAAGTCGAAACTTCGTACTTTGTGGAAAGAATGAGAAACAACAACATTGTCGGAAAACTGTAACATATCTGAGAACATGTTGTAATTACTTGTTTTGGTTTAATAAATAAAGAGTATATTACTTGGTTAGTTTCATATCCTCCAAGATATCAGCCCTCGGTAACTTCACATCAGATTTCGATCTTTGGTCTCAGGCTGATATGAAGCAATCTGGGGTTGATATCACGTGATATGAAACTGACCAAGTACTAACGTTTGAATATCAAGTTTCCATTCTCGGCATTTTTTTCTGTTTGTTTTGTTTTGTTTTTTGTTAATAATAACTAAGATATGTTGCAAATATTCAATTTTTATTACTTTCCAAAGAGTGATTTACTGGGATTTCCTGTCCGGGTTTGATTATAAACGACCACTTCACATGTGAATTATGCAATCAACAATTGGGTCATGTATCCGTGTGCGCAAACGAAAACGCTTTGCCGTGGGTGTAATGGGGACTTCAGTGGGTTTTTTTTGCCCTTTACCTGACATGAAAAGCAGACGACACTTGCCAAAACAATTTTTGAATAACTGTTATTTTCATGTTTTGTCTCAAAAACATGCGTTATGACCCCTCATTGGAATGAGCTCGACGAGGTCGTCCCAATGAGGTGTCATAGCCCATGTTTTAGAGACAAAAAATGAAAAAATAATGAAAATTAATCAATAATAATAGTGTCGATTTTTGAGAATAGCACTGGCCGGTTTTGACCGTTACATTAGGTAAAGGGTTAAATAATATAATTATCGTTAATAATGAAAAATAATAAACAGAGTAATCGCTTGACTGGACTGGTTACGTGAAATAATTCATGAGAGGTCAGGGACTATATTGTAAAACACTCGTGCGCATTCGCGCACTCGTGTTTGTAGAACGTCCCTCACCTCTCATGAATTATTTCACGTAACCAGTCCAGTCAAGCGATTACTCTCTATGCATTGCCATGAAAATGTGCACATTATCAACATATTCAACACGTCCAACACGGCGGGCGTGGAGACACTTTTCAGTATGTGGTCAATAAGCGTTCAGCACTCCAGTTGTGGAGAGATCAGTAAGTGTGGTGCACAACAATGTCCGAGTGTTGTCCCAATCCCGTTTTAACTAATACAGCTAGAAGACTACATTTGCAAATATTTGCCTTGCATAATTTAAAAAAAAACGTTTTCCAACTCCAAAACATAACTTACAAATATGTCAATTCATTGAAATGAGTTCAACGAGCTAATTTTAACCGAGTGTCAGAAGCTATGTTTTGGAGTCAAAAAATGAAAGAATAGTATAGTTTGAACGGTGATGTTTGTGTGCATCGCTATATTGGGGTATGGCAGTTACTTTGGGTAAAGGGCCGAGGGTCCCTGTGATCAAAATGCATTTGTTTAAGAAAAGAAACAACGCCTTTCTGTGACTACAAATGGTCAGCACATACGACCACTTCAAATTGGCACATGTCGGAGAAAATGTTGGCGTTCGGGTGACCAACAATTTTTCAGAAGACAAAAAATTCCGATATCCAGGGTCATGAAAAGGTGGACCCTCCCCGGCCACACTCTTTACTTCGGGGCGGAGTCATGTTATGTCTCTTCCTTCTACATTAAGCACCTTCCAAATACCAGCCTAGATGGGGGTAGAAAAACAACCAGCCGAAGGTTGAGTTCTTTGGCCTTATGTAATTAAATTTGTGTGGATCTTATTTTTTTAAATGGAATTCAACAGAGAATAATAGACAAACATTCAATCGAACTGGAGAAAAAATTGTAAAAAGCCATCTTCTGAATTTGCATACTAAGCTACAGGAAAATGCCAGAAGTTTGTGAAATGATGCGCACATCGATGATACAAATTTGGTAACTTCGAAATTTCAATCTTAAAAGAAAATTCACATTCCCATAGTGTTAAATTTACGGACAGCTTTAGGATATTAGAGGGCTAACATTCCTTCAGTTCTCTTCAAATGACGAAAATTGTCAGACATGATAGTATATACACTTTCCAAAAACACTTGAACATGTGCTGTGATAACTTTTGCTCTTTTAACCCTTTACCCAACGTAACGCCCAAAACCGGTCAGCGCTATTCTCAAGAATCGCCATTTAATTTTCATTTTTTTTTCATTTTTTGTCCTAAAAACATAGGTTATGACACCTCATTGGAACAAGCTCGTCGAGCTCGTTACAATGAGGTGTCATAACCTATATTTTTGAGACAAAAAATGAAAAAAAAATAGATATTCAAGAAATTTTTTTACAAGTGTCTGCTTTTCATGTTAGGTAAAGGGTTAACAGCGCATCTTAATGATTTTAAGTGCACTATTTTTATTTATCTTGTGTTGACTGAAATGAAGCCCTGGGTCCATCTGCCCTTAGTGCTGCCGCTTCCGTCGCTTCTGAACATAAATATTTTCTCCTGTTCAGTTGTAAACTCAGCAACTACGGCAACAAAACATCAGCTCTGGAATCAAGTCTCTACCATGTAACAACAAAACACACTTTATAGACTTTAAAATATAATTTGCAGAGCGTTTCAAGCAGCTAAATACGCTCTACGAAAAAGGGTCAACGGGGAATGGCTTTTTCCCCTTCACCACAAATGTTTCTGCAACATTGTGAGGTTGGGTTTCGCTTACCAGCTTTGACTTTATAATTTATCACCAAGTCTGGACGTGGTAAGGTGAAATGAGGAAACGATGACTGATGACTAGTTAGTGTGTCTACGGTCCGTTTTTTCTTCTTTTTTGAAGTGGGGTGGGGTGGGTGGAGTTGCTTTTGAATATGGAAGACGTTTCCCGGTCGAATGGTCTTGTCATCGTAGCCAGTTCTTGTTCTTGTTGTATTTTCTGTTAGTACTGTCTGTTTTGTACTTCAAATTCCTTTAGGCCATTCAGGATTTCTTTGTCCCAATTAGCATAGATCTCCACAATTCCATGTAGTCTGAGTCCTTTAGTTCCTCAAGCATGCCAGATTCCGTAGGTACCGCCTCGTTAATGGGCTCTGGTCAGGAAGATCGGGAGTTCTGGGAGTGTGAACTGGGGTTATCAAGAATGCATTGCCCGAGTTCCTTTCTCGCTTCAGAGACATGCCGCTCTCATCCGACTCCTCGTCTTGTGAGAAATGAGCCTAGATGGGGATTGACCTGTCCCCTGATATTCCGCTTTCATCTGGCTCTCTGAGCAAAACGCGCGTGTTGCATTATACATTAAGATAATTACCATAACGTTGGAACTTACCATACGCAGAGAGTATAGTTTTTTTCTGTTTGACGACTATCCAACAGCTTCCGCCATTATGCCCAATATTCTCCCCCTCCCCTCTCTCTTTGCCACTGGCACACGTAAAAAAAATACACGAGAGTTTCTCAGTTACACTTCTCGTAAAGTAAAGTCTTTGCCACTAGTGTCCTTCTGATCGCCCCCCCCCCCCCCCCCCCAGCCCCGGTGCAGTAGGGACAGCTGCCTTTATGCTTCGGGCGCCATTGAAACCTTGTTTGTTTTACAAAGTGTGACACGAACGTATTGTCATATTTTGAATATTGTCCGCTAACTTAATGTCATTCCGAAAACAAAAACATGTCTACAGTTGGAGGTACGAATTAAAACTCAACATTAACAAGAAAACGTCAATGACAAACACCCGATAGGAAATAAAATCAATAAAATCGCCTACGAAAAAAAGAGAACAAAACATGCATGGGTATTAAAAACCCTGTAACTTCGAAAAATATTTTGAAACAAGATTAAAAGAAACTAAGGATATTTTCCAATGAAAATAGCAAATATTTAATCCATGTATATATATATTTTACATAAAAACCTAACATTTACACATTTACATCTCCTTATTGCTCCATTGAAGTTGCATTTCGTGTATTAAACCGAACTGAAATAAATTTGATTACTGCCGCGAGAAGCTTTTCGGAAAACTGGCGTAATATTTATGGAATCCGTACTAACTGTGCGATTGGAGTAAACGGTGTGCGGAGGTTCTTTGATGTTTTTCTTGAAAACATTTCCCAATGCTGGGACTCAACAATAGCGCGCTTCACTTCAACTATTTGTGGAAAAAACTTAACTTGCTATCTTTTGAAAGTTAAAACAATATGTGTAACAATATATGTGAAAAAGACTCTACAGATATGGGTGTATTTGGAACAAGGCCAACGAACCGATTCCAATGACATCTATATTTGAACAGGTTTCAAGAACAAATTTACAAAGTCATAACATTTCCTTATTTATTGTAATCTACATAAATGAACTAGAGTTTTTTTTTTGTCGGCTAAAATTAATTTAAATAAATAGAGGATATGAAATGAGTGCTTTTCTCATATGATATTTATGAAACGAGTCTAAGAATTTTCCGTTTTGGCGAGGCTCTAGCGAGCCCCAAACGGAAAATTTGGACGAGTTTCATAAATGCCATATGAGAAAAACACTTATTTCATATTATATTTATCATATGACACACATATGCACAAATTAACGACTTAGTATGACTTTTTAACCCTTTACCTAACGTGTGTTGCAGACGATACTTGGAAAAAGCATCACCATATTACTAAAAAAATTCCATTCTTTGCTTCCAAAACGATGCGCTCGTTCCAATGAGGGGTTCATAACCTATGTTTTGGAAGCAAACAATGAAAATATTTCGTACATAGCACTGGCCGGTTTGGGTCGTTATGTTAGGTAAAGGGTTAATGCAATATAACCCAACCTAAATAGGCCAGATACTCAAATTATGCAAATGTGACCCAGTTGTATTTTGTTCAGCCAATCAAACTGTCCATATTTGAAATTGACCAATGAAACCTTTCAACCCCAATTATGCAAATTATGAAAATATGGCCCAGTTGTATTTTGTTCAGCCAATCAAATTGTCTAGTTTTGAAACTGACCAATGAAATCGACGGTAGGCTTTATTTATCACTGATTAATATGAAAGCAAAATATCAAATGTTTTAAAATGAACAAAACGGAGGAGGCATATGATAAATATATATATGTATTATGTCGAAGATTTTTTGAAGAGTGATAGTGTTATCGTATGCTTGGACAGGTTAAAAATTAGATCAGCAGATGTCATAATTGTTGAACTGGAATTGCAAGTGCAACTGAATAAAAAAATGATGTAAAACTATTCTAAGCATGAACAATAAAATAAATAAGTTTTTTCAACAAATGCAATTTTTGTCAGATTTTTTCCATAGGTGTTTTGTCCTAGGGTTTTCACCCCATTAGGGTTTTTTTCCATCAGGATTTTTTTTTCTTATGTTCAGTTTAATTTAACGTCCTCTATTTTTATTTTGTTTTATTTTATTTTTTCAAACCTCTAATTTCACAAATGCAGCTAAATTTAGAAGCGGCGTCGGATTCGGTCTGGTAGGCCCTACAGTTAATCAGAGCAACGTGCTTGAATCGTGTAGGCCTATATCTCCTAATTGGCTTTTCCTCGTAATGTCTGGCCTGCTTGCTGAACTTAATATCATTTAATCGCATTGAGAACACCACCAACACGGTGCCCGCATGTAAAGCAGTGGCGCATTCAGGATTGTGGGTTTGAAGGGCGCCACATTTCAAACGTGGATCTTTATCCATAGTATCATCCGAGGCGCTAGCGGCGCGTTGGGGGAGGGGGGTCGCGAGAGGGGTCCTCCACTCCCTTAGGCAGTGTCCGGAGCTCACTTCAGAAATGGAAGGTCAGTGTGGCCCTTTCGTGGATTCTTTGCAATCGCGACCACACCATTTTTTAGCCAAAATTTTCCCGCAAAGTACTTTGTTTACTTCTGGAGAAGGTTTCAAAAACTGATTCATATTCACTCAGCCCAGTTGATTTGGGTTAATTTTCAACCCAACCGATTTTGGAGTGGATGTAATATTATCCAGGTAAATGAAAGAAAAGACACTTATACGGACAAGATTCGGACACTTGGCTTCATATTCACTCAACGCAGTTGATTTTGGTTGATTTTTTAACCCAACTGACTTTTAACCCTTTACCTAACATGAAAAGCAGACGACACTTGCAAACAAGATTCTTGAATAACTAATTTTTTTATTTTTTGTCTCAAAAACATAGGTTATGACCCCTCATTGGAACGAGCTCGACGAGCTTGTTCCAATGAGGGGTCATAACCTATGTTTTTTAGACAAAAAAATGAAAATATAATGAAACTTAATTGGCGATTTTTGAGAAGAGCACTGGCAGGTTTTGGCAGTTACGTTGGGAAAAGGGTAAAGAGCATACTTTATTACGTTGCATAACGTACAGTTACTTTGATTTTGTGGTCGAACTAACATCGTTGTATGAATAATATCATTCTTGCTGATTTTTTTTTTTTTTTGGGGGGGGGGAGGAGGAGTGGGGAGGGCACTGCAGTTTAACGACACTTTCGACAGCCAGGGTCACCTTGTGTAGGGCAGTTTTACGGGTGGAGGAAGCCGGAGTACCCAGAGAGAACCACCGAGCAGTGGCAAGCAAATGTCAGACTACCAAACGTACTAACTCCCCAAAAGCACGGTTAGATTGGTTGAAGACAAGTGCACTATAGACGTGCAGTACTACATAGCGCACCCCCCCCCACCCGTGTGGGCAATCGGAATTAAGTGGCTTGCCCAAGGACGCAACGTTGTTACCCCTGGCGGGGATCAAACCGTGGACTTTTCGTTTTGACGTCCAATGCCTCAACCACTGAGCCACCGCGATCCCTTTCTTGCAGAATAAAATATTGTTTAAACTAAGTTATAACGGCTCAGGAAACAAGCAGACACTGATAATCTCAATATTGGCCGGAAACATCAAAACAGACACAAGTGAGAAGAGATTCGAAGTAGACACGAAATTATCTTTTTCGGCATTAACGACATCAGAAACGGAAGCAAAACAAATTTACGAACAAACAGAACATATAAAGACGACTTTATCATGGAGCCACGCTTGAAACAAACGACTTCCCGGGAAGCTAGAAATGACTCTACTCGACTCCGAATCGGTAACTAGAGTCTCTAAATCGAGGAGGGAGAGGGTGTCATAACCTCCTATCCCGGTTGAAGAGAGGCTTTGTTAAGTTTGTGGTTCAGGGACGACTGAAAACGAGTTTCATTTTGTTATGGAATGTATCACTCATGACAAGATGCGAAAAGATCTCCTAAACGCAATAAAAAGGAGACTGAAAACTTTCAGGAAATGGTTACAGGAAGAAAATTTAACCCGATAATGAGAAACAAAATCCCCCGACTGTGTTTCCCAACCTCTAATATGATCCTGCGTTTCTTTCAACACAGGAGAGTTGAACTCACAGAATAAAACAATTGTTCTTTTATGTTGATACTTATAGTTTGTTATATACTTTCCAGAGGCGGCGGAGCCCCTCCACTTTTTTCAGAGATATGTTTCGCAGTTACACAATGAGTTAAAATGGGCGCCTGCCAACCACTGGTACTCGGCACAAGCTGAGAAATCGAAGGAAAAATGATATTTGATACCATTTTTGAATCCATGCTGACCGTTGGGTGTTCTTGGGTTGTTCATGATAACTGGGAGAAGTCGCTGAAAAGGCCGAAAAACATTTAGTTGGACAAGAAAGTGCACAGTGAAATGAGGTTTTCGAGCGACAATTATCCGATTTATTATAAATAATTCGAGGTCCCATTGTCTATGGAGGGCAGATTCAAATATTAACCGTATGCCCTTATCAATTACTAATCTCGGATCCACATGTATTCATTTCTGGCGATCACATTTGCCGTTTATACATTTTTTTAACCTTCCCTTGGAATAAAACAAGCCAGAGGCATCCATAGAAGCACAATGACATCCCATTGGCTCCTATTTATGCCGAGAGAATCATCGATGAAACTAAGCCAATGGGAGAATGGGGAAAGCTTTTGCGCAAGTCGCGTATCTAAGGACGGCGTCTACTCAGGTCAACTTGTCAAAAGATGTCAAAGTTACGGCTAAAAAGTGTATAAACGTTAAATGTGAACTCCAGAAATTAATAAATGTGAATCCGAGATTAGTAATTGATAAAGGTATACGGTCAATATTTGAATCTGCCCTTCATATGCAATGGGACCTCGAATTATTTATAATAAATCGGATAATTGTCGCTCGTAAACCTCATTTCACTGTGCACTTTCTTGTCCGACTAAATGTTTTTCGGCCTTTTCAGCGACTTCTCCCAGTTATCATGAACAACTCAAGAACACCCAACGGTCATGTAATACACCACTGTAAAGCTTATTCATTCCCCTTTCCATTGATACTGGGTATTGTTGGATACGTTATGTGAATCAAATTTGAGGGGGGAAAACGAAGATGAGTGCTATCGTTTTCGAAAAGCGAGTTGTTTACCTTGTTAATATTTATATACCATTACAGGGCCACGTCAGCATGGATTCAAAAATGGTATCAAATATCATTTTTCTTTCAATTTCCCAGCTTGTGCCGAGTACCTGTGTTGCCAACGTGTCAATGTTATTCCTGTAAAATTATTTGCAAATCCTAACAATATTTAGCCAAAGAATCCCATTTTCGGTCGCTTCGATCCGTTTCTTTTTCTTCAACTATTTTCCAACCCGAAGGCTGGCCTTCGGGTAGGAAGATGGTTGAAGTAAAAGAAATGGACAGGACAGTAACAACGAAGCGGCATATTCATCTAAACGAGAGACTATAGCGAGGCATGGTATACATTTACCGAAATACGATTGTAACCATTCTCACACTGAGTCGAACCATTGTAAATTTGTGCCCCTCCACTTTTATCGAGCTTCATCCTCCCGTTACTTTCAATGCCCTTTCTTTTCTTTTGAATGTGTCATTCTATTATTGGTATTTATTTTGTTTTCGCAATCTATCTTTCTGTGGGTGTTAATCGCTTGAATAAATGTAAATCTAAATCTTGGAGACCTGCGCAGGAGCTATAGCTGTACGTGTGAGGTATGGTATAATCTGTTTTAACACAAGGGCACCCACTACCTTTGGAAGTGGGTGTCATTGTGTTATCGCGGGTAATACTGTGGACCCATGGTCTCGGTGCTTGTGAAAACAATTTGAGTTACCATAAATTGGTGTGTGTGTGTGGAGGGGGGGGGGGGGGGGTGGGTGCGCTGGCGGATTCCACTCGTCGGACCCGTCTATATAAAGATCTTTCACACTCAAACGGAGGTGAATAAGAATAAAATAATTTTGTTTTGTGGCGTTTGAAAAAATGTATCCCAAGCCACACAAAGCATCGTTTTGAATGCGCGCGCATGTCACTTTCCGGTGCCATAAGTATATATACGACGATATTATATTGGACCCATGTCAAACAATGTAAAGGTTTATGTTGATACCCAATCAATAATCAACCCTCGATCTCTAAGAAACCATTCATTTGAAGCTTTTATTCTTATGAAAGGGTTTGTTTGATGGAGACTTTCAACATAGACTCCGTTTACTAAGCGGCTTTTGTCCAGAACTCTACCTGGTATTAAAGACGTCGATAAATTTTCCGATAAATTCCGCGGAACAGCAAACATCCACGTAAATGCTTTTTAAATTCCCATAATTCAAAGAGGCATTCATTGATTTTTCCTTCCACGCTTTTGTATCACTCAGGTCCCCAGAAGACAGAAGAAGGCCGACAAGATTTCTGAACACACAGATCTTAGTATTTCCAAATGATATAACGCTGAAATGAATTGGACCCAAGGATTTACACGGCTCCTCTTGGCCGTCATTTTGTTGATTACAGGTGGGTAAACATTTTGTATTTAAACTTTGGAGTAAAATGTTAAAAATGTTTTATTTTATTTCAGGGACACGCAGGCCTAAAAGTTTTCTTGGGTCCCCACTTTAGGAATTAAGAGCCCGTTGGCGTTAAAAACGAAAAATACCTTTTCCCTTCGGGCCGAACTGTGCATGGTTGGCTCGGTAGATCCTAGGCGGTACTCCCCGGGTCGATCCGGGTTCGGTCTGGCGAGAATGTTTTTTTTTATTTCAACCCCGAAAGGCAAAAACTCTTTTCTTGTCACAGATTGAATGTCACAGATTGAATGGGACTCCTTGGCGTATGTAATACAGGCGCGTAGCTAGGAATCTACATTAGGGGAGGCGCAGGGAGAATTTTTCTTGGGGGAGGGGGAGTTCTCGGAATTTTTATACCACTGGCATATTACGAATTTCGAAGTCTTGAGTTCAGGAAAATTAAGAAGGTGGTGTCCCTTCTGCTTGGGGGAAGTGTCGTTTGGGGATTTTTTTCAAAACATTGTTCAAGGGAGGCGCAGGCCCCAGAGAATATTTTTTCAAAATATCCGAATGAATGACGCCATGGAGAGGTATTTTGAGACTTAAAAGAACGCCAGTCATCAACAAGCGTGGCACGGCATCTGTAATTTCCTTCGGTGACGCCGCATGCAGATCGTAGAATTTTTGGGGTTTTTGGGGGGTGGGGGGTGGGGGGGTGGGGGTGGGGAGAGGGAGTGGGGATCCAATGGCCTCCCATGGCTACGCCACAGGTTTAATGACGAGTAAAAATTATGCAGCAAATTTTTTAAATAATATTTGAGTTGAGATGCAAGGTTAATACTGTTCATAAGAGAACATGTAATAACCACGTTTTCACAAATATGCTATGTACATGATTACACGATAAGTTTACCCCTCTATCCAACAAGAAGAGAAAATCACACTGACACAGAACAATAACTAAAAAATTTCATTTCTTGCCTATTTTTGAGACAAAGAATGAAACTTTAAAAAAAAATTAATTAGGGCATCACGATTTTTCGCTCGAATCGAACCAGAAAAAAATTCGAAGCCGAACCGAATCTCCAATGGAATCCACATTCCAGTGTCTACAGTACAGCGGAGCCCACTTAACTGGATATCTCTTAACTGAATAACTCTGTTAATTGAATATAATTTCCCAACACAAAACCATTTACCGTACCTTTGGTACAAATTTGACCTGTTAATTGAATGTAGGTTATAGAGTAATCCCCTGTTAATTGAATAAAAAATCTTGTAACCTGTCCAAAAATTAACCTTCCCAGTTATCCTTTGTTTATAGACCTATTTGGCCTCAGTACATTCAATACAGGCATTTAATCTATTATATCTTGTTTGACAGAGCTCACGGAGCTCTGTCAAACAAGATATAATAGAATAAATGCTAAGTTTATCTCTAGATTACAGGAGAGTGACACAATCCCTGTTAATTGAATATTCTAGCCCCCTTGAATTACAAATAAAAGATCAGACAACCCCGTTTTGGGGAAAGCACTTCGATACACTGATGCCAAAGAAACTTGATATCTTTCTTTTTTACGGGAATGGCAGGAAGACAGCCTTATAGGCTATGCCATTTCCATACTGTATACTAGCTTATGTTCCTGTTTGTTGTAATGTTATTTTGTAATCAATGTACTAGTATACTGAAAAATAAAGATCTATCTGTCTATCTCCTGTTAACTGAATAATTTTCATTGGCAAAGTGGCTATTCAATTAACAGGTGTACATGCAGGTTGACCTATCACTTGTTCCTGAAAGGGTAGGTAATTTATTCATATTATGGCAAACAAAGTTATTCAATGGAGAAAGTTCGGCATGGACCAGTGCATAGACCAGAGGTGCGATCGTGCAACACACTTTCAGTATATGGCGGAGTTCTGGCGCACTGACATTCAACTTAACCCTTTACCCAACAAGAAAAGCAGAGACACTTGCAAACAAAATTCTTGAGAAACTAATAACCTATGTTTTTGAGACAAAAAACGAATAAAATAATGAAAATTAATAAGCGACGTTTGTGAACAGCGCTGGCCGGTTTTAGACCGTTACGTTGGGTAAAGGGTTAATCGAAACAATCACTCTGAAGTGTATCATTACTAAAAAGTGTTGAAACATTTTCTTCTGTTAATATTCTAATGGTGACGACTCACCCCACAGTTACCTCAGCTCTGCAGTTCCATGGGACTAGATTCAATCGTCCAGGAGTGGAACTATGTTATCTGGATTGCATTAGCATTGCAGATGGCGGCTTGTTCCGCACAAGGAGCGATATATTGCGAAAAACTAGACGTAACACGAACTCTGCTATCGCTGCAAATTGCATTTTTAGAAATTTTCGATTTGTGTTATCTAGTTAGTCTGGATACGGCCAATCTCGTTCCTCAGAAAACTGCAGGGTGAATTGTCATCTTCAGAAAGTCAACAATAAAAAAATGTATGAAATCCCAAACTCCCTGGGATTCGAAGTTTTTCGAATAACCTGATATGGTTTGGAATGGAATCCAATCAGTGAAAATATTGGAAACCGAATCGAATCTCTAATATTCGCCGGACCCTAAAATTAATCTCGATTTGTGAAAACAGCGTAGTGTTCAGCCGATGATCGGAATCGGCAACCCCAATCGCCCGGTTGTAGGCAATCAGATGACAACAGCAACGACTCCTGAAACATCGGTTCAACCGATTGTTGCCAAGCATTTTTTTGTGATGATTCATTAACAACATTTTATTATCTTCTGCAATTGTTCAGTTCTTAATGTAAAATGATGTCAATGATACCATTCAATAAAGTTGAAAAACCACCACAATGTGTATTCTTAATCTCTCTAGAAACCCCGGGATGTACAAGTTAAACGACATGTAAAGCTTACAACTGGGCGCTCTTGCGGCAATCGCCAGTTCATACTGGAAAACTGAAGGTTGCTCTCCAGTGACTCTGGTCGCAGTAAAAATTACCAGTTGCGCACACTTGGGTGGTAAACGTGGTTCTGAGTGCCACGTTTACCGCCCAAGTGTGCGCGACTGGTAATTTTAGAAAAGAATTTTCATTACTCTGATGCCAAACCGTGTTGATATATTTTTTATGGGAGTGGCAGGAAGACAGCCTTTTAAGCTATGCCACTTCCATGCTGAAAACTAGGTTATCTTCTTGCAGTCTGTAATGTTTGTTGTTTTTAATGTACTAGTATACTGCAAAATAAAGATATATTATTATTATTATTATTATTATTTTACTGGGCCTGAGTCAACGGAGTTTAACACTGTGAAATATGTTCAATTTAATGTAGTCTTTCGAGTCTCGGCTTATCTGGTAGTGTACGGACTGTAAACCCGTAAAATTAGGTAATTTAACGTAGTTCTTTCATGCCCCGACTTGTCTAGTAGTGCACGCACTGTATTACATTTAAAAGCGGCCGATTGTGAGCTCAAATAACCTGTAATCGGCCAGCGGCCATTTTTGATAATCGGTTGAACACTAGAACAGCACTGCCGATTTTGAGTGTCACGTAATGGTGCTTCCTCAGGTGAACAGTGATCACCATTTCTCTACTTTTGTCTGACGCTGTTCTTTTACAAGTCTGCATATGACAGTCTATTTATTTCCAGGCTTGACAACACGCACTCACAAACATATTTGAAAATGTTCGAATGTTTGAACCCCCCCCCCCCCCCCCCCACACACACACACACACACACACCTGTCGTGGCTAGGTCTATTTCCTGCACTTCAGCCATTATGGCAAGATCTCGGGCCACCAGTCTAATTAAGAAATTCAACGCTGTTGTGGACTGTTTGTTTACCTACTTTTCGTGGAGTCTGTGGGCAGACTACTACCTTTGATCGTAATGTGATATCCTTTCAATCACAAAGATTTACAAATATTCTTCCGTGCCCTATTTATAGATTTTGTAAGTAAGGGGGTGAAAATAATTTTATAAATATTTTACGTTTCCTTCACCAACGTCTGGTCGCTCTACTGGGACATGTCACCAAACACCACCATTATATGATTTATTACATTTTCTGTTTGTTTTCAAAATCGATTTTCTTCTGTTGTTGTTTGCATTCGTGAAGAACACGATCCATGGAATAGGAGTGCTATGGAACCGGTCTCAAGAGACAAAACGTTGTGCTGGAAATATTAAATAATCAATTGAAACACGGAACACGTGATCACGCTTGACAAGTTTGCTTCGTACGAGTTTGAGGAATGAGTACGTGGTAGTGGTTGGATGTTTTTTGTTTCTTTTTATTTCAAATCGATCTTCATCGAGGCTAAATATATTGGGTTTATAACTGTTTTTGTGGGGCGGTCTTAAACAGTTTGTCTTCAGGTTTTCTAGATCGCGTAATTCTACCAGGCACCGTCTTATTGAAAACATTTTTTTCTTAACGCGTTTTTTTAAATCCGCCAAACGCTATTCCAAAAACGTTATTCGCATTACTGGGCCACTGTCTTGCAAAAAATATTCAAACTATTTAGGAAAGAACGGTAGCTGTGTCAGCGAAGTCATAACTGTCGAGAGCTATCCGGGCTGGGGGAGGGGCTCTGCACGTTCTTATTCCTCCTCAATTAATCAGTCAACGTTTCATCTGTAGATTTTGTAGGGTAGTGATGGGTTCCGTTTGTTAGCCCTCTCACCACTGGTGTTTAAATACCTTAAAGTACAAATTGTTAATTATTCATCTGGTAATTGCATCTAAGTACTTAATCCTACTGTGAAACTGCACCTAAATTGGAAATCAGCGATACAGTCTTTTTTCAGATTTCCGCGTGCCACAGAATTAAGAAAGGATGCTGGTTTTATTTACAAGGGCATAGCCGGGGTTCGAACACACGCCGAGAGAGTTTCCTTCGACGCCAACCACCTAGCGAAACGACACCGAACCACGCACACCACTCGGCCACTGACAGACCCCAAAAAGGGAATGCTAGTTAACCCTTCTCCCAACGTAACGAACAAAACCGGCCAGCGATATTCTCAAAAATCGCCAATTAATTTTCATTATATTTTAATTTTTTGTCTCAAAAACAAAGGTTATGACCCCTCGTTGGAAGGGCTCGTCGAGCTCGTTCCAAAGAGGGGTCATAACCTATGTTTTTGAGACAACAAATGAAAAAAGTAGTTATTCAAGAATTTTATCTGCAAGCGTCGACTGATTTTCATGTTAGGTAAAGGGTTAATCAAGGATATACGAGGTCAGTACAGAGCATACAGCATACTCGGTTTTTAATTATTCGCCAGATAATTACATCTAAGTACTTAATCCTACAATCTAGGCCTACACCTCACTGGGAATACGCGAGACGTCTCTTTTTCAAATTCCATAGAATTGTGCCATAGAATAAAGAAAGGACGCTGGATTTGTAGGATCAGGTACTTAGATGCAATTATCTGGTGAAAAATTGAAAAACTGAGTATCCCGTGTGTTCTGTAATGGCCCAGTATATCGTTGGTTAGCAAGCATTCCCTTTTTGGGGTCTGTCGGTGGCCGAGTGGTGTGGTTCAGTACAGTTTCGATAGGCGGTTGGTGGCGAAGGAAACTCTCTCGGCGTGGGCATGAACCCCGCTATGCCATTGTAAAACTTGTTTAGTTTTAAATATCCCATTTAATGCAATTCAATCCAGTCTTGTTTGACAGAGTTCAACTCTGTCAGACAAGATTGAATTAGTCAAATTCCAAGTCACACCATGAGAAAAATAAACAGCTTCAAATTTTGATATTTCTTCATCTGTTTGAAGAGTTTAAATCAAAATGACACTGTATGTACCAAATTAGGGCACCAACAAACTGCGTAACTGATAATACATCTCGTTTTTTCTGTTTAAATTTAGATGTGATACATCAACGTGTCAAAATAATGATCTTCTAGAAAGACACGAGTCGACCATCCAATAAAACGATGACGGTCGACCACCATGGTCTATCTACCCTCATCTCATCTGAGTCATTTTCTTATTATACCCCAACTCTCGAAGAGATCGGAGTATACATGATTACATGCGGCCGCCCTTCCGTCTATCCATCCATCCATCCATCCATTCGTCAATACACCCACCCACTCACCCGCCCGCCCGTTCTTGCAGACCCACATCTCACAGTGAGTGGGTGGATTTCAAGGAAATTGGGTATGTGCCTAGGCGTATGCAACGGAAGGATTATGCACCGCGCTGTGGCTCAGCTCTTGTAGTAATATATGACATCATATCTGGTCATGGTGTCAAATTGAGATTGAAATTTGAAAAAATTGAGCCCAGGGGAGACACCTGATTCCAACATATGTAGGATGAACCCTCTCGACCCGAAGCCACGTAAAATGAAGCAGGGGACAAAAACAATTTTGCCCCCTCCCCTAACTTTATGTAGTCTGGATACGCCCCTGGTGGCTTTATAGTGCTAAAATGGGCATGTAAGGTGTTTTTTCAACAAGAACAATTTATTTTCATGAATATAAACAGAAGATAGATCTAACTCAGTTACGGATAGGCTGCATCCAGATTAGTACACAAAACTCACTCTGATAAGGACATTAGTTTACAAGTTCATAATTCCTGTGGGCCCACTTCGCCTCGTCATATAGCAACTGCAGAGATTCTTTTTCGTGTCTACAAGGGTCAAATACGGGACCCTTTCCCAACGGCATTTTGGCATAATCTACCCCAATTCAAACAAATAATTTCCCAATCTAGGTTCTCATAATAAAAAAAATATCTTTGTTTAACTCCTGAAGGCCTAATTTTGACTTTGACCACATTTTACTCCAACAAAAGGTGCCCCAACAGGCAGTGTGTACATACATTTGCAAGTGAAACCCCTATAACATTGCCAGTTGTTTCTAGGCAAGTCTCGTCTGCCTATGTAGGCAGCGAAGACTTGCCTTGGCACAACTGCAAAGTCACAGAATGTAGACTGTAGAAGTGTAGGAAAATTCATAAATAGCTCCATCATTCAATAATATAAGAATAATTTATTCAACCCTTTACCTAACCTGAAAAGCAGACGACACTTGCAAAAATAATTCTTGAATAACTAATTTTTTTCATTTTTTGTCTCAAAAACATAGGTTATGACCTCTCGTTGGAACGAGCTCGACGAGCTCGTTCCAACGAGGGGTCATAACCTATGTTTTTGAGACAAAAAATGAAAAAAATAATGAAAATTAATTGGCGATTTTTGAGAATAGCGCTGACCGTTTTTGGCCGTTACGTTAGGTAAAGGGTTAAAAGAGATTACATAGACTGATCGTGACTTTATGCGGCTGGTTGTTATAAAACTTACGACATGTACTACACATGTAATAGCTTCTGTATGTTCTCAATTCAATATGAAGGTAAGTGTAACATTTATTAATCTTTGTGCGTTTCTGCTTTCACAAATTTTCAATTGGAGCCTCCATGACGTGAATTTTCCCAATTGCATGGTCCCTGGATCCTTTCCCAAGAATCCCTGTACTGGTACCTTATTAGAGCTCGTACTCCCATTTCATTCACATGATTACTGTGCTTGTTGTCTCTCATAATACCAGGTTGTCATTTTGTATTCACAAACTGGAAATAGCCCGCGGAGGATCATCTAGGTTACATGGTGGGGGGTTGGGGTGGGGTGGGGTGGGGGTTGCTTCATTTGCAAAATACACGAACGAACTACAGGTTACGACAAACTAATACAACGACAAAATAATACAACTTAAATTAATTTCCCAATCCGGCATCTTTTGCCTTTCAGACATGTCTCTGTCGTGACAAACTCGATTCAATAGTTGCGCATTTCATCCACATATGGAAAGAACTGTATGCCGTTTATTTATTTATTTATTTATTTATTTATTTATTTATTTATTGGTGTTTTAAGGTCATATTTTAAGCACAATGGCTAATCATGACCGTGACAGTTATACGGGTGGAGGAAGCCGGAGTACCCGGAGAGAACCACCGAGCAACGACGAGCAGCTGCTAGCTTCCCAACATCGTAACTCCGCACTGCAGTACAGGCAGGGTTAGATTGGTTGAAGACATGCGTACCATAGACGTGCAGTACGCCTTAGTACACGGCGTCATCTTGCCCCCATGTGGACAATCGGGGTTAAGTGCCTTGCCCAAGGACACAACGCGTGAGTCCGAATTGATCGCCCAGACGGTCACCCATCCAATGGTTAACCGGGCTCGACGTTGCTTAACTTCGGTGATCTGACGAGAACCGGTTACCGAAACGCTATCGCGCCCCCGGTATGCCGCTTAAATCTCAACGAGATTTCCATCAAAATAAGTAGCAACAACTAACGCACGATCTCGCCATAGCGAGATCGTGCGTTAGTTCTTGCTATTTATTTCGGCGGATGAACAGCGTGGCTGTCGCAGTAAAGAAGAGAAGATGGAAAAACATCACAACACTCTCCCTATGGATCAACATTGTATTATATAGCGTAACCTGCTGGCGGATTGCGATGAATGCCCTTTCTTTCCAGTTCTGGGTTCACGTGATTTTAATACACAAACGCTGCCATGGATTAATACCGCCGTCGCCGATGGTCACTCTCGATAAAGGTGCAGCTTCTTCTCCAGCTGAAGTGCCCTTCACTGGGTTAATTCTGCCTTCATCACACACTGTCAAAGCTTAAATGTGAATCCAATATGATCATCAACACGCACAGGCCTGAAGCTATGATCTTCAAATTTTTCGACCCAGTGGGCGGAAGTCAAACTTTTACCACCAGTGTTCACGAATCGTTGACCGTCGGTACGAACTTGAAATCTAACTCAGTATGCTTCTTTAAAACAATAATAGATGAAACAGGGCGCAGACGTTCGTTTATTAAAATTATTTTATAGACTTACTATCGTTTAAAGGCAATAATTCATTAACCCTTTGAACACTGGTAGTATCCTCCACGTCAGTTCAATGGAAGCAGTTGGAAGAGTACATATTCATTATTTGTGGGTAGGCCAATTGATATTTTTTACGTTGAAAATGTTGGTTGGTGTGCTCCACACATTCATTGAGCAGCCATCCAATTTATTGAAATTATGACGTATCTTGTTCCTGGGCCGTTAAAGCGACTGCTCGTGTTCAAAGGGTTAAATTTAGGGGACGTCCAGCCTAACTTTGGTCAAATTTCAGGTAATTTCTTCCAAGTCTAAAAAAGACCCAAAATGAATAACCCCAATAAATTATATACCAAAATGCTTGGAATAAAACATAGAACAAGTGGAAACTGGAATTTGCCATGGAACTGCTGCCATGTGTAGATACCACTGCCTGAAAGTCTGCTATGGCATAAGTAAGAGAACAAATTGTTTGCAATAAAATACCTCAAAATAAAATAACAGCTGTATTCTATAAACATTGAAGTACATACTCGAAGAAATCTTTTCCTAATTCTTGAAAGTAATAAAGATTGAGACCAAATGTTATAAGTGGAGTGCTCACTGATTGAAGGCAGACATTTTCTTTTGTTTATGTTTTGATTTGGGGAGTTCAACAAAGGTCAACTTGAAGGAGTCCACTAAAAGAAGTATGGAAGGACAAAAGAGTGTCTCCCAATATAAAGATGTATGTGTCACTGTGGTGGTTTGGAAAGAAACTATGATAATCTCCTATGTAGAATGCACTGCAAAGTCATACATTGTAGTTGAACAAATATATTTGCAAACCCCTTGCACTGTACCCCTTTTATCCCATGCATCAATTTGATAGTGATTAAATTGTTAAATTTGTCTGTTTTATCAATAAATAACATAGCTTCGTTTACTCTTGGACACCAATACACTCATGATATCTGTTGGAGAAGAAATAAGAGTAATTGTAACCTGTCACTGCAATAAACCATCAAATGTACATAAAAATACATTGTTATTCAAAACACATCAAATCAACCCTACATAACCATTATTGCATGTACTATTCCAAAAGAGGCTTATTGAGATCAGGAGGGCACATCCAGTAGGTCTCCCATTCATAGGTGTTCACATATTTTTTCAAGAACGCAGTACACAAAGAAATCCCCAAAAGGTGACAAGTGAGATCCATTGGATAAAAAAAATCCGGGGGGGGGGGGGCGCTCCCTCCCTTGTATGTATCTACCTCCGGCACTCATGGCATATGCCTTTTTCATCAAGATCCTGGCGACACGAATGTCCAAACACTATCAGACAGATAATCCTCCAAATAAGTGTATCTGCAAAAATCATATCATATTACATTGCAAAACATTCTTTTTAGACTTTAACTCTCCGTACACTGATGTCAAAATACCAAAGTTTTCAACAGCAATTTTTTCCCACAATGCAACTGAGAATTTAATAAATTATATCTTGTTTGAGAGAGCTCTGTCAAACAAGATATATTTTATTCATTTTTTCATTCTACGTGGACAATATGGAGTCAATGATAGAAATTTTGAAATACTACCAGAGTGCTAGGAGTTAAATTCTGGACCTTTCATTCTTCTTACTTCCAACTATAACACTTAATTTACCGATTAATGGGTGAATAGAAAAACCCTGCCATAATCAACATGTTGAGTTCCAGAAGCCTCCATAACAGCTCCAATAAAAGTGTCAAACATCAGCTTGGTGGCTTTACAGAATATTCATTTGCTTGTTGCTTGGTTAGTAATAGGAACAAAATATTCACAAAAAGTATTTTTTTGCAATTAATTTGAGGGTGTCAGCAGGCACTTTCCAACAAACTGTAACAAATAAACTAGTTATAAACAAAGTTTTCTAACTCGAAAGAGTGGAAAAGGACCATAACTCTGGAAAAAATGTGTGGAAGAAACACATGCTACAGCAGCTGCACAGGCATCGTTTTCCCGTGATGTTCGATCACAACACCAAATATCATTCAAATTGGAGTAGCAGTGGTTGAGATACAAGGGAGAATGTTGGTATGGGTTAGAGGACAGAGGTCTCCGCGGCACTAGATACGCCTTTGACTTTCCAACTTCCAAGTCTGCGGCATAATAGTCTCAACACACCCACCTTATCAATTCATAATTTCAGTAAAATAAACAGAATTATCAATTTTAATTAATTTACAGATAATGGGAATATATTTGGCTTCTTTCGCCTTCTAGTACTATTATCACAGACATCTGCAGGCAGTATGATGCTGACAAACGAAACTGAACGCATGTGGTCTGGTGTGTCGAGTTAAAAAGTAACTCGGCACGGATAATGAAGAAATTGCGAATATTTCGTGTATTTCATTTGTTTAAATGCCAATTGCGGCTAATTTTGACCGTGGATTCGATAATTCGTTTGGGTTTTGACCATCACGGTCACGGTCACGCTGACCGCTGTTATGTTTATTATGATATGCAAATTGGGAGATAGTTTCCGGTAAAGGAGATTTGTCACATTTGTCAGTCTAAAACCTCTTCTTCAATTTCTTTTGCGGAGTGTGTGCATGTGTGTGTGTGGGGAGGGGCGGGGGGGTGTATGCCACTGTCTGGTTATGGTTCGGTCACTGATGTCTATACAACGTTTCTGGAACGTCGGAGAAAACGTCGTACCTAAATCTGCTCACCCCCCCCCCCCCCCCCCCCCCAATACGCTCGAGATGGCATCGGACAATCTGTGTTTCCTCCCATCTGTGATGTTTGATGACGTAAGAGCTGTTACGCTGTGACGTAAGAGTCGTTACCAGAAAACTGGTAACGACATCAACTTCCCAGTATCGCCACTTGTTCTTCGTTAAGAATAACTGAAATATTTTCTAAATATTCAGTTTGCATTGTCGCAAAAATTGTGCTTATCATTAACAATTTCATTTTTCGCAGACATCAGAGACTGATTTTTAAAAAGCGGTCTGCGATTGAGCGGTGTCAGAAAATTTTCGACACTTTTCTCTTTGTTGGGCATTTCTGTTTATAGCAACCACCCACCCCCCCCCCCCCCCTCTCAAGATGGATGCAGATAGCCACTTCTTTGTAAATGGCCTATGAGCGTCCTCATAATCCAGCTGTACAGATATCAGTCGATTCGGTCCATTTCTTCAAACTCCAAACAGGTGTCTGCCTTCGCAATACTCGATAAACCACTGCCTCAGGAGTTTGCCATTGCTGATGTATTAGCCACCCTCTCCTAGAAGATTGTTGAAGTAAAAGAAACAAACTGAACCGGCCGAAGGTGGAGAACAGTGATCAATGCAGATAAAAAATGACATATGGCCCAATATCCGTACTGTATCGACACATTCGCATATTACCCCCCAAATATTTAAATTCACGTAACATATCTACCCTCCCATCCCTCATTCTGCCACCTCTTCCCTCAAGTCTTTTCATTTGGAACTTGGTGAACTGTTGGTATAGATTTTTTTTTTTACCACTAGAATAGAAATCGATGACGTATTCTCCGAAGGCAAGAAATCGGATCACACATAAACCCATCTTAAACTTTATCACGGTTCAGTCAACAATCGGAAAGCTGATTGATTTAATTGATACATAACAGGTTTATTGATCGATCACCCCTCCCAGCTTGATTTCAAAGCAATCAATCATCGCTTTTCTGGAGTGTTTTAGCTGACAAAGAGTCTTTTGTCAGCATTTGTCGATAGAAGTTATTTGTTTTGGGTATCTAGTTTGACAAGTTTTAACCCTTAACCCTTTACCCAACGCAGACGATATCAAAATTTATTATTTTAAATATAATTTTTTTAAATTTTTCAAAAAATTTCAACAAAACCATATCATATTACCCCTCGTTGGAACGAGCTCGACGAGCTCGTTCCAACGAGGGGTCACATGATATGGTTTTGTTGAATTTTTTTGAAAAATATTATTTTTTCAACTGCTGAATTTGCATATTACGCGGGCGGATGCGGCCGATCCGTTGGGTAAAGGGTTAAACCACTACGCCCACTTTTACCATAAAGAGATAACCAACATCTGTGCTTGTTGGTGAAGGAAGTTTAAGAAAGTACACAACACGGTTGTAACTAGATCATCCCATAACCTGTTGGAAAGAGCTATCTTAACCCTTATCCTGCCACACCCACTTCTACCATGCATAAAGGATAATACACATATGCTTGTATGTAGGAAGTTTAATAATATTAATGACACAGTTGTAACTGTATTAACTGATCCATTGGGAGCGCTGTGGCTCAGTAGGTAGAGATGCAGGCTGCAAGCCGCAAGGTCCTCGGTTCGAATCCCATCTGCGGCAACCGCGTTGTGTCCTTGGGCAAGATACTTAATCCCAATTGCCCATGTGGGTGGGTGCACGGAGTCCTTGTCTACCAAGGCGTGCTGCACTTCGATGGTGCACTTGTCTTCAACCAATGCTAACCCTGCTTGTGTGGAGTTAAAACGTTGGGGAGTCTGACAGTTGCTCGCCGCTGCTCGATCGTTCTCTCCTGGTACTTCGGCTGACTCCACCCGTAAAACTGCCCGACACGAGGTGACCTTGGCTGTCGAAAGTGTCGTTAAACTCCCCAAAATAAATAAATAAATCTGATTAATTGTCGGAAAAATCTCTGAGCTCGTTACTTTATTTCACTCTTAAATCCCCACACATCCACAGGCTACCACTTTTATATTGCTTTGAAAAGTGGCCTCAGGTGTATTGTTCCCCGAGAACTCAATCCAATCAAAATGCTGTATTTATCTTTGTAGAGTTCTTGCATCATTGTTGGCTGCCTGTGCAGGCAGCCAACAATGATCAAGGAAAACTGTCAGCTCACCTCGCTGAGAAATAAAATGCACTTGGGGATGCGACGTGCATCTTATAAGTGGGTAGATATGGGTCTTATGTTGCTCATAGTCCGCTGTCAGCTCACCTCCAGCCGTGTACAGGTATATAAGGTAACACTTATCATTAAAAGAATAATCTGAGGATTTAAGAGTTAATATGTGTTAATTACGCTTGCCAGAATGTGCAGAACATCAAAATAAAGTACGAGATCGTCAAGAGAAGGGGTGATAGACCTTGGGCTGCCGGCCGAAATAACTACTGTCGGCTTGAACGACCATTCGCGCAATCGTCAGTCAAACAATCTAAAACTGTGATGGGCTGTTTTGCTTTGATAATTAGAGACAAAATATGTATGGTTTGACGCAATAGGCGTTCATGTTTGCTAACTGACCCCGATTTAATTTCTACTGTCAGATTTATTTATTTATATATTAGGGTTTAACGACACATTAACAGCGGTTACAGTTTTACGGGTGTGGGAAGCCGGAGTACCTGGATAGAACCACCGAGCGACGACGAGCAGCTGTCAGCTCTCCAACATCGTAACTCTGAACTCTGTACCGCGGCACAGGCAGGGTTAGATTGGTTGAAGACATGCGCACCATCGACGTGCAGTACGCTTTAGTACACAGCGTCATCGTGCCCCCGTGTAGGCAATCGGGGTTAAGTACCTTGCCCAAGGACACGACGCGGAAGCACGAATTAGTCGCTGAAATGGTCACCCATCCAACTACTAACCGCGCTCGACGTTGTTTAACTTCGGTGATCTGACGAGAACCGGTTACCGCGACGCCACCGCACCCTCTACTACTGTCAGAGAATAAAGAGATGGCTAGTGATGTTCTTTAATTTATTATTGGGGTTTAACGACACTTAACCAACAGAATAGTCATGTACACGAAAAACGTTCACATATTGTTCTTAAGGGGTCGTTCAACCCAACTTTGGTCAATTTGTTGACGTTTTTCCCAATGCCCCAGAGACAGATAAGAGAAGTAAGGAAAGGCAAATTATATATCAAAATAATGAGTAAAGTGCATAGAAAAGGTACATATAATTATTGTCAGGAACAAAAGTGAATTTTATGATTTTGAAGAATATTAATTTGCCAGTGGCATAAGTAATGAACCCGTAAATCCACAAAATGATCAGTAATTCGAAAGCCTTGTCCTCAATATAATGATAACATACTACAGACTCGGAGAAAGTATTTTTATGACACACACTCTGGTGTGTTTTGATGTTGGAATGCAATACCACCAACACAAATTTTGTATGTTCCGGATGTGGCCATGTTTCAATGATGTTTATTCCGGTCATGTGATTACAATGTGGTTCTTGCAGGAATACTCATTTTGGGCGATCGCCAGACTGAAAGGACGTGATCACGCCCTTTATTTGTTCGAGACAATGTATGAGCGGACAGGTTACAGAAAATACTTAAGCTGTTAATGTCATAACTGCAAAGTATGGTTTGAAATTCCCTCCGGTGACATCCAGTGTTTACAGGCCGTCTGAGCTTTTTTGTTGACAGAAATTATTGCGCTCTAAAAAGACAACATGAACCACTTGAAAAAAAAAATAACCGAGTGTATAAAATCGGGACGATACACATAAAATAAGGTAATATTCATAAAAAAAAGTAAGCTGAATGCTTCAGAAATCACCTTTTTCTCGAAGTATATTCCAAGTGACCTGGAACTATATTGAGCGTGTTGATTTCCCCCGATGTTGTGAAGTTATTTACTTCCCAGTAACCGTGGATCTTTGCCGCGACTGTGTTGATGTCCGCAAAGGGCCGATTGAAGATGGGTTGAAAATTATGCATTCGCGCTTTTAAATAAGGTGCGATTGGACGATGATGTGAATTCAGTTTTTTTCTTGCAATCAACCATACCAACACACGCGTAGATCAGTGTCTTTGTCTTTTGTCAAAGAGACACCAGCGAGTATTCAGTCATTTGCTTATATATACTATTGCAATATGTACCAAGACACGGATGGACCTCTCCAGCTGAATCGAAGGTACAGTGTATTTTCAGTGACTCCTTCTCCCCTCCCCAACTCACTCGCATTTCTGGCATCATTCGGCACACGCGTCAAGACCTAAAACTGAAGGAAATGGTGATTCCTTGGATGGATTTTTTTTCAAATCTCGTCACATCTTGTCGAACCTTGGTGGCGAAATCCAAAAGCTTATTGGACGGTTGTGTCCCCACCCCCTTTCTTTGAGCTTTCGTCGTCTCTGGTGGAGGGTCTTATTTCGCCAGTATTTCTTTTGTGTGTGTGTTTTTTTTTTCAATTGATTCAGTCTTTGGGCATTATTATCACTTGGACGATACACACCTTCAAAAGTAAGTTTAAAATGCGGAAAATGTGCTGTTACGAACACAGCAATGTTAGATTTCCGGTTGATAACATTGCTTTTAGTCATTAAAGTTGATTGCACAAAATCGTGCGTAATCGACGCTGATCAATGAAAGTGGAGCTTACATTTTCTTTATTCTCATGTCTCCAGGGAAGAACGTTCCGATAGTACCCGTGTTTTGTCCAAAAACTCCGGTACTATGATTTTTAGAAGGTGTCAAATTAACCAATCACGGCTGATGTCACAGGAGTGAGGCATAATTAAAATGGTTAGCCATGTTAATTCAAAAGTATAGTATACGAGGAACATTTTAGATCGGTGGCCATTACTGTAAGTGGGGTTGCTATTTCTATACTATACTACCATATCAGTCCTGTACGAGAAGCCCGACACACCCTGACCCGAACAACGTAATGTAAATGTCGGATTGTATAGTGGGCAACAACAGCGGCCTGCGTTTCTATGACGTCGCCTGCGCATAATGACGTCACGACGTCAATAGCAACGACAACCGTTTCGCGGGGAAGACTTTCAAGAAAATCCAACCTCCCCATCAACATTCCATCGCATACCCATTCTATATACTCCCTATCATACCCACGCATATATCACTATATATACCATAGCACA
Source organism: Pictodentalium vernedei (assembly GCA_031216915.1). Lineage (NCBI taxonomy): Eukaryota > Metazoa > Mollusca > Scaphopoda > Dentaliida > Dentaliidae > Pictodentalium > Pictodentalium vernedei. Next base: position 391,158,393 of record CM062296.1, on the reverse strand, counting down.
CTCTTTGTGCAGTTCGCATACCACTTGCCGGATCTAGCTGGATGGGGATGGAGCCGAGATGTTTTGTACATGAAAAAGTTGCTCCGCCAAAAGTCCGGCTTCCATGGAAATTTGACACTAGCTGCTCCAGCAAAAGTCAGGGTAATGGGGCCTGAAAATCTTCTGCAATACTACTAAGACGTATACGTTACAAATATACTTTACACTGATAAAATACTTACATGACAGGAAATTGACAACGTTGTAAATTACATACCAGATGGGTAGAGGTGCCCCGACCATCTGGGTGCTTTCAACAGGTCATGGTCATAAAAATGATTTGTTATTAGTCCTACTCTCTCCGTGGATATGGAATTCTACCGATATACTGAGTTGGGCATTTATAGCACATTCTAATCTTCACGTTAAAATCAGTGGGGTTAAATATCAATGGGTGTAAACGGGAGGTCGAAGCCTTGGACTGTAGATATCCCTGTATATGATTGTACCGTAGATGTCCCTGTATATGAGCGAAATGTGAAGTAATGTCCGAATCCTGAGGTGGGAAACAAAATTGTAAGAAAACTTTGAGTTGTGCCATGGCCAGAACTGCGATACAAGATAGCGGCTAGAATGATTTTGAAGCCAGTCTGATGTGAACATTACAGATAACCAACTAAATAATGATTATAATCTGCTTTCAAATGAAGAAAACAGTTTCTAATTGCTATTCCAGTGAGAGAAATATCTCATCCACAGATTTTTAATGAAAAAATATTTTTCAGTATTTTTCACTATTTTTACCAAAAAATATATATATATGTTGGGAATAAAAACGTTAAAAAACATTTTACAGGGCTCTTGGGGGCTCAATTTTGTTGTTATTTGATAATAAATCCCATTCATGTTAATGTCGTGAAGCCCCATGTTATCTGAAATTACATATTTCTAATTTTATTGTGGTGATCGTTTCTAATTATAAATAATGAAAATTTCCGAAAACAATTGTATTCAGCGCTTCAAAGGTTGCTTTACAATGTTATTTCTATATTTTAGCGTCGGTATTATGTTATTTATTCTGAGAGGGTCATTTTTCGTCTAATTAAACTCTCAAGGCGACTACGTCCTGTGTCTTCCTCACAAAAAGACACTTTGAGGAAAACATCCTCTCTGTGTATTTGTTAACTGAAATCGAACGCACGATCGAAACGGAAATATCGAACCGACTTTAGTGATTATTTCTTCCAGCAATTTCCTCGTGCGGTTAGCTGTAGCAGGGAGTGGAAATAATAGTAATAACATGATTGTTGACAGGCAGCATGATACATTAGCGGCCCTGCAGCAATGATGAACAGCCCTTGGGTTTATTAAGGGCCTATATAAGTAATGGAATTTTGTTTATTTTGAAAATTCTCACCTCTGATATTCCTTCAATTCAAATTAAATATACACAAAATGTACATCAAAATGAAGATTGAGATGCATAGAACACGAAACACATGCGTAATCAACTCGTAATGTCGACCGTATGCACCACTAGTTCCTGGAAGTCTGCTTCCCTATTCGTACCAGAACTGATAATTTAATAATATTTCACGAGAACAGCCTGTGGCCAAATGTGCTTTACGTATCCAAGAACAAAGCTAGGGTATCAAAATTCTTCAAAACACAGCGACAGAGCTGCATTGGGGTAAATTCCAAAACCTTTGCTTTTGTTTACATATGAATTTACTTTCGATTTCCGATCGACGTCATCGGACGGAAAAAGCATTTAATTACAACGCCGTCTAAAATCAAATAAAGAGAAAGATCGCCTTAATACAGTATACTGTTATTAACTAGAGATTGCACAGTTGTCATATTCGATGCAAAGTGTCATGATACCTGTTGAAATTTCTTAGAATTACGATTTTGTTTTTCGATGGAAATTCGTGGTATCGGGTGGTTTGCGCATGTCTGTCGAGCATGGAAACCATCTTCAATAAAAAATGCAGATAGTGTTGTCCTTTTCCAAAATGCAGTCCTATCGCTATACTCGAAAGTGTTTTGAATGCCTAGCTTTGTTATTGAATATCTGAAGCACATTCGACCACGAGTTGTTCTTGCGAAATATTATTTTATTATCAGTTCTGGTACGAATACGATAGCAGACTTCCAGGAACCAGTGGTGCCTGCTGTCAACTCTATGAGTTGATTACATGTGTTTCGTGTTCTATACACTCCAACCTTCATTTTGATATATACTGTGTGTATATGTAATTTGAATTGAAGGAATATCAGAGGTGAGAATTTCAAAATAAACAAAATTCCATTACTTATATAGGCCCTTAACGGCCCTCGATTTCGTCTCGGGCCTTTAATAAACCCTCGGGATGTTCATCATTGCTGCAGGGCTGCTAATGAACCACAATGCCCTCCAAAAACATGCTATTTTTATATTATATGGAGTAGTTGCCCCTCATACAAGAATGGCCACCCAGTTTTTAAAATGTTTGTTATACATTGTTTTAAAACAAATATAGTTAACCTTGTCTGTAAGGAGGGTTATGGGTTCCGTGTGGGTGACGTCGGCTGTAAAATACGCGAACGAATTGCAGGTTACGACATAGTAATACAACATAACTTAATTAACCCTTTATCCAACGTAACGGCCAAAGCCGGCCAGTGCTATTCTCAAAAATCGCCAATGAATTTTCATTATTTTTTTTAATTTTGTGGCTCGTTCCAATGAGGGGTCATAACCTATGTTTTTGAGACAAAAAATTTAAGAAATTAGTTTCCCCGTGGGAACCCCGGGAAGTAAGCAGCACTTGTTTACTGTGGTAAACCAGTTCCGCTTTACTAGTAAAATAGGACCCAGTCACCAATGCTTGGGGTGAAAGTCCTCTAAAATGGGCAACATGTTGATCAACGATTGACTAAACTTGACTTCATCTCCATGTTGTGTCACGATTAGCCATGGTGCATAAATATGTGACGTTAACCACCAACAAACACAAACACACAAGAAATTAGTTATTCCAGAATTTTTTTTTTGGAAGTATCGTCTGCTTTTCATGTTAGGTAAAGAGTTATATTACTAATTTTGCGTCAGTTACCAGAAAGACTTCACAATCTTTCGGAACTATCTTGATTTAAAGGTTGAGTGTTGCATCCACATGTGAATAGGAGGGCATGCTGTTCCATCTTAAAATAATTTCTGTCAACATAAATTACAACAACTAACGCGCGATCTCGCTTCGGCGAGATCGCGCGTTAGTTGTTGATATTTATACAGGTTGCGCTCTACAGTTTCGCACTGTTGCACAGAGGTGAAATTCTAAACATGGGGCATATGTTGAAACTAATGCCCTGCAAACTGGAGATATATATTTTAGTACCAGATATATGATTACATTAGGCTGTTTGTTGGACACGAGAATTTGAATTTTGGTCCCAAACTTGGTGTCCGATGCATAGGGGTAAATTACCAGATGAATTATGGGAAAGAGTGGCTTCGAAAAATTGTCTATTTTTTAAAATGTCATTTTTACACAGTACCAGGCATGCAACTAAAAAATGAGATGGAAACATGGAATTTTGTTTCACATTTTAGAAACAGGGAGTCATATGCTCCAGTGAGTGGGGATAATGGAAAAATTTTGCTTTTGAGGCTGCTGGGTGGCTGAAAATGACAGGTATCGGCATTTTTTCATGCAATTTTGCAAGTTGAAGTCTTGCCTGTGACAATAAATTATTCACTCACATTCAGATTGTTTATTTCTACTTAGTCTGATAGTGTTATATGTTTTTAGTGGATTTGGGAAATGTAATACATGTTGTGGGTTAGATAACTAAGTTACAGAATATTTGCATTTGAAGAGAATGAATGGCATGTCATTTTTGGAAATGCCTGGAAAACTGTAGATTGGAACCACAGGCAAAAATCCAGTTATGACGTGAAACAGCATGACTGGCGTAGTAAAAACAGTGAAGGTGGAGAAGCATCACCACACCCATTTTTGCTGTAGGTTATCGCCATGCTATATAGCGTAACCTGACGAGTTACGATATAAGGTCTTTATATAAAGGCCTGCTTATGGTTATTGAACTCCCCGACTAACAGGTACACATCAACTTTGGTATGTGCCATAATGGGATACTTTATTGAAGCAACCTGTGAGTATATATTTATTATGTGTGGTAGCGCTGTGGATCAGTTTTAGAGCATTACACTTTAAACTGAAAGGACGACGGTTCGATCCTGACCCGCGCCACCTGCGTACTGTCCTAGTGAAATCCATTCCCATTGCCAACATTCCCTCAACGATATAACAGGACCATAACGAAGTTGCTCCTAGCCTCATGCAGTCGACATGCATGCAGCTTTGATAGTGCAACAATCATACGAACTGAATCGATGAAATTGTAAAAGGAAAGTGTCAATGAAACTGTAGCTCAACGTGTGTAAGACATGTTCATGTATAGTATGTGACACAGCAATGACGCACATCCAGGTAATGACCTGATAGCAAAGGCACATGTAAAGTATTGTAAAGGTCTGTACATAAATACTGACCGTAGCCTGTAACAAATGTTCAGATAAAGTATTGTAAAGTTGAGTGACAGTTAGGTGCCTCTAGCCAGAGCCGGATTGAAATATGCACTTACTGTGTATAAGTAGCACTACATAAATCAAAGTTTGTCTAATTGGCCGCCGGCGACCATCTTGAAACTTCAGACCGCACACAAAAACACTCGTTCTCGTCCCAAGGTGATAACAAAGGTACCCAAGAAGTTTCGTGAAGATCGGTTCATAAATACAGCCTCTAGCCCGTGTCGTATTGACGTGTGTACTAACTGTGTATAAGTAGCTCTGAATAAATCAAAGTTCATCTAATTTGCATAATTTATGCACGAGAAAAAACCCGTATTATATGTGATGTATTCCATGTTACTAAACATTCAAACAAAAAATTATTCAAATCAGAACCTTCATGTAGAAGTTCTGTACAAAAAACTGATTGCACCTAATTTCGGTATAAAATGGCAGCCAGCAGCTATCTTGAATTTCGGACCGCACCCCACAATACTCGTTCTCGTCCCAAGGTGATAACAAAGGTATCCAAGAAGTTTCGTGAAGATCGGTTCATAAATACAGCCTCTAGCCCGAGCCGTATTGACATGTGCACTTGCTGTGTATAAGTAGCACTGAATAAATCAAAGTTCATCTAATTTGCATAATTTCTGCACGAGAAAAAACTTCGCATTATATGTGATGTATTCCATGTTATTAAACATTCAGTCAAAAATTTATTCAAATCAGAACTTTCATATAGAAGTTATGTACAAAAAACTGATTGTACCTAATTTGGGTACAAAATGGCCACCGGCAGCCAGCTTGGATTTCGGACCGCACCCCAAAACACTCGTTCTCGTCCCAAGGTGATAACAAAGGTACCCAAGAAGTTTCGTGAAGATTGGTTCATAAATACAGCATCTAGCCCAAGCCGTATTGACATGTGTGCTTTTTGTGTATAACAAGCATTGAATGAATCAAAGTTCATCTAATTTGCATAATTTCTGCACGAGAAAAAAAAAAACCCGTATTATATGAGATGTATTCCATATAATAAACATTCATAAAAAAATTTATTCAAATCAGAACTTTCATACAGAAGTTCTGTACAAAAAACTGATTGCACTAATTTCGTTACAAAATGGCTGCAAGTGGTCATCTTGAATTTCGGACTGCTCCCGAAAGCACTCGTTCTCGTCCCATGGTGATAACAAAGGTACCCAAGAAGGTTCGTAAAGATCGGTTCCTAAATACGGCCTCTAGCCCGATTCGTATTGAATTGTTGACAGACGGACAGATGGACCATGACAAAACCTCAAATTTGACTACGTCAAAGTGGAGCTAAAAAATGGTCCCCCACAATCATCGTAAAACTGAAAAAAAGGTCTATGTTGTCCATGCGGACTATGTTCGGTAAAGGTGGATTTAAAAATCACCGTTTTGTTTTCAATGAGCATCTTTTCAAGTTAGCTTTCGATAGAGTCTGGGATAAAGGTCTATTACAAAAACTTAATTCAATGGGAATAAGGGGTGACCTTTTATTGCGGTTTGAAAGCTATCTAACGCGCCGTTTGCAATGTGTTGTCATTAACGGAGAGACGTCTACGGGCAAAATAGTACCGGCAGGGGTCCCACAAGGCTCGGTATTAGGACCGATTTTGTTCAATATTTATATCAATATTTATTATTTATTGGTGTTTAAGGTCACATACTTATGCACAATGGCTAATCGTGACCGTGACAGTTTTACGGGTGGAGGAAGCCGGAGTACCCGGAGAGAACCACCGAGCAACGACGAGCAGCTGTCAGCTCTCCAACATCGTAACTCTGAACTCTGCACCGCAGCACATGTAGGGTTAGATTGGTTGAAGACATGCGCACCATCGACGTGCAGTACGCCTCAGTACACAGCATCATCGTGCCCCCATGCAGGCAATCGGGGTGAAGTGTCTTGCCCAAGGACACAACGCGGTTGCCGCAGGTGGGATTCGAACTGAGGACCTCTCGGCTTGCAGCCTGCACCTCTACCAACTGAGCCACCGCGCCCCCATTTATATCAATGATATTGTGAATATTATTGTGTCAAATATAATGCTATATGACAACGACACCACACTGTATCTAGCAGTAGAAGATGCAAAGCTTTCCGCCAAAATTTTGAGTTTGAATGACGATCTTGAAAAAATTGCCGACTGGTCAAACACTTGGCAGGCATTGTTTAACACCCAAAAGACGGAAACTCTAAATATATCCCGCAAAACAAATCCCCTTGATTGTCCGAATTTACACTTACACTGGCAACAAATTGAAGAAAAAAGTGAACATAAGCCTTTGAGCGTATTTTTTTCTAAAACTGCTTCCTGGGATGCTCATGTCGACATGTCGTGAAAAAGGTTAACCCTTTACCTAACATGAAAAGCAGACGACACATGCAAAAAAAATTCTTGAATAACTATTTTTTTCATTTTTTGTCTCAAAAACATAGGTTATGACCCCTCGTTGGAACGAGCTCGACGAGCTAGTTCCAACGAGGGGTCATAACCTATGTTTTTGAGACAAAAAATGAAAAACATAATGAGAATTAATTGGCGATTTTTGAGAATAGCGCCGGTCGGTTTTGTCCGTTACGTTAGGTAAAGGGTTAATCCGATGATAAACTGTCTCAGAAGTTTAAAATACAGACTCTCTTGATCCGCATTAGAAACTCTCTATAGCTATTTCATTCTTCCAATGTTTGACTATGCGGATTAGTATGGGACAACTGTAGTGAAACGAAAAATATACTCCTCGAAGATTTACAACTAGACGCGTTACGCACAGTTGTTGGAGTGCCAAGAAGGACAAGCCATAATCTTATATATAAAGAATCAGACTTTATAACATTAACCCTCTGATACTTTTGTACGTCTTATGACGTACAAAATCAAACAGCGTGTTGATACTTTGTGGTCATTTGTTTTGTTATTATTTTTCGATTTTTTAAAGTTTTAACCTCAATTCCTATTTTCTCCCGAATAGTGCTCTGTGACAACCGTTGAGCCAAATGTTATCGCAGCTTAATATACTAATATAATCCTACTGTCTAGACTTCTTAACTGGTTGAGTGCTAGAAGCCACTATCGGGGCTTTCAAAAAATGAGGATACCAGAGCAAAAGCCAACACTTTCCTTGCTTATATTTCATATTCAGTCAAACACAAATAATATTTTGTTTATATAAATTTGTTTTATTACAAATTATTGGAGAGTGCATGTGACCGCTCTCCAATAATTTGTAATAAAACAAGTTTTGAATAACAAATTCAGACCACCAAAAATAATCTAGCCCTCAACCAGATAATAATTAATGTGAAAAATATCTTGTTATTTGTACTTTCGGACGTTTGACGTCGCATTTTTGAAAAACGTTGAAGAAACTGAATTCCCAGTGACGTTTGAACGCAATCTCCACACAACGGTTTCTCCCTTGCAGCGGATACACCTCTGCCAGAGTTACTGAACTTTTTACGTCTAAATTTAGATTCACGGTTTCCCCCAATTCAAAACAAAACCGGAAACGTAGACGTTCAGTTCATAAACATGGCACCACAAACACCAACAAAATCGTCGCCGGCGAAGTGTTTCTCGTGCTTGCGGACGAGTATTGCTACTATTTTTAAGTTAAGTAACCCACGGTCAAATGAAGCTCAAGTTACGTAGTTTAACAATTGCACACTGCGTTGCAGTGCTTCATCAAACTCCATGCCGATTGTCGTCTGAGAATTAGATGACACGTGCGTTTATTTGTTTACAAATATCACGTGATTGTCGGTGTATTCTTACTCGGATTATATTTATTTCACTTTCCCCAATTTCTCATTGATTCAAACAGTATTTTTGAAAATTCCTTCTCAGGTAATAAAACCTGTTTAATTAAAAATCGGACTGATTTGAATTTATGAACCCGTACAGCACGGTGTCCAATCTGCAAGATTCTTGCAGATTCGGTAACTTCTGGCAGAGATGTATCCCGCTGAAAGGTAGAAATCATTGCGTGGAGATTGGTTTGAACGTCAGGTTAATTAAAGTCTCAAAGGGTTAAAGGAACGTAGAAAACGGCACAAAAATGTAACTTTGTTTAAAATTATTAACACGGATGTACCTAATTACACGCGACTATTAATCACCCCTAAGTTTTAAAATTAACTCCTTATCCTCTGAGAACTGAAAAAGGCAGATTTTCCATTGTAAACTTCGTTTAAATTGTAGCGAACTAAATGGCCATAAGTTTGACAGATGTATCGGGGATAATCCTGAAGGCCACTGTGGCTATCGTTATGAAAACTCCAGTCACTATATACTTTCATGTCCTATTTACGCACAGGAACGCCATATGATGTTTTAACAAAATGGACAACGATGACAAAACCATCGAGGTACGTCTCCGTGGAAATCCATATATATCTGACGCGCACAACTGTTTTGTTTTCAATACTGTTCAAGAATACATTATCAAAACGAGAAGGTTGGAAACTTATTATAGGAAAGTGGTATTTTCTCGGCAGTTGTGATGCCCTGGTGTCGACTCTAAGGAATCCGCGTTTTAAATACTACATTTGTAGCTGAGTCTTCGCCATCATGATGCGCACACGCCCATCTTAATTTGTTTGATCATACTCCAGACATCAAAATAGATTAGATAACCATTATGCACCAACTCTGATAGCTTTACAGATCAACCCTTTACCTAACGTTAAAAGCAGACGACACTTGCAAAAATAATTCTTGAATAACTAATTTTTTTCATTTTTTGTCTCAAAAACATAGGTTATGACCCCTCGTTGGAACGAGCTCGACGAGCTCGTTCCAACGAGGGGTCATAACCTATGTTTCTGAGACAAAAAATGAAAAACATAATGAAAATTAATTGGCGATTTTTGAGAATAGCGCTGGCCGGTTTTTGCCGTTACGTTAGGTAAAGGGTTAACCGGTTTATTAAACTAAACAATCTACGCTGATGTGGAACTCACAACTGGAAACTGCTCAGTGATCACTTTCCGGTAGTGTGTTGCAGAGCAGCCTAGCTATTCTTTCTACTAGCGTATGGCGGGACAAGAGCAATGATTTATTTATTTATTTATTTATTTATTTATTTATTTATTTATTGGTGTTTAAGGTCACATACTTATGCACAATGGCTAATCGTAACCGTGACAGTTTTACGGGTGGAGGAAGCCGAAGTACCCGGAGAGAACAACCGAGCAACGACGAGCAGCTGCCATCTTCCCAACATCGAAACTCCGCACTGCAGCACAGGCAGGGTTAGATTGCTTGAAGTCATGCGCACCATCGACGTGCAATACGCCTTAGTACACGACGTCATCGTATCCCCATGTGCACAATCGGGGTTAAGTGCCTTGCCCAAGGACACAGCGCGGGAGTCCGAATCGATCGCTCAGACGGTCAACCATCCAAGGACTAACCGGGCTCGACGTTGCTTAACTTCGATGATCGGACGAGAACCGGTTGCCGCTACGCCACCGCGCCCCCCAAGAGCAATGATATGCAGCTTCTCATGAGCCTTTTGAACAATTATGACTAAGAAGTTAATGCAGTCACGTGGCTAAGTATGTTTTTTCGCGCTGTAATCTAGATAATTTGGAGCATTCATAATGTCGGCAGTGTTCGCGTCGTGACTGGGTGATGGGTGTCTTGAGAAATGCTTTGTAACGCACTATGGCTTATTTGTACTGGAAATAAGTTTTCCATTAATTTGGAAGTATATCTTGATGCCTGATATTCGGTCAATTTTGCACAACTGCACAAGCATCATTCATACAATGAAATTTTATAATGTAAGACTAAGGCGTTAAGATAGACCTAGCCTGATCGCCCAACTCGGTTTCAAATGAATGAAATAAAAATATTGTTTAAAAAAAGAAGATTGTTTGTTTTTCTATCAAATCCCGATTGTCCCGATGGATTGGACACTCACAGAGAACCATTTTTATGTTTTGTTTTTTCATTTTTTTAACGGAAACCCTTAACCCAAGTCATGATTCTCAAACCAAGCTAGGCTGATTATATGAGAGCAGGATTCCTTCGGCTGGTCAGTGTTAATATTTGAGAGCAATCTGCAGACGGCTAGGTAGCCGGGATTCTATAATAGAGGTGCCCTAGCCAGATTTTTTTTTTTTGGTAGGGGGGGGGGGGGGCAAAGATGATATTTGACGGGCCGTTGTGTCGAGTTTTGGAGGCCTCACTAGTCCCATCGGTCGTCGTCCCCTCCTCCCATTTCCCTGAAGGGAAGTGGGAGGAGGGAGAAAAGACTGGAGGGTCGAAGTTAGGACTAGCCCCCCCCCCCCCCACACACACACACACACGCGGAAACCTTTGCAAAATTTAGTGCCCTAAGACCGAATCTGAGGCATTTGTAGCGCGTGTAACCCCAATATCGGCGACCATTTTGGGACTGTATGTTGTGTAAAACTTACATTGGCCAATGTTTTTTTTTGTTGGGGGGGGGGGCAAAAAATTAGGGAGGTCACCCCACCCCCACCCCCGCCACCACCCCCACCAATACCCCCCCCCCCCCCGCATCCCCCCGCAGCCCCCCCCCCGCACCCTTCCCCCACCCCCACCCCCCGTACCTACGCCACTGATAATCGGTTCGAAAATTGTCGTTTGGGTCATTTTAGAATACCGGTCTTGGAATATATAGTATATATATTTAAATAACTACTCGTCACAAAACAGAAACGACGAGGTAAAAAGAGACAATATTGGTTCTCCGTCCTATGTAAATACTGCATATAAGTGCAAACAAGTAATTAAAACCCTTTCCACCATACGAACATTATGGACGATACGCTGTCTACTCAATATTTCAGAGGCCCTTTCCGTTCACACTAAGTTTACTTTAAGTCATCGGTAAACAAACTAACCCATAACTATGGAATTAAATAGGAAACAAAATAACAAAATCGATGGGTGGAATTGGAAAATTGATTTCCTGCACACGGTTTGGAAATTGTTCGTGAAAACAAAGAATTGGCTATGTAAAATACGCTGTTCACTGGAAAATTGTACGTGAATATTAAAAAAATGCGCTAGTAAATATAGGGTAGCCAGAGCCGTAAATAACAAACAAATTGGGTGGGGTGGGGGTGTCGGACGTCGGTGCCCGACAGCTCGGTCATATCGCGCAACTAATGGGAACATACCTAATTGCTTTCATCAGACTTATACGCCACACAATATACTTTCCATTGATAAAATACTGTATTGTAAACATATAACAGGTGACATTATATGTAAAGTACCGTACCATCCTACACTCTAAAATCAGTTTAGTTAAAAATCAACCCAAATCAGCTTGGTTGAGTGAATATGAACACCACTGATTTTAGAGTGTACATAATCGTTCAGTGTTTCAAGATATGTGACTTTGAAGATAGGATTTCTCCTGGAATTTTGAAATTTAAACTTCAATTTAGAAGTTTGTTATGTTTGTTTGCCGATACACTGAGTCGGGCATTTGTTACACGGCTGTTCTATGAAATCCCCATCTAAACCATGCGGAAAATAAAAATCGGTTCCGCACATATGTACGGAATGGAAATCATTGACAGACTATTTTTATAAAGAAGCGAAATTTCACTGGAATTGTTTACAAATCGTGCACCGCAATTACAATTTGAATCGCCAACGATAGCTAAAAATCATCCCATGAGTTCCAATGTGTTCTATGTGCCTACTACGCATTGGAACTCAGGGTCTAAATAGTCACACGGGTTCGCCTCGCAAATTTGGTTGGCGATAAAATCTGTTCTTTTTGTTGATAGTAACTGTTGTCAAATCAATTGCTGGGTGTTCTTCTAATAATTTTTTTTAGTGACGTGAAGGCGTGTAATAAACACAGAACGACACGCGTGTGTGTATATGGGTTAATCGATATGGTACGACTGCCATATCGATTAACGCATTCACACACGAGTGTCGTTCTGTGTATTTATTGCACTTTCTGATCTGTGTATATTTTTGTCGGGCATGCAAGAAACTTTGCCCAGCTGAGTACTCCAAAACAGGAGTATATTTTCGCCGGGCAAGCAAGTACATCTGCTCAACTTGGTATTTTATAATTTCTTTCCCAATCTCTTCCCGACAAAACCCATGATCGGGAAACTTTTGAAGTGTGCCCCTCCCCCCCCCCCCCCGCCCCCGGAATTCATGCCCCTGAGGGTAGCCTATAAGGTGTCCATCGATTCAAAGGAATATGGCGTGGGTTACACTTCTCGAAAAATCTGTTGCCCAGGGACCACTCGTGGTCCTTCAACAACAAGTTTGCTTGTTGATCCCTCTAGTTTTCCTTTTTTAGTAGGCTTCTTGAATCTCTTACTGAATGCGCGACACAGGTGTATAGTCAGGAATCTATATTGGGGTGGGTCAGACATATTTTAGATAGCTCCGGCATCAGGGTGTGTGTGTGGGGGTGGAGGGCATAGTATCATATGCCAGCGATGGTACTGGGAATGGCGCTTGCCCCACTGCTATTGGTGGGGATACGGAGAGAAGTCATTCGGAGAAAGTTTTTAAAAATGCGCCTCAAATAGCGGCTGTCTATGGACATTCTGAGGTGGGATAGGACGAAAGTTGACGCTAAATGTAGTATGTTATTTGTAATTGTTTGAGTTGCCTCTCCGCGCAGATCTTAGATTTCAGGGTGGGGATCCGGGTTTTCGGCCGGGGGATAAACACTCTTTGGTTTCGCCACTGGTACGACGCATTCTGCTTTTACTATGCAGCTTCCCTTTGCGGTTTTACAGCATTTTTGCATAAGTACAGTGAAAGCTGAAGTGAAATGAAACAACGGGGTCCTCTCACTTACCCGGTTGCCATGATTCTTTCGATAAAATGTATGGACATTAGGGAGATCAAAGAGAGACGGATTATAGTCAGTATCTAGGAAGTTTGTTCGCTTAACTCAACTCGTGTTCTTTACAAACAATCAACCGGAGAGGTGAGACAAACCAGATTAACCCATAGTGCAGTATATTGAAAATTACTGTATAAATATAAATACATTAAAATCCAGTACATAGTCCAAGTAATTCAGAAGTCCAATTAGAGCCAACTATAAATAAACTCAACTTCCTATGCTACCCTTCGATGTGGTTTGTAGTGCGTGGTCCGGTCGTATCAAAATGGTTCTACATGAACCGTCCGTGGTCGCTTTCCAACCAATAACTCGTAACATAGTCAGTAAACTGTTCAACACTTGAACTGACTGGAGCCTCCTCAAGAGTTAAGAACCATGCATCGCTCACTCGGTGAACGCGCACCAAGGGAAGAGCAATAGCCCTCCGTATTACGCACTGCACTTCTGGATTTTCCTCGTACCATGTTTTAAACCACTTTTCTGTGCGTACTTCCACACAGCTTGTCCGAAATGAAAAAAAAACATCCCTTTAGAATCACAGTGGGGAAAGTTAGCTGAATTACATTGCAAATAACCCCCTTTTTTCTTAAAAGGAGTAAGTGCGATGAGTGTCAATATGGAACCGGCTATAGCGTGATTACTTAGCATATTAGTTATTAATTACTTACGACCAACTGGGTAGGTGAGACTAACCCTATTCAACTTGCAGTACTATATCCACATGATGTTGGTTGATAATATCCTGTCACGTTTACAGCTTACAAGCAGTGGCGTTGCTGGCGTTGGTTTGGAGTGTGTGGGTGCACGTCTCCCCAAATGAACACCATCCGACCTCCAACCCCCTCTCGCCCCCAAAAAGAAACAACATTGGACCAAGAAATAGACCAGACCAAAGGCACCTGCTAACGGACATTTGCCGAAATGAAATGCCGAGAAAAAAACATCCCTTCCCTATACGTGTATATTTAACCCTTTACCCAACGTAACGGCCAAAACCGGCCAGCGCTATTCTCAAAAATCGTCAATTAATTTTCAAAATATTTTCATTTTTTGTCTCAAAAACATAGGTTATGACCCCTCGTTGGAACGAGCTCGTCGAGCTCGTTCCAACGAGGGGTCATAACCTATGTTTTTGAGACAAAAAATGAAAAAAATTAGTTATTCAAGAATTTTTTTTGCAAGTGTCGTCTGCTTTTCATGTTAGGTAAAGGGTTAATATATATGGAGGGGATATATTTCTCCGAGCTTCTTATTTCGTCAAATGTCCAGGTGGTTTGCCTGTGATCAGACCCCATAAAAACAACGCGAGTCATATGAACACGTCAACATTTTCAATTATAGCCACTAATTCTGAAATTTACATCACTGCCGCCTTGAACACCACCTTCACATCAATGACCAGGTTTTTTTTAAAATAGATCAAGAATTCAGTACCATTCAAGTGAGTATTAAGTTAACCCACATGAAGCAAATTTGTGTACTCTTGAGTGCCTAATAATAGTACAGGGCAAAATAATAGTACAGAGTGGAAAATTTCCTGAAAATTAATAATAGTACAGGGTCGAATAATAGTATAGGGTGGAAAATTCCAAGATGTTAGCCAACCGCTGTGCTTTGAACAGTTTTCAGACGTCTGATGCTTTTGAAGTGGTGAAGGGCTAAATTACTTTTGGTTATCATAATTTTCACATGGATTTGACATGTTGCAATTTATGGGAGAGTGCCTGTAGGCACTCTCCCATAAATTGCACCAAGGCAAAACCTTATAGACTAATTAATTTTGTTTCAGTGATGGTATGAAGCACATGCACTGGGTACTAGGTCTTGAAGTTATGGTACCAGTACTCAGAATGAAGCCCAAATATATGCTTCCAGCTCTCTATCCATTAACATTTCCATTGCATCCTGTGTTTGCTTGTACATGTACCTTACTAGTTTGTTTTGGTGAACTTCTTGAGATAAGCAGCCGCTCTGCACATTCGATTGCTGAAAATTAATAATCATACAGGGGCAAATAAGGATCACACAGGCGGGAATTTTGTTCGAAAAAGAATAATCATACATGTATAATTATTAGGCACTCAAGAGTAGTAGCCAAGAGTTTCTTGTCATACCGCTGTTCATATTCCTCATGCAGTTTTTTCTATCACTGGTGTTGGAGCAGGTACGTCCGGGCTGTTTTGAGCAACAATTTTTTTATTACTGCCTGGACGTAGGAATTGCCAGATAGAACGGATTCTAAAACGGGAGACCTCTTTGTGGCCAGTTTATATCTCATTTATTTATTATATTGTTACAGGAAGTTTATGTCATTCACTTTCTCCGCATGCAAAATATAACCATGCCTGTCGCCAGGTTGCACGAGATTGCTTCATTGTAAGGGCTATTTTCAAAACAAGTTCTCCTCTGGAATGCTCTCTCCCCCCCCGCCCCTCTCCATACCACTCTCCAGTGGCGTAGATATAGGGCTGAGGGTGAGGGGCAACGCCCCCCCCCCCCCCAAAAGTTGTTGACAAATATGTAAATATGTGAGCTTGTCACAAATTTTGGTTCGAGTGGGGTGCGTAGTTTTGTCCTATGCAGATTATTGCGGCTGTTGATATGAAAAACAGTTTTGTTAGAAAAATTCACGTCCACCACCAGGCATAAAACATAACCTACGTCTTCCTCAGATAAACTGAACCTCAGTCGATAACCCCGCTACTTGATAAATGCAAAGAGGTTGATACACATTCCTCCATCTTACTCCGGTGACTAGAAATCTGCACGCTAAAAACTAAAGTGTTAAAAACTACACTTGAAGTGCTGTATTTAACACTTACTAAGTGCTGAACTAGCACTTTATTCAAGTGTAGATATCCCAGAACTTGACAGCTGTTAGAATAATACCACTTGACAAGTGTAATGTCGCGACACTTAAAAGGAAACAACGCAGATGACGCGGATCAGGCTCGAACTCTCGAGCCTGATCCGCGTCATCTGCGTTGTGTCCTTTTAATTATGTACCCACCATGCGCAAATCAAATTATGGACGATTCTCGAAGAACCACCAATGCTAGACACATGGGAAGTGCCATTCATTTAAGTTTCAGATGTCTGACGATTGTAATGTCTAAGTGCTTAAAGCATTGCACTTTGAGTATTAAAATCAAACCCTAAGAGTTAGAATGGGTTTAACACCTTGAAAGTGTCAGTTTTAACACTTTAGTTTTTAGTGTGTGCTTTGCGACCGTATCTGCTGGGTGGAAAAGACGCAATTTCAACATAGAAACTTACGAACAGCAGCAGAAAGATCTGCGAGGGCTAAAAGTCGCTCTCGCCAGACTGCATTGCAGGGGTCAAAAGCTCTCGCAGGAGCAATTCCTATTTTACCTTTCTCTGGTACAATCTACTATCTCAGAGTAACATAAACTAAGAATTGTTCTCTGGGAGCATATATTATAAGGGGTAATTATTGTGTGTTAATTGATGAATTGTCAGTTTCTTATTTCAGTAGCATGAACAATAAATTGACATGCATACTCACGTCATGACTGTTGTTTGTTCCCCCTGAGTCATTATCAAGGTCTTTCGGCGTTATGCCGCGAAGACTTGATCAGAGTCGAGTGTTTCGTTCCACACACAGAACACACAGACTTTTGTAACATACTCGCAGCCGTCGTCTAAAATGTCTCATAATTTATTAATCCGACCGTATTGCATTTTTTTAAAAATTGAGAGTTTTACTTTATTCCCTTTTGACATTTCCATGCTAGCCCGGTCGTTTGAAAACTTTAAACGGATCCAAACAGTATTACTTATAATGTCAGACTGACTGACAGGGCTGCGTGGCATCTGGAGACTTCAAATTGAATTACGTCAAACTCGATTGGGTGATTGACCAAAATTCCCAATGTAAGCACGTACAACTCTGTGACCGCGAGTAAAGAGAATATTGTCAAGTTCAGTTGTCACTTCCTCTGCAGATTCATTTCAGTCGAGATCAAAGGTGTCTCTGCATTTTGTTTCAAAACTCCAGCCCTTCAACGGCCGGATTCATTTTAAGGGTAGTTTCACCCTGTTTGCGACACAGACGTTGCGAGCGATTCGATAATTATGAAATCATCAATATTGCTGTTCTATTTCAGGTTTTGGCACTAATAAGGTGTCTTTAGCTCTAGGACACTAAACAGCAAAAACAAACAATAACTTTACTGGGCCCAATGTGCCAACTTAACTAGAAAATCATTCATTATAAGTTTGATGCAACGATTTGTTGCGTCGAAATTATAATTAGTGATCTCATGTTTCAGCTTGCACATTGGTCTCATCTCGATTAGTTTAATATTCGCATTCCGACTGCTGGACAAAGTTACAGTCGCCAAACATTTCCAAATCCATAAAAAGAAAAGAAAGTGGTGATATTACAATTATGCCATCGCTCGCAACGGTCGTGTCGCATGTACAGTTAAAACTAGAAGTCCTGTCTTGAAATGCGAACAAATAGCACGTCGATCTGTGCGCTAATCTACGCGTTACGACCATAGTAAGGCTACCAAATTCTGTACATATGGCCTGTACACAAGCAATGTTTCAGCCAATGGACCTCCGGGTAACCCGGAGGTCCATTGGCAGAAACATTGCCTGTGTTTGCTATGAGTAACCAGGAGAACCTGCCGTGCTTTGGATGCCAATCGATATGGCAATTGCGCGCAATCCCTACGCGCAATTAAGCCTAGATAGGCGTACAGTTCGTGACAGGACTTCTAGTTTTAACTGTAGTGTGAAAGCACCCTAATGCTCTAACAGGCTTGGACAAATTGAAAATAATTAATTGTTGAACAATCATGTGAGCATTTAAATATTTGTTCTCTTGATATTTCTTTGCATGGGCTAACGCGATGATCCAGCAACAGAAAATTTACGTGGATTTCCAAGGTTAAACAGTTTAGTATTAACGTCAACATTTGAATGAGTGTGATATTCTTTGGGTTTTTTTTTTTACTATTATTTATTCATTTATTGGGTTGAACGACACTTTCGACAGCCAGGAGCTCTACCTACTGAGCCACCGCGCCCTCGAGTTTTCTTTACTTCGTTAATAAACTATTTAGCCTGAAAACTAATCAACGCGGAGCTGAATTTCTTTTATTCAAGAAAGTGGAGGCAACCAGTGGCGAAGCCAAATGGGGCCCAGAGGAGCCAAGCCTTAACGCATAGGCGGCATAGCTTCACATTTAAAATTCTAAATTATAAGATTTACATTTGGCATCAGCTGATGAAATTACAAGCGACTTTACACGCTTTGGATGCGTCGAGTCTCAATGCGAGAGGGACACCACCACCTTGATACTTTTCCTTTTCCCCAACACGAGACTGTTTCTTCCATTTTTCTGATACATGTATATATCTGCGCAGCCCCCCCCCCCCCCCCCCCCCACCCCGAAATTCATAAATGTGCTCCCTCTAATATAGATTAGAGTCTACGTGCCTGGATGTAATGCTAAATAGCCACAGTAAACAGACATTTTCTGCTTACTGAGGCTATTCAGCATTACCTCCAGGTGCATATGGGAGAGGAGGATTCTCTTTTTCAGGGCACCATGCAACGGGGCCTTCGTTTGTGCGCTCAACTAAATGACAAGTCTAATTTGTGAAAGCATGGGCGATAAATCGCCCGCGCCAGCTAGGAATTGTACGGGCGTCACGCGGGCGATAAAATCGTCCGCGCTAGATTTCAGTGTGGCAATGCCCCCAAGTCATGTCTCTGCCCATTAAACTGATTTGCATTTGGCATCAGCTGATGAAATTACAAGCGACTTTACACGCTTTGGATGCGTCGTGTCTCAATGCGAGAGGGACACCACCACCTTGATACTTTTCCCCAACACGAGACTGTTTCTTCCATTTTTCTGATACATGTATATATCCGCGCAGCCCCCCCCCCCCCCCCCCCCCGAAATTCATAAATGTGCTCCCTCTAATATAGATTAGAGTCTACGTGCCTGGATGTAATGCTAAATAGCCACAGTAAGCAGACATTTTCTGCTTACTGAGGCTATTCAGCATTACCTCCAGGTGCATATGGGAGAGGAGGATTCTCTTTTTCAGGGCACCATGCAACGGGGCCTTCGTTTGTGCGCTCAACTAATTGACAAGTCTGATTTGTGAAAGCATGGGCGATAAATCGCCCGCGCCAGCTAGGAATTGTACGGGCGACACGCGGGCGATAAAATCGTCCGCGCTAGATTTCAGTGTGGCAATGCCCCCAAGTCATGTCTCTGCCCATTAAACTGATCCTAAAGGGGGAAGGCCAGCATCTTTATTTGTATGTCATTCCACTATGATTACTGAGTACAGTGATGCAACATATGTTAGCCCATCATTTATCATTTATGAGATCTAGGATTTCAAAGATGACCACGTTTGGCGTCCAATTTGGACGCCAGTGGTTAAAATCGAAATTTGCTTTGCATTTATGATAATGATACATTCTTATTAAGTCCATTACTGATGTTCTGGTAATTCACAGTGCCGAGATTGTAGACCAAATTGTCCGATTTTCGGGCCTATTTTTGATATTTTGGAAAATTTGGGCAGCTGATTTGGAAAAGTGTATTTATGACAAAGCTGTGAAAATTTCAGGTCATTCGCCCTTTCGGATCAGGAGATATTGGTCAATTTTGGCAGAAAAAATAATTTTGGTAAACTTTTGTTACAACTTGGCTATGAAAATGCGTATTTATGAAAAATATGTGAAAATTTTAGGTCATTAACCCAATTTCAAAAAGGAGATATTGGTCAATGAAAATTTGGGGTTTTTTCCACGTTTTGTGGCCATTTTGGACACATTGTGGATAAAATCCAAATTTGTTTTGCATTTATGATAACGATACATTACATTCTTGCTATTCAGTCCGTTACGGGTGTTCTGCTAATTCACCGTGCCGAGAGTGTAGGCCAAAATGTCCGACTTTCAGGTCTTTTTTTTGATGTTTTGGAAAATGTTGGCAGAAATTTTTTTTTGTAAACATTTGCTACCAGTTCCTTGTGGAAAATGTATTTATGACAAATCTGTAAAGATTTCAGGTCATTAGCCCATTCAGGCCAGTAGATATTGGTCAATGAAAGTTTGGGCGCTGTTTGGGTGTTTTGGTCATTCAGAGTGCTTAGCGGAAGGCGAAAAGCTTAACAGACCAACAACGTCTATGACTATGCAAAATGTCAGAAAAATCTATAAGAGAGCCTTCAAGAAATCGTCTTCTACAAAGTGTTGGAACAAAAAAAACAAAACAAAAAAAAATTGATTTTTTTCGACAAGAATAATAAATGACTTTTCCTTTCAGGAAAAGCCAATAAAAGTAAATAATTTTTTTCTAGAAGAATAACAAATGTCTTTTCCTTTCATGAAAAGCCAATTGAAGTTCTGTGGACATCAGTAGAGCGTTTAGGGCAGTAAAAGTTTTAACACCCGTATACTGCAGGAATTAGTTCAGCTGTCTGAACGTGGTGGTTGCCCCACTGATGGTGAAGCAACTTCTACGTTCTGTCAGCTGAATTGTAGCAGGAGTCTGCTCGAAGAAACCGTTATTCATTATGAATGACAGAAAGTTTAAGTTTCAAACAAAGTCATTATTGTTAGAATTAGCAAGTTATGTTTTCGTATGTTTAAAACTCAAACCCATTTTGATATTTATTCTCAATTTCCACATGAGCAGAGAAATAAATAGACAAGCTAACGAAAATTTGTTTCACAGACATTTTTCAAAACCTGATACGTAGGCCTTTTTGTGGATTGAACCTTTTTTTTAATTTCACGAGGTCTGCATATTTTTCAGCCAGTAATATTTAAATAACAGTAATATTCTATTTAAGTTCTGTTTTATTGATTATCTTCCTATTCAGAGGAAAATGATTATTTAGTTCACTGTGATTATCTTGTGTTAAAGAGCTCATGTCTATTTTTTTAATTTCACAAGATCTGCATATTTTTTTCAGCCAATAATATTTAAATAACAGTAATATTCTATTTAAGTTCTGTTTTATTGATTATCTTCCTATTCAGAGGGAAATGATAATTTAGTTCACTGTGATTATCTTGTGTTAAAGAGCTCATGTCTATTTTTTTAATTTCACAAGATCTGCATATTTTTTTTCAGCCAATAATATTTAAATAACAGTAATATTCTATTTAAGTTCTGTTTTATTGATTATCTTCCTATTCAGAGGGAAATGATAATTTAGTTCACTGTCATTATCTTGTGTTAACTCTTTACCCAACGTAACGGCCAAAACCGGCCAGCGCTATTCTTAAAAATCGCCAATGAATTTTCATTATTTTTTCATTTTTTGTCGCCAAAGCATAGGTTATGACCCCTCATTGGAACGAGCTCGTCGAGCTCGTTCCAATGAGGGGTCATAACCTATGTTTTTGAGACAAAAAATTAAAAAAATTAGTTATTCAAGAATTTTTTTTGGCAAGTGTCGTCTGCTTTTCATGTTAGCTAAAGGGTTAAAGAGCTCATGAGCAAATGAGATATAATGGATTCAAGGGTCGGGTTTCTAATTAGAGGAAAAACGTATTGTTGAAGCTTGATCAAGTTGATACTTCGATCAGAAAAATCCGTTGTAGATAAGAATTTTTATTTTCAGTTGCGGGGGATTTCTTATTTTCTTAGGTCTTGGGCTGTTCTGCATTTAACAGATAAAGTGTCCACGTGAGAACCCCGCGAAGTGGAATGGTGAACAAGTTGCGTTTTTCTGGTAAAATACGAAACAGTAACAAAGGCCTAAAGAGGAAGTTCTCTAACATGGGCAGCACAGATATAAATGACTGGTTGAAATTGGCTTAACCCTTTACCCAACGAATCGGCAACATCTGCCCGCGTAATATGCAAATTCAGCAGCTGAAAAATACTATTTTCAGACAGACTCAACAAAACCATATCATGTGACCCCCCTCCTTGGAACGAGCTCGTCGTGCTCGATCCAATGAAGGGGTCACATGATATGGTTTTGTTGAATTTTTTTGAAAAATTAAAAAAAAAATGATATTTAAAATAATAAATTTTGATATCGTCTCCGTTGGGTAAAGGGTTAATACTCGTTTTGCGGTTATGAAAAAAAACATAGATGCAGAAAGTGACCTTAAGCACCAAACAAATAAAAACAGATTAAGTCTGTGTTGACTGAACAATAAATTGTTTTGTGGATGACAATTTGTGCATTGTTCATGGATGTTCTTAAAACTCGTAACCTTTTGAGAATTTTCTTAAAATTCTCATAAAATCTGGGCATGACCGCTAAGTCGCTGACTCAGTCTGATGAAAAATTTAATAGAGTCTACCACCATGAAATCGTCAATAAGATGATTATTCCGATTATAGGGGTATATGTTGTTAACCCTTTACCTAAAGAATTGGAGGCATCACTTTGCGTAATATACAAATTCATTAGTTGAAAAAGATTTCAACAAAATCATTTCATGTGAGCCCTCATTGGAACGAGCTAACCGAGCCGTTGCAATGAGGGATCACGGGATATGGTTTTGCTGAACTTTTTTTTTAATTTAACAAAAACAATAATTAAAATAATAAATTTTGAAATCGTCTGTGCTGAGTAATAATAATGAGAAATACACCTTCCATACATCTTCCATCCAGGGTTTTCTCATATGGAAGTGGAAGTAATACACCGTAAGTTGGCTTTGATCAATTGAAATATTCCGAACGTTTGACGTGAACAAACTTTGATGATCAAAAATAATTCAGCACTCTAACAGTTAAGACAAAAGAGTCAAGAAACTCGGCCCTCTTATGGATCCATTATTCAATTTTTCTACCACCACGCCTAATCATGGTAGAATCAGTGCGTCTAAGATATTCGACCCCCCTCCCCCCCCCCCCCCCCCCCGCACACACACACACACCTTCGGCGTCCACATTTTCGTTGACCTTCCGCCACTTCATACTTAGTGCCTCCCGTTGTGTTCTTTGATTAGCTGAAGTCACAAAATGAAATCGAAAAATCACCCCCAACCCCTCACCATTATTTCACGCAACCATCGCACGATTTCATCCCAACAATACGAATCCCAACAAGACGAATGGGTAAAATATCCCAAAAAGACGACCCCAACAAGACGAATCTCAACAAGATGAAAATGTTTTTTTTCATTAATTAAAGGGGAAAGTAATTTTAAAAGAGAAATAAAATGTGTATATATGTTATTTAAGGTATTTTGGGATGATTTTACCTTTTTTGGGCAGTTGCTAGGCAGTTAAATAAGTTTTTTTTCTTTTTTATCTCTTGATCGCCCACAATCATGCACTGTTCCGCTCATTGCAAAATTTCTCTGTACTAATTTCAACTTTATATCTTCAGTGTATTTAGTGTGTTTTTTTTATGTGTGTTTTTCAAGTTCGACTGATAAAAAGGTACTAAAATTTTAGCAAACTGTTGAAGGCGAATTTAAAAAAACTGATAACCCTATTACCGACAAAGTTTAAAAAAAACATGTTGGAAAAAAAGATTTCTCTATAAATTCTGAAACAGGTCCCCAAAGTTAGGGCTAAAATCATTTCTCACAACTTTAGCCTATAAAGCATAAATAACGTGCAAATGAAAAACAATATTTAACCCTTTACCTAGCATGAAAAGCAGACGACACTTGTAAAAAAAATTCGTGAATAGCTAATTTTTTTCATTTTTTGTCACAAAAACATAGGTTATGAAACCTCATTGGAACGAGTTCGACGAGCTCGTTCCAATGAAGTGTCATAACCTATGTTTTTGAGACAAAAAATTAAAAAAATACTGAAAATTAATTGGCGCGATTTTTTGAGAATAGCGCTGGCCGGTTTTGGCCGTTATGTTGAGTAAAGGGTTAAATATTATTATATTTTATGGCACTAGATGTAAACTCCTTTATTTTTTATTTATTTATTTATTTTTTGTTGCGACGGTGTGACTTTATTGAGTTTTGGGGCTGGTTTATAATAAATGATATATCTCAAATACATCGGGGTTTTTTTCTTGGACAATAATATTCCACTTTAAAATACCCTTCTCATACACATTCTTGGCACAAACCCCAAAATAAATGAGTTATATAGGCATCTGATTAAATTCGTCTTGATGGGATGACTATGTTCAACATTCGTCTTGTTGGGATTCGTTTTGCGGGGAAGAAATCCTTCGCACACTGACGCACAGCCAAAGAAAACTTTCTTGCAATTTTCAAAAGATATTTCTCCAACTATTGTGTTGTGGTAACTAACACTGTTCTGTTTTTGTTATTGTAGGTTTCCAGACACTGGCGCATGCAAGGTAAGTTTAATAAATTGCCTATTTACCGGTTATAGAAGAATCGCTCCCGTAGACTATTCACCCCTGGTTTTTGTGGACTATTTACCCCAGACCACTCGGCCCGTTGGACTAATCGCCCCATTTTTTTAAAATCACGCATTTAAAAGATTTCAAAACCTATTGAAATAAAATTCTAATTTTACCAAATAAACGACACTTTCGACAGTGATGGTCACCTCGTGTTGGGCAGTTTTATGGGGGAGGAAGGCGGAGTAGCCGGAGAGATGCACCGAGCATCTATGATAAACTGTCAGACTCCCCAACAACGTACTGACTCCGTACAAGCAGAGATGGCATTGGTTGAAGTCAAGTGCTCCGTCGACGTGGAGTTCGTCTTCTTGCACAGTGTCACCGTGCACCCACGCGGGCATGCAATTTGGATGACACGTATCGCCCGCGGACACAACACAAGCAAAAAAGAACAATAAGTTTCGATTTCAATAACTGGATATGTAGAAAGTTGTTGGTATCTTTCAGTTTGATGATAACTCAGTGGGTAGTGAATGGCTTAATAACATCGTAACTTACTTTGTGACAAAGGTGCGTCTGAGGCGGCAAAACTTTTACTTCGGAGGTGTGGAGTTGTCCGTGCTTTTATTATGTCACTGTGATAATTACAGGGATATACTTGGAAACTATATTTGTATTATAATGAATATCCATACAGAATACACTTCATAACTGAGGAAACAAAATTTACTGCATCCAGTAAATTCAGTTCTGCGTGAAAGGGTTTACAGCTTCAGACATAAACAAAATAGAAAGAGAATTTATGAAGGCTTATTTTTGGCGTTGAAATATTTTTAAAGAAATCAGAAATAGGTTTCATTAATAGTATTTAAAGATGTTCAGACAGGAATCCTATAATTTTTTTCCAAGTAACCACAAAAACACATGTGCACAGTATTAAAAGGGTTCGATCAGGGAATCAGAAATGCTTTGCCATTTATTTGAATGATGTTTAGAGCAGTAATGTGAGTATAGAAAGAGTTAACATTATTCTCACTGAAATAAAATCTTTGGAATCCACAATGAAGTTTTGAGAGGGTTAAAAGCATTTAACTGAATAATTTATAGTTTATTTTCCTTCAAAGCAAAGGGTTTCTCTCAACTTAGGTCCAGGAACTGACATCTGATTGTAATAACAAGATTACATTTAATATTTGACAGCAAACTCCACTGATGTTTACATTGTCTCCAGTGTGAATAACATAACATAGTATTGGTTGGGGATAATTTACTGTATCAGGAAATTGGAGGCTGTGAAAACCTTGTAGCCGACTGAGCCATACTCAAGCGAAAGCCATAAACCATTGTCACATAAACTTAATTAAGACATCAAATACCGAGGCCTAATCTTGCGGGCGAAATCATCCCAAAGCCAAAAAAGGCAATGCAAAATCTTCCCAAGGCCTAAACTTACCGTTCCCATCTAATTAGGCCCTATTTGCCTCCATATGACATTGTGTCATTCACATGAATATACATGTATGGATAATGCTAAAAGATCAGTATTCAGCCAATAATTTATTAATTAATCATCTCAAATATGAGGTCATGCTGAACAGTGAGCACACTAATCTTCTAATACAAACTGCAGTCTGCTAGTGCATTACATTTTAGTCTCATAATGTTCCCTGTATACTGGCCTCATATTTATTTATTTATTTATTTATTTATTTATTTATTTATTTATTTATTTATTTATTTATTTGTGTTTAAGGTCATATACTTATGCACAATGGCTAATCATGACCGTGACAGTTTTACGGGTGGAGGAAGCCAGAGTACCAGGAGAGAACCACCGAACAACGACGAGCAGCTGACAGCTCCCCAACATCCTAACTCCGCATTTCATCACAGGCAGGGTTAGATTGGTTGAAGACATGCATCCCATAGATGTGCAGTACTTCTTAGTACATGGCATCATCGTGCCCCCATGAGGACAATTGGGGTGAAGTGCCGTGCCCAAGGACTCAACACTGGAGTCAGAATTGATCCCTCAGACGGTCACCCATCCAATGATTAACCGGGCTCGACGTTGCTTAACTTCGGTGATCTGACGAGAATCAGTTACCGCAATGCCACCACGCCCCCTACTGGCCTCATAAATCAACTGCTTATGACTATTGTGAGCATCAAATTGACCTACTTGTTTGTATTTTCGTAATTTCTGATATAATTCAAGAAACAGTTTGCTGAGTAGTCAGAAAATCACATTCGGAAAACATCTGTTACAACAATGCTTCGAATTTCCAACTGTTGGAATGTTTGCCTGAAAATTTTTCAACCATCTTGATTTTTGGACAAATATTGGGGAGGGGGTAAGATCCCCCCCCCTCCCCCCCCCCCCTCACTGTATATTATAGTAATGGTTAAATGAAATATGTGTCCCAAGCAATGTTGTTATAAACTTATTACGCTAGTGGATGTATTTGCCTGAGGAAAGGTGTCCTTCTGTAGGCTTGCCATCCTCCCCTACCCATCATAACTTTCAATGACCCTGCTTCCTTGCGTATTTTATCTTTCCGTTTGATCTGCTTTTTTCTTTTTCTCAGATTATTCCTCCCACACCCTTCCCATTCCACCCTGCGATTTATAATCTGGAAATGTCAGTGATGTTGCTAACAGGCCTGGTGCTGATGCCGACGAAATTTGTGATAATTTTCGCCCTCCTGCCCCCTCCCCCAGCACTCTAGGAATTGTTGTCTAAGCGTTATTACGAGTCCCTTTTTATTCTCGTGATAATCTATTGGGCTAGAAACACACAGGTTTAGATGTTGCAACAAAACCAATCAAAGCGTCAAACAAATTATGTGTGCTATTCTCAACTTTTAGTGATTGGATGTAATGAAGGAGGGGAGGAGGGGTGGGGTTGGGGGTAAACACATGTCAAAGGTTTTTTTTAACCATTGATCCTTTGATAATGCACTCCGCTCAGCTGTTTCATTTTCCGTCAAACACAAAATTCCTTGATGGCGGAATTGATCTAAACAACTCCAGTGTCGACTGGATTAAAAAAAGAGTAAATTTTCTTATATTTTGAATGTTTTTCATTTCAATGACCAATACAGTTTCTTTAACCCTCTTCACTCTAATGTCAAAATAACAATGTTTTCGGCAGCAAATTTTTCCCACAATGCAAATGAGAATTTAAAAAATTATATCTTGTTTGACAGAGCTCATTGAGCTCTGTCAAACATGATATAATTTGTTAAATTTTTCATGATGTATGGGTAATATAGAGCTAATGACGAAAAATCGGAAATACTACCAGAGTTCTGGGAGTTAATATTGTGTAAACTACACACGAAGTGTTGTAAATTTGTCTAATACTACGTATATATTTCACGAAGAACAATGATGTAATGCAGTTTTATTTGTAACTGAGGGTATAAGGTTGTATGTTCAAATATACCATGTAAAGACTTTTTATATATGTTTTAATATGTGGGGTATATATGGGACCTGAGATATCTAAAACAACATGCATGCAACTTCAGCAACACACCACATGAAGCTGTACACAGTTTAGAGCTAAAACAGTTAAAGGGTTTTCTTGATTGATTAATTACTTGGATTAACATTGGTTAACCGATTAATCACTTACCCTAATAGGTAGCTGAATAACTATCGTACGGCGCTGGTGATTTACAGCACATTAACTCTTTACCCAACATAACGGAAAAAACGGCCAGCACTATATACACAAGTCTTCATTCAAATTTTATTATGTTTTCAATTTTTTTTTTGTCTCCAAAATATAACTCATGAGTCATGACCTCTCATTGGGACGAGAGGACAATGAGGGGGTCACAAGCTATGTTTTTGAGACAAAAATTGAAATATTTTAGTAATTTAAGAATTTATTTTGCAAGTATCGTCTTTCAACCGCATTGGGTAAAGGGTTAAGAATCAGCATTTCCAGCTACTGATATATGCATGTGAACAATTATGTCAGCAGGTAACTTGCATGCTTTACTCTGTCTCATATAACTGATGCGAGGCAGTGTGACAATGTTTGCCTGTTTTGGAGCAAGTTTGTTCCTTTGTTAACCTATATAATACAATAGTTCAAAAGTAACGGTTAATCGATCAATTACTTTTTTTGTGATCAATCAAGACATTGATCATTGGTAAATGCCCCGTAAATCGATTAATCGGTTAACCATTTCTGGTCTAACACAGTTGTTGTCTATTGAGTATTTTGAATAGACAGAGAGAGGAAATCTTCTAAATAACAACTCCATGCCATTCAAATGTATTTGCTCAGGAAGAGATGTTTTAGTACAATACAAATGATTAAATTGTGTCAGAAATATCTTTTTCTGATTTTTATTGCAACAGAATTCATAAATGTGTGCTGGCACTATTTCCTAAACAGTATTACTATGGTACTGTTGACTTCTAACTTAACCCTCCACACGTGATGCCAGAGAAGTAGACAGTGGCGTAGATAGCTTTACGCTGGCTGAGGGGCAAGCCCAAAATTTTCCGACAGACCAAAAATTTTCAGACAGTGTAACAACAACAAAAATCCAAACAAACAGAAAGAATCTGTTGTTTACTGCAAATGTACTGAAAATTGGTCTTTTTTACCCCAAATTTACCCAAAATGGCATGTTTTTATCCTCAAAGCCAGCATTTTAATGTTATTAGGCATAAATTCGCCTAAAAATGGTCCCAAAAAATTTCCGACAAAACTTCTGGTGGGGGGGGGGGGGGGGGGGGGGGGGGGGGGGGCTCCGCCCCCCCCTTTATCTACGCCACTGGAAGTAGATATGAATTTCCAGCAATTATGGCTGGAATAATATGAAATGCAGTCTGTCAGTCAGCCTGGCTGCTACCTGCCTGCCTGACAGCAAGCCCTTACTGACTTTGACTTTAACCATACACCAGTCATGCCTGTGTGAAAGAGTGCAGTCAGAGGAGTTGTTTGACAGGACTGCCTGCCTGCCCACTCACTCGCCCGTCTTGACTTCGAAATTAACCAAATTTCCTGCCGGTGTGCAAGAGTACAGTCAGCATAACTGCTAGACACAGCCCACCCACCTGCCCACCCACCCTGGCTTCGACATTAACCATACAATGTTCATGCCAGTGTGAAAGAGTATAGTCAGAAGAATTGTTAGACACAGTTTTCTATTGCTTATGCATTTAGTATAGCCTTAAAAACCCACCAACTCTATATGCAAGCTGATTTAATTGGTGCCTAAATAAACAAGTGGAAGGTGAATATGTCTATTTCTAGAAATCAAAAAATCTAGTTAAATGTAGAGCTGAAACGGTTAAGGGGTTAAGTAAAGGTTAATCGATCAATTACTTTTTGGATCAATCATAGATTAATCGATTATTTGGTTACCCGTTTCAGCTCCAGTTAAATGTTGTCTTTTGTAAGGACTTGCCATTCTCAAAGCCCAGTGGATTAACTGAAATTAGTTGATTAATCTTTTATTATTCAAGTGGAACAACAGGTGTGCTACCAACATCATTCAGCCTGATCATTAACCCTTTACCCAAGGTAATGAGAAAAAAACCGGCTAGCGCGATTCACAAAAATCACCATCCAATTTTCATTATTTGTTTTTCACTTTTTGTCTCAAAAACATAGCTTATGACCCCTCATTGGAACCAGCTCAATGAGTTCATTCCAATGGGGTGTCATAAGCTATGTTTTTAATGCAAAAAATGAAAAAAAATGGTTATTCTGAACTTATTCTTATTCAAGAATTTTATTTGCAAGTGTCATCTGCCTTTCGTGTCAGGTAAAGGGATAATTGAATTGGTCGCATAGCTGACCGCCTTTTTTGCCTGTTAAGGATTTTGTCAGAACTTTTGAGTTCTATTGGATTTTTTTCAGTAACCAATTGTCCTTTTACTTTTGAAGTAATTGCCAGTTCATTTTTCAAATTTTGATTAACCGTTTGGCCAACATAGATAATATCAAAATTTATTATTTTAATTACTATTTTTTTTAATTTAAAAAAAAGAGCATGTCACGTGACCCCTCATTGGAACAAGCTCGATGACAAATCTAGTTAAATGAGGTCATTCCAATGAGGGTTCACAGGATATGGTTTTGTTGAAATATTTTGAAAATTTTTTTTTTTCAACTGCTCAATTTGAGAATTGCACTGGCAAATGCTGGCAATTCCGTAGGTAAAGGGTTAATTTATTTGGATTTGACACCAAAGAAACAAAAACCCCTTTGGCACTAAAACACTTTGTTTGGCACTAAAATATCCTTAATGGCATCAATGGCTAAAAATCTGGCAAAAGGCATGCAGTTTCGTACCAGCATAAACACTGACTTTAATATTACTAAACTTTTCTGTTTTTTGTTTTCCAGTGAATTGGATGAAAGATACTCTTTCCAAACAAACAACAACGGTTTTGATCCAGAGCCACATCACATTGTCAAAAGAGCTGTAAGTGTATTTGAAGTGTATCTTTTTCTTAATTGCTGTGGTGTCATTGGTATAATTCAATGGCGATAAAAGAGTGATGTTGGAAGTTACAAGGAAGGGTATCTACTTTCGCCTCTCAGTCTCCAAATAAACATAGTTGAATGTTTATTAATTTTTGGGAGATCTTCCACCTTTTGTATGAGGCTTATATAAGGCTGTATATGTTGATTAATTAGTCAAACTGATGTATTGAATCAACAATGACTTAACTTCTCCAGTGAATTGTCCCTCTATTCTGCGCATGTATCTATATCCATATCTGGTAGAGTGCTGGAAGCCCATATTTGGGCTTTATTCTGAAGTGCCGGTACCACAATTTAAAGGCTTCATATTCTATGGCTGTGCTTCATATTGTCTTTGAAATGATATTATTTTATCTGTTGGGATTTGCCTTGTTACAATTTATGGGAGAGTGCCCACTGGCACTCTCACATAAATTGTAACAAGGCAAAGATGCACAAACAAATTTTAAGGACCAAAAATAATTTAGCACTCTACCAGATATACAGCTCCATGAGACAATTAAAAATGCTTTTTTTTTAAATTAATGACACATTTGTCTTTGGGAAAAAATGGAATACAAGAGCCTGAAAATATTTTAGTTTCACATTTTGGGGTAAACAATGGGTATTTGATGAACAAATTAATTATCTTTCATGGACATGAACTACAATCCAAGAATCATTTATAGAATGTAAGCATCAAATTCACAGTATGTAAAAGCTATTACATTTTCTCAAGATGTTATGTCAACATCTCGAAATGCATATGTCTAGATCACAAGATATGTTGCGATCTCAAGATATTATGTTGAGATCTTGAGATATTATGTTGAGATCTCGAGATAATATGTGAAGATCTCCATAGGTTATGTCAAGATATCAAGAAGCTGATTTTGAGAAAGCGAGATAATTTGTCAAGATCTTGAGATATTATCTTGAGATACAGTTAAACCTGTCTTGAGAGACCATTGTTGTGAGAGACCACCTGTCTTGAAAGACCACTATGGTATGTACCAATTGGTTTCACTCTATAATGGACCAGTCATGAGCGACCACCTGTCTTAAGAGACCACCTGTCTTGAGAGACTGCAAAACTGTGGCAAAAACTGAGTTAAAACTCATTATGTATCAAGATATTATCTCAAGATCTAGAGATAAAATAATCTTTTTTCAATGTCCTAAATCAGCAACCATAGATTTCATATATTAGATCCGTAAATACCTTATATTAAACACTAGTTACATAAATATTTATTTCGACCACATTTATCATTTATTTCTTGTGTTTGACAATGTGTCGCCTGAGTCCTAGAATGTCCTATGTCCCATAAGGGACATAGGACATTCTAGCATTCATGCGACGAATTATGATCTTCTAAGAACAAAGTGACAAATGCTATTCATCATAGCAAAAGTTTCTAATTTCCGTCTTGTACTACCCCCATCACAAATTTTTTCTCTCTACCATAACACTTTTAATTATTCCTGACAGTTGATCTAGAAATACTGCATAGTTCCTCCATTTACTGTGCTATGCTTTTCCATATTGTTTCAGATTGTATAAAGGCACATTTTAAAACTGATAATGAATAGAAATTCTTGGTCTTCTTGCTGGACAAAATGGTTCATGTTTAATTTTTTTGGAACCTCAGCCTGTCAACTACTGATTTTATCGCATCTGAGCAGTATAAATACCGTATATGTTAATTAAATTCTACTTTATTGAAAATTAAGGAAAGTGCAACAATCTTTTCAGCCACTTTAACAATCTTTTAATTCTTCAAGTGAAAGGCAGAGCAGTTTCATTTTGATATAATTACATTGTTAATGTAGTTATACGTTTTGGGTCCAAATACTCAGTTCCCATTGGTCAGCTGGATGAAAACGTCATGACCAAATGTAATTCATTTTCCAATGAATACATTTGGTCGAACTTTGACCCGCATTTACGTTCAAGTTAATAATTTGTGATATCTCAAACAACCTACAAGAAATGTCAATCGACAGTGTGAAATTATTTCAGTGATTTTATTCTTGAACTTGTTGTCGTTTCATAGGTGATTATAGTTTACTGATATGTTAAATAAATTGTTTTGAACATTCCAAGTTTCGTTGCGAAAGACAGCATTTTGACAAATTTGAGTCAATGTCGAAAACCGGCGCTCAACTCAGAGTTGTGCGCTTTGTCTTTTGTGTGAGGGTGGTTTTCGCCTTGTTCGTTCGTACATGTTTTATTTCGTCTTTCTGCTTTGTTGTTTGGTAAAAAGTAGTTTAAACAGTTACGGGATGGAATTATAAGAATTGAATGCAATTTTTATAATCGTTATTGGAGTATGAACGTGTGGGAATGGGTACAAATTGTATGAATCAAAGGGATTCATACAATTTGTACCCATTCCCACACGTTCATACTCCAATAAAGATTATAAAACTTGCATTCAATTCTTAAATGAAGCTGTGAATGACTCCTTTGTCCAAGTGAGTAGTGATTTCCAGTATATGCGTTTGTGTTTATGTTTGTTTCAAGATTTCAGACATCTCCTGTTTTGTTTCAAAAAAACATTTTTCTAAGTGATTATGAAATTCTCAATCACATTCATCAGTAGAAGGTGCGCGGTGGCTCAGTAGGTACAGGTGCTGACTGCAAACCGAGAGTTCCTCGGTTTGAATCCCACCTGTGGAACCATGTTGTGTCCTTAGGCAAGACACTTCACCCACATTGCCCACATGGGGGCCTGGTGGCATTGTATGCTAAGGCATACTGCATATCTATGGTGCACCTGTCTTCAACCAATGCTAAACCTGCTTGTGTGGAGTTAGTATGTTGGGGAGCTGACAATTGTTTGCCATTGCTTGGTGGTTCTCTCCAGGTACTCCGGCTTCCTCCACCCATAAAACTACCATGATCATGATTAACCATTGTGCAGAAATATGTGACCTTAAATATTTCTCATAATGCAGTTCTTGCTTGACAGAGCTCACTGAGCTTTGTCAAACAGGATATAATTGGTTAAATTTATAGTTAACTCCTTAAATGCTGTTGGCAGATATTCCTGCCCAGGATGGGATTTCTCTTACTCCTGAAATAAGTATAATTTGGGCACATTTAATCAGATTTCCTCATTGTAAATTGAATAGATTTGAATAGATTTTTTCACCAACGATTCCTTGAGTTAAATTTAAATGAATTTTTCATCAAATCTAGTCAAGGCTTTCATGAAGATGTGATAAAAAATATAATGAAAATACTCAGCAGGTTAAGTGTTAAACAAGAGAAAAACAGAGTGATTGGAAAAATTGTGTTGCACTATCAGAGTGCTAGGGTTTTAACTCTTAACCCACTGAGTATTTTCAAGATATTTTTCATCAGATCTAGTCATGGCTGCCTCACAGCAGCCATGGCTAGATTTGATAAAAAATTCATCCAAATTTAACTCAAGAAATATTTGGTAAAAAAATCCATTCAATTTAAAGGGGGAAACTTTGATTAACTCCTTGCATGCTGTTGTCGGATATTCCTGCCCAAGAAAGGTTTCTTGAACTGAAATAAGTATAATTTTGGCACATTTAATCAAATTTTACTCCTGTAAACTGAATGGATTTTTTCACCAATCAATGAAATTTAGATGAATTTTTCATCAAATCTGGTCATGGTTGCTATGAAGCAGCCATGACTAGATATGGAGAAAAATATCTTGAAAATACTTAGCGGGTTAAGAGTTAAATGCACCCAAATTATTCTTATTTCAGTTTCAAGCAAAATCTGTCCATGGCAGGAATATCTGCCAGCAGCATGAAAGGGATTAATACATGAGAATTTTTGTGAAACTAATCTTCCAAACATGGGTAATTTATTTGGGGGAAAAAACAATGTGCTAATAATTTTGTCATGGTATTACTGTGCATGTGTACATGTATTGTAATATGCCATACTGGAAGTGTCTTGTTGTTTCTTCTTTTGACTTTGCTATATTATATCATGCCATGAAAGCACAATGGTGCCATTTGCAATGCTTCAGTATGCAGTTTGCATGTTTATGCTTACAAGACATGATATATATTATTTATCTTAGAATCAACATGTATTTTGTCTGTATTAACTCCGCAACTGTCATGTATCCGACCCCCTGATATAGATGTTTGTATCAGGGGATCGGATACAAGCATGTTCCTTTCACGTGAGTTCCATTTTTTTCTTTTTGTTCATCTGTACGAATAAATAGTTCGTTATATATTCGTCTACATTCTTGACTTATCCCCAATATATTGTAAGATAAAATGATTATTACCATTACGTGGATGTACAAAATATGTATCCGAGTCTCGCTCCGGGTTCTAAGGGTTGATCACGACTCATTTTCGACTCATCGTGATCTGTCCTTAGAACCCGGAGCTTGACTCAGATACATATCTTGTACATCCACATAATGGTAATAATCTCTATATACCTGCACTATTCTTTTAATTTATCTTACAATACACAAACAAATACAAAGAGAGGTTTTCTTGTGTTATCGACCTGGTTTACTTGTTCAGAAAGTGACTTTCTTCTCCAGCTTCTGCCTTCATCCGAAACTGGAGAGACGAGATAGTTTCACAAGATCTTCACACAGCAAATAGAAATCTCTTGGATGTCTTCTGGAGAGCAAAACAAAACACACTCCAGGTCTTTCCCATGCACCCACTAAAGTATGCGGCTTAGATAATAGATATATATGATTGACTGAACTTGAAGGTATATTTGTGTTATGGTCATGATATAACTATAGATGCTGAAAGTGACCTCTAACAGAAGTAAATTAATGGAAGGATTTAAACCTTTTTCTTATTCCCACCACAGGGAGGGATATCATATAGTTCTGTCCATCTGTTTGTTCTTCCATCCATCTGTCCACCCATCTGATTGTCCAGATGGATGGATGTTTGTTTAAGAGATAACTTGAGTTGACAGTCATCATATATACATTAAATTTTGTATGCTGCTTTATATTTACTGTATCTTGAAGATATTTAAAAGCCACATTACTTGATGTTAATTAAGGGAGTTATTGCCCTTTGTTAGTTTCATTATTTGTGCATCAACTTCTACAGTATACCTCAGATTAGTAAAATGAAAAAAAAATTGTTGGACTGCTCTATGTTCACATCGGCAGGGACAAATGTGAAAACAGGGAACTGGGCTGAAAATCCATTTTGCTATTTTTTGGGGCAAAATCAAAAAAAAAAATTAACAAACACTTTTATGGGTGTTTGAATTAATAGAGATGAGCATTTTTGTAATATTTTTTATCAGACTTTGATGAAACAACATTTGAAGCAAATTAGCGTTGAAAATACAGAGATATATATAATAAAAACATTTCATAAGACCCCACAAAGTAGATTTTCTGTTTCACAGGCCATTTTCTGTAAAACTGCATGTGGGTGGACATTTTTTTAATTTTATTTTTGTAATTATTTCTTTGCCATCAAGAGTTTATGTTCTTGGTTTGTTTTATGTTTTAGGCCTCATAATCTACAGAATACCATGGATGGTGGTGGATTTTGTCTCTTGAGTGCAAGAAGGCTTTGCAATGCTAAAGCATTGTAAAGCCTTGTTGCACTTTTTATTTTTTTCAAGTTTGCAGTGATTATAAAAAGAGAGCATGGGGTACCCAAAGGGACCTAGCAGGAGGCCCAAGAAACAGATTTTTAACTTTTTAGGCCTAATCTTAACAACAAAGAGCAATACGGTTTATATGATCATAAAATTTTATTGTTGACAATAAGGCATTGTAAAATAATCAGTGTCAGACTGATGACTGAAGACAAAAGCCATAATACTAAACAAAGGGGATTAACTTTTTAATTAATTTCCACTTGACTGTCAGACTCAAAAGCGAGTGTGAACACATGGTCATTCATTTTACTCAATCACAAATCTTCTGACAATCGTTTACATTTTCTATAATGTTTCAAGGTTAAAATGAAGGGTTTTCTTTCTTTGCCAAACAATTTGCAAAATGGAATATTTTTGTACTCTACCAATGACCTAGACTTAGCTGGTGCTAACTCCTTAAATTCTAGAGCCAAACACAATCCCCAAAATTTGCATCAAAATCCGAAATTTCAATGTCCTATGTGGTCCTCCATACTTTTTATCCACTGCGCATGCGCAGTGTCAAGGAGGTCTCAAAATTGGCACAAAATGTCATTCTTTGTTTGACCCTAAAATCAGTAACATCTCACTGATATTTGTGCTTGTAAATCTCAGTTTAAATGATGCCAGACACATAATTATGAAAGAAATGGTGGATCTAAGGAGGAAATAAAAGCATGAGAGGATGAAACAGTGGCAGGATGTGTTCAGGGCTGTAACTTATAATTTTTTACGAAATTATTTCATGTTCCCTAATTTCGGG
The DNA here is from genome assembly GCA_031216915.1 of Pictodentalium vernedei. Lineage (NCBI taxonomy): Eukaryota > Metazoa > Mollusca > Scaphopoda > Dentaliida > Dentaliidae > Pictodentalium > Pictodentalium vernedei. The sequence goes on along the minus strand of CM062296.1, from coordinate 391,120,724 downwards.
GCATGGGCCTGATGTTGTCATTCTTGCTATGAATTTACCATTGTTTGTTCAGTGTTTCCTCTCTCCCTTTCCTTTATTGCCCCCTTGCTATTCTCCCATGCTTTTGGCATAATTTTTGTAATTTCTTTTACTAAAATTTCTTGGGAGTTTTGGTTTGGCAACAGAATAATTATTCTGTTTTTCCCCATGCTTACGTCCTCACCCTTGGGTGGTTAGGCGTTTTGGTCTGCATCTACCATCCGATGTACTGCAGTTTCTTCTCTGGAAGTCTCTGTTTTACATCGGATAGTGTTTAAATTGGTGACTGATTTTGGGCCATGTTTACAGTGCCTGGAGTCATGTTTCCGGTTTTTGTACACTTTTGTTTACGTTGACAACGGTTACTTCTGACCGTGATTACTTGTCTTCTGTTTAGTTCTGCTCATAGCCAGATACATTAATATTGTCCGTAAGTGTTACATTAATTTTTAAATATGTTTTAAAATTTTTGTCCTTAGGCTTTTTTGGAATCCATTTGAGCTCTTGGGAACTTGGGCTCTCCTGAGATTTTTTCGAAAATTTTTTTTCTTTTGAATTATTTTTTCGAAATGTTATAATGGATGTTATAATGGATTATATTATATTATGTATCTTTGTTTTCAAGGGTTAGTGCGAGTACTATGACTGTTTATATTTTTTCATGATGAAAGAATATTGTTCAAATTGTAATGCGAGGAAGTCTTCCTCTGATTCTCATATTCATTGTGTTTCTTGTAGTCAATGTACTCGCACTAATTCTTGCTCAGTGTGTGTCAATTGGGATGACAAACGTTGGAGACGTGTGTCACGGTATATTGTATATTGGTATATTTTCAGTCTCTTTTTCAGAGGAACAAGAATAGGGTGATGTTTCCGTGATGTCTTCAAGAAGTGTGCCTCCGTCGTCGCAGGCTAACAAAGAGCTAGCGGTTAAAGTGCTCATGGGAATACGACAATTGCCTAAGAGGTCCCAAGTAGGATCGACGGCGTTGTCATCCGCTAGCTCGCCCGGTGAAGCGACCATTCATGGAATGGCTCGGCAGCCGGATTCGTCCATTGCGGTCCAGGGAAGGAGTTCGGGTGATGCGAGCACTATAAACATTGAACGTGCACACCCAGTGACGACGGATCCGAGGATAGTACGGAGGAAGCCTGTCAGTCCGGTAGCTAGCTCGTCCAGGTCTACCCGGACCGCGAGTGAGAGAGGCCCCTCTCTCTTACAGCAACATCTGGGCCCAGATGTTGTCATACGTAACGTTCATCAGTCGGAGCATACGTCCACTCCACCTGCTCGGGACGCTCCGATGAACAATCCAGAGAGACTAGTCTGTCGGCTTCCTCATCCTCACGGCAGCACACATGACCGCACCTTGGCTACGTGACCGCTGATATCCAGCCAGCTTCGCCGACCAGGGATTCCATGTCGACCAGGTCACGCCATCCGGTAGCCAGGGATATGAGGTCTTTACAGTCGGGACGTTCGCATAAAAGAAGTATGCAGGATTCAACGTCCCAGGAGCTTCCAGCAGCTAAATCACGTAAGACCGCGGCTCCACAGGCCTCCGTAACGGACTTGCTATCGCAGAGAGCTCATCTCATCACAGCATCCCAGCAGCCGTCGGAAACTTTTTCGGATCAGGAATTGTCTGAGGAGGCTGGGTCGGTTCGTTCCACTGCAGAGTCAGGAAGGTACGACCGAGATTATCCAGTGGTCCAGCCGGATGGCGAAAGGGATTCAGAGGAGCTGGAATTTTCCCTTTCTGAGCAACATAAGGTAGCCATAGATTTCATCCAGCAATACCTTCCTGATGTTGACCTGCGGACCAGAATGCTGCGTTGCCGGATAAGAGACTGATAGCGTCACTGGACACAGATTTCTTCGGTTGGATTAGGGACAGGGCACCTGAGTTTCCGACCCAGTCCAGAAATGTCACACGGACATTTGAACTTTTGAATGACGATATATTCAAACTTGCCTCCAAGACGGGCAAGTCCGGTTTCTTAGCAGCCAATGCCCTACAGCTGCCTTTCATCAATTCAAGGAATAAATTTGAAACGGCAGGACAGGGCATTCCGAGAGTTCCTCTGCATCTGGACGACCAGGCTGAAGACCTAGGATTTTGCCGTCGTCTATGTCTATTCCAGCCACTACGTTGGAAACGACAATCTCATCTAACAGGATCAGCTTAGATGCATTATCGTATGCAGATCACCTTACCAGAGCGTTATCATTACGTCTCGAAGGAAAAGAATTCCAGGATGTACAGACTTCCTTAGGAGTTCTTTCGAGGGCCATAGCATACTCTACGTATAACTCTGCCCTTTCAGTGGCAAATCTGGAGTTAGTTAGACGTGATGCTGCCCTGGCTGCATCCACTCGGGTGGATTGTAAGGTGAAAAACTCTCTTCGAGTCGCTTCAGTCTTCGGAGAGCTTCTCTTCGACGGCAAGCTTTCCATAATTTATGATCAGGTTACTAAGAAAGCTTCAGACTCTTTGCTGTTCAAGTCCGCTTCTAAAAAGTCGGATTCAGCGGAGAAGAGTAAGACAGGCACTTCTGGGGCGAGTACGTCCAAGGGAAGTTCCTATAGAGGTTCTTATAAATCCTCTAGGTCTTACTCCAGAGACCGTCAAGGTAGCGACTCAGGTAGGGGGCCCTAATACTGGCCGAGACAACCGGCCAGATGCCCCTAGGTCGACGGGGCGAGGTGTGGGTCGTGGAGGACGTGGTTTCTCATCCCGCAAGCCTCGCAGGTCCAGGAGGTGATGGTGCAAACCTCTATCATGTTCCAGTGGGCGGAAGGCTATCGAGTTTCTTAACCAACTGGTTGTTGATTACGGACGACCCTTGGGTTCGATGGGTGATTTCAGAAGGGCTAAAACTGTCCTTCAAAAGAAAACCTCTGTCAACTCGAAGTCCAAGATGGACTCAACTTCCGTCAAATCCTCAGAAGAGAGGCTTGCATTTATTAGAAGTCCAATCTCTTCTGGGGAAGAACGCGATAGAGGTCGTAGAAAACCAGGAATCTCCAGGTTTCTACAGCCATCTGTTTCTGGTTCCGAAACCAGACGGCTCGTTTCGTCCAGTCATAGATCTGAGCTGGATAAACAAGCTGATCGTGGCTCCAAAATTTTATATGGAGACCATTCGATCGGTCAGAGCGAGCATTCGAGTGAACGACTATGCTGCGAGCATAGATCTCAAGGATGCGTCCTTTCATGTCATGGTACATCCGGCGTTCAGAAAGTATCTTCGCTTCGCTGTCCTAGGAGTCGTTTATCACTTCCTAGCAATGTGCTTCGGTCTGAATCTAGCGCCCTGGGCTTTCACTCGAATAATGAACTCGGTAATGACTCATTTCCGAGCTCATTCATCTGCGGTAACGTCGGCCTACCTGGATGACATTCTTCAGAGGTATGGCAATGAGTTAACGCTTCAGAACGATGTTCAGAATCTGCTTCAACTGCTCCAATATCTCGGTTTTATAGTAAACGAGAAGAAGTCGGATCTGGTGCCGCCCAAGTCATTCACCCACCTGGGAATGAGTTTCGAGACTCACAACAATCTCGTTTGTCTGCCGTTAACCAGAGCGAAATTAATCAGTTGTTACGCTCACTTTTGTCTTCACTCCGACATAGTTACAGCGAGAGAATTCATGCGACTGATAGGTTTGTGCGGAGCCGCCGCAGATCTTATTCCGATGGGGTGGCTACGTACTCGGCCATTCTAAATCTTTCTGACTCAGATTTGGAGTGTGAAGATTCATTCGCTCGATTCGAACATCGTCTTGTCGAATCAAGTGAAACAAGAGATTCAGACTTGGGCAGATATTCAGTGGTTAACTCAGGGAGTTCCACTGCAATCACCGGATCTGAGTTTTACGATTATGACGGATGTCAGTCAAACAGGTTGGGGCGCAACATTAAGCTCAACAGATTCGATTTGCCAGGGTCTTTGGGATCCGCAGTTCCTAAACAAGCACATAAACATCAAAGAAATGATGCCAATTTGGTTTACGCTACGTCATTGGATGAACATTATTCAGAATTCACATATGCAAATTCTGTCTGACAATTCGACGGTTGTAGCGTATATTCGGAACCAGGGAGGCACTCATTCCATTCCGTTATTCAACTTAACGGAAAGAATCCTTCTGTTTGTCCTAGAGCATCAAGTTCTCAGGATTGGTCCGTCTTATTCCGGGTCGTCTGAACATTTTGGCAGACTCCCTTTCTCGGAGGGGTCGCATGTTGCCGTCAGAATGGACTCTCAACAAACGAGTATTCAATCAGATTTGCTACCAATGGGAGCGTCCGATGATAGACTTATTTGCGACGTATCTCAACAATTAGTTGCAGACGTATCTGTCGCCATGTCCAGATCCTCGAGCGTTTGCAGTTTGCAGCAGACGCTCTCTCGATCTCTTGGGACGGAATGATAGGAGACGCATATCCTCCAGCACCATTGATTCAGCAGATATTGCTCAAGATAAAGCAATCTCACTGCAAAATTCTGTTGGTAGCATCTCTGTTACCCCAGAGACCATGGATAAATCTACTGAGGTGTCTGTTGTGGGACATGCCGCCTAAGCTTCCTCCACTGGAGGATCTTCTTTCACAGGGGAAATCGCGCACACTGCATCACAACGTGCAAGGTCTCAACCTTCACGTATTTCCGTTGTGCGATCCTTCTTTCACGGAAAACAATTTACAGGACGAGCAGTGGACGCAATTTCTAACTGTAGTAGGACCTCCTCTTCGCTAAATTATGCTACTAAGTGGAAGGTTTTCTCACGGACGGTGGTGTAGGGATCATTCTGTTGATATTTATAATCCCTCCATTCCAGACATTGCTAATTTTCTAGTCTACCTGTTTGATGAGATCAAACTGCAGCCTGTTACCATTAACTGGTTGAGTGCTACAAGCCATTATCAGGGCTCTTGTGAAAAGTGCTAAAAGCCACTTTAGTGGCTTTACACTGTATTCATTACTTCGTTTGCTCAATAGTTGAAACACACAAAAAAAGTTTAAACAAAATTTGTTTTATTACTATTTATTGAAGAATTCCAAAAGGCACTCTCCAATAAATTGTAATAAAACAATTGTTTATAAACACCCTAAACTGGTGCTCTTTTTGCTTATAGCATGGTACCCTTGAAAAAAAAATACACGTGTTACAAATTACCTTTGAAAAATAATTTAGCACTCAACCAGTTATGGGTTATAGGTCTATGCTATCTGAGACCTATGCACATCATGATAGTTTACAGATTGGATCTAATGTCTCTTTATCTAAGTTAGTGAAAAACTTTTCGATAAATAGACCTAGAACCCTTAGATTAATTCCTACGTGGAATTTAGCTTGGGTTCTTCTTAAGCTAAAAGAAGCACCATTTGAGCCTCTTGACACGGTGGACTTCAAATTCTTATCTTATAAGACAGCTTTTCTCTTAGCCTTCTCTTCGGCTAGAAGAGTTACTGAGCTTCATGCACTATCTGTTGATGATTCTCACTATCGTAGTGGAGGTAATACTATTACCTTGACTACTAATGTTGGATTTTTGGCTAATAATGAAGCGTCCTAATAAATATCCGGAACCTATTGTTATTAAGGCTCTTCTGTCTCCAGACTGGCATAGGCCTTTACTCTGTCCTGTTAGAGCTATACGTAATTACAAACGTAGATCTGAGTTTATCAGAAAGGGATGTAAACGTTTCTTTCTGTCTCTGCTGTCTAATAGAAGGGACATTACGGTCCAATCTATTGCAAGGTGGATTCAATTAACTATCCGTACTGCTCGTGAAAAATTATCTTCAACTCAGCAGTCTGTGCTTCAGATTTCGGTGCATGAAGTAAGAGCTCTATCTGCATCTTGGGCTTATGCTAATAGTGTTACTATTACAGATTTGATGAAGGCTGCATATTGGTCTCAGCCTTCCACATTCACAAATTTTTATCTTAGAAATATTGAGTCCATTTCTGGAGACCTGCATTGTTTAGGTCCGTTATCTGTTGCTCAGAATGTCGTCCACTAAGCAGTTGCAACTATAGTTATGCAGGCTTTCTGTTCGGACAGTGACTCTGTCCTGCTGCCCTCTTCGCTCTGGGGTATTTGACCCAGGGCAAGAGGAAGGAGGGGGGATGGTGTTCCCTTAGGTCACCTGCTTTATAGTGAAAAGCAAGGGAATACCGAGTCGGTGCCGGGATGGTTTTAAAGTGTAAAGCTAATGTTTAACTCATTCATGTAATATTTTTAAAGTGTAGCTCGGTGTGAAGCATTTGTATATGTCATGTGTCATACAAGCGTTAATATACAATCCTCGGTCACTTTTAATGAGTATAAAGAGTCTCATTCTCTGGACTTCCTTTATTTATTGGCTTTTCTTTTAAAAAATTAGTATAACGGGTTATACTGGATGTTAATAGAGATCATTGATGTTATTGTGCTCAATTACAGAATGGTATTGTGTCTTTCTTTTTTGATACAAATAAGAAAGATACATGTAAAGCCTGTTTCTTCTTTTCTCCTTGAGGGGATAATTCTGTTATTTATATGTATTTGAGCCTGTTGGATTTTCCTTTATGTCTTAGGCCCTCCAGCCTTTTTTCTATTCAGCTAAGTCTGGGTCATTGGTACAGTATAAAAATGTTAAAAAATTTATAATAATTTATACATTTTTTATACTTACCAATGACCCAGACGGGGATGGCACTCCCATGAGTTGGGAACTCATACCTCCCCGCTGATTACATAACGCTTACCAGGCACTGGTTGTAAGAATGACATTTGGCGCCAATTTCAAGACCTCCTTGACACTGCGCATGCGCAGTGAATAAAAAGTATGGAGGACCACATAGGACATTGAAATTTCGGATTTTGATGCAAATTTTGGGGATTAGGGGGCAAAATTTGTGTTTGGCCCTAGAATTTAAGGAGTTAGCACCAGCTAAGTCTGGGTCATTGGTAAGTATAAAAAATATATAAATTACTATAAATTTTTTAACTTTTTAGGGCAAAATGAGATTTTTTTGCATTTTGCAAATTTTGCAAATGTCAGCATGAACCCTGTTTGAAAACCTCGAACAGTGAGAGAGTAATTGCCCTTTGTTTGTTGAAATTTGCTAAATATTTCACTGTTTTATAATGCAATAACTTGAACAGTAAATATCAGATTTCAATTGATTTTGTTCTTTTAACATTCTATTTGTCAGAGGTTCACCTACATCAAGTAGTGCCATTCACAGAGTAATTATAACTTTGCAGGTCATCTCCCCACCAAATGTAACGATAGAATTGGTTAAAACTGGAGAAAATGAAAATGCCACTGATATGTACACCGGAACCAAAGTTTGTTTTGAGCTGACAATCCAGTTCCCAGCAGGAACAACAGACATGCTTGTGGAGCTGTTTACACCAGACAATGAAACAACAGTGATGATGTTGTGTGATGTCGTTGTAAAACCACTGGGGAGTGCATTAACTACAGATGCTGCAAGTATTGAGCCAAAGCTGCAATCAAAGGATGGATCAATGTTTGTAAGTTGGACAGACAACCATGTATTTCAGGCCGATCCTATTGAAATCTGCAGGAGAGTGACTTATGCCCATCTGGGAAAATCCTCATGAGGGCTACTTCCCATAGTATAACAGTGCTAGATTATTTTTAAGCATCGTAACTTATCCATATAATAAGCAGGCCTTAAAATTAAGGGGAAATAAAGAGGAGCAACTGAGCCATGATTTTTGATGTTTAAAAAAGTTTAGGTTGACCTATCAATACTTCTGAGCTGAAAGTCATTGGAAGGCTTTTGGTATGGGCCTCCTATGCTGCTGGAGGTGGCAAGAGTATGTAGTTGCATTATTAACTAGGTTCCATTCATATATTCACTTGTTCCAGTTTCCGCCAATCTTTCCTGCATCGTGGTGGTCACAATTATCTTTGGAGAAAAAATGCACCATACACACAGAAATACAGGTAATAAATTACCCAAATTGTAAGGAAATAATTGAGTAGATATTGTCAACAAAATGCAACAACTAATTTTAAAAATGTTTCCAGGGAAGGACCCCTCTCCCCAGGCCTTTGGCGCTCGCAGGGCCTATAATGCTTGTTCTACACATTGCTCCAGGGCCTGTCCTCCCCCCCCCCCCCCCAGTCGCCTTGCTGCTGGGAAAATCAACATTTAGTTCTTAATTATACCCCTCGCAAACAAAGTTTGGGGGGGTATATAGGAATCACCCTGTCCGTCCGTCCGTCTATCCGACCGCGTCTGTCCGTCCATCTGTCCAACCTTATAAGTGCAACTCCTAAACCGTATGAAGAATTTTCATGAAACTTTACACAATGGAAGAACTCCATATGAAGATGTGCATGAAGCAATATAATTCTGTTCTGACATTTCCAAGGGGAGATAATCTAACTTATACATTTTAATGTACCAAAAAGGCTACAACTGAGGCATGGGGGGTATCACTTTGTGAGCTTGCTCACAGAACCTCTAGTTTACAATTGGAGAGTACTGTTATACCTGTGTCCTTGTGTGTGCAACTTGTTCATAACACCTAGTAAAAACAAACCTCATATTTATATATTTATCAGAGTTTGACCATTAAGGGCCATGTTCCAATTTATTTGACTTTCTTGTCTGATGTGAACAGGTAAAACATGTGATAAGGCTTTTGATGGTCTTCCTGATGGAAGTTACAGTACCTTGGCAGTGGTGTCTATTGAAGACATGGTTGCCTGTACAGACAGCCAAGACTTCACGAGACAACATTGCCAAGTTAAAGTGTTACCTTATTATAAGGAAGCAAAAAATAAGGAAAATGCCAAAGGCCTTTAGGGTTGCTTTTAGCATCTATGGCGAGAATCAAATGAACATTTTGCGAGAATCAAAGTTGATTCTCACTGTTGTCCCTGTGAGAATAACTTAAAACAAGCTATTAATAGAAAATAGAATATGTTTTCATTTTTGGAATTCCCTTTTAAAAAATTTCCACAATCCAGTATTTCAATTAGTTTCTTAAATCCTGCACCCTATGTAACATGTTATCAACTAACCCTGTGCATTTTTACAGCCTATTTTCATGTAGTGTGTGATATGGCAGTTATCAAATTTTTAGAATCTGAGAGTGTGACTAACTCTGTACATTGCACAGGGTTAGTCACATTTCCTGATTATAAAAAATTCTTTATTAACCCTTTACCTAACACGAAAGGCAGACAATACTTGCAAACAAAATGCTTGAATAACTAAAAATTTCATTTTTTGTCTCCAAAGCATACCTTATGACCCCTCATTGGAACGAATTCAATGAGCATGTTCCAATGAGGGGTCATAAGCTATGTATTGGAGTCAAAAATGAAAAAAATAATGAAAATTGTGTGATGCTTTTTGTGAATAGCTCTGGCCAGTTTGGGCTGTTACATTGGGTAAAGGGTTAACCAGGTAAATAGCCCTGTGCACTGTACAGCCTTAACCCTTTACCCAACGTAACGGCCAAAACCGGCCAGCGCTATTCACGAAAATCGTCAATTAATTTTCATTATTTTTTCATTTTTTGTCTCAAAAACATAGATTATGACCCCTCTTTGGAACGAGCTCGTTGAGCTCGTTCCAACGAGGGGTCATAACCCATGTTTTTGAGACAAAAAATGAAAAAAAATAGTCATTCAAGAATTTTTTTTGCAAGTGTCGTCTGCTTTTCATGTTAGGTAAAGGGTTAATGTAAATCTCATCTGTATCAACTCTTTACCAAATGTAATGGTCAAAATCAGCCAGTGCTTTTCTCAAAAAGTGTTCAAACTCAGCTTATGGAATGGATTGTGAAAAGCTTTTTTTAGTGAATTTCAAAAATGAAAACATATTCTATTTTCAGTTAATAGCTTGTTTCAAGTGAATCGATTCTGATTCTCCTATTAATTTTAATCCCTGAATAAGTCTCTGCTGTGTTACAGTTTATGGAAGAGTACCTACAGACACTCCACTATATATTGTAACACAGCAAATGCAAACTCTCAATAACTTCACTTCAAAGATAATATGACGTACTGACACATTTTTGAAGCCTTCAATTTATGGTACAGTGGAACCCTGTTAATTGAATAGCTACTTTGCCAAAGAAAATTATTCAATTAACAGGAGTATTCAGTTAACAGGGATTGTGTCATGACCTGTATTCTAGAGATAAACTTAGCATTTATTCTATTATATCTTGTTTGACAGAGCTCCATGAGCTCTGTCAAATAAGAGATAATAGATTGAATGCCTGTATTAGATGTACTGAGGCCAAGTAGATCTATAAACAAAGGAAAACTGGGGAGAGTCAGGGTAATTTCTCAACAGGTTACAAGATTTGTTTATCCAATTAACAGGAGTTTACATCATAACCTATATTTAATAAACAGGTCAAATTTGTACTGGAGGTATGGTAAGTGGTTTTGTGTTGGGAAATTTTATATTCAATTAACAGGGTTATTCAGTTGAGAGATATCCAGTTAAGTGAGCTTCACTGTACTTGCACTTCAGAATGAAGCCCAGTAATGGGCTTCCAGCACTCTACCAGTTAATACCATCCATTGGGACCTATTACATGCGAATGGCAGATAGCTTACTTTGATGAACATGGTGGTTCCGATGACAGGTACTTACAGTCTAGAAGAGTATTTATGGACAATAGTTAATCTACCACCTTGGCAGTGGCTTCTAGCAAAGTTTTGGCCGCCTTCAGAGGTAGCCAAAATATGGTCCAAAATCACAGCTGAGCTGCAAAACTCATAACGTATGGTGTAGAGAAAATTACCCACTCCCTCGAGGGTTAAAATAGACTTGATATACTTCTATTTCATTTGTTGTGTGCTCACAGACTTAAATATCTCTTAGTTTATCGAGATTTTCCAGTTGGACATATGCGGCTCTCATTTTCAAATCGGACATGCAAACGCTCTCCTAACAACAACAACAGGCACAGTATTTAGTCTATTACCTCAAGTCTTTGATCACCACAGGTCACAGACCGCATATACAATTTTTTGTTTTCTAACAAACCATAATTTTTCCTTAATTGGACTGTGTCACTGTCAGTAACCTCAACTTCCAATGAGAAATTATGAGCTATTTGGGGAAAAAAATATCCATTGACAGAAACTTGACCTGATTTGAAAGTATAATATTTGGATGGTATTCCTCTTGGAAACTCAGGAAGTAGTGTGGTGCATGTTTACTGTAGACTGCTCATAATCCACACATTGGCAGTGATATCCACACATGCGTTTACCAGGTAATAAGATTGTACCCAGTGCTTCATTAATTAAACTTTTGATAATTCATCGCCTGAGTATGTCTCCTGTGGGACATAGAACATTCTAGCACTCAGGTGACGAATTATTCCAATAATTAGTTTTTGGGATCTAATATTATTGCGTCCATAGAAATACATCCCACCCATGGAGGTGACGAGTCCACGGCAGCTGTATTGTTTACAAGCATAATTTTTCCTGAAATTTATCCATTTTTCTGGAAAATTAACCTCAAGTTCCCTGAAAAAAAATTTTCTGAGGTTAACATGTCGGAATATAACAACCTTCTCTTTCCATATCTTAATTACAACTAATTGCCTTTTTTATCAGTCTGTGTTTTTTGAAAAGGCAGTAATAATAGTAAACAAGTAAACTCTCTACATAAGTTACTGAAGAGTTTATCAGTGCCATAATGAGGTATGCCTGTGATAGGCCTCTGCTGCATGTACTTATACTTTCAAATTCTAATATCAGTTTCTAATTCGGCACTTGCTAAAACTGTTGTCTGCTATCAATAGCAGTTCATTGTTGGCTTCATCTTATCTCTTTTAGAACTTTACCTATCATAGCAGCCAATTAAAGATGGCCCCACAATTAACCAAAATAAGCCTACTGAAGCCTAAAATATCTTGGACGTTTCTCAGTAAAATCATACAAATATGGATATCATTAGAACCGGCTTGTCGAACTAGTTCTAATGATATCCATATTTGTATGGTTTTATTGAAAAATTGTGAAATTTTTTTTCGAAAAATATGAAATTCAATTTATATTTTTAAAAATTCTGTGTTAAGTAAAGGGTTAACTTATTAGCTGGGGCGTGGTGGCTCAGCAGGTAGAGGTGCAGGATGCAAGCTGAGAGGTCCTCAATTCGAATCCCACCTGCGGCAACCATGTTGTGTCCTTAGGCAAGACAATTCACCCCAATTGCCCCCTGTGGTGGCACAGTGATGCTGTTTACTAAGGCATACTGCATGTCGATGGGGCACCTGTCTTCAACCAATGCTAACCCTGCTGTGTGGAGTTGGTATGTTAGGGAGCTGACATTTGCTCGCTGTTCCTCGGTGGTTCTCTTCGGTACTCCTGCTTCTGCCACCCATAAAACTGTCGTGGTCATGATTAGCCATTGTGCAGAAATATGTGACCTTAAATACCAATAAATAAATAATAAATAACTTATTAGCTTTATGATCACAGTAAACATGGATGATGTCACTCGTACAGTCGTACACATGTACATGTTATCAGGCCATATACTTGTATATATATATTTGTCTTATTCTCAATACAGCTTTTCTTACATAATGAAAACATGTGTATGGGGATCGATATTAAGTGTAAATGTGGTACTCCCACAGATGAAGGTTCACATACAATTACCAAGATACTTCCTATCCATTTTAATTCTTGATGTGTTAGGATGGATGTCACTTTCGCTCCTCCTATTAAATCTTTGACAGGTGACCAAGATATCTAGGTCCTCTGTCAATACTTCAAAATGTCCTACATTAATGTACTTCTCGCTATGTCTGTCAAGTACCTTTTCTGTCACCTACCTCTCCTCTGTTTTGTGCATGCAATGTTATCTCTCTCTTATAAGATTATGGATATACTCCAGTCTAGGATTCTTATATCATTAGGAGTAGGGCTGTAATAATTTTTGAATTTAGGAATCGATTAATCATCGCAAATAATCGATTAATCGTACCTAGATAACCCCCCCCCCCCCCCCCCCTACCTATCTTTGAAGTCGTTAAAAATGAAGCTGAAGTCAGTTGCCCTACCTCAGGTAAATAACAAAGACGATCCTCTTTAAGGTACATTCAAAGCTTTGATGTTCTGAACTTTTGAACCGTCAGTGTAACAATCAATAATCAAAACCAGTTGTCAGTTGTGAACTTCACAAGTTCGCAACTGCCGACCGGTCTTGATTATTACACTGACTGTTCAAAAGTTCAGAACATCAAAGCTTTGAATGTTCCTAAATGACAAATACTTCTTGAAGTTTCATGTCGACGTTCTTGACCTTTTACCTTTAGAAACAATAGTTTTTTCATTAATTGTTTTTCAATTATTAAACGTCTAAAACGGGTTAAAATTTACCGATTCTTCAACAACGAAAAATACTAAACAATTTCGGCATGACCGATTGACAATCGATTAATCATGACAGCCCTCATTAGGAGTTATCTACTACTATCAATAAATAGTTATCCATTATTCTCAGAGGTTGAATTAGTTTTGGTGTTTCCTAAATTCTCTCAGGGACTCAATTATCCTGGAGTAATTGTATGCAAGCCTTTTTATACTCTAAAGTCCTGTATTGGCTCTCCTTCATATTATCTTTTCAGCATGTCTGGGCCAGAGGCATGGTTGATAAATAATAGAAATTTCTAAAAATTCCTGTATTTATCATACCTACCACTGGCCCAGACAGGAAGTGCCTTTCCGTGAGTTAATCACCTACACCTCCCCACATATAACTATTTAGACTTCCTTGACTCTGCATATGTGCAGACGCTAGCTATGTAAAGAGCACAATGCTGGGCTGTAGTTTATTTTGTTACGTTGAGTTAATTTTTGTGTTTCTAAATTAAGTGTTTAGCCTGAATTCTATCAAATAGGGACCCAGCATGACTGGGCCAGTGGTAGGTTGAGAAATAGAGAAAATATTTGAAATTTTCCCTTTTTGAAATTTTGTTTGTTTGTTTGAACTGCTTAATCTGTAAATTATGGATGGAAGTGGCCTGTACACTAGTATAATTTTTTCCATCAAATTAACAATTTACTTAACATAGCAGCATTATGTGCCCGCAATATTATTCACAAAAAATTGCCATTTAAATCTTATTATTTTTTGCACCCTTTGTCGCCAAAACATAGTTCTGCGCTCATGCAAGTGAGAGATTAAGCTATAATTTTTAGCTTTTAGCTATTTAAAGGGTTAAAGGCAATGATGATTTCCCGTGGGAGTGTGGTCGAATGCCTTTCCATACCACTGAGTGGAGTTACCAATCCCCTACAATTTTAAGACCTGGAATGGCTTGATCTTTATGAATATCCAACATGGTGACCATTCACACACTTATCTTGCTAGCCACACTAAACCCATTTTAGTTGTGTGTAATTCATGCAGCCTCAGCCTGACAACAATTCCTATTTCTTTTGAAGTAGGAATTGTGGTCTTTTGGGGTACTGTATTTCAAATTTTTTTCCCCAAAAGCACACCCCCGGACACCCTACCAAAAAATAGAGTCATCCCCATTTGTGCTCTCCCCCAGTTATGACAGATATGCGATGCAAGCCATGTCCACTCTCCTTAATTTTGGAAACCATCACTGGCTGAAGCCGAAACTAAAAAAAAACAAACTAAAATATTAGAAAAACACAGGTTTATTTTCCACTCTTCACACAGAAAGTAAATAAATTAAATGAAGTTTTGTTATATTTTTATTAAAGATGGATTGGGCAGTTATTGACTGTGGAAATGTGACCAATAGTGGTGCAGGAGCTGTTGAAGCTGACATTGAGATACATATTACATGGTGTGCAGTAATGATTGACATCGCATCGGCATTGAATGGTAGTACTTATTGGGTTAGTGCTGGTGCTGAATACAACAATGAAAATGAAATCTATGTTGCTCAGAGCTCATTTACAGTTGTTACTGATGATCCGGTAAGTTCTACAGTAATTGAGCTCCAAATTTATTACTTGAATAATAAGCTCAAGTACATATGAATCTGTAACCACTGTGTACATATGCAAGGCTTGAAATAAGAGGTGGGACAAGGACAGTGATCGGCACCAAACTTACTTCAGACCTGGCATTCTTTAGGAGTGCTGCACGCCTACTGCATGCCTAGAAAAAATTGAGGAGGGCAATTTTTTGCACCCCTTGATTTTCTGGAATGCCGGATCTGTTTGGGACTGCTTTAAAATCTGTTATCATTTTGTTCCCTGAGTTCCTATGTGTTCTCTGTGCCGGCTGGCACAGAGAACACATTGGAACTCAGGGTATGATTTGTCAATGTTGCATTGATTCACAATAATTCATGACCCACTTGGTGTTGCATTTCGATACATTTTGAGTGTAGAAGACAGTCACATATGAATTGAATGCAACATTTTGAATAATGAGATGTATGTGCCAATTTTTCCACTATGAAGCTGAATGTAGTAGAATTTTTTGTCAGTCACAATATTAATACCTTGAAGTGAATATAACCAAAATAGCACACAAGTTTTTGCATTAAAGGTGCAATTACGCTCCCAAGGAATCTGAGGAGGGCAACTGTTTTGCACTTCTTGTTTTCTAGATTGCCAGGCCTATTACTTTGACCAACAACACACTTTGAAATCCTTGGGGCATTGATTTTGACGGACGCAAAATTCTTCTCAATTTTAGAATCTGAGTTTAAAAAAAACTGGTAATTCAGTGCAAACTTAACCCTTTGAACACTGTTAGTATCTTCCATGTCAGTTGAAATGCAGTAATTAGAAGAGTCCCTATTCATTATTTGGGAAGACCAATCAATATTTTTTTTATAACAAAATCTAGAAAAGTTATGATCTAGGGAAAAATTATCAGTGAAAGGGTAAACAAAACTACTAAATGGTGTATTGTATATATTGGGGAGTGGGTGGGGTGGGGTTGCAAGAGTGGCACAGAAGACGAAAACACAGTCAGTGTTAAATGTTCTGTGTAACCTGATATTACTAAACTGAACCCTTCCATAAACTGTCGTACATTTTACATTGAACAACTTAATTTTTCTACAGGAGCCATGTAAAGTGAATCAAAAGTTAATTTGACAAGTCGAATATTATTAAAAAAAACCCCACAAAGCTCCGTCAAGTTATGAATGATTGAGCTAATTCCAATTTGCAGACGAATAATTCTTTTCATTTGGTCTCTCCAGAAAAAAAAACTCTTATTGGGCTGGTGTTAATAAGTTAGGATCATTGATGTTCTTTGCACTATAACATTCTTAGAGAGCGTAGAGTTATAGTTTGCAGTACTTCAACAATTATCTTTAGTTACCCTTGTCCTTATTAAAGCTTTTAAATGGTTGAGGCCAGGCCAAAAAATAAGCAGTCTGACATTTGCAGAATGAGGTCCCCAGAGGGTGAATTTAATGATGCTATCACATACAGTTGGCCAATTTATTCGCTGGGTAACTCCTCCTGTTTAGTTTTGAGACCCTGATTCAGATTGAGGCTCACAGAGGGTAAATTTAGTGATGCTACCCTGCTGTGCAGGGTAGCATCACTAAATCCACCCTCTGGGTACCTCATTTTGCAGATGTCAGTCTGCTTATTTTCTGGCTTGGTTGAGGCAATGAATGAACATTATGAAAGTTATTGGATAAGCAATATTAAAGTTCAAATCCAATGCCATCAGTTTTGAAATTCCCCCCCCCCCCCCACCCCCTTCTTATTTTATAAATTTTTGAGCCTGGACAATGTTTTTTGTAAAAGAACAAAGAAGATCCTTCCTTGCAATAATTATTATCTGTGTCTCTGTGCTGATGAATACTAAGTACTCTAAAATTAATCACTCTAATTGTGGATGCTGTTTGTACAAATACACTTCAAAATAAGCATTAACCCCCTGCACACTGATGTCGATATGTCAAAATTTTCAGGTGCAAAATTTTCCCATAATGCAACTAGGAATTTATCAAATTCAATCTTGTTTGACAGAGCTCATTGAGCTCTGTCAAACAAGACTGATTTGGCTAAATTTCTAGATGCATTATGGGATATATGACAACTTAAAATTTTGATATTTTGACATCAGAGTGCAGTGGGTTAACAAAGCCATGTTGCACAATAAAAATAAAGTACATGTATGAAACTAGTATAGCAACTACTGTAAATAATATGTTGGCTCTATATTTCCATGATAATTTATCAAATTCAATCTTGTTTGACAGAGCTCATTGAGCTCTGTCAAACAAGACTGATTTGGCTAAATTTCTAGATGCATTATGGGATATATGACAACTTAAAATTTTGATATTTTGACATCAGAGTGCAGTGGGTTAACAAAGCCCTGTTGCACAATAAAAATAAAGTACATGTATGAAACTAGTATAGCAACTACTGTAAATAATATGTTGGCTCTATATTTCCATGATAATTTAGCAAATTCAATCTTGTTTGACAGAGCTCATTGAGCTCTGTCAAACAAGACTGAATTGGCTAAATTTCTAGATGCATTATGGGATATATGACAACTTAAAATTTTGATATTTTGACATCAGAGTGCAGGGGGTTAACAAAGCCCTGTTGCACAATAAAAATAAAGTACATGTATGAAACTAGTATAGCAACTACTGTAAATAATATGTTGGCTCTATATTTCCATGATATTTCTTGAGAAACTTACCATTTGAACATGAAACACACCCATTTTTATTTCTGTGAAAGAAACTGTGTCACGTGATGTAATTTACGTTATACTATTGGTGCCCATGGAGTTGAACAGTGTGGTCCTTAAAAGATACTGCAAGATGGAGATAGAACACAATAATTCTTAGAGCTGAAACGGTTAAGGGGCTTTCTTGATCGATTAATCACATGGATTAACCTTGGTTAACCGATTAATCACTTGTTCATATAGATATCTGAATAATTGCCATACCGTTGATGATTTACAGCATGAACCCTTTACCAAACGTAACAAACAAAACCGACTAGGCCCATGCACAAAAATCTCCATTCAAATTTATTATCTTTTCAATTTTGGTCTCAAAAACATAGCTTTTGTCCCCTCATTGGAACAAGCTCAATGAGTTTGTTCCAATGAGGCGTCATAAGCTATGTTTTTGAGATAAAAATTGAAAATTTTTAGTAATTCGTGAATTTATTTTGCAAGTATCGTTTACTACCCACAATGGGTAAAGGGTTAAGAATGACCATTGCCAGCTACTGATACAGTATGATGATCATGCAAGTAAACAAGTATGTCGGCCAGTAACTTCCATGCTTTACTCTGTCTCATATAATTGGTGTGAGTCAGTGTGACAATGTCTGCCTGTTTTGGCATGAGTTTGTTCCTTTATTGACCCATATAATACAGTAGTTCAAACATAACGGTTAATCGATCAATTACTTTTTGGATTGATCAAGATGTTGATCACTGATTAATCGATTAATCAATTAAGCGTTTCAGCTCTAATAATTCAGCATTTTAAATGGCCATTCACTGTGTTTATGCTTTGTTTTTTATTTTAAAATGTAGAAAAACAACCCAAGAATATAATGGAACAAAAGCTTGATTTTGACAAAAATGGAGATAGAAAATTGTGGTTCTCAGCCTAAGATATGTCAGTTTACAATCTGTAAAGCAATATGTTGAAAATGACCTGCACCAAATTAAAATGATCAGTACCAATTACTTGGGGCAGGACCTTTTGAATGCACTGAAAAAATAATTATTTCGAGCCTTGTACATATGGTCACTGTTACCTGTCTTAACCCTTTTCCTAAGGTCACGAGATCAAAATTTCTTATTTAATTATATTTTTTTCAAATTTTTCAAAGAATTTCAGCAAAACCATACCATATGACTCCTAGGGCCCTGTGAATTACAAAGCTTCAATTTGAATCCGTTCTATTATTCTAAATCAAATCGAACCTCGAATCAGCTCAGTCTAAAGTTAGTCTTTATGATGACTAACTGGGGAAGGAGATGCTGGAAACCTGAATTGTTTCGACACTGGTGGCTCAAGCTCCAACTGATAAAACATTTCAACTACACAGGGTTCTTGCGGGGCCGCAGATTCAAGGAATGGCCTTGACTTCAACAAAGTGTGGTTCAAGTACTTGAAGTCCTGGAAAATGGTCAAGAAAGCCTAGAAAATACTTGAATTTTTGCAAAATAAAAATGTGCCTACAATATCAGTAATTAACAGACTCCATTGCTGGGTACACTAGTGATCATATATCATCATTCAAAGTAAAGCCTTGAAAATCCTTGAATTTGGTTGCCGTAAGGCCTTTAAAACTGCTACAAAATGTTGAGAAACCACCCTGAATAGCCTTAAATTTAAATTTGGAGAGACAGTGATGACAGTTACTATCAACCACTTCATATTTCACTTATTTCCTTATGTTCCAATAAGACTAAAATTCCCCTCCTCTGAAGGGATGAGAGCTCGCTTACTATATTTTATTTTTACGGCTCAAGTAGCAAATGTTACAGTCTGACGTCACAACGCGAAATATTTGAAATGACGTCGCCCGCTTCGTAACTGCTTCATCAATGGAGTCACTAGCAAGCCACTTCATTTTTCTGGATGTTTCACGTGTGCAGCAGACGGTGTTCCAGATGAAGTGTTGTTTAAATTACAAACCAGTTTACGATTTGAATTAAGATGGAATGAGTTTATGTGATTTATTGATTATTTATCAAGTGCCATTGTGGATACACAAAAGGTTTATTTACTAAACCTGTGATAGTTAAAATTTGCCCTGAACAAGGCAACTTTTAACGATCACAAGTTCAGTAAATAAGCCTCTCGTGTATCCACGATGTAGGTTTTAGGCTATGGGTAGTGTCTTATTGGAACATATACATTATTGTGATGAGTTGACGGTAACATGGTCTGAGGTTTGCGGCTCAGAGCGCATGTTCAACCTTGATGCTACGCAACTGATCACAATAATTTATAATGTATAACTAATTGTATTTATATCAAAGAATGTTAGATTTTCATAGTGAGAGTTCATGGTTTTTCTTTGCAAAGCAAACCAAAATATGTAACTTGATTCACATGATATGCAGTCACACTTCGATGAGTTCTGTACCTGAAGTTTTGTTTTCAGCTTAGATTTGCCATATTATTAACCCTTTACCCAATGTAACGGCCAAAACCGGCCAGCGCTATTCACAAAAATCACCAATTAATTTTCATTATTTTCTCATTTTTTCTCTCAAAAACATAGGCTATGATCCCTCTTTGGAACGAGCTCATAACCTATGTTTTTGAGACAAAAAATGAAAAAAATATTAATTTTTTAATTATTTGACTCAAGTTCATGTCGGCCTTTTTCTGCGCTCAAGCCCCAACCTCCCCCCAATAATTTTCCAGTCAGGACATTTCTTCGCAGCTTACCAAAGTAACACAAATGCCTTACCTTCACATAATTATTTGTATGCAAATTGGCAGATTTGTAAGGTTCACTAAATTAAAAAAACATTAGAGCACAAAAAGTAAAAAGGACAGACCAAACTGGACTGACCTGGGGCCACAAATGCATGGTGCACTTAATGTGGTACATGTATCCCAAAATACGAGTATGAATAGTGACCCATTGTCTAATAATGCCCAACATGTGTAAATCAATTTCCTTATTTTCTTCTACAATAGTGGACTTGACTTAAAATTGCTTCTCTCAATCTATGAAGAATACAGCAGTTTTGAAGGAAATCCAGAAGGGATAGCAGGTGATTTCTTCAAGACAATGCTGTAGCAAGTCTTTGTGAAGATTTCTTGCCATCCATATCTCAGGAAAGTGACTTTTATAAATTTTCATTTATAAGTTACCATAACATAAGGAAAACATATCATTCATTTCACTATTTAACCTTCCTTCCTTATTAATCTCTCTTCTTCAAAAATAGCAGTTTAAACATTTTTTCAAGGATAAACCATGAAACCAATCTGAAAAAAAAATAAAAAAAAGACCAAAAAATGGTCTGAACCAGACGGATTGAAGCAAAAGCACATAGAACACATCCAAATGTCCCATTCTTTCTCTTTACAGAGTACATCTCCTTATCCATATCCCACCATAAATGTGCTGAAAACGTTGATTTTTCAATCTCAATATTCTATATAATTTTATATGGCTCTTCAATTTAACAAATTGAATGGCAGTTTCGAGTAAGCCAAAGTTGGAAACAGTACAGAAATGGTAGATAAGATATTCTAATTGTGGAGTGATTTTTATCACCTACTGTTCTCAGGGAAGTGTCTTTTTTGTTAAATTCTGTTTTAACATTGTTAATGTCATAATATTTTGTCAACCATTTTTGATGCAACCGCAACCTGTTTATCTGCATTTTGGTTAGCCTTAATTTCATCGGAACATCTTATGTTATCTCTATGGGGGTTCAAAATGTAAATCTCTCTTTTACTACATTTCCTTGTACTTTACATTTCTTTAGTTTGGTTGAAATAATTCTATAAATACACAATGGCCATCTATTCTTGATTCTGCTTCAGTTACTAACCTTTTTACTATATGTGGAGAAGTTGTTCCTGACTTCATTCATGACTCCACGGCAAATATTCTCGATCATTTGAAATGGCACTGTATCCATTTATCAAGAGCCAAGTTTTCTACTTAGCACTTTTGCTATTATTTTTCTCCAAAGCAATATGATACTGGGATACCACCCATCAACTTTTTATGCATCGCCATCTATCTTTTGGCTAGCCACTCCACGATATCCTTCCTTATCTATGCTGCTGGGGGAGGGGGTGGCTCAGTTGGTAGAGGTGCAGACTGCAAGCTGATAGGTCCTCGGTTTGAATACCACCTGTGGCAACCACATTGTGTCCTTGGTCAAGACACTTCACCCCCCATTGCCCACGTGGGGGCATGGTGGCATTGTGTACTAAGGCATACTGCATGTCGATGGCGCACGTGTCTTCAGCCAATGCTAATCCTGCTTGTGTAGAGTTAGTATTTTGGGGAGCTGACAGTTGCTCGCTGTTACTTGGTGGTTCTCTCCGGGTACTCCGGCTTCCTCTACCCATAAAACTGTCAAGGTCATGATTAGCCATTGTGCAGAAATATGTGACCTTAAACACTAATAAATAAATAAATATATACTGTGGATGTTCGATTGATCTTCTGGGTTGGCTACACATTTCCCCTGTCACTATTTATGTAATGTTCACTGTGCGTCCTTGCTCTTCCTTTAGTCCACAATATCTGCTTTGACTTTTAAAAAGCAATGTGGCGTTGGAGGAGGGGGCGGTGGGTCATTGAGGATGTTCTTTTATCAGATGGGTTTCCGTCCCTAATTAAAAGATAGTGCTAACAGATCCCACTCTAACACTCTTTTGCAGTGGTTCATTACTACTACTTGTTTACACTAGCATTCCAATGACTTTAATCACAAGCATTATGTCTTCTAAGTCAGTACAGGGTACTAACATACCCAACTCTAACGTTTGTGTGTCAGGGTTTGTTAATTCTTACTGGCTTACACAAAACACTGGTAATCAGTTCTGGTTCTATTCTTTGCTAGCACTTCATCTTCTAAGACTAGATAGTAGTAATGTAGCCGACTCTTAACACTTATGAGTCCAGGTCCATAACTACCACCTGCTTTCATATCATATAGTATGTAGTCATGTCACCACTAGTTATACCCCCACTTTCGAAGAAAATGGGGGTATACTGGATTACATGCGTCCGTGCGTCCGTCTGTACATCCGTCCATCCGTCCATCTTTGTGTGAGTCCGTCCGAAAATATTCATAACTTAAGTAAATTATTATTTTTTATAATATTTGTTGGTTATAGGTAATGCCCACACTAGTTATTTTTTTTTTATTTGTTCACTTAGAAATTGTGTCCGTCCGAGCCAAATTTTGTCTGTTCAGCCTGTATCTCGGGTATCGAATGTTTTATTGCAATGAAATTTGTCATGAACACTTCTTGTGGTATAGGCTTTAAAAAAAGGATTCAACGATATTTCTCACATTCTCCTTTTGAGAGTTATCCCCCTTTTTTGAAATAGACATTTTTGTCTGTTCAGCCTGTATCTCAGGTATGGGTTATCGGATTTTGGTGAAATATGGCATGCAGTTTGCCTATGACAGAGGCTTCTGCCTCATTGCATAAAACTTCCAAACACCAAACAATTTACCATACCTTTTGACTTAGAAATTGTTGAAAACTTTCGAAGAAAATGGGTGGGGGGGGGGGGGTGCATACTGGATTGGGGTTATCGGGTTTCAGTGAAATGTGGCATGCAGTTTGCCTATGACAAAGGCTTCTGCTTCATTGCATAAAACTTCACACCAAACAATTTACCATACCTTTTGACTTAGAAATTGTTGGAAATTGTTGAAAACTTTCGAAGAAAATGGAAGGGGTGGGGGGGAGTATACTGGATTGCGTCCGTCCATCTGTGCATCCGTCCATCAGTCCATACAAGAATGTTCATAAATGATATTTGTTGGTCATAGGTATGCCCACGCTAGGCGGTACACCACATGGGGGTAAGCACTGGACGAAAGTCCAGCTCTTGCTCTGTCTGTAAACATGACTTTTGTGCTCCCACTCGACCTGCGGAACTCAGCATGATCAATCCAATTCTTCTCCCAATTTTTTGTCACTCTTTATACAGGATCTCATCAAGCTGTTCATGATCCTTATTATGCTAGCAATGCTGTCTATTTTGACGTTTATAGACCACCATCATGGCGGTAGCTTTCTATTTTGAGAACGCTTTCAGGTCACACCAAGAATTTCTAGAGACCCGAGTGCCTGTTATCAGATTTTCTTTCTTCAGAGCATGCTTCGCCAATCCCTCCATCTGTATCATTTCCATCTCCCATAATGGATTCAGCATCTACTCATCCCAGCTTTGACGAGCTGTGCACCCTTTTAGCATATGTTTTTTCTTCCTTTTAGAGTCATCTTCTATTGAAATGTTTCTGTGTGTTTATAAGGAGCCCAGAAAGCCATGCTTTGGAGCACTCATGCTTCTAGTTCCAGGTCATTCTTTGCAAGAACTAGACAACATCAACTCTGACTACCAAAATTCAGATGGTTATGAGTTTGTTGATGAGTAACCTAGTGCATATCATAATTCCTATTTCATACATGTACAAGCTCTTGATTTCTCTTATGATTATGTGTCTGAGGTTAAGTCTGAGCTCCACAGTACTGAGGAGATCCGCTTCTTCCAACTTAAAGTCTTCCTCTTTTGTTTGTTCTTTACAATCTGATTTAGTGGATCCTGCTTTTTGTGACCATTATCTCCCTGTCATTGCCAAAAGCTCCTTTATCCACCTTTTTCATTAGATAAGACACTAGTCTTCCCTCTAAAAGGTTTATGATATATTGTAGCTCTGCTTAGTTCTTGTTATCTTCTCTTCCCATGCTTGTTGACGATGCTGCATTACTCAGCTATGAATATCTAGGACTATTTACTTTCCACCATCTGCTAAATGGGACACACTATATAGCATTTTTCAAGAGCGTGTCTTGTCGGATAGCCTGGCATTGGCCTTGACTCAACCAGTCCTTTTAAATCTCTTTTTTGATGTATTCTGAGTGAGGTTTATGTTAAAGCCATCTTGTGGTTTTTCTCCATCACCACAGTGAGTGTTAAGTCAACAATGAATTTTTACTTTTAACCATATCCCTCCTGACTGCAGAATGATTGCATAATGCCTAATTTGCATAATATGGTAATTTTTTAACTTCAATAGTTTAAAACAAAATGCCTTTTAGCATTAAGAAAAATAGAACAAGCAATTTCTGTCACTGATTAGTCTTATATCAATGGTCATGTCAACAAAAAATGAGGAACATTTGGATAGCTTCTATTGTTGTGCACACAGATCAGTGTCCATATGACCCCACCTGTCCTGTAACTCCTGCACACCGAAATGCCCATTTTCAGTTCTCTGGTGTTTTTTTCCATTTTTTGTTTTGTGTCTTCCATGACATAAAACAACTTGTCATCGTGTTTTTTTTCTCTTGGAATGTTAAACTTTTTCTCAGTCTTTTGGGATCTTATACCCCTTTGATGACAGCAAAAACATCTTTGATTTCATCAGGATCATGTTTATGGTGCACCTTAGCACCTGGTTTAGACTAATAGTTTCTTGGCCTGCTGTCCCTATTCACCTCGCTCAAAGTTCTCGAAATATCAGAAAGCTGACAAAAATCTGTATTTGTGCAATATAAAGGCAGAAGTTATTAATATCTTGGTAACTCCAGTAGGGCACTTGTGCTGAGATGTGCAGTGTTGAAGGAACCAAAATCTGCTATACCTGGTCCTACAGTTAAAACTAGAAGTCCTGTCATGAACTGTGCGCTTATCTAGACTTAATTGCGCGTAGGAATTGTGTGCAATTGCCATGTTGAATGGCATCCAAAGCATGGCAGGTTCTCCTGGTTACTCATAGCAAATATAGGCAATGTTTCTGCCAATGGACCTCTGGGTTACCTGGAAGTCCATTGGCTGAAACATTGCTTGTGCACAGGCCATATGTACAGAATTTGATAGCCTTACTATGGTCATAACGCGCAGATTAACATGCAGATAGACATGCTATTTGTGCGCATTTCATGACAGGACTTCTAGTTTTAACTGTACACAGACAAATTTTCACCACATTTGGAATTTTCACAAAAGCATATCCAACTTCTTGGTCCCCTGACTACATTAAGGGCTCATTCCAACCACATGTTGCATCTGGTTAAGTTTTCACCATCCATGTACCTCCCTGAGAAAAATTATAAATATTCTCAAAAAATATTTAGACATTTTTCTGAAACTTTGAATAACTTTTTTGTGTTTTGTCCCTATTCACCCTCCAGTTCCTATACACCCCAGTGTACAGTTTTGAATTTTTTTCTTTCAAGCCCCCTAATATCGGAGACCTATCCCGTATCTTTTTGGCTTTTCCCCATGAGGTGGAGCAGTTCTGGTTTACTGCAGTAAACAAATTCTGCATTACTGGTAAAATAGGACCTGGGGTAGAAGTCTTCTAAAGTAGGCAGCATAGGTAACATGACTGGGTAATGTTGAATTCAACCCAATGTTGTGACCTAAAACACCAATAATTGAGTCCCTCGAGTGGAACAAGACACCATCCACAATGCACCATCCACAGTGCAAAAAAGTATTGCAGATGGTGCCTTATTCCACTCAAGGGAGGATTTTTAGCTCACTGAAGGGAGCTTAAGTTATCACTTTCCATCCATCGTGGTCTGTCGTCTGTCGTTGTCCATCGTGAACTTTATTTACATTATCGACTTCTTCTCACAAACTACTGGACCAAATTGAACCCAATCTGGTGTGCATGTTCCCTGTCATATGTCAATTCAAGTTTGTTCAAATAAACTTGCCATGCCGATAGGGGGCACCACAAGGGGCATAACTCTGATAGCACCCATAATTTTTTTTAAAAAATCAAAAAAATCTTCTTCAGATCCACCCATCAGAATCTTTTTTATATTGGTTATTTAACATCTCAAGGGGGTGGGTGGGGGTTGGGGGGTGGGTCAGATTCAAGTTTGTTCAAATTGAGCCCCTGGGTTAAGATTTGGGCTCTGTATTAAAAATCTTCAGATCCACCAGTTGAAATCTTTTGATATTTGGTATACAGTATCTCTGGGGGGGTGGGGGGGGGGGGGGCAGATTCAAGTTTGTTCAAATCGGATTCCTGAGTTAGTATTCCTGTAGGAGCCCAAATTTTAACATAGTGAAATATGAAAAAATTTCTTCAAAAATCTTCTTCAGAATGCTTTCATATTTGGTATACAACATCTCAGAGGAGGTGGGGGGGGGGGGGGGGGGGGGGGGGGGGTTGTCGTGTCAGATTCACGTTCATTTAAATTGCGGCCCTGAGTTAGTATTTGGGCTCTCTATTGGAGACCAAAGTTTAACGTGGTGTAATTTGAGGAAATTTCTTTAAAAATCTTCCTCTTCAGATCCGTCAGTCAGAATCCTTTCATGTTTGGTATACAACATCTATAGGGGGGGGGGGGGGGGCAGATTCAAGTTTGTTCAAATTGGATTCCCGAGTTAGTATTCCTGTAGGAGCCCAAATTTTAACATAGTGAAATATGAAAAAATTTCTTCAAAAATCTTCTTCAGAATGCTTTCATATTTGGTATACAACATCTCAGAGGGGGGGGGGGGGGGGGGGGGCGTTCAGATTCACGTTCATTTAAATTGCATCCCTGAGTTAGTATTTGGGCTCTCTATTGGAGACAAAAGTTTATCGTGGTGTAATTTGAGCAAATATCTTTAAAAATCTTCTTCTTCAGATCCATCAGTCAGAATCCTTTCATGTTTGGTATACAACATCTATGGGGGGGGGGGGGGGGCAGATTCAAGTTTGTTCAAATCGAGTTGCTGGGTTAATATTTGGGCTCCCTATGAGAGCCCAAATTTTAACTTTGTGCAATATGTGGAATATTCTTTAAAAATAGTCCTCTTCGGATTCACCAGTCAGAATCCTCTCATATTTGGTATACATCATCTCTATGGGGGGTGGGGGGAGGTTCAAGTTTGTTCAAATCAAGGTCCTCAGTTAAAATTTGGGCTCTCAATGGGAGCCCGAATTTTAACTTAGTACAATATAAGGAAATTTCTTTAAAAATCGTCTCCTTCAGATCCACCAGTCAGAATCCTTTAACATTTGGTATACATCATCTCTAGAGGGGAGGGGGGGGGGGGGAGGGTTGTCATATTCAAGTTTGTTCAAATCGGGTCCCTGGGTTGACAATTTTGGGTCTGGTTCAGACTTAGAAATTTTGGACCAAAATTCAAAAACAAATATTTTTTTTATTTTTCAGGAATTTTGTTCATTTTGAGATGAAAAAAAAAAATTTTAGCCTGATAATTTTGGGTCCAGTTCCGACAGGAAGTTTTAGACCAATATTTGGAAACTTTTTTTTCTTTTTTTATGCATTTTGCTCAATTTTGAGACAGAAAAAAAATTTTTGCCTGAAAATTTCTGAAAAATTCAGAATTTTTTTTTTTTATTTTGTTCAAATTTTGGACCAAAATACGGAAAATTTTTTTTTGATTCTTTTCAAAATCAAGTTTCTCAATGAATTAGAGTGATTTTATGTGAAAATATCCTCCCCTCCCTTCCTTGTTGGGGTGGGTGTGGGGGGGGGTCAAGCCTGAATATAATGTTTTGGGGGGTGCTGGACAAAATGACAGGTACAAACTGACTCTTGTCGGACATTTAGAGACCCTGCCGGACATTTTTTTAGCATCAGTTTCAAACAGTAATTTTCAGTCTATTCAAAGTAGTTTAAAGAGAATTTACACACACCTTGAAGGGCTTATACCATATCATTGATAAGTCAGTGTATGACAGTACTTCAATTGAAAATGCTGCATTCGGGTTGCTTTTGACAATTGTGAATATGGAAATTCAAATCAAGGGGGAGCACTGCATGTTCGATATGTTGTGGGAGTAATCCCCTGGGATTGTGTCCATCTACAAAATCCTTGTTTTATGTTTTTGTTTTGCATTCAATTTTTGTAAAGTGGTATAAGGAATTCATAAATGATTGTCATGTATTATGATGATGGGAAATAAGCAGTTATGGATTTGTACTTTCAACGAACAAAAATAGAGGTGAGTGATAATTCACCCACCATTCCCTCATGTCACTGCCCACTTAACTATGAAAATTGGCCTCGAACAGAGTGACGGGTGCAAGCAACTGGCCATCTGACAAATGCGCAACTCAGTTGGACTGTGTCCAACATTTTGCTTGGTGGGGAGAGGGGAGGGGAGGGCAGTTAAATGTAACAAAATGTTTGGCTGCAAAATATATTTTGACAGATTTAGAGTGATAAACTGCCCAGCTCTACTGAATTTTAACTTAGTGCGATATGAGGGAATTTCTTTTAAAATCTTCTCCTTCAGATCCACCAATCAGAATCCTTTCGTATTTGGTATACAACATCTCTAGGTGGGTCAGATTCAAGTGTGTTCAAATCGGTCAGGGTTAATATTTAGCTTCCTATTTGAATCGAAATTTTAACTTAGTGCAATGTGAGGGCATTTAATATTTAAAGTGACTAAGTCTCCACAAAGTAGATCTACTGTTTCTCATTCAATTCTTTGTAAAATTGCATGTGGGTGGGTGGTCTTTTACTCTTTTATTTTATTTTTTATTTTTGTAATTATTTCTTTGCCATCAAAAGTTCATGTTCTTGGTGTGTTTTATATTTTAGGCCTCATAATCTGCGGAATAGCATGGATGTGGTGTATTTCGCCCCATGAATGTTGCACTCAAGGGAGAAATTTATCAATTTTATAAAGTTGGGTAAAATATTAGACATAAACAGTTTAATTTTTATTTTTTTAAAGTTTGTATTGGTTATAAAAAGAGAGCATGCAAAAAGGACCATGCAGGAGGGCCTGAGAAACAAATTTTTCACACTTTTAGGCCTTATTTAATGAACAATTTGTGTTCCACTGCACGGGTGTATAACAAAAGTCTCTGCAACTTGATTTGAATTTGTTAAATCCTTTTTTTTTTCAGAAAGCAGTGGGAACTTTAACTTTCAACTTGACTGGTCCAAGTGATCTCTCTGTTGGGACAGCTGGTTTATTTACAGCTGAGTTCTACATGGGATATTCTGTTGCTGACTTATCTTTTGATGCCTTTGCACCACTAAATACCACATCAGTGATGAGTGTATGTGCAGCAAGAGTGAAAGATGTTGAAGAATATTATCAATGCAGTTTGGATCCCACCAAGATCATAAATGTTCTCACATCTGCAACTACGGGCCTTGGCAACTCAAGAGTCAACTTGGGCATTGGAAAAATAGTCAATTCAGGTGAGGCTAAATTCTTTTTTATGTTACAGAGTGTAGCTGAGCCCCCATACAATTTCCATGAACCCCCAGCCATGTGATGTACTTTCCTAAGTTGTGTACTTATTTCTTTTTAGACGCTGACTTCGAGTTGTCATTTAGGCCCACAAAGTAGATCTTCTGTTTCTCAGGCCATTTTTTTTGTAAAATTGCATGCAAACGGGCCATTTTTTGTTTTATTTTTTATTTTTGTAATTATTTCTTTACCATCAAAAGTTCATGTTCTTGGTTTGTTTTATCCTTTAGGCCCTGTAATCTACAGAACAGCATGGTTGGTGGTGTATTTTGGAATTTTCGTCCCTTGAGTGCAAGAAGGCTTTGCAGTGCTAAAGCATTGCAAAGCCTTCTTGCAGTCAAGGGATAAATTTAGCGTTGAGCTTGTTCCAGTGAGGGGTCATAAGCTATGTTTTTGTGACAAAAAATGAAAAAGTAATAAAAATTGAATGGTGAATTTTGTGAATAGTGCTGGCCAGTTTTGGCTGTTATATTGGGTAAAGGGTTAAATACTTGTGCTATCAATGACACACATGTGCGACTTCAATAAATTTCATAACAGTGATGGTCCACATGCACTCGATGCTCGCAACACTCCCTCATCTTGTCTTTGTGCAAATAAAGCAAATTTTTCAACCTGTTCTGGGTGTGGGAGGTTGGGGTATTCTTAAATGTGAATCCCAAACACACGTTACCTTGACTTTGGATTGAAACAGATTATCTTGAGATTGTATATAACAAATTCTGTTAGACAAAATCCCGAGTATTCTCAAATATTTGAGCAGATATAACAATAAAAAATAATAATGAGTATCCAAAGTATCTGATGAGTATTATTAGTTATCCTTGTGTTTCCCAGGGTGTATGGGAATTTACACTGGTTTGGGAACTCGTACACCCTAAGGCTTTGCCTCCAGGTGTATGAGTTCCCAGACCGGTGTAAACTCCCATTCACCCTGGAAAACACAAGTATAATGGATGTATTTCCAAGAATTTTGGCGTACTTAATAATTTAACCTAAATTGTAGGAAAAAACTGACAAAAAATTTGTACTTTGTAAATGTCTTAATATAGACAAAGATGGATGTCCTTGGAATTGGCTCAATGAGCCAGTTCCAATGACATCCATTCCTGTAATATTTTATTACACATAAATATTAAATTTCCTGTATTTTTATTTTTGTTCTAACATAACCGAGCAGAAAGTATGAATTAATAATTAAAAATGGGTACTTTTTTTTAGACATGTAGCCTGCTATTGTAAGTCTTGTTTTTACACTGTGGATTGATGTTACACTGTACTTCTCAGCTAATCAAAACGCAGTGTTTTGTTCATTTGGAAATAATAATTTATATCATAAGATATGATTTTCTAAATATGATGGACAACAAACATGCTTTTATGTGCTATGTTCAACATAAGAGATTGACTTTGTTTGAAATTTTAATATTTATGTATATCAAGGGAGATCACCTGCAATACATATCTTGTATCTCTCAGGCCTTGATTTATTCACAGAAAATTAATTAGCAACTTTTTTCTAGCCCAAGTTGAGTTCCCAAGGTCCCTCTGGGTCGACCATGGTTCGGCGCAGAGTGAGAAAACTTTGAACATTTGACCTGAAAGATTCAATTTCCATGCATCTGGGAATATAACTGAGTCTTGAATACTTTCAAACTCATTTTTCCAAGTGTATGAAGAGAAATCATATAATTCTATTACTTTCTAGTATTCAGGTGCTAGATGAGTCCAGGTAAGAAAATGCTTTGCTATGATATAGGCTGATTCCATATCAACAAATTCATCGAATTTTATCCTATATTCACTCCATGTACGTCCTGCTGAGCTTCAGAACACATGTAAAATTTACCTTGTGATATATTAAACTTTCGGTTTCATTAGACATGTGTTTACTTTCTGGAAATATGTAAACATGTGTCCTTGAGATTCCAGTTCAATGTTATCAAGACTTTCCCACCCACCAATCAGAAGCACAGGTACTCGGCACAAGCTGGGAAATCGAAAGAAAAATGATATTTGATACCATTTTTGAATCTATGCTGACGTGCCCCTATAATGGTATATAAATATTAACAAGGTAAACAACTCGCTTTTCGAAAACGATAGCACTCATCTTTGTTTTTCCCCCCTCAAATTTGATTCACACAACTTATCCAACAGTACCCGCTATCAATGGAAAGGGGAATGAATAAGCTTTACAGTGGTGTATTACATGACCGTTGGGTGTTCTTGGGTTGTTCATGATAACTGGGAGAAGTCGCAGAAAAGGCCGAAAAACATTTAGTCGGACAAGAAAGTGCACAGTGAAATGAGGTTTACGAGCGACAATTATCCAATTTATTATAAATAATTCGAGGTCCCATTGTATATGGGGGGCAGATTCAAATATTAACCGTATACCTTTATCAATTACTAATCTCGGATCCACATTTATTATTTTCTGAAGTTCACATTTAACGTTTATACACTTTTTAGCCGTAACTTTGACATTTTTCCCAAGCTGACCTGAGTAGACGGCGTACGCGACTTCCGCAAAAGCTTTCCCCATTCTCCCATTGGCTTATTTTCATCGATGATTTTCTCAGCATAAATAGTAGCCAATGGGATGTCATTGTGCTTCTATGGATGCCGCTAGCTTGTTCAAAGCCAAGGGAAGGTTAAAACAATGTATAAACGGCAAATGTGATCGCCAGAAATGAATAAATGTGGATTTGAGATTAGTAATTGATAAAGGCATACGGTTAATATTTGAATCTGCCCTCCATAGTCAATGGGACCTCGAATTATTTATAATAAATTGGATAATTGTCGCTCGTAAACCTCATTTCATTGTGCACTTTCTTGTCCGACTAAATGTTTTTAGGCCTTTTCTGCGACTTCTCCCAGTTGTCACGAACAACCCAAGAACACCCAACGGTCGTGTAATACACCATTGTAAAGCTTATTCATTCCCCTTTCCATTGATAGCGGGTACTGTTGGATACGTTGTGTGAATCAAATTTGAGGGGAGAAAAATGTAGATGAGTGCTATCGTTTTCGAAAAGCGAGTTGTTTACCTTGTTAATATTTATATACCATTATAGGGGCACGTCAGCATAGATTCAAAAATGGTATCAAATATCATTTTTCTTTCGATTTCCTAGCTTGTGCCGAGTACCTGTGTCTAACACAGCAATTGTAAGAATATTTTTTTCTGTTTGTAGATTTTACCCCTAAGTTAAAAAAGATAATTAATTTCAGTGATTACGGTGCAGTTTTCAATTTTTACTTCGCATTTTGCAATGTAAAACTGGACAAATTGAGGCCTGTCTCTGTATGTGAAACTTTTAGACTATTAAAACAAAAATAGGCTTTCCCCAGTGGTATTGAGGTCAGAGTTTAACAGTAGACCAACTCAAATTCCAACTGAATTTTTCTGAGAACCTAATTAATTCCAGTATAAATTTATTTCATTTGACACATCATCTGCTGCACATGTGTGAAAAAATCGAGAAAAATGAAGTGGTTTTCACTCCGTTGATGAAATAATTGTGAAACAGGCAACGTCATTTCAAATATTTTGTGTCGTGAT
Organism: Pictodentalium vernedei; assembly: GCA_031216915.1. Lineage (NCBI taxonomy): Eukaryota > Metazoa > Mollusca > Scaphopoda > Dentaliida > Dentaliidae > Pictodentalium > Pictodentalium vernedei. The sequence continues at coordinate 391,087,197 of CM062296.1, read as the reverse complement.
GTGAAACAATAACATTTACTACTGGAGCTATAAGCATACAAAAAAACTACATGAGCTCTCATTCAATCAAAGGGCAAGGTTTTAGTCTTAGGCCAATAAACAAAAAATGTCTGTGTTCTCAGGCAATTATGCCCAAAAAAGATGATGAGGGAGGGAGGCTTTTTATTTTTATTTGTTTTTTTTTTATAAATCTCAAAAACATACCTCAAATTAACATAATTCTCTTCTTTTCTTTTAGGCAGTTACCCAATGTAATGGTCAAAACTGGCCAGTGCTGTTCTAAAAAATCGCCAATTAATTTTCATTATATTTTCATTTTGTGTCTCAAAAACATAGGTTATGACTCCTCTTTGGAACGAGCTCGGCGAGCTTGTTCCAAAGAGGTGTCATAAACAATGTTTTTGAGACAAAAATGAAGAACATTAGTTATTCAAGGATCGACTAATTCTCTGAGTACAGCTGTGGGGAATACTTGCTGTTCTCTCCCCCCATCACATTTTGAGACGAATATTTTGGGGGAAACGTTTGTTGCCTGTTTTGGCATTTTCCAAACAGTTCGTCAATTAAAAGTTTATTAAAAATATCATTTACAGGCATTTCTGCATACACCCACCCATACACACTGTAGTCTAAAATTTTTTTCAACCCAAACATAATACAAACACTGAACAATAACATATTTTTCTTCATTTAAAAATAAGAATGTTACTAATTTTAGATACGAAATATCCAGATGTTGTACAGTGCTACTATAATAAACCCGGTGCTACTATCAAAAGACCGGAAAATAAGTACCGACATTACATTGCACGATGATTCGCGATCATGATTCCAATCTTTATATTTTTTGGCAATAAATTTTTTTGATGCAGCGGGTTTTAACTGACGTGTGCATTGCCTGAGAAGCCAGACATTTTTTTAATGGCCTTATTTGAATATTATAAGTTATTATGATGAATTGATGGTGACATGGTCTGAGGCTTGCTTGTAGCTCAAAGCTTATGTTCAACTGAGATGCAATCATCAGACCATGTTACCGTCACTTCATCACAGTAACGTATACCCATTGCCCCAAATCCACATCATGAAATGAACAAGGCATTTTTGAAACAGGCAACATCATTTCAAATATTTTGTGTGGTGATTTCAAATGGTAACATTTACTACTGGAGCTGGAAACGAAGAAAAACAACACAAGCTCTCATCCAATTGGATGGTGAGGATTTCAGTCTTGTTGAACAAAGTTTTATGTTTGAAGAATGTCTTCTTGTACTTTTATTTTCCATCCAGACCATAACAATGCACAATTTTGAATGATGGCTTGATGCTATGCAAACACATTTCCCATTGTCCTCCGACATTTTATCATACTCTGGCAGTTTGTGATGTACTGATCATCTATCACCATTCACTGTATTTCAGTTAAAACAGGTTCAGAATTATATTTTGTGAAATTTCGAAAAATCGGACATAGTGATCTAGGAGAGGGACCCCAGGCACTCGTACAGTGGAGCCCACTTAATTGGATCTCTCTTAACTGAATAACCCTGTTAATTGAATATATTTTCCCAACACAAAACCATTTACTGTACCTCCAGTATGAATAAAAAATCTTGTAACCTGTTGAGAAATTACCCTGACTCTCCCCAGTTTTTCTTTGTTTATAGACCTTGTTTATAGACCTATTTGGCTCCAGTACATCCAATACAGGCATTTAATCTATTATATCTTGTTTGACAGAGCTCATGGAGCTCTGTCAAACAAGATATGATAGAAGAAAAGCTAAGTTTATCTATAGAATACAGGAAAGTAATGCAATCCCTGTTAATTGAATACTCCTGTTAATTGAATAATTTTCTTTGACAAAGGGGCTGTTCAATTAACTGGGTTCCACTGTATTAGCAAAATTTAATATAATTAGTAAAATATGTTTTATACTATCAATACAATATTTTTTACTATTGATTGTTTAGTATATATTATCTAAAAATTGGGCAGTATACAAAAATACCATTCGATTTTGGTATTGGTGTCAGCTAGCTAGTGTATTTAAATTATCGATACTGAATACTGTATTAATACAGATGTAAATCAACCTAAAAATACCGATACTGAATTCAGATTTGAAATTTCAGTACCATCCAACTCTAGATATACACTGTACTATGAAATTTTAGAAAAAAGAAAACATTTTCGACCAGTGATAACATTTTTGTATGAAAAAATAAAAATTTAACTATTGGAAACATGTTATCACATGATTTGATCTTTTATGACTATTAAACATATACTTTAAAAAAAACCCATTATTATACCAATAACATGATTTTGGAGAGCATTATGGTTTATTAACGGCCCGACAGGAATGATTAACAGCCAGAGGGTCCATTAACAGCCCGAGATGAAGTCAAGGGCTGTTAACGGCCCGAAGGCTGTTAATCATTCCTGGAGGGCCGTTAATAAACAGGACGCCCAACGAAATCTTGTTATTACTATTATTACCACTTCTAAAGTGGTTAAATTCAAAGGTTCTTCATCAAGTTCACTTGATTGTGACATCCTGAGTTTTTGCAATGACATTTAACCAAAACACATGTGTCGTCTGTTTCAAAATAAACAAAACGTCACATGGTCAATCACATGATAGCTTAATTTAAATATTTGTTTGCCACGAAACATTGGCCTTCTCCCGAAAGCTGCTAACAAATACCTACCGTAATGAATTAATTACACTCACCTTGACAATTCGAATGCTTCATCACCGAAGTGATGGGGAAATCACACAAATTTCATGTGTTTTTTTTAACAATCATTGCAGTTAAGCGCATTTCATCATCTCGGAACCAGTGGCGCGTTTGGTATGACGGATTACATAACAAAACATTTAGCTGTTAACGAAACATTTAGCCAGAAATGGGCTGTTAAGCACGTTAACACACAACTTCCGGTTTGAGTCTGTGCATTATGCACTTTTACCATAAAGGTAAAATTGTGTTAATATACTAGAGAATGCACGCTAAAGTGGTAATAATGTTCAATAACATTCAGAAACTTGCCCCAGATGTAGTTTAGCTGTCTTTTTACATGACACTTGAGCCCTGGCCTCAGGTCATCTGTTTGTGTGCAACACTCCCAGTGATATTATCCACAGGTTTAGATATTTAGATATTTTTATTTAACCCTTAAGTCCTCAGATTAATTTTAAAGTATTTATGGCCTTTTTCTGCTTACATAGTTATTGATGACTTGGCAGTGGTTCTACATCACTGCTGGCTGCCTGTAATACAGGCAGCCAGCTGTGATGTAGAACCACTGCCAGGGAAAATTCAGCTACACAAAAGAGTAATAAAAAATATTACACAATGGAGCACCTGCTTCAATGCAATATAAAAGTGGCGGTTTGGGGCCCGGTTTAAGGGTTAACAGTATAGTTTACAGAAAATTACATATTGGACTAGAAAATACAAATAGATAACTAGAAAATGATATTCAGTCTAGAGCATTGGGAGATGACACCTTTCGTTCCCACAATTCATTTAACTCCCTCACTGACTATGTGCTCTGCGCATCAATCTTTGATAGAAAGATCTACTTGTATGTATACTTGTGAGTAGCTAGTAGAACTGCAACTTTGACTCGGCTACGTATCCCATTAATCTATTTCTGTAGATGGATGAGTTTCCAGGTTAATTAAAAGGTGGCTAATGGTGAATGTGATAGTGGGTATCCCTAACCCTATGTGCTAATCTGATATTATTATGGTTATCAAGCTGGGTTGTGGTTAACTTCAGGTTTCGAACCAGGCCTGAAAATAAGCAGTCTGACATTTGCAGAATGAGGTCCCCAGAGGGTGAATTTGAAGATGCTATCCCATACAGTAGGCCAATTTGTCCTCTGGGTACCTCTTTCTGTTTAGTTTTGAGACCCTGATTCAGATTGAGGTTCACAGAGGGTAAATTTAGTGATGCTACCCTGCATCTATGCAGGGTATCATCACTAAATTTACCCTCTGAGGGCCTCATTTTGCAGATGATAGTTTGCTTATTTTCTAGCTTGACTCGAACCATTGTTTCTGTAACATTCTGCTTAACTGGTAGAGGGCTGAATTATTTTTAGTCATCAAAATTTGTTCACATGTCTTTGCCTGTAGGCACTCTCCCATAAATTGTAAATCCAAAGATTCTAAATAATTTATATTCAAAGATAATAAGAGAGAGACATCCACAGAGTTTGAAACTTTTGAGTTGCAGCACCTACACATTAGAGTAAAGCCCAAATATGGGACTTCAGCACTTAACCCTTTACCCAACGTAACGGCCCAAACCGGCCAGCACTATTCTAAAAAATCGCCAATTAATTTTCATTTTTTGTCTCAAAAACATAGGTTATGACCCCCTCATTGAACAAGCTTGTCGAGCTCATTCTTCATAACCTATGTTTTTGAGACAAAAAATGAAAAAAAATAGTTATTCAAGAATTTTTTTTGTAAGTGTCGTCTTCTTGTCATGGTGGTAAATGGTTAACCATTTAAAAATATCCATGTCATTGTGGTCAGTTTGTTGGTGTTGACAGTGCAAAATAACACATTTATTCCACAATGTAATTTCAACACCTTACAGGTAATGTTGTTGGTTTCTAGATCAGTTTAGGTATGTATATCTTATTGCATTTCACATTCTGTGATAATTAAAGAAAAAGTTAGGCACAAATTTAAAAAAAAATAAGTTGATCATTGGATGAAACCACAATATTCACTATGCCAAAGTACCCTTATGTTTCATATATCATTCGTTTGATGCATTTGTATTGATTTAATAAATTAACTTGAAAGTGAGAATCTATTGGATTTATTAAAAAGGCAGGCAACATTTTTCATCCCAATCTCTGAAGCTGCACAAAGTGCAATGTCATTTTACCTATTCTTGGAAATTAGTGTTTCCTAGAAGGTCAAAGGTGATGTTTGTGTAGACACATGCTTCTATTTATAGCATTTTTATTATGCCCCCCCCCCCCCCACACAAGACCGACACATCAGGACATCTTACTTGCGGGATCACTTCCTTCTGGCGATGAGGACAGCAGCAATTACTCCTGGTAGAACTAAGAATAGAATCGGTGCACAAACTGTCTGCAACAGACTCGCTGATCACGGCATCCGAAGTAGGTGTCCATACCAGGGACCAATCCTTACCCAACGTCATCATACCGTCAGAATGGAATGGGTACGTCAGCCTGTTCGCTTGACTCAGCAGCATTGGAGCACAGTTCTTTTAGTGATGAATCACAATTTTGTCTATGGCATGCTTATGGTAGGGCAAGAGTGTATTGCTGACGAGGAGAACAGTTTTCTGATGCTTGCATGTGGGAATGCGACTGTTTCAGAAGGGGAGTGTAATGGTTTGGGCAAGAATTTCCTTGCACCATCAAACATTGATGGTAATATGAATGGACAGTGATATAGGGATGAAATTCTTAACGTTCTTCAACGCTAATGTCAGATTGCAGTTATTCCAGCAACACAATGCCCGATTCACATGGGGCTTATCTGTCGTGATTTTCTTGAGGAGCAGAGAATCAAACTTCTTCCCTGGCCCCCACCTTTGCCAGATTTGTCGAGCATCTTTGGGATCAATTGGACTGTCGGGTATGACTTCATGATTTTCAGACGTTGAACGATCTACATAATGTTCTAAGGCAGGAGTGGAATACAATACCACAGGGTGACATCCAGAGACTTATCAGGTCCATGCGCCGTCGATGTCTTGCCATCGAAGAGGCAAATGGTGGACATGCACGCTATTGACTGCATATGTGAACTTGTCATTTCTCCCCATGTCTGAATTGTGATGTCCTGACATGACGCTGGCAACAGTAAGAACATGAAATTATGCAAATTCATACAGCTAGTCTCGAAATATGAATTTACAATAATTTGTTTGGGATTAAAGTCGATAATACTAAAAAACATTGCTTCTCAAAGTTTATTATACTTTCTTTTTTGATTCAGTATATATTCAAACATACACTCTTTTGGTGGTCTGGCTGATGAAAGTTACAGTAACTTGGCAGTGGTTTCTACTGACGATTTGACTGCCTGTTTAGGCAGTCAAGACTTCACAAGACTCCATTGCAAAACCAAAGACATACCTTATAATGAGCAAACAAAGAACCAATAGATGAGGAATTCTGCAGGCCTTTAACCCTTTACCTAACATAAATTGCAAACCCATTTCTTGAATAACTAATTTTTTTCATTGTTTGCATCAAAAACATAGCTTATTCCCCCTCATTGGAATAAGTTTGTTGAGCTTGTTCCAATGAGGGCCATAAGATATGTTTTTGAGACAAAAAAAGGAAAAAAAAATAATGAAAATTGAATGGTGATTTTTGTGAATAGCACTGGCCGGTTTGTGCCGTTATGTTGGGTAAAGGGTTAAGAACACTTACAGAATGTATGACCAGAATCAAATGAACATTCTGCAAGAACCAATGTTGATTACCTTTGTTTTCCTTGCCAGAATTATTTACAAACATCAATTTAGATTTTCAGGTGAATTTTAAGCCTTGGTAGAGGCAACTAATTTTCTGAACTTGTTTCATAATCTTTACACTATTAACATGGGACCCATTGGCGATTGTCTGTAAAGTTGATAGTTAACCCTTTACCTAACGTAACGGCCAAAACTGGCCAGCACTATTCTCAAAAATCGCCAATTAATTTTCATTATTTTTTTCATTTTTTGTCTCAAAAAATGAAAAAAATTAGTTATTCAAGAATTATTTTTGCAAGTGTCGTCTGCTTTTCAGGTTAGGTAAAGGGTTAAACAAGACTAACTCTAACTGTTTTTTTTAGGATGTAGAAGTGCAGCCTATATTAAAGATAAAGAGAAAATAACACTGGAATTTGTCAGCCAATTTTACAATGATGCAAGTTTTGTGGGTCAATCATATTATATTGGCTGTGCTATGGAAATTGATACTGATCAGAATGCTCAGACTGATCAGATTTGGGCAGGAAATCTCAATGTTGCTGTTTCTAACGGCAATACTTCAGTGAGTAATTATTTTTCAATCAGCTAGAAGGGATTGTATGGGCTCTTAAAATTGTTTTATAACCGGTAGAGTGCTAAATTAATTTTGGTAACCAGAATCTATTCTCATGGTTTCCCTGGTGACCTAAATGCATTTGCTTTCTTCAGTAAACTGCGACAAGCAATCTTTTGATTTTTCCTGTATAATGCTCGCTACCATTTGAAGTGAAGCATGCTATTGTCGAGTCCCAGCATTGGGAAAATGTTTTCAACAAAAACATCAATGAACATCTACACACCATTAACTCCACTGGGGCACAGTAAGTAAGGATTTCAAAAATATTACCTGATTTTTCAAATAGGCTTTTTGCAGCAATAATCAAATGCATTTCAGTTTGGTTTAATACATGAAATGCAATTTCAATGGACAAATCCTAAGTCAATCAGATGATTTTTCACAGAATGCATGAGCAAAAAGGTGGTGAGTAGATTTACTGGCCTTTAAAGTTTGTTGAATTATGTTGTTTATGCACCAATTATTGGAAAGTGAAATTTTATTAGTTTGAAAGCGTAGAATGCTACAGATTTTATAATCCATGGTGTATTGTTCACTTTTTCGTGCATACATGTATTATTTGGCCTATTTAACATGAAACTATTGTACCTGGTAACCCTTTACAGAAAACACATATCAAAATTGATTTTATTTTTTTTCCCAGTTTTTAAAAAAAAATTTGAAGACACCATTTATGACTCCTACGTGTAACAAGTTAAGTGGGCTCATTCTAATAAGGAGGCATGGTTTTGTTGAATTTAAAAAAAAAACCTTTCTTTTGCCTAGTTTGTATATTACGTGATGGTTACGGCCAATTCGTTAGGTCGGGGTTAATTCAAGCCTGAAAATAAGCAATCTGTCATTTGCAGAATAAGGTCCACAGAGGGTGAATTTGCTGATGCTTTACCTGTACAGTTTGCCAATTTATCCTCTGGGTACCTCTGTTTGTTTAGGTTTGAAACCTTGATTCAGATTGATGTTCACAGAGGGTAATTTTAGTGATGCTACAGTGCTGTTCAGGGTAGCATCACCAAATTCACCCTCTGGGAACCTCATTTTGCAGATGACAGTCTACTTATTTTCTGGCTTTGGTTAATTGGTCTCTGGGTGGAACCTAGACACACTGTTGTGTATCAGTAAAAAGTGAAAATTGCAGGTGTGATTGAATGCAAGAGTGACAGTTTACCTCAAAATTGAAAGACAAAACAAGTTAGTCATTTGGATAAAATAATTCTTCTCACAATTAGAATTCAATAGGAATTTTAAGCACATCAAATAATATGGCACCTCCATTTGTGAAAAGAGCCTAAATATGGGCTTCCAGAACTTAACCTGTTAAAAATGCTTGAATTTGAAACTGATATTCCAGTCCATGAAGATGCTTGAAAATTTGATTTTCTCACAAATGTTCATTTATTCATTGTCTGGCTGTGTCAGGGCTACTGAGAAGCAGCCATGATACAGTCTGAGAATGCACATTTGATTGTTAATACTGAGTATCAATGCAAACACTATTAGTGAATGTTTTCACACATACAATCTCCACTGATATCAGTGGGTTGGTCGGTCGGTCCGGGGCATTTGTTTGACCGTCTGTTTCATTCATCCATCTGTTAAATGATTAATGAAATCCAATGTCCTCATAATCCTAGTGAACCTTATTACTCTTTGAGACTACTCAATTATACAAAGTCCGGATGTGACCTGGTTGCTGCCTTGCAGCCTGTTGCATCGTGACAGGGAAAAAACACTGTGCTTGCTGTTGGTTGTGGCAGGTCTGGTTAGGACCTACCAGTTTGCAAATTCAGTTTTCCAACTATCTGACCAGTTTCTTTTTCAGCAGTTGCGGTGATACTTGTATCCATACATGCCCAACACACTGAGTTATCTTTGATCCATCTTCTTGAAGATGATCATAAACATCTTAATTCTTTTATGTTTTTCCAATGAAATTTGTCATGTGGACGGTGAGCAGGATGGGTGTAGCCATGGCCTAGGCAAAACCTTTTGAGATACTTCTGCTTATGTAATAGTACTATCTCAGGCAAATTTTATGGTGCATTCTGCAAATCTTGGACCTATTGGATTTCTAGTAATTGATGTCAGGTAGTATAAAATTAGACGAGATCCAGATGCAGGCAGAAGTTTATTTTATCACATTATATAACGAAAAGGAATTTCAATGCAGAGGATGAAGATGAGTCCCAATTCAAGGAAGATGGTCACCGTTGCCAGTTTTATTCCCCCGATGATTTTTAGGCCACATGTACTTCGTTAAATAGCACGTTCTCCATGTTTCACATAAATTGTCAAAGCCTCAGCACTCATTGGGATGGGCTAAATGAGCTATTGTTCGATTTGCTGGAGTCTAGAAATACCTTTGATGTGATTGGGCTGACTGAGCTATTTCATATTCCCGGCAATATTTCGTACACTATCCCTGGCTATCATCAACTAATTAAAATAAATCGACCCAAAAATGATGATGGCTGAGGTGGGGTAGGACTTTTCATTAAGGATGCTATTGAATATAAAATTTGACATGACCTGTCTGTCTTTATCCCTCACATCTTTGAATCACTTTTTAGAGAATTAGTTAAATCTAATAGAATAATCAGAGTTATCTATAGACCAAATACCCCTCCCAAGGCAGCTATTGACCTCTTCCTGTCTAGGTTAAATGTACTAACTGACACTTTGAATCAAGAAAAACAATTAGCCTACATTATGGGAGACCTCAATATTGATCTTCTTAAAATGGACTTCCATGCCAAAATTGGAGAATCCATCGACCTGATGTTTAGCCATGGGTTTTTACTTTCCATTATGAAACCTACGAGAGTAACCCTGCAATCAGCCACTATCATTAACCATATGTTTTCGAATAATACATATTACACTCCATTCTCTTGGTCTTGTATTAACTGATATCTCAGACCACTTTAGTATAGGCAACGAGAATTTATAAATTTTTCTTGATGTCTTCACACTTTCTCTAATTTGGGAACACCTGTAAAAGATGTGAAATTGGGGTAATCTAAATGCCTGGAAAGTGCCATCATCAGTTACTTCAAAGAAATTATTCTGTGGTGATATCAGAGTAATCATAAAGCATGATCTTCATACCGGTACTGGTTATGTTTGTACCAGCAGTACTGTGACATGCCTGAATCCACCACACAACATGGTGAAGTTGCAAGTATTAGTATTCACTTGATTCGATTAAAAAAAAAGAATCAACTCCTGAATCTATTGCCTGATTTGATTTGAGAATTGATTCAAGGTCAAATTTCTGAGATTCTCAAGGCCTTACCTGTGTTGACAGAAATTAACTCTTTCAACACTAGAGACCGCTTTTCCAGTTCAGCAACACGACACTTCATAATTTCATTAAGTAGGATGGCTACTAAGTGAACATGTGTGGTTGAACAATTAATATTTTCAACGTGCAGCCTAATGGCTGCACGTTGAAAATATTAATTGCTCTACCCCCGAATAATGGATATGGACTCTGTTCAAAGGGTTAAGCACTGACAGAGCACTTTTTAGCTCAACTTTGGCGAAGCCAAATTTGAGCTTATGCCATGGCCTGTCGTCCGTCTATCCGTCAACAATTGGATATGGCTCGGGCTAGAGGCCGTATTTAGGAACCAATCTTTACGAAACTTCTTGGGTACCTTTGTTATGACCGTGGGACAAGAATGAGTGTTTTTGGGTGCGGTCTGAAATTCAAGATGGCTGCCAGCCGCCATTTTGTACCGACGATGCAGAAATCTGTTTTTTGTACAGAACTTCCATATGAAAACTCTGATTTGAATAATTTTTTGTATGAATGTTTAGTACCATGGGATACATCACATATAATACAGGTTTTTTTCTCGTGCGTAAATTATGCAAATTAGACTAACTTTGATGTTTTTTGGTGTTACTTTCGGCACTGTAAGTGCAAATGCCAATACGGCTCGGGCTAGAGGCCGTATTTATGAACCGATCTTTACAAAACTCCTTGGGTACCTTTGTTATCACCGTGGGATGAGAACGAGTGTTTTTGGGTCCGGTCCGAAATTCAAGATGGCTGATGGCAGCCATTTTGTACAAAATTTGGTGCAATCAGATTTTTGCACAGAACTTCCATATGAAAGCGCTGATTTGAATAATTTTTTGTGTGAATGTTTAGTACCATGGGATACATCACATATAATACCGTTTTTTTTCTCGTGCAGAAATTATACAAATAAGATGAACTTTGATTTTTTCAGTGCTACTTACACACAGTAAGTACACATGTCAATACGTCTCGGGTGAGAGTCTGTATTTATGAACCGATCTTCACGAAACGTCTTGGGTACCTTTGTTATCACCTTGGGACGAGAACGAGTGTTTCTGGGTGCGGTCCAAAATTCAAGATGGCTGCCAGTGGCCATTTTGTACCGAAATTAGGTCTAATCAGTTTTTTGTACACAACTTCTATACGGCTCAGGCTAGAGGCCGTATTTATGAACCGATCTTTACGAAACTTCTTGGGTACCTTTGTTATCACCGTGGGATGAGAACGAGTGTTTTTGGGTGTGGTCCAAAATTCAAGATGGCCACCAGCAGCCATTTTGTACCAAAATTAGTGCAATCAGTCTTTTGTACAGAACTTCTGTATGAAAGTTCTGATTTGAATAAATTTTTGTATTAATGTTTAGTAACATGGAATACATCACATATAGTACGGGTTTTTTCCTCGTGCAGAAATTATGCAAATTAGATGAACTTTGATTTATTCAGTGCTACTTATACACTGTAAGTGCACATGTCAATATGCCTTGGGCTAGAGGCTGTATTTATGAACCGATCTTCACAAAACTTTTTGGGTACCTTTGTTATCACCTTGGGACGAGAACGAGTGTTTCTGGGTGCGGTCCAAAATTCAAGATGGCTGCCAGTGGCCATTTTGTACCGAAATTAGGTCCCATCAGTTTTTTGTCACAACTTCTACACAGCTCATATTTGTGAACTGATCTTCACGAAACTTCTTGGGTACCTTTGTTTTCACCTTGGGACAGGAATGAGTGTGTTTTGGGGTGCCTTTGTTATCACTGTGCTATGAGAACAAATATTATGGGGTTCAGTCAGACCCACTTTGGGACTCAAAGATTTTTTTCTAGTTTAGCATCTGACTGTCACCCACCTTTACAGTACTTTACCTATACATTTGTTACAGGCAACGGTCAGTATTTATGTACAGACCGTTACAATACTTTATATGTACCTTTGTTATCAGGTCATTACGTAGATGTTTGTCATTGCTGTGTCACATACTATACATGTACATGTCTTTGTCTTGACAAGTTGAGCTACAGTGTCATTGACACTTTCATTTTCTTTTCCAGCTAAATCCAAGTGTTTCATTTATTTATCCAAACACAGCAACTGTACCTCGGGGAGATCCTCTAGTGATAGAAATGATAATTGATGTACCAGTGGGATTTGCTTCAAATACTTTCGATTTGGAAGTCTTGGCTCCATACAATTATTCTCTACCAGTTTTTAGAATGTGTGCAGTTAAAATAGAATCCATTGGTGGAAACATGCCTTGCGTTGATAATACAACCGAAGCAACCTACTATGATTTGGAAGGCACAACAACGCCCTACCGATCTGTTGTCAGTTTTGGAGGTGTCACAAATGTTGGATGGAAGACCATTTCAGATGATCCTGATATTAACAAAATAAAAGTACTGGCAGTTTTAGCCTCAGAAAATCATACCCTGGCTGTTGACAGCAGCACACACAGTATAACATTTGGTTTGACTTATGGATCTAAGTTGTGGATTGGCACTAGTGAAGTTACACTTGGCGGAGTCAGTTCACTTAATACAGCTATAACTGTAAGTATTTAATTCCCCCCCCCCCCCCCCTTGTTGGCAAATATATGCCTACCCAGTGTTCAAGCTGTCAGATGTCAATTAAGCCAGTTGCACTAAAATTGTTGGTTTGGCACCAAAAAATCTTCATTGGATAGAATTTTGGAACCACAAGTTCCTCTCACTTAAGAAGGAAAGCCATTGCAGCCGTGAAGAGTGTGATCATTGATGAAACTGACAAACAAAAATATTTGATTACTTTTAGTACGGTGGAACCCTGTTAAATGAATAGCCATTTTGCCGAAGACAATTATTCAGTTAATAGGAGGATTCAATATACAGGGATTGTGTCACTTTCCTGTATTCTAGAGATAAACTTAGCATTTATTCCATTATATCTTATTTGACAGAGCTTCATGAACTCTGATAAACAAGATGTAACAGATCAAATGCCTGTATTTATTTATTTATTGGTGTTTTAAGGTCACATATTTCTGCACAATGGCTAATCATGACCGCAACAGTTTTATGGGTGGAGGCAGCCGAAGTACCCGGGGAGAACCACCGAGCAATGGCGAGCAACTGTCAGCTCCCCAACATACTGACCCCACACAAGTAGGGTTAGCATTGGTTGAAGACATGTGCACCATCGACGTGCAGTACGCCTTAGTACACAATGCCACCATGCCCCCACGTGGACAATGAGGGTGAAGTGTCTTGCCCAAGGACACAATGCACTTGCTGCAGGCCTAGGTGGGATTCAAACCGAGGACCAAATGCCTGTGTTGGATGAACTGAGACCAAATAGGTCTATAAACAAAGGAAAACTTGGGACAGTCAGGGTAATTTCTCAACAGGTACAAGATTGTTTATTCAATTAACAGGAGTTTACTCTGTAACCTATATTCAATTAACACGTCAAATTTGTACTGGAAGTATGGTAAATGGTTTTGTGTTGGGAAATTATATTCAATTAACAGGCTTGTTCAGTTAAGAAATATCAACTTAAGTGGGCTCCACTTCAAAACAAGATTGTCAGCTGGCAAGAAAGGCAGAAACAATAACCAATTTTCACAAAGCACACTCAAATCCAGTGATTTTGTCAATAAGGTGTTAGAAATAGTGTTTGGACAAACTTTCAACGTTAATTGTCTGTGAGTGGTCATGAGGCACTGTTTTTTCTTCAATAAAACATTGTAAGTTATTAACTCTTAAAAAGGTAGCATTTAATTTGATAAATACTGCATACTGTTGCATGTAACTCATGATGGTAAGAAGTATACTACTCAAAGTTTGCCAAGCACCAGATATTTGACACATCATTATGAAATTTGCTTGTGACATATTTGCAATATTTTTGGTGGATATGATTGAGAAATGTATTGAGATGGTCCCCAGTGTTTACATTAGCTCTCTTGACAGGCAGACTTTGCGTGACAGTCATGGAAAGCATGCACCCCTTGATTTTCATGATGTTTTCGTGTACTGTCTACATGTACATGACATGTGTAGGGTATTCAATCTCCATTTCAAGTCAAACCCTTGCGATTTAATGATTGAATATGGCAAATTCAAATGTAAGAAGAGATTTTTCTGAAGCAGAAATGCGGCAGGCTGTAGAGATGGTGGAGCAAGGGGCTACCTATCGTCAGGTAGGTGAAGCCCTTGGTGTGCACCATACGATGATCACCAGAGCCTGGACAAGATTTCAGCAGTATGGCACACCAGTAAGACGGCATGGTGGTGGCAGAGGCAGGGCAACATCTGTGGCTGAAGACCGGTTTTTGATCATTCAGGCCCGTAGGAACCGCTTTGCTACAGCAACCTAGCTTCGCAGTGACCTTCAAAATGCATCCAGGGTAAATATTTCGACGCAGACTATCCAGGCAAGGTTGCACGAAAGTGGTCTCCGATTGAGAAGACCATGTATTGGCATTCCGCTGTCCCAGAACCACCACCATGCACGATATGAATGGGCCATGAACTACGTTGGATGGACCAGAGAAGATTGGCGACCTGTCCTTTTTACAGATAAGTCAAGGTACTGCCTAGACCACACAGATAGGCGTTCTAGGGTATGGAGAAGACCAGGAGAGCGATTCTATGCAGCCAACATTGCTGAGCATGACCACTATGGTGGAGGGTCAATCGTGGTCTGGGGTAGCATCAGCAGGGATGGACCTACAGAGCTCTGTGTCCTTGAACGTGGTACATTGACTGCACAGCGGTATATTGATGAGATCCTGGATGTCCACGTCAGATTGTATGCTGGTGCAGTGGGTGATAGATTCATTCCGATGGACGATAATGCCAGTCCTTGTGTTGCCCATGCTGTCGGGAGTACCGACAGAGGGTGGGGATTGAACGTATGGACTGGCCAGAAAGATTCCTTGACCTCAATCCAATCGAACATGTCTTGAATGAGTTGCAGCTTGCAATTTCAGCCCGTCCAGTCCAGCCAAGCAGTGTCCAGGAGCTTGGTTCCATGCTTGTCCAAGAATGGAACAACATCCCACAAAGGACCACCAGGAACTTGATTGGGAGCATGAGAAAGCTTTGTCAAGCTGTAATTAACAGTAATGGGTCTCATACTTGATATTGAACTCATACCAGTTCGCTCCGTCAACTTTTTGGCAAATTGAAAAATTTCCTCTTTTACCAATAATATCCATTTTCCATGGTTATCGTATTCAAAAGCTAAAAAATAATGTCAAACACAAATAAAATCTTATTTCTGTACTTAAATCATTAAAGATATAATTAAATAAAAAATATATTCGCTTTTCATCACAATATTTCAACTAAAACGTAAAACAGGTAGTTGGATATACTTGGTGCTTAGCAAACTTTGAGTAGTACAGTATTTATCTAATTAAATGCTGCTATTTGTAAAGACTCACAACCCACTAAGCCCAGTGAATTTACGGATTAGTCGATTATTCTGTACTTATATAAGTGCAGTAACAAGTGGACATGTAGCCATTGTCCTGTTTGACCATTAATTGAATGAGTGGCTTAGATATAACTTACATGACCGCCCTTTTCTCCAGCTGAGGATTTTGTCAAAACATTCGAGTACTGTGAGATTTTTCCCATGACCAATTATCCGTTATCTCTTAAAATTATTGACAGTTCCTTTTTCAAAAGTTTTATCAATTTTGTTTTTAATCAGACAGTGAACACCACCCTACCCCTCCCATTAGCGTGTTGGCACTGAACAGAGTATGACACCAGACAGTTTCAGAGAATAGGTTCAGACAGTTTAATCTCGAATTTTGAGATGACCTATTTACCATTCATCTGGATATAATAGAGAGGACCGATTACGGTACAGCCACTGTGGACGGGTCAAAATCTATGGATGGGCATTTTTCCACTCATATATAATTCAGAGATATTTCACTATGACTCCTTTTGCTAGGTATCATCGTGGATCATCTCTGAATTATATGCATGGAAAAAAATGACAACCTGTGGATTTGGACCCATCCACAATGGCCTTACTGTATGACAGGAAGCGTCAGCTGTCTATGGGAGTTTGAGCATTGAAGAGAGGGATCTTCCCACAGGAACATTTTAAAACAGTGCTGTCAAATAAGGTGATAAGACAACTTTTTGATGAACTGTTCATAGTTCCAGACGAACAACTTTTCTGTTATCTGTTTTTTTTCATTTAGATTATCACCAGAGGAATGATAAAATCATTCCTCTCAAATTTTATGGCATGCTGTTTCAGGCCAGCGTGAACACCGTTCCTACCTTAGAATAAAAAAATGTTCTTATTTTAAACAAAATATTTCCCTGTTAATTGAATGGACTACTTGATTAATGTTTTCGTGAGTTAAGTTTTCTCATTAATGTTCTTCAGATCTAGTCACGGGTGCTTCATAGCAGCCAAAATGAGATTTGGTAGAATTTTTTGGGGGTTAAAATTCAGTGGGTTAACCCTTTGAACCCGAGAGGCTATTTTTCTAGTCCAGGAACATGATACGTCATAATTTTGTCAAGTCAGGTGCTCTGCTAAGTGAATGTGTGATGTAGACCAATCAATATTTTCCACCTGCAGCCCCCAAGGCTGCTTGTTGAAATGGTCTACCCCCAAATAATGAATTTGGGCTCTTCCAATTGCTGCTATTGAACTGACATGGAGGATCCCACAGGGTTCAAAGGGTTAAGAGTCAAGAGTCAATAATGCCCAACAAGCCCGTACAAATTAGCAGGCCTATAGATTTGTTTAATTTTGGGATCTTGCAGACATTCCAAGTCAGTTACTTTTGAGTCCCATTGAAGAAAATTTTTGTAGCATTGGCGGGCTGAAATACCATTTTATTATTTTGTTTTGGGTTTTTTATTTCTTTTTTTTGTTTTTGTTTTTTTTTTAGGGTTTTTGGGGGTGGGGACTGTTTTGGTGCCTGAAAATAGCCTATGGGGCCTAATTCCAGCTGTTATTGCAACAGAACATCTGCCCAGACATACAGTCCCTGGATAAATTTGAAAGTTACGTTACAAATAGCTTGGCAGTTGTTTCTAGGCAAGTCTTGGCTGCCTGTATAGGCAGCCAAGATATGCCTAGAAAAAACTGCAAAACAACGGGATACAGGCTGTAATTATTAGCAAGAATGTATACAAATCTCCAATCCTTTCAGGCTAAATTACATCTTATGAAACTGGACAAAAAATATAAAACATAAACCATGCATATTACATGTTATCCAGGCTAATTAGAGAACATTCTTACAGTTTGAGAAGACTAGTTACCGGCACGAGTTTGGTGGAATTTAAAGGCCTGAAATTAAAGATTTATGCAACCTGAAATAGGCTAACAGTACCAAGATCTCTAAAGTGGTGTTTAGTCAATCAGATCATGACCAGGTCATGACTCTGTAGGTCGAAATTTCATAAATAAAATATTGCAAAATCAAGACTGAATCAAGAAAAATATTTTCAAATAATATCTCAGAATCAATAATTCTCACATATCTTTTCAATGGTGCTGTGGAAAAAAAATTAAAAGATAATTTCCACCAGGTCATGATCCTCAGTCATGATCCAGATACAATTTTCTATCCAGTTTTGTGATAATAGTACTGAGGTTGGGAGCATGGTGGCTTAGTGGTTACAGCATTAGAATTCAAATCAAAAGGTCCACAGATCGATCTCTGCCAGGTGTCATTGGACAATGCACTTTCAGCAGGCACCTCAACATAAGTTGTCTCCAGTGGCAATCTTTGTGGATAGAAGGGGGCAACAAAGTGCAATTTGTGTCTTATACATGTAGTGTGTGGTCAGGGTCACACGCAGTCATTTATCTGATATATCTGCAGAATTCAAAAGTAGAAATTACAGGGGTTTTTTTTGTTGGTTTCGCATCGCTGTTTGTAAAGAAGATCTCTCAGGTGCAATCCAATCACCAAAACCCGATTCATATGGTGCAATTCAATGTTTTTATTCTGATTTTTCATGCGCTCATTCAACATGCCAACTCAAACGCTACAAAACTACAGATAAGCAGTGTAACAGTACACCAAATATCACTGTTGGATGTGCATAATAATAAACTGAACAACCATTTTTACAAGTGTTTTCCAATCAGATGACAAAACTACACCCGTGTTTTCTAAGATGTCGGTGCCTCTAAATTAGCTCCCTTGATGTGCCCCAGTCATTTTCCATAATCATCTTCCACGACCTTTTTTTGGGGGGTGGATATATATATAGATTTGAAAATTGCCATGGGGAAGTTGAATCATGAACTGTGCAAAAACTTATAATTACCAGCATCCAAATACCAATCCATCTTTTGAGTCTTTATTTAGCATGATCAGTCCTGCAAAGATGTCAATTCACACTCCTTACCTGAACATTCAATTTCAGGGAATCATATGGTATGTTATGCTGCAAAATATATGTCTTCCGTACTTGTACAGTTTATAATTATCTGCATTAGATAGACACAGTGAGTGTTATGACTCATGGGTATATTGAATCCAAATTTTCAGGCCTGCATCAATACACAACAGGATATGCAATCATATTACACAGACCATGTACTGGTACCTTAAAATGATTGAGTGGTCTGCTTGATAGGTTGAAACAAAAATGGCCCCTCGTAAACCAAAAATGGCCCAAAGGGGCCATTTGAGGCAAACCAAAAATTGCTCTTCTGGGGTCATTTAAAGCAAACCATAATGGCCCTCCTGAAATTTTTAAAATGATAGGCCTGCACTTAATCATAATTGCCCCTTTTGGGGTGCATGTCAGTGCTGTGTACTAAGACATTCTGCACGTCGATGGTGCACTTGTCTTCACCCAATGCTAACCCATGGAGTTGGTATATTGGGGAGTCTCACAGTTGCTCACCATAGCTTGGTGGTCCTCTCTGGGTACACCTGCTTTATCCACCTGTAAAACTGTCCAACACGAAGTGACCCTGTCTGTCAAAAGTACCATTACACCCCAATAAATAATTAAATAAACAGTAATCTTTGTGGAGTTAGTACATTGGGGAGTCTGACAGTTGCTTGCCACTGCTTGGTAGTTCTCTCTGGGTACTCCAGTTTTCTCTATCTGTAAAACCGTCTGACATGAGGTGACCCTGGCAGCCAAAAGTGCCAAAATCTCAATAAATAAATTGCACTGAACCCAAATTTTTTGAGGCAAATCTCTTGCTAAATTGCTCATGGTTTTTGACAATTAACTAACATAAATTAGATGAATATTGATGAAGAAACTGTGTCAAAGATGTGTTTATTGACAGACAGCATTGTCTTCTTCTTGAGTTTGGATTAATATTACAGCGGGTGTCATTTAATTGTGCTATAAAAATCTCTATTATATAAACGTTCAAATTTTGATTTCTTCTCCAAATAGCCAAGAAGTTAACTCCTGGCACTCTGGTAGCATTTCAAATTTTTTGGCATTTGCTCTATATTGCTCATGTGGAACGAAAAATTTAACAAATTATATCTTGTTTGACAGAGCTCAATGAGCTCTGTCAAGCAATATTTAATTTTTTAAATTCTCAGTTGCATTGTGGGAAAAATTTTCTGCTGAAAACTTTGTTATTTTGCCATCAGTGAGCAGAGAGTTAAAGAACATAAACTCCACCACAAATCATAATTTTAGATCGTTTGAAATTCTGATTTATATAAAATAAAGTCCCCCTGTGTGTTGTGATGTCTTCTAACATCAGGAGATTGCAATGGGTGTTAGTTAATACCGACAAAACTTGAATCAGAAAAAGGAGTTCATTTACACTCCACAAACTTTGTTAGAACATCTATGCAACAGACTTGAAATTGTTGAAAATTTGATTTAAATTTGATTTTATTTGAAATTTTTGGCAAATATCCAACTTGAAATTGGATTCAAGTCATAACATAGTATTCACAGGGCCCTACATGACAGGCTGCTTATTTGAAGGCCTGTCAGTCAGTGAGGTGGTGCGGTGTAATAGATTGTTGGAAAGGGTTCCAACAGTGTTTTACATTACAGGACTTGATCACCTGTGTCAAAGATCACAATTTTATAATCAGTATAAAATAGATCAAACCTTAAGAAGAACCAACACAACAATACCAACTTAACCCTTAAGTCCTCAGATTAATTTTAAAGTATTTATGGCCTTTTTCTGCTTACATAGTTATTGATGACTTGGCAGTGGTTCTACATCACTGCTGGCTGCCTATATAGGCAGCCAGCAGTGATGTAGAACCACTGCCAGGGAAAATTCAGTCTACACACAAGAGTAATAAAAAAGATTACACAAGGGAGCACCTGCTTCAATGCAATATAAAAGTGGCGGTTTGGGGCTATATGGGGGCTTAAGGGTTAAATTACTAAGTGCAATTTGAGTATACATTCTTGTTATTTATCTTATGTTTCAAAGAGTAAAGACAAACAGGCAAATGGGTCACTTTATTTCATTTTTGGCAAATGATAGGCAAACAAAATGATGACTCGCCCAATTTGTCTATGGTGCTGGGCAAGCTTGGCCAACTCTTTACATGGTTCCTACTAGGCTCAAATCAAATTGATTCTCCAACCCTCTACTAAGTTTTGTACATGTAGCGATTCTAAGAAAGTTTGTTATTTTAATTTTCCCTCCCACCCCCAATTCTTAAAAAACTTCAGCAAATCCATATCATGTGACCCTCTCATTGGAATGACCGCAACGATCTCATTCGAATAAGGGGGTTACATGATATGGTTGTGTTGAATTTTTTCTACTGCTCAATTTGTAGAAAAAATTCAACACAACCATATCATGTAACCCCTCATTCCAATGAGGGGTTACATGATATGGTTGTGTTGAATTTTTTTTTCTGCTCATTCCAATGAGGGGTTACATGTTATGGTTGTGTTGAATTTTTTCTACTGCTCAGTTTGTATATTACACAAATGGATGCAGCTGATTAGTTTGGTAAGGTTAATTACTTGCTTGGTGGAAAAAGTAAAAGTTGCAGGTGCGATGGCTTGTAAGAGCGACAGCTCGCCTCAGAATCAAAAAACTGCAATCCATGAGATTTGCTTGTTCGTTTGTTAAGTTTCTGCAGATATACAGTTCAGGGCATGTTGGTGCTGTGTACTAAGGTGTACTGCATGTCTTGATGCACTTGTCATCAACTGCAGCAGACTCTGCTTGTGCAGGCTTAGTATGTTGGAGAGCCTGATTTTTGCTCACTTGTATTAGGTACTCCATCTGCCTCCATGCATAAATTTGTCTGAAACCAACAAGGCTCAAAATAAGTGGTGGGACAAGGACAATGACCGACACCAAACTTACTTTGACTGACACACTTTGAAATTTTGACTGATACATAATTCTCCTCAATTTTTTAGAAATTGAGTTTAACCCTTTAAAATAAATTAAGTTTCACATTTTTTACAACAAATTTAAAACTTTTTAGTAAAAGCTTACAAATATGGATATCCTTAGAACCTGCTCGATGAGTTCTAGAACCAGGTCGATGAGCTGGTTCTATTGATATCCATATTTATGTGGTTTTATTGAGAAACTTCCGAGATATTTTAGGCTGTGGTAGGCTTATTCCAGTTAATTTTCTGGCCGTTTTTGGCCGCTGTGTAAGGTAAAGGGTTAAAAAGTACTGGTAATTCAGTATAAACTTAAATTCCATTGAGAAGTCATTTCCTCATTTAGTAGTCACCATATGTCAATTTACAATGTGTAAAGTAATATGTTGAAAATGATCTGCACCAAATTAAAATGACCAACTACTTGGGGCAGGACATTTTAACCTGCACTGGAAGAAAAATTATTTCGAGCCTTGATCACCATGGGTTCCTAGCAGTGGAAAGTGTCATTAAGTCCCAGTAAACAAAGAAACAAAAGTGAACAGAGAATTTAGACCTGAACGGAAAAAAGAGAATGTACTGGTAAATGAGAATGCATAGGTAAATGTCCACCCATTGGATTTGAGTGTCAAATCAATCTGGTACAGTTCATTTCAAGGGTGTTAAGGGCTATGGAAAATATCTACATGTAGCAGGCCATAAAATTTAAGAGGAATGATTTTATTGTTCCTCTGGTGGTTATCTAAATGAGAAAACAGATAACCGAAAAGTTGTTCGTCTGTAACTACAAACAGTTTGTCAAAAAGTTGGGTCTTATCACCTTGTTTGATAGGACTGTTTTAAAATGTCCCCTCCCTTCAATGCTCAAACTCCCTAAAACAACTGACTACCCCCCCCCCCCCCCCACCTCCTCCCTGTGCTTGCCACTGATGCTTTTGAAATCTATGAACTGTCATACAGTAAGGCCATTGTCGACGGGTCAAAATCCACGGGTTGTCATTTTTTCCATGCATATAATTCAGAGATGATCCGCTATGACACCTATCAAAATTTCCACCAATGAAGCACTGGGATTACCCCAGTGCTTCATTGGTGGAAATTTTGCTAGGTGTCATGGTGGATCATCTCTGATTTATATGCATGGAAAAATGTGCACCCGTAGATTTGAACCCTTCACGATGGCTGTACTGTAATTGGTCCTCTTTATTATATACAGATGAACGGTAAATAGGTTATCTCAAAATTCGAAATTTTATTCTGTATAGTGCAGCCTGGATAGCTTACAGAAAATATGAGGAAAAATGTGCTGCTAAATCTGTATAAACCGTAGCTTTATGTGCAGGTTTATTGTATTCCATGTTTTAAGTATTTTTGATTTTAGAAGAAAGTATTTTCATTTTTAGAATGACACTGCACCATCATTTAACTTGGATTTTGCAATTGGTGACGAACAAGTGAAAGTTGGTGCACAGGTTGCAATTGTGCTAGACATGGCAACCAAGAGAAATGTAAGCTTTGATGTGTTTGACTTGGAGTTCATCATGCCACATGCCAACAACACACCTTTCTTCAGCATTTGTAAGGCAGAAATTACATCTGTTGGGAAGAACATACCATGTCTGGTCAAGAGTGTTGAAAACAGAAAAATTACGAATACTTCAAGGTAATGCTGTAATTTCATTTTCCAGGTTCTGGAAAGATATGTTTTGTTTAACCCTTTACCCAATGTAATGGCCAAAACCACCAGTGCTATTCTCAAAAATCGCCAATTAATTTTCATTATGTTTTCATTTTTGGTCACAAAAACATAGGTTATGACCCCTCTTGGGAATGAGCTCGTTCCAATGAGGGGTCATAACCTATGTTTTTGAGACAAAAAATGAAAAAAATTAGTTATTCAAGAATTTTGTTTGCAAGTGTCATCTGCTTTTCATGTTAGGTAAAGGATTAATCATTCTAACAACCCATTCACAAAAACCACTATTCAAATATTATTATTTTTTCATTTTTTCCCTCTCTCAAAACATTATTGCTTATGATGCCTTCATTGGAAAAAGGTAGTTTATGTGTCAGAAGGCCAAAATTGTTCAAGCTGTTGGACCTCTGCATGGAAAGAATGATGAACACCAACAATCTTTCAGTCAGTGGACTTCTGTGGAAATCAAAATCAACACAGTGTTTCAGCCAATGGACGTCCCTGGATAGCAAAATAAACACAAGCAATGTTTCAGCCTCTCCATCTCCGTGGAAAGTAAAATAAACACAAGCAATGTTTCAGTCAAGGCACATCTGTGAAGAGCAAAATAAACACAAGCATTGTATCAGCCAATGGACCTCTGTGGAAAGAAAAATAAACATAAGCAATATTTTCACAAATGGACCTTTGTGGAAAGCAAATAAACACAAACAATATTACAGCAAATGGACCTCTGTGGAAAGCAAAATAAACACAAGCAGTGTTTAAGCCAATGTGTTTCTGTGGAAAGCAAAAATAAGCACAAATAATGTTTCAACCTCTCTGAAGATCAAAATAAACACAAACAAGTGTTTGATCACCGAGGTGGTATTAGTCCCCTCTGGCGCTTTTGTGACATAAGGTGTTTTTGTCACAGAAGACACTAGAGTATATAAGCATCTTGGATTTTTAAAAAAAAATATTGAGTGTGCATAATCCCCTCACAACCCTTTATCCATGTACCATATATGAAAGGCGTAGCTTGAACCATGTTGGAGGGAGGGGTGGTAACATAAAATAGAGAAAAAAGCTTAAAAAACACAACAAAAATGGCCGCCATTCTGCCATTTTGGATTTGAAAAATAAATATTGACTGTGCATCATCCCCTCAGAACCATTTATCCATGTACCAAATATGAAAGGTGTAGCTTGAAGCATATTAGAGGGAGAGGTGGTAAAAACAGACAGACAGACAGACAGACGGACAGACAGACAGATGTTAGATTTTGAAAAAAAATATTGAGCGTGCATAATCCCCTCACAACATCCTTATTCCATGTACCATATATGAAAAGTGCAGCTTGAACCATGTTGGAGGGAGTAGTGGTAACATAAATAGAGAAAAAAGCTTAAAAAACACAACAGAAATGGTTGCCATGGCGCCATCTTGAATTTTGGAAAAAAAATATTGAACGTGCAACATCCCATTACAACCCTCTATCCATGTGCCAGATATAAAAAGTGTAGCTTGAACCATGTTGGAGTGAGGGGTGGTAACATAAAATAGAGAAAAAAAGCTTAAAAAACACAACAAAAATGGCCGCCATGCCGCCATCTTGGATTTTGAAGAAAAAATATTGAACGTGCATCATCCCCTCCCAACCCTCTATCCATGTGCCAAATATGCAAAGTGTAGCTTGAACCATGTTTGTGGGAGGGGGGGGGATTTAACATGAAAATAGAGAAAAAAAGCTTAAAAAACACAACAAAAATGGCCGCCATTCCGCCATCTTGGATTTAGAAAAAACAATTTTGAGCGTGCATCATCTGCTCAGAACCATTTATCCATGTACCAAATATGAAAGGTGTAGCTTGAACCATGTTTGTGGGAGGGGTGGTAACATCAAAATAGTGAAAAAAAGCTTAAAAAACACAACAAAAATGGCCGCCATTCCGCCATCTTGGATTTTGAAAAAAAAATTTTGAGCGTGCATCATCTGCTCAGAACCATTTATCCATGTACCAAATATGAAAGGTGTAGCTTGAACCATGTTGGTGGGAGGGGTGGTAACATCAAAATAGAGAAAAAAAAGCTTAAAGAACACAACAAAAATGGCCGCCATTCCAGCATCTTGCATTTTGAAAAAAAAATTTTGAGCGTGCATCATCCGCTCAGAACCATTTATCCGTGTACCAAATATGAAAGGTATAGCTTGAACCATGTTGGTGGGAGGGGTGGTAACATGAAAATAGAGAAAAAAAAGCTTAAAAAACACAACAAAAATGGCCGCCATTCTGCCATCTTGGATTCTGAAAAAAAAATTTGAGCGTGCATCATCCCCTCAGAACCGTTTTTCCATGTACCAAATATGAAAGGTATAGCTTGAACCATGTTGGGGGAGGGGTGGTGACATGAAAATAAACATAAAAAGCTTAAAAAACACAACAAAAATGGCCGCCATTCCGCCATCTTGGATTTTGAAAAAAAAAATTTGAGCATGCATCATCCCCTTAGAACCATTTATCCATGTACCAAATATGAAAGGTGTAGCTTAAAGCATGTTGGAGGGAGAGGTGGTAACATAAAAAACAGACAGACAGACAGATGGACGGACAGACAGACAGACAGACAGACAGACAGACAGACAGACAGACAGACAGACAGACAGACAGACAGACAGACAGACAGACAGACAGATGGACAGACGGACGGAGTGCAATCCTATAGTCCCCTTTCGGTTCCTGTAGGGGACTAACAATATTTCAGCTCATGTAAAGTAGTAATATTCATCATGCTGGCACAAACTTTTTGATGCTAAGTGGAATTTTTATTTGGTTCCAAATGATATTTTTGGTGCCAAATGAAAGATTTGAGTGCCAGATGGAATCTGATTGTAAGTAACAACAAATTAACCATGTATTGTCCCTTTTGTTCCACTATCAGGGCTTTACTGAAGCCGTGCTGCAAGCCACTATTGCAGCTTTCCTTGTTTGCACTAATTTGTTGTTTGCACAGCAGTGGAAGAAAAATATTAATATAAAATTATTTTGTTACAATTTATAAAAGAGTACAACTTACACTCTCCAATAAATTACAATCAAACAATTATGAACAGTATCTTGCTAAACCAAAGCCCCTTTTACTGTTAGTGTGGTATCTTTGAAAAAAATGACTCATTTTATAAATGACCACTGAAAAGTAATTTAGCGCTCTACCAAGCCTGAACATAATTTTCCTTGCGTTTCCAGACAAAATGTCAGACACCAAATGACTCACGTCTGTCATTTAAGAATGATATCTGACATATTACAAAAAAATGGAGTTTGAGTATTCGAAATAATGTGTTTTGAGTGTACATGTACCTTCATCTTAAAGTTGCCCAGAATTCATCCAACCATACCTTGTTTGGCAGGGCTCAATGAGCCCTACCAAACAACGTATGATTGGTTTCATTCTGAATTGGAACTGAATTACCCTTCAGACATAATTTAGATACATGTATGGCTATATCAGATCGTATTCCTTCACATGCTGTTAATACTGATGAGCTGTACAGTCACTTTCTTCACACTTCCCAACTTGCCAGGACCAGAAATCACTATCATCATTAATTTTAGGCTTGCTGGTTATGAACATGATTTCCAGCATGTATGATGTTCTCATCGCTGAGCTTCATTGATACTTTGGGCATCAGACATTTTGACTGATGATTTTAAACCTCAGTCAGACATTGACCCTTTTTGTACCTGACATTGTCCTTGTATGACCACTTATTTTCTGGTATGTGCTCTACTAGTTAATTCTCACCACCATGTTGGAAAATTTGAGATCCTAGCTTTGGACTTGGTAGCCAGAAAGTTTGCCTGTTGTATTCATTTTTTAACTGTTAAACAACCTAGCACAGTTCTTATACAGGACGTCCAATGTTTTCAAAAATTTTATTACAGGGTTCCTTTAGGGCCTTTGATCCAAGAAACAGCCTTGAAGTTGACAAAGGGTCATTCAATGCCTTGAAATACTGAAAAATGAGCCAATTTGGCTTCAAAAAGCTTTGAATATTCCCGAAATGAATCTCTGATGAAGTGTATAGTGACAACCGTATAGTTTTATATATCATAGATTGTGAATGCATGCTCCTAACTAGAATCCAGCAGTTGTTACCAGGAGAGCACGGTGGCATTGTGGTATCCAGTTCTCATCAGATTGTTGAAGTTAAGCAATGTCGTGCCTGGTTTGTCCTTGGATGGGTGACCATCTAAGCGATCGATTCCAGACTCCCAAGTTTTGTCCTTGGGCAAGGCACTTCACCCCAATTGTCCACATGGGGGCATGATGATGCCATGTACTAAGGAGTACTACCCGTCGATGGTGCACATGTCTTCAACCAATCTCACACTGCCTGTGCTGCAGTGCAGAATTACGATGTTGGGGATCTGGCAGCTGCTTGTCATTGCTGTTACCACGTCCTCCCTCTCACCTTCTAGCAAATTTTCCAACATCGCTTAACATATCAGCTTTATTGTGTTTTTCACCTTAACCCTTTAACCAATACAGGTGATATCAAAATTTATTATTTTAAATTTTATTTTTCCAAATTTAATTTTTTTTTTTACAACAAAACCATATCATGTAACCCTATGAGCTCATTCCAATGAGGAGTCACATGATATGATTTTCTTGAAATTTTTTGAAAAATAATATTTTTTCAACTGCTGCATTTGCATATTAGGAAGGCAGATGCATCAGATTTGTTAAGTAAAAGGTTAAAACATTTAAAAATGGGCTTTCAGATAAAAGGTAGCCAGAAAAATTTGCGATAATCTTTTCCATGTTTCTTTAATTTCCAATTTGTATACATATGTGCACTGTGCAGACCAGTGCAGGAGTGGAACCATTTTAAACACACAGCCACTTTGCCAGTGAAAAGCCAGAGTATTCAGTTAAATCTTTACCAGACATAATGACCAAAACCGGCCAGTGCTAGTCTAAAAAATGGCCAATTAATTTTCATTATTTTTTCATTTTTTGTTGCTCGTCGAGCTTGTTCCAATGAAGGGTCATAACCTATGTATTTGAGACAAAAAATGAAAACAAATTAGTTATTCAGGGAATTGTTTTTACAAGTGTCATCTGCTTTTCATGTTAGGTAAAGGGTTAATAAGGATTTAAATCATTTTCTTACATTATTGCAATAAACAGAGCATTTCGTCCATTATATCTTGTTGTGTTGGCACTTATATTTGCTTACTGAGGCCAAAGTGGTTTATAAATATGAGTGAAATTCATTGTTTTTCATCGTAATTTTCCAATAAATCACCAAAAATTTATTCAATGAACAGGAATATTCTCAATCCTTCATGTAATTACCTGACCCCACCCCCCCCCCCCATACTGATGTAAAATTTCAAATAGAAATCTTTCCCATAATGCAGCTACGAATTTATCCAACTTAGTCTTCTTTTGACAGAGCTCATTTTGTCAAACATTGAATTGACTGAATTCCTTGTTGCATTATGGGAAAAAGAGGCAGCTTGAAATTTTATCATTGACATCAATGTGTAGGGTGTTTACAGGTCAGATTTGCACTGAAGGGATGGTACAGTGGAGCCCACTTAATTGGATATCTCTTAAATGAATAACCCTGTTAATTGAATATAATTTCCTAACAGAAAACCATTTACCATACCTCCAGTTCAAATTTGACCTGTTAACTGAATATAGATTATAGAGTAAACTCCTGTTAATTGAATAAAAAATTGTGTAACCTGTCAGAAATTACCGTGCATCTCCCCAGTTTTCTTTTGTTTATAGACCTGTTTGGCCTCAGGACATCCAATACAGGCATTTAATCTATTATATCTTGTTTGACAGAGCTCATGGAGCTCTGTCAAACAAGATATAATAGAATAAATGCTAAGTTTATCTCTAGAATACAGGAAAGAAACAAAGATGTAATCCCAGTTAATTGAATACTCCTGTTAGTTGAACAATTTTCATTGGCAATGTGTCTATTCAATTAACAGGGTTTCACTGTACATGATTTGCTGTTTGTAAATTGTATGCAACAGAGTTGTCAATTGTGAAATGTCCAATTAATCCTTTAATCACTGCACACAATATTTAATTTATTATTTCAATTTTTTCTTTTGAAATGTTTCAAAAAAGTTCAACAAAACTATATGTGACCCCTTCATGACATGAACTCAGTGAGCTTGTTTAATGAGGTGTAAGTTAAAGGGCTGGGCAGTTTATCGGTTTTTCAGTTCGATTCTTTTTTCTTTTCAAAACCGAAACCGAACCGCTGCCTTAACAAAAAAACGAGACTTTCGGTTTCAACAAATTTCCAAGAATTGGTTAAGTTTATGACCACTCAGTCACTTGCTTTCCGAATGCCAAAGGCTTAAATATTGGGCAAAGGTAAATGCTGTGCCATTTATGCTTACTTCGAGAGGAGTGACAACAAATCCCTCCTCCCCCCCCCCCCCCCCCCCCCCCCCCCCCCCCCAATAGTGGTAGCAAAATTCTTGTATCTTAAATGATATCTACAGAACCACCACCAGAAGGAATATGAAAAATTAAAAAGTCTTACATAAAAATCCACACATGCAATTCAAGAATCGTTAAGTAAATTTAATGAACCAGTCACAGCCCCAGGCTCATTCATTCATATTCAACCAAATAGGTATTGCAAGTTACCTGACAGTATATGGTGTAAAAGTAATATAAATTACCTTTGACCCCAAATTATCTGCATACGGCGTGTAGTAAATTAGATTGGAGGTAAACATATAATTTATTAAGTTTTAAAACCTCAAAGTTCACATTGGAAAAATGACGAATAAATTATGTTAATTAACCGACTTCTGACACATTCTCTGAAGTCACATGCTCAGAGATAACGCTGTGCATTGGCAGTTCTGTTTTTTTGTCAACAATGAAATGGTTAAATTAGAATAGAACATATCCTGTTAAATGGATGACAGGTAACTATTGAAAGTTTATTTTAAACTTATTGGGAATTGTTTGTATACTATTTGAACCTACTTTAACTCTTTTGGCGCAGAATAATCTGAGAAACAGAATTCTTAGCGCCTAATATTCATCAGGAATTTTGCAAAAAGTATAGGTTGTTAGACTAAAGTGTTATTATTTTAAAAGATGTTCTAATGATCTCATTGACAGTTTTTCAAATGATTTCCTGTATATATTTAAATGGCACCTTTATACTTTCAAGGTATGATATCGTTGTTCATGGATAGGACATAAATGGTGCATGAAACATAAATGGTGCATGAAACATAGGAATACGTATGCTTGTTCAACCCTCTACCCAACGAATCGGCCGCATCCCCCTACATAATACGCAACTTCAGCAGCTGAAAAAATATTATTTTTAAAAAAAATTCAACAAAACCATATCATGTGACCCCTCGTTGGAACGAGCTCGTCGAGATCGTTCCAATGAGGGGTCTCATGATATGGTTTTGTTGAACTTTTTTGAAAAATTTGAAAAAAATGATATTTAAAATAATAAATTTTAATATCGTCTGCGTTGGGTAAAGGGTTAAAAGCACTTGGAAATGGACATACACAGTTGGCTAAAATGACTACTGCAGTACCTTTCCGCAGTCTGCCATCTGTCGACTTTAGTCGCCTGTCGCGCCAAAAGAGTTAAGGAATTGCGAAGTACTGCAGGTTAGTCAGGTATACACGCTGCATTCCCAATACAAAGTTGTTATAATCAACTCGTGTTTTCCCATGACCATGTGTATTTTGTCAACACAACAAATCCCAAGATGCAGTATTGCAAACTTTCTTTCAAATCCCATTATGCAGCTGTCTCCCTTCAAAAACATCAATCGCCTGTCTTGACTGAGATGAAATCAACGCAGGGATCAGCCAAGAAAGCAAAGTAAAGTTGGTAATATCCTTGGCACCGCTCACTTCGCCCAATTTCTATGTTTGGGCAAAATCAAAGTAAAAAACGAACCTGTACAGTCAAAATTGGGAGAGATATTTTGAAAACATTGGAGTGGGTGACCGTGAGTTACCAATAAAAGTGATTCATATAATCACAACTTACTTCAATAATAGTTATCAAAATCACAAGAAATATGATTTGTGTTCCTTTTATTCCACTGTCATTTGAAGCAGGAACCATTAAGAAACATGGGGCAGTCTATTTTCAAGCGATATGATAATTACCGAAATAAGCACAATTGCATATTATCCATCAAAACCAAGGTGAGAGCTTAGCGACTCCATAAAAATTAAGGAACTGTTGATTTTTGCTGAAATTTAGCTTTTCTTGTAAATTTCTGCATCTTGACAAGGCCCCAAATCTCACTGACAGAACAAGGCAGATCCCATCATGGTTTGAAATCCTGGTGGACCATGCTGGTGAAGAGTTTGGGGGGAGGGGGAATCTCAGGACTGAGGGTACTGTACTTGTACTGAGGGCAGGAAATCAAAAAGAATCTTTTCAAATTTGGGGATGGGAGGAGTAAGTGGGATTTTGGGGTGGGGAGCTGGACTCCCTAGATACCCCATGGCTCCACCATTGTAGCCCACTACAGTAGCCCAACACAATATGTCCATTAGCTGAGAGGAGTGGTGAACACTGAGTAACCCAGATGACTCAACACGCTGTATGAGCCTCATGACTTGGATGACAAATACAGACACATTTTATGTGTACATTACCCTCTAAAATGTGGATTTCTAAAATATATTTTGAAAACCGAAAACCAAACCGAAAACCACGTTTTTGTCTATAACTGAAACTGAAACCAAACCGAAATGCAAATTTCAAAACTGCCCATCCCTAGTAAGTTATAACATGATAAGTGCTTTTATTTCGATGAGAATCCAAGAATCGATCCGTGAAAAGATTCGTGCAACAAAAGCAGCATGAATCCATGTAGATTCTTGCTGCACATCTGTTAGGATTCACATGAAAAGAATCTAGTAAATTTTAACCATTTACCTAAGATAGTGGAAGCAAATTAATATATACAAGGCTACCGTGACCTGAAATATCCTGACCCTTTGCCAATAAAATCGTACAATATGGTTGTCATTGGAGCCATCTCCATGAGCCTATTCAAATGACATATTTGTAAGGTTTAATTGGTAATTGTTTACTTTTTAAAAAAATTATCAAATTCATTGTATGTTTTAAAAATTAAAAGGCTGTCTTGGGTGAAGGATTAACATGTGTTATCAGTATACAATAGTGGTTCAACCTTGGTGGCCTCATGGGTTTCTGGGACACTCATAACAGGTATGAATAATCACGAGCATTTCTGCAAGAATCTAAATGGATTCTCCCAAATTTAGATGAAATATAAGCCCTGATGATATGGTTTTGTTGAAATGTTTTGAAATTTTATTTTTTTTTAAATGTTCAGTTTATAAATTATACAGGCATATGCAGCCAGTTCTTTAGGTAAAGGGTTAAGTGTGTTACACTGTATTTCACAAAAAATTGTAAGGGATTGAATACCTGCAAAATTAATCGTTATTTGTGCCTTATTATACTCAAATGTTATCCAGTGCTTTTAGATTAAGTGATGTACACTACAGCCTCTGTGGACTGGTCGTAATCCACGGCCACGCATGTGCAGTGATGTCCATGCATGCATTTACCAGGTAACAAAAATCATCAGCAGCAAAAGTTTAATTAATGAAGCACCGGGTTGTACCTGGTGCTTCATTAATTAAAGTTTTGATGATTATTCCTATGATCATCCCCTGCCAACAAAGTCTGGAGGGGGATATTGAAATGGTGTTCGACTGTCCATCCATCAGTTTGTCTGTCCATCCATCCATCTGTCATAAACTTTATCAGCTTAACTCCTCCTACATTTTAATTGGATTTTTACGAAACTTGGTCTGAAGTATCAGTATCAAGTGTAGATATACATGTGGTTAGGAATTTTTGAAGTAGTAAATTTTGTGTGGTTACGGCCCTCGGTAAGTTAAAAAAAAAGTAGTTCACATGTTAAATCAAGTTGTCCTGAGATATGGTCACCTGTTGTTTCTAACTTTCTTATGAAAATTACACTTATTTGCATTATATCTTCAGAAATAAATGCTGGAAAGCTATTTGACAAGTTACATTGCTAATATGTTCGGTTTTATTATGATGTTATGAATATTTCCAGCACAGTTATTAGGGCTGGGTGGTTTTGAAATTTGCATTTCGGTTCAGTTTCGGTTTTGTACAAAAACTCGGTTTTTAGTTCGGTTTTTGGATTTTAAAATATATTGTAGAAATCCACATTTTAGAGGGTAATGTACACATCAAATGTGTCTGTATTTGTCATCCAAGTCATGAGGCTCATACAGCATGTTGAGTCATCTGGGTTACTCAGTGTTCACCACTCTTCTCAGCTAATGGACATATTGTGTTGGGCTACTGTAGTGGGCTACAATGGTAGAGCCATGGGGTATCTAGGGAGACCAGCCCCTCCCCCCCCCCCCCCAAAAAAAAAATCCCACTTGCTCCTCCCATCCCCAAATTTGAAAAGATTCATTTTGATTTCCTGCCCTCAGTACAAGTACAGTACCCTCAGTCCTAAGATTTCCCCTCCCCCAAACTCTTCACCAGCATGGTCCACCAGTATTTCAAACCATGGCTCCACCACTGGTGGGATCTGCCTTGTTCTGTCAGTGAGATTTGGGGCCTTGTCAAGATGCAGAAATTTACAAGAAAAGCCACATTTTAGCAAAAATCAACATTTCCATGCAGTTCTATTTTTAAGTCTCTAATTTTTAATTTCTGACACTAGTAGCGGTGTGTTTTGAGGGACTTGCTGTATTTTGTATCTGATGGGACTTAGGGACTTAAGGACTTAGGGACTTATCAGGGGCTTGCTGTATTTAATACAACCAATTTTTTACTTTGATTTTGCCCAAGCACAGAAATTGGGCAAAGTGAGCGGTGCCAAGGCAAAGATATTACTAACTTTACTTTGCCCTTTTGGCTGATCCCTGCATTGATTTCATCTCAGTCAAGACAGGTGATTGACGTTTTTGAAGGGAGACGGCTGCATAATGGGATTTGAAAGAAAGTTTGCAATATTGCATCTTAGGATTTGTTGTGTTGACAAAATACACAGGGTCCCACTAAATACCAAATCTGACCGAATCTGACTTGAAATATCGAATCTGACCATCCAAAATGTAATTATATGTATTTCTCACTTAATTTCTTGCTATTGTGGGTGTTCAATAATGATAAAAAATATTTTAAATGAAAAAGTCCCAGAAAATATCTGTTTTTAGGTAATAAGTTCCATTATTGAAGTTGTTCTAACGTTCATTTTGTGCTCCCTCTACCTCCCTATTCCCATGCTTCTTCTCTCCTCCCAACACTCAGAGACAAACTGCTTGATGACATCCCTTGCCCCATTCTTTTCAATCTCTCCGATTAGCATATTAACCTTCTCCTTTGAATCATGCACTAACCACATGTCCTCCATTCTCCCATCGCACTTTCCCATTACACTGCAAGTGCATCTTGTTCTTTTAGACTGGTATTTTGGGCATTCTAGTAGAAAGTGTTTCAGGGCCTCCACCATGCCTAAATTACACATATGTCACTCCTGTTCACTGTTTTGCCTATTTTTTCTCCTCAGCTCCAGGGACCGCAACCTCAGCTTGAACAACAGTGACCCCCCCAAAGGTGTCATTAAGGTACTTTTCAAACCAGGCTACTCTTTATCACACATGCCACACCTGCGTCTAGGTCTGTGATATCCAATGAGTTGTTCACTATTAACTCCCTCCCTTGGGCCATCCACCCTGTCTTGGAATTTGAGGTGAAAATACTCTGGAACAATAAATGTTATTGTGCCATAATGCAAACTGCAGCTGAAAGGCCATAAGTTAACTATCTTCAGTGAGTTCCCAGTTTATAGTGAAAGTTATGGAAGGAGTGCAGTAAATTAGGTCTGGTGACTCTGGTCTGAGTTTTTTACTTTACGGGATGCATTTCATAAATTTTACTATAAACTTTGAACGAGTTGAAGATTTTCATAATCCATCCACCCATCCATCCATCCCTACTCTCTCTCACTCTCTCTCTCTTCCCCTCTCTCTCTCTAATTTTCTGAGAAATTTTGAAAATGAACTCGATACTGCTCAGAAAACAGTTGACAATACATTGAATTGTAGCGGTTAATTGGCACTAATCTTTTCCACAATTATCATCAAAAAATATGCTTTCACTTTTGATTTGATTGCTCGCTGAAACAACTTGATGCAGCCCTTTTTGCTGAACAAACAGTAATCAGTGATAATCTGATGTATGTTAAAACAAGTCACACGTCGGCGATTATCAAAGATGCTATAAGAACCTGTCTGATAAATTGGATAATGGAACTCATTCACTTACGACACCTCACTATAATGACTCCAAAACACAAAATTCGCAAATTTTTTACCGTGACTTTTTCATTTAAAATGATTTTTATATTCACTAGATCACAGAATAGTAAGAAAGTAAGTAGAAAGTATATTTAATTAATCTCTTTTGGGACAGATTCGGTATTTCAAGTCAGATTCAGTCAGATTCGGTGTTTAGTGACACCGAATACACATGGTCATGGGAAAACACGTGTTGATTATAACAACTTCGTATTGGAAATGCAGCGTGTATACCTGACTGACCTGCATTACTTCGCGATTCCTTAAAGTAAGTTCAAATAGTATACAAACAATTCCCAATAAGTTTAAAAAAAACTTTCAGTAGTTACCTGCCATCCATTCAGGCCTGAAAATAAGCACTCTGACATTTGCAGAATGAGGTCCCCAGAGGGTGAATTTGATGATGCTATCCCATACAGTCGGCAAATTTATCCTCTGGGTACCTCTTTCTGTTTAGTTTTGAGATCCTGATTCAGATTGAGATTCACAGAGGGTAAATTTAGTGATGCTACCCTGATGTGCAGGGTAGCATCACTAAATTCACCCTCTGGGGAACTCATTTTGCAGATGACAGTCTGCTTATTTTCTGGCTTGCATCCATTTAACAGGATATGTTCTATTTTAATTTAACCATTTTATTGTTGACAAAAAAAACAGAACTGCCAAGGCGCAGCGATATCTCTAAGCATCTCACTCAGAGAACGTGCCAGAAGTCAGTTAATTAACATAATTAACTTGTCATTTTTCCCATGTGAACTTTGATGTTTTAAAACTCAATAAATTTTATGTTTACCTCCAATCTAATTTACTACGCGTCGGACACAAATAATTTGGGGTCAAAGGCAATTTATATTTTACACCATATATTGTCAGGTAACTTGCAATACCTATTTGGTCGAATATGAGTGAGTCTGGGGCTGTGTCCACTGGGTTCATTAAATTTACTTAACGATTCTTGAATTGCATGTGTGGATTTTTACGTAAGAATTTTTAATTTTCATATTCCTTCTGGTGGTGGTTCTGTAGATATCGTTTAAGATACAAGAAATTTGCTACAACTATTGTGGGGGGGGGGGGATTTGTTGTCATTCCTCTCGAAGTAAGCATAAATGGCACAGCATTTACCTTTGCCCGACATTTAAGCCTGGGAAATTTGTTGAAACCGAAAGTCACGGTTTCTTGTTAAGGCGGCGGTTTGGTTTCAAAAAGAAAACCGAACCGAACCAAAAACCGATAAACCACCCAGCCCTAACAGTTATATCCCTTTATGTACTTTGATTTCTTCTCATTTGACATTTCCATATGGTTCCTTCAGTTGCAATGAACCAAATGAGGTATTTAACCTTGTTCAAAGAAGTCCATTTATCTTCTCAGTGCTTGTTCATTCATTGTTTCATCTGTCTTGATCGCTTTATATGTTTTTTCCTGTCATAACATAAAAGTCGACGGGGCATATGGATGTTTTTAGACTCTCTTGTTAATGTTTGACATGTAATATTATTGCATCCATGGATATTTTACCCACCCATGGAAAGTGACCAGTCCACGGTGGCCATACTGTATTCAATTATCATTTATCACATTTTTTTTCCAGATACATCGACGGTGTCTATGACATGAGCGCATTCGTTTTTGATAGCCTATGTAATATTGAAATTAAAGACAGTGTAGCTGAAGACAAGGTTCAGTTCAAGGCTTTTCTCAAAGTATTGGATCATATTGCCCTAGCATACAGCTACGATAACCTGTGGGCTTCTGCTGGAAGCAGGTATACTGGAAACTACATGTGGGTTGGACAAATCAAAATTGTACCTACACTAAATCCAACATTTTCTGTCTTGGTATGTATTTTCGTGATCACAAGAGGAGTAGTTTTCTTAAATCAGATCATGATTGTGTCGCAACACTCTTACATACCTTAAAATACTGCACACCATAAAATTTTGTGAAACATGTAAAAACAAATGAAAATATAGCATCTCGTATTCAATGTTTTTACATTTTCTTTTCCATGTGGTGGAGAGAAAGGCAGAAAGATCATTTTGACCAGATCATGACTCAGTCATATGTCAAGTAGGGGGTGGGGGGGGGAGGGGGGGTGATAAGAATGGGTTCCTTCCATCCTTCCATTGAGCTATCTATCTGTCTGTCCATCCATCCTTCCTTTCTAATTTGTTGTCATCACATTTAACCCTTAACCCTTTACCCCACGTAACGTCCAAAACCGGCCAGCGCTATTCTCAAAAATCGCCTATTAATTTTAATTATTTTTTCATTTTTTGTCTCAAAAACATAGGTTATGACCCCTCATTGGAACGAGCTCGTTGAGCTTGTTCCAATGAGGGGTCATAACCTATGTTTTTGAGACAAAAAATGAAACAAATTAGTTATTCAAGAATTATTTTTGCAAGTGTCGTCTGCTTTTCAGGTTAGGTAAAGGGTTAACACCTGAGGGCCTAATTCCAACATTGATCACAGTTTTCATAACAGAACAGGTGCTCCTACATGCTGTCTTTCAGTTAACTCACAAGTTACATTCTAAGTACCTTGGTTGTTGTTTTTAGGCAAGACTTGGCTGCCTATATATACCAAGACTTGCAAAAAACAACAACAAAGCCACAGAGTGTAGACTATAATTTATGTGTACCGGTATCAAAAATATGTAAAAATCTCTAGGCCCTAAATGGTAAAGGAGAAAGAAATACTTGTACACAATTGATCCACAATCCTATTCATGATATTATCACCAAAAAGCTATATTAAAAAAATTGGGAAAAAATCTTCAACAGTTATCTATGAAATTTAATGACAAGACATGGTAATACTCAACTTTGATTGCAATCCTATTTATGATATTATCATCCTAAGGATATATATTAAATTTGGAAAAAAACATTTTGAATGGTTTTCGAGGAATGAGGCTTGGTGTTCAAGTTTTAATTGTTTGATACACAAGTTTCTAATAGTTCTGTGAATAGCCTTATTGTTATCACTAGTGAAGGTGACTGGAGCCATGGAGGTGGCAGGAGCCGTGCATAGTCACTTCGCATTCGGCTCGTCTGTGTCCGACATTCAGACGGTAGTGTTACTGATACTAGAGTTTTAAGCTCAAGGTGCTAGAACTAGATGTGGTGGCTGTAGATTGACTAGCCGTAACTATTGCGACAGGTCTAAATATGTATAGACAATGAAACAACTCAATAGAGTTCAAGGGGACCTGTGCGTAGGAATCCCGTAAAGACGGGATTTCTACGCACAGGTCCCCTTGAACTCTATTGAGTTGTTTCATTGTCAATAACGATAGTAAACAAGAAAACATTCTACATAGTTTCTGGAGAGTTTGTTTTGTGCCAAAATCAAGCATATCTTTTTTCCCTGTACCAGTAATTAGCCTCTTTTGGATAACAGCCAATTATTACTTTCAGAAACTTTAATTATCAATTTCTAATGCTGTACTTGCCGAAATGTTTCTGCCTGCTACTATATAGTAGTTAGTTTTGGCTTCATCTTATCTATAAGGAACCTATTCACTTAATGAAAACAATAAGCACAGACCATGTCTCCCGTACATATACACATGTTATCAGTAGGGCTGGCGTGATTAATCAAGAAGTCAACTAATCCTCTGTAGAACACATAATCCATTTCAATTTCCAAAGTTGATTTTAATCATTCTCTGTGATCTTTGGAAAAAACAATAAGGAAAGTGTTTTATAGGTTGACATCACTTCTTTTCAAATAAGATATTACAGGGGCATTCTGCAACTTTGAGGTGCATGCTTAGAGCACTATGCCAATGTCATAAGTCTTTGAAACCTAGTGGCAGCTTTTCCGGCCAGGAATATGATTGATACGTTATAACGTCTTTATATAGGATGGCTGTTCAGTAAATTTGTGGGGTAGACTGATCAATATTTTCAACATACAGCCCTGAGGCTGTACGTTGAAAATATTGATTAGTCTACTTCAAATAATGAATATGGACTCTTCTAATTGCTGCCATTGAACTGGCATGGAAGATACCACTACAGTTCAAAGGGTTAAGAGGGCTAAAGTTTAACCTTGGACAACTACATGTAACTGATATGATCTTCAACTCCTTTGTCGAATCTACACACTGAATGAACTGACATCATATGTTAGATCGCAAATCCTCAATGAAAAGAAAGTGACATTGTTTTGTCAATCAACAGCAAATACATAATAATCTCATGTGCACATTCAAAATTAAGGAACTACACAGACAAAAATTAAAAAAAACTCTTGTGTGCAACTGTTTACCAACCAGCCCTATTTTAAGCTTGTGACTCTATAAAAAATGTGTTCATTACCTTGATGTCAATATCGTAGATGAAATGCATCTGCAGTCATTAGTACAGATAATAAAGAGCATAGGAACCAAATGGGATGTGTTGGTTAGAGAAACTCCAGACAGGTTGGTTTGTATGCATGTCGGTTTGAGGCTTTTGGGGAAAATTGGGGCAGGCCAATAGGCTGTGGGTGTCAAAAAGTTTGTGTGTTCAAACTCAGTTATTAATCATAATTAATAATATAACAATGAGCCTATGCCCTCTGTACTGTGGCAAATCATTCTAAATATGCCTTATGTTAGAATAATCCACAAACAAAGTAAATAAAAAATATCTTCTGTGCCCTATTTTGTTTTCACTGGTAGAATTGGACAAATCACCTGCTCACCATACTCTCCACCCTCCATATCCCCAGCCCTACATCCTCATTTATGTAAGTTTCTGCATAGTGTATTTGCTGTATGTGCATAATATGTCAATTTCAATTTAAATCTTCGGTAAGTTTTATTAAACAATCTGATGTTGTTAGCTTCCAGCTTGTCTTACTTACTTGAATAAAAAATTGTGATGTTCACCTGTTTCCCATGCCACTGATCTCTTAAACTGATTATTGTTTTTTCAATTCTAAGTTTATCTGTCTTGATAGGGGGTGTGGTGGCTCAGTAGGTAGAGGTGCAGGCTGCAAGCCGAGAGGTCCTCGGTTCGAATCCCACCTCCGGCAACCGCGTTGTGTCCTTGGGCAAGACACTTCACCCCCATTGCCCACATGGGGGCACAGTAGCATTGTGTACTAAGGCATACTCATGTCGATGGTACACTTGCCTTCAACCAGTGCTAACCCTGCTTGTGTGGAGTTAGTATGTTGGGGAGCTGACAGTTGCTCGCCATTGCTCGGTGGTTCTCTAGGGGTACTCCGGCTTCCTCCACCCGTAAAAACTGTCGCGGTCATGATTAGCCATTGTGCAGAAAATATGTGACCCTAAACACAAATAAATAAATAAATAAATAATAATAATCTGTCCTGATGCAGAAAGAAATCACAAAGCTGACAGGAAGCACCTGAACTTACTCGTTTTAGAGAAGGTTTGTAAATGAGAGGCATGTCTATCAACATCCCCTCTCTAGGCCAAGGAGCCTCATAACAAGTATCAGGGTCAAAATAATACCCCAATACATTGTAATTGATGCAGGAAAGCAGTAATATAAAAATACAACTTGATAAATGATGATAAACATTTTCCTTATTGTTGTTTTAGAGTATGATTAAAGTAGACTTTTAATATCAATATTTTTCTTCAAAACTTGATTATGAAATTTCATGATCGTGCCAGCTCTAGTTATCAGACCAC
Source organism: Pictodentalium vernedei (assembly GCA_031216915.1). NCBI lineage: Eukaryota > Metazoa > Mollusca > Scaphopoda > Dentaliida > Dentaliidae > Pictodentalium > Pictodentalium vernedei. The sequence continues at coordinate 391,045,678 of CM062296.1, read as the reverse complement.
ATACTCATAGATATATATGTCAACTTCTTAATACAGCTTTTCTTATACAATGAAAATGTTTGTATTGCATTACATTTTAAGTGTAAATGTAGTTATACCACAGGTGAAAGTCCCTATCCATTTAGAGGTTTTAATGTGGTAGGATGGCTGTCACTCCTCCATGTTCAGCCTTACTATGTCATACAGTGGAGCCCACTTAATTGGATATCTCTTTACTGAATAACCCTGTTAATTGAATATAATTTACCAACACAAACCCATTTACCATACCTCCAGTACAAATTTGACCTGTTAATTGAATATAGGTTATAGAGTAAACTCCTGTTAATTGAATAAAAAATCTTGTAATCTGTCGAGAAATTACCCTGACTTTCCCCTTTTTTCTTTATAGACCTATTTGGCCTCAGTACATCCATGACATGCATTTAATCTATTATATCTTGTTTGACTCATGGAGCTCTGTCAAACAAGATATAATAGAATAAATGCTAAGTTTGTGTCTAGAATACAGAAAAGTGACACAATCCCTGTTAATTGAATACACCTGTTAATTAAATAATTTTCATTGGCAAAGTGGCGATTCAATTAACAGGGTTCCACTGTATTACCAACTCTTAGGATATTCGTGTATAGAGTAGATCTTTCAGAGAACATTTTAGTTCTCCACTGTCTCCAGAAGTCCTGATACAGACATTTTCTCTTCCTATGGAATTGATCAGCTTCTTATCTGGTCTAATTCGCATCTCGTAACATATTCAGAGGACTTCATGGAGCAGTCTGGTCAGGTTTCCATTGTTTTCAACAATATTCGGTATAACCCTCAATATTTCAGAAAGTTATGATTTGCTGTCAATTAGTGTTCCGTTGGTCTTCCCAGTAGCCTTATGTCATATTTCGTTCCTCTTCCATGAGTCCCAGCCACACCATATACTCATGTGGTTGGACTTCTTCCTAAGGTGAATTTTAACAATGGAGAAATTTACATTCCTTTTGGATATTTTTTTAGAGGAACCATTCATTTTCCAATATCTGAGCAAATGCACTCCATCATTGTACTGTTGCCATCAGTGGAATTTCTTACATCATAAATAGAATCTTCTCATTTCTGCATTTTCATACTCAGTTATATATTGCTGGTAATATATTGCACAAATTCACCATGTAATGGAATAAGGTAGTATTCTTGGTATTTTTCACTGCGAATGACTGCTATTCATTCTGTCTCCACTCTTGTTTCATAAATATTAAGTGGACTGCCTTTTTCCATTCTAATTCTTGAGTTACGTCAAACAGTTACCCAGTTTGTAACTTACAGGGCAATACATGCAAATTATTTGGATTTCAAGCTAGTTTAACTGGTTGAGTGCTAAAGCCACTATCTGAGCACTACTAGTACTATAGTGGCTTTACACTGTATTCATTACCTTGTTTGCTCAGCAGGTGAAACACAAAAAAGTTTAAGCAAGTCATTTTGTTACAATTTACTGGAGAGTGCCAAGATGCACCCTCCAATAAATTTTATCCCATAAATGGTTGTTTATTTAAACAACAAAGGCCTTGGATAATTTTTTGCTTTATTCACCTAGTAGTGTGATAAATTTTCCCCATAGGTTCGACACTGAAAGAATTTATTCCCCTAGTAGCGACGGACTTGTTGACCTCTGGCCTCTACTACATTTGTCTAGCATAATTATTAGTTTGATTGTTGATTTCTTTGAATCTTTTTGAAAGTATTACACAATTCCAGTAGAAAACACCAATGTGCTCCTCACATCTCCCTGTGTTTTGTATCGAATTATAGCACGAATTTGCCGCTACTGCCCTGTAGAAGATTTATGGGATAAACAAAATAAACGTATAGTGTTTTCAGGTAAACAATTTATTCTCCTCGTAGAATTAAGAATGAAACCGACTCACCAGAGGCTCGTCGGTTTCATTCTTAATCCTACTCGTAAATAAATGTTTTACTTGAAAACACTATACGTTTATTCTATATGTAACAAAACAATTGCTTATGAACAAAATCTTACTACACTGAGGCTCCTTTTGCTCATAATATGGTACCCTTGAAAATAATACGTTAGAAATCACCTTTGAAAAATAATTTTGTCTACCAGTTAATACATCTAATTCAGAGACAGAATTTCTTAAACTTTAGAGAATAAATAGCACAATGCCCATTTTTTCTACCATTTATAAATGATTGCAAATTTATACTATTCAGAAATGATTGCGAAGCATAAAGAGAATCGGGTGCATTGATTCTCGCAAAATTCTGTCCAGTAATAACACACCTGCCAAATAATTCTGAATCTATGACAGGAAGGCACTGATGCCTACATTTCCTGTATGTTCCATTTTATTAACTATGTTTTTTCAGTAATTTTCTGTAGTCATAGTACAATATGAGTATCTCACTTATTGTAACTAATATTTACTCTCTCATCAAGTTTTGCATTAGGTAACAAAGCTTGGTGGGTAGGTGTCCATGTATTAACACTACTATTGGCCTTATTCTTTGACATAGGTAGGTTAGACTCACCCTTATTTTTACATGTTATGATAAGGTTCAGCTCACGAGGTTGCAGACCTGTCGATTTGAGATGAACTGCCATTTGAGTCGCGTGGAGGTTACCTAAAAGGAAAACACAAATTATTGCCAGGTCACTCAAAATTTTCACCAAGTTGAATAATACAGTACGAATGAATGGTGGAATGATGAGCATCAACAAATCATCAGCTGCTCACGTATTTGCATCTTTTTGAAGTATAGCTGCTCTGTTGGCCAGTTATTGTCCACCAGAGCACCTATGCAAACACCTCTGCTGATGATTGGTTGATGCTCAACATCATTTTAAACTGTTGATCTTCTTAAAATATAACATGGGTACAAAATCAGGAAATTCATAATAATTCATGTCTCTGCCACAAATAGTGATTATGGATTCCATACTCTTCTGCATCATGGTAGCCCATGCCAAGATTAGGCTATAATTGCAACTAATTGGTATCTGAATTGCTGCAACACAGCCTCATTATTGTCCCTAAGGATTCATCTTTATTCACCAGGATATTGCCCTAAGAAGCAAGAACTTGGCTATGATACACCAGTTCATACATCAGAATAGTTGCAATACAATATATATTTAGTTTACCAAATGGGTTACATTTATCAAGTATAGGGGAACGAATGATAAGTTACCAAGTTCAGACCAGGTGAACGATAAATGGGTTACAAAAAATTTTGAAGCTAAAATTTAACATACAGACTTTTCACAGGCAGTAATGTAGGTGAGCATGGTATAAAATCACTTTAGCATTGCAGATTGCGGCAACCATGTTGTGTCCTTGGGCAAGACACTTCACCCCCCCCCCCCCCCCCCTTGCCCATGTGGGGGCACAGTGGCATTGTGTACTAAGGCATACTGCATGTCGATGGTGCACTTGTCTTCAAGCTGGCTTTCTCCACCTGTAAAACTGTAGTGGTCATGATTAGCCATTGTGCAGAAATATGTGACCTTAAAACAATAAATAAATAAATAAATAAATAAATAAATAAATAAATAGCGTTGCAGATGGTACCTTCTTATACTCAAGTGACAAAATACTGACTTCAGTTAAAAAAAAATCCCATGAAATGTGGTTAAAAAATAACTAAATTTTGGTTAGAAAGGTCACAATCACAGATAAAGTACCACGAGATCTACTACCATAGGGCGTGATATTTCCAAATGTTAGTGCTTTGAGGCTTGAAATTTCTAACTATTGAAAACTTTGGCTGAGATTAGGGTGTGATGCCCCTTCCTCATCACCATGTCCCTCATCTATGTGCATATTTTGGTGGTATACACGCCAGACTCCTGATCTTTTCACCAGGGCTTCATTGTTTCATATGCTATGGATATTAACCCTATACCTAACATGAAAAGCAGACGACACTTGCAATATAAATTCTTGAATAACTAATTTTTTTTATTTTTTGTCTCAAAAACATAGGTTATGACCCCTCATTGGAACAAGCTCGACGAGATTGTTCCAATGAGGGGTCATAACCTTTGGTTTTAAAAAATGAAAAAATAATGAAAATTAATTGGCAATTTTTGAGAATAGCACTGGTTAGCTTTGGTCCATTTTGGGTAAATGGTTAAATCAACAACTTTGTTTGATTAACTTTTAGCATGCTCCTGGCGGATAACTCTGCCCAGAACAGAATTTTTTCTTTACTACTGAAACAAGTATAATTTGGGCACATTAATCAAATTTTAACCCTGTAAATTGAATGAATTTTATTACGATCAGTTACTTGAGTTAAATTTCAATGAATTTTTCATCAAATCTAGTCAAGTCTGCTTCACAGTAGCTATGACAAGATTTGATGAAACAATATCTTGGAAATACTCAGCAGGTTAAGACTTAACAGTGTACATTTACCATAACATTGCCTGCATGTTATAGTAAGTGCACTTTGTGTTCGTAATCCACATCAATGAGTAAAGTTCCGCACTCACAAAAACTACTCTAATGAAGAATTAGAGGTCATGGGTTCAAGAGTCTGTTGTCACAGTCTTTGGGATTGTGAGCTGTTACTGTATGTAAAGAGCATAATATATACATACATGCATGTACGTTCAAAATATTAGGTTGGATAAAGTAAAATGCATATTATTTTCAATAGTTATTGTATGTGAATTTTGCAGGCTACCCCACCTCACATTGATTTATACAAAAACAGCAGTCACGACAAGACTCCATCCAATTACCTAACCGTATACAACATTATGATTAAATTGGCACCAAATGAGACATTAGATTTTGAAGTCAATGCTACGGTTACTCACACACAGCTTAGTATTTGTGGACTTCGAATTGCTGAAGTTGGATCAAGTTTGCCTTGTGTGAATGAGAGTCAGATGGCAGTATATGACAATTGGGCTTCATCCACAGTTTATAATGAGAAGGCATCACTGAAAATTGGACCAGTCACAAACCTAGGTACAGCTTGATTACTTGTTTGATTGTTTTATTGCTGCTGGTTGTTTTGAGGAATGAACAGTTAAAAAATGATCTAAAAATGTTTTAACTTGTCAATTGCTTGTTTAATTTCAGTTTACAGAAATTGTTCTTATTTTTTTTTTGACAGTTTAGAACATAAATTAATACCCAGATTACTATCAAATTTTTGTTTAAAAGTTGGGGTGTGATTTTTTTTGCTGTTTATTCACAGGGAATCAAAGAGTGTACTAGAAAACACCCTCTTATGCATTAAACCAACTTCATGAATAAAGGAAGAAATAACATTAATAAGTAGTAATTATAATATATTATTATCAAGCCTGGAAATAATAAAAAATATCATTTGCAGAATGAGGTTCCTAGAGGATGAATTTGCTGTTGTTTCCCATACAGTGGGCCTGAGTTTATCCTCTGAGTATCTCGTTCTATTTAGGCCTGAGACTTTGAATCAGACTGATGTTCACAGAGGATAATATAATAATGCTACTCTGATGTGCAGGGTAGCATCACAAAACTTATCCTTATGGGATCTCATTGTGCAGAGGACTGTCTGCTTATTTCCAGGCATTACTATGATCCATATAGCTTCTCTGTAAGGCCTCACAAAGTAGATTGTCTGTTTCTCAGGCCATGTTTTATAAAATTGCATGTGGGCGGCGGTTTTTATTTTATTTTTTATTTTTGTAATTATTTCTTTGCCATCAAAAATTTATGTTCTTGGTTTGTTTTAGGTCTCATAATCTACAGAATAGCATGGTTGGTGGTGTAGTTCATCCCTTGAGAGTGAGAAGGCTTTGCTTTAACATTCCAAAGCCTTATTACAAGGGACAAATTTATCAATTTTATTAACATGGGTAAAATATCAGACATAAAGTATTTAATTTTTATTTTTTTAAAGTTAGCATTGGTTATAAAAAGAGAGCATGCGGCAGCCAAAATGACCATGCAGAAGGCATGATAAACAGATTTTTAACTTTTTTTGGCCTAAGCAGAATAATATGCAGGAGATGGTCAACTCATATCCAAACCAGTTTACCATCTGGAATTCTTGGGTGCATAATGCAATAAAAAAAATGTGGTGGATTCTAAATATGTGAACGAGTGCTAATAACAATCGAGGTATTTTTTATGACTTTACTGGAGAGTGTCTATGTAGAGTCTTCAGTGGAATTTATTACACTGCCTATTACTTTTCATCCAGTTCAATATTTACAAATCTGAACAACACATGTGTTCCATACAGACTATTTTTCTACCTGATATCATGGTAAATTGTCCATTCAAAACACTGCACTTTGTCCGTGATCAATTCAGAAGCTGCTGTAAAAGCCAATGAATAGAATGTCAATTGGAAACTAGACTTTATGATTTTGGAGAATCATGGCTTTTCCAGACGAGATTCCATGATTTTTCATGACACCAGAGTGTCTGATGAATTATTTTAACTGTCTCACTGAAGTTCCTTTATTGATGTTATGAGTAAGGTGGGTATCATAGTCTCAAATGACTCAATTTAATAAAAAAATGTTTAGGTACAAACCATCATTAATGGTGGAGAGGGTTAATATCAATATCATCGTCCGACAAGTTAATGACCGACAAAAGGAGTTATGTTTGTTTGACACATACCCATCGTGTGCTGTGGCTATTTGAAAATGGTCCATTTTAACTTAAATATATCCAAAATATTGATGTCTGGCAGTTTGTAGAGGGTTAACAAGTGCTAACAGAAATATTTTTCCATGCAACTTGTAATGTCACACCAAGAACTGAGAATGGCCTTTCAGGGAGAACACAGGATTCCATGATTTTTTATGACCCCGGAGAATTGTTTTTATTGCATCACTAAAGTATTTTTATTGATGCCTTGAGAAAAGTGGGTATAATAGTCTCAAATAACCCAGTGTGATAAAAGAAAATTTTGGTTAAATCATCATTGTTGGTGGAGACGGTTAATATCAATATCAGCGTCTGAGAATCAGCGTCTAATGCAAATAGCCCATTATATCTCAAATTTATCTAAATAAAATTTTGATATTTGACATTTTGTGGAGGGTTAATGAAGGCTTGCGAGAATAATTCTTCTCCAGAGTTTATTTGTTCTTGAAAATCTGTAAGAACCACTTGAAGATATCCACAGAAAATGTGAACTTTGAGTTCTTAAGCATGTCATGTGTAGTCCCTGTATCAAATATTTCCTATTTGACCACAGTTGTTATGCCCCATTATGTCATCTTTTCACACCTTCTACAGTTATTAACAACAACAAGAAACATGAAGTTATAGTCAACAATAATTACATATATAAATAGGAAGTGTTGTTCGTACATCTATGTAAATAAAATATAAGCTGGGATGGAGGATGGGCAGTATAGCCGTCTTACAAACTAGTATATACCTAGCCCCACAGCCGGGGAAATGTTGGCACCACCACTGCATTTGATAACTGCCTTACAGAGTATTAAATATACCTGTACCCCTTTCCATGTTGGGGAACTCCCCCTTTATTGTAAGGTTCCTTAGGCACAACTTAGCATCTGTAAGATGGCTATATACTGCCATGTCGCCACCCTGGGGGTGGAGGATGGACAGTGTATAGCCGTTTTACAGACCAGTATATACCTGGACCCACTGTGGGGGAATACTGTAGTGTCAACACGGTATTTGATATTATAAGTAACTGATTCCATTGTAGCTAATGTTATTTACTGCTTTCTTATCATGCAGTGGCGGGGCGCAGTGGCATTGTGGTAACCGGTTCTCGTCAGATCACCGAAGTTAAGCAACGTCGAGCCCGGTTAATCATTTAGATGGGTGACCGTCTGAGCAATCAATTCAGACTCCCGCATTGTATCATTGGGCAAGGCACTTAATGCTGATTGTCCACAAGGGGCAAGATGCCGCCATGTACTAAGGTCTACTACACATTGATGGTACGCATGTCTTCAACCAATCTAACCCTGCCTGTGCTGCAGTGCGGAGTTGGGGAGCTGGCAGCTGCTCGTCGTTGCTCGGTGGTTCTCTCTGGGTACTCTGGCTTCCTCCAGCTGTAGAACTGTCACGGTCATGATTAGCCATTGTGCATAAGTATATGACCTTAAACACCAATAAATAAATAAATAAATAATATCATGCAGTGCAGTATGGAGTATGAAGTGAGGCATACCTTTCAATGTGTGTCTGGTTGGAGAAAGAGGCAGGGAAGAGGTTGGTAAGATCCTTAATATTGTTGGGATAAATCGACTGATGGTGTGGGACACCATGGAATTGACCAATGAAACAGGACACAGTGAGAGTGGAAGTTATGTCAGTTATTTTTGATAAAAAATAAATATACACTTACTTTTGAGTTCAGATTGGAGAGGATTCACTGGAAATTGTATATCGACCACCGATACTTCTGTTATGCTGTGCTCCACATCCTATGAATTGCACTTCAGACTTCTCAAATCTAACACCCAGCCCCACATCATACCCTGCCAGAATTTTGGCTCGCTAAAAACTTATTTTTAGTCGAGTTTTGACGAAATCAAACTCGACTTATAGTTTGATGAAATGGCGGGCGGGCGGGCGGGCGGGCGGGCGGCAGGCGTAAACAATTGGTTTCCGGGAATAACTTTAGTTCTATTTGATGCACCTTTACCAAAATTATACCAGGGGTTACCCTATAGGAAAGGAAGACACCTATCGATTTCAAAGTCTCGTGTCCCAAGGTCAAGGTCACTGTTACTATAAATAGAATATTTTGTGACAAATTGGTTTCCGGGCAATAACTTTAGTTCTATTTGACACACCTTTATCAAACTTATACCAGTTGTTACCGTATAGGAAGGGAAGACGCCTATTGATTTCGGGGTCTGGGAATCCAAGATCAAGGTCACTGTTACTATAAATGGAATATTTTATGACTAATTGGTTTCCGGGCAATAACTTTAGTTCTATTTGATGCACCTTTACCAAACTTATACCAAAGGTTACCCTATAGGAAGAGAAGACACCTACTGATTTCGGAGTCTGGGACTCCAAGGTCAAGGTCACTGTTACTATAAATAGAATATTTTGTGACAAATTGGTTTCCGGCAATAACTTTACTTCTATTCTGTGTATCCTCACCAAACTTATACCCCAGGTTACCCTATAGGAAGGGAAGACACCTATCGATTTCGGAATATGGGGCCCCAAGGTTAAGGTCACTGTTACTATCAATAGAATATTTTGTGACAAATTGGTTTCCGGGCAATAACTTTAGTTCTATTTGTCGCACCTTTACCAAACTTATACCAGAGGTTACCTTATAGGAAGGGAAGACAGCTATTGATTTCGAAGTCTGGGACTCCAAGGTCAAGGTCACTGTTACTATAAATAGCTTATTTCTTAAGAATTTAATGTCAAAACTCAGCTTCTGGATCTGTGATCCTCTTGCTTGATTTTTACTTTATTCTCCCAACATCTAACATAACGACAACTAGAGGTGCTTCACAGGGCCACCGGGAGCATGAGTGGGCAGGGCAACCCATATTTTCGGGGCTTGTTCCCCAGGGCAGTATGCCAGCTATGCTCACAACAATGCCCTCTCCCCACCGGCCCTGGTGCTTCTAAAGATAGAAAGGTCAATGGGGGAGGGGCCCATTAGCAAACAAATGGGGGCAGGTGTACTTGGTGGAAAAAACAGCAGGGGGGGGAGGGGCACATGTCCTAGGTAAAAAAAAGCAGGATGCAGGCACCTTAGGTAAAAAAACAGCAGGGCAATGGGGGGGGGGGGGGGGGGGGGGGGTGGTTGCAGATGTCCCCACTAATTAATTTTAATAAGAGGCAGTTGTTCAAGGGGCAGGTGGCCGTATCCCATTGTCCTGTATTCCAAATTTTCTCTGGTACTTGGCCTTGACGGAAACAACATTTTAACAAGAAACAACGGGAAACCTATTTGCAGTGACGCTGCAAATATAAACTTGATTTTAGGACCATTCCATGGACAGTTTAAACCCTCTTTGATATCAGCGTTCCTTACTCTCATCCTTTCAGTGCATCACTGCAGTATTTCACCCCAGTTGAGTTCTGACATCATGCAAGTTTGGGCGACATGCTTCCAGTTTTGTTATTGTCAACTACATATTTATAATTTCATGATTACTGATCGCAATATTGAAAATGACACACACAATCACGACAGAGTTTTCTGAAAAACTCGATTCTGCAAAAGGTTTTAGTGAAATTTGAATATTTTTTTATTTTCAATTTTGATGGCTCTTGTCGAAAAGGTGATAATTACTGATTGTCCCAAACGAGATCAAAGATTGACACCAAAGATTAATAACAGACAGAGAATCTTCTAAAAATATACATGTGCAATCCTAAAATGCAATAAATCAAGTCTTTTTTCACGTTTTATGAGAGAAATATATCCAATCGTATCATTGAATCATTTTTAGGTTTATCTGGGTTAGAAATTTTGTATACAGACAAAATACACACTAAATAAAATATTTGGCATTATTTTCCTCGGATGTATTTTTCACTTCTTGTCCATTGGCGTACGTACATAGGTACATATGTACATACATATGTACGTAAGTACGTACCTACATACATTAGTATGTACATCCACAATTTCCTTTGGCACACCTCTCAGGTCGCATTTATGATCAGATCGCTTTGAAACTTGGTATGCTTGTTTGGGGTGGCCTCTAGATGGGAGCTATCTATTTTCTTCAATTTCCATCAAAAAATGTTGCCCGCGGCCAATGTTCTTAGAACTTAGTTTAGTCAGACCTCAATATTTCCCTTTGGCACACTCTACAGGGCACATGTATGCTTGGATTGCTTTGAAACCTGGCATGCTTGTTTAGGGTGACCTCTAGATGGGAGCTATCGATTTTCTTCAATTTCCGTCAAAAAATGTTGCCTCAGCCAACGTTCTTAGAACTTAGTTTAGTCAGACTACAATATTTCCCTTTGGCACACCCTACAGGGCACATTTATTATTGGATTTTTTTTAAACCTGGTATGCTTATTTGGGATGACGTCTAGATGGGGGCTATCAATTTTTTTCCATTTCCGTCAAAAAATGTTGCTGCGGCCAACGTTCTTAGAACTTAGATTAGTCAGAAGACCTCAATATTTCCTTTTTGCACACCTTACAGGGCACATTTATGATCAAATTGCTTTGAAACCTGGCATGCATACTTGTTTGGGGTGACCTCTAGATGGAAGCTATCGATTTTCTTCCATTTTCATCAAAAAATGTTGCCACGGCCAACGTTCTTAGAACTTAGTTTAGTCAGAAGACCTCAATATTTCCCTTTGGCACACCCTACAGGGCACATTTATGATAAGATTGCTTTGAAACCTGGCATGCTTGTTTGAGGTGACCTCTAGATGGGAGCAATTAATTTTCATCCATTTCCGTCAAAAAATGTTGCCACGGCCAACATTCTTAGAACTTAGTTTAGTCAGACCCCAATATTTCCCTTTGGCACACCCTACAGGGCACATTTATGATTGGATTGCTTTGAAACCTGGTGTGCTTGTTTGGGGAGACCTCTAGATGAGAGCTATTGATTTTCTTCCAATTCCGTATGTCAAAAAATGTTGCCGCTGGCAACGATCTTTGAACGTAGTTTAGTCAGGCATCAATCTATTTGGCATGCCCTACAGGGCACATTTATGATCAGACCGGTTTGAAACTTTGTATGCTTGTTTGGGGTTACCTCTAGATGGAAGCTATTGATTTTCTTTGATTTCTGTCAACAAATGTTGCCACTGGCAATGACCTTCGATGTACTTAGTAAAAAACTTAGTGCAGTTAAGCATCAATATTTCCATTTGACACACCTGCAGGGCACATTTAAGATTGGATTGCTTGCAAACTTGGTGTGCTTGTGTGGGGTGACATCTATATGGGAGCTGTCGATTTTCTTCCATTTCTGTCAAAAAATGTTGCCACTGACCTTTGAACTTAGTTTAGTCAGACCTCAATATTTCCCTTTAACACACCCTTCAGGGCACATTTATGATCGGATCACTTTGAAACTTGGTATGTGTGTTTGGGGTGACCTCTAGATGTGAGCTGTTTTTTCATTTCCATAAAAAGTTATTGTCGTATCACCAGCCTTTGAACTTACTGCATTGGTGCATCAACTATCCCTTTTGCACTCTCTGCAGGGTATATTCATGAATTTCCATAACCCCCCCCCCCCCCCCCCCCCCCCCGAAAAAAAAAATAAAACCTATTGCAAACAAAGCAATGACCTTCTACTTGCATTTGTGCATTAACATCTTCCTTTGGCTTGCCTCAGAGGGCACATTCATTATCAGGTTGTTTTGAAACTTTGTTTGCTTATGCAGGGTGACAAAGATAGGAGCTATTGATTTTCTTTTCATTTCCATCAAAAACTGTTGCTGTTAGCAACAATCTTTGAATTTATTGCATTTGTGCATCAATGTACTTTGACATGGCCCACAGGCCATATTTATCATAGATTGTTTTTTAAATTGATGTGCTCATTAGACAAGAGCTCTAGATAAGAGCTGTTGATTAGCATTCATTTCTGTGAAAAAAGTTGCCATTTACAATAACCTCTGAACATACTGCATATGTGTATCAACATTTCTTCCTTTAAGCCAGTCTTACAGTTTACATTTAAAAATGCATGGATTACTCTGACATTGTGCACATACAATGCTGTTATGTTGAAATTTCATCAATAACATTGGTACCAATGATCTTCAATTTTGCCATTTCATTCATAACTTACCAAGTTCAAGTTTGTCAAGTTGAGCTACAGTGTCATTGACAATTTCATTATCCTTTGCTTCTTGGGGAAATCCATGCTGCTAAATACGACGAACTAGCTATAGTGTTATCTAATGAGGTCAGGTGGTCGGGTCCGACACCCCACATCACAGTAGATTTAGTGGGGTGGTCGATTTTACACGTAATGTAGGCAGCATACATGGCATGGTCTTTATGTCTTTAATCTGGCAAAAACAGGGGTTATGGTTTGGTTTTTTGAATACCCTTAATACTTTCAAACATTATCCCTTGTGAATTCTGAGTCTGATAAAGGAGGATATGTTGATCTATTACATACCCATCTAGTGCCCGAAAACAGCCAATTTTATAAAAAAAAATTATGATGTTAGCAGTATGTAGAGGGGTTAGCAAATGATTAGCAGAATATTCTATCCATGCAACTTGTAATACCACACCAAGACCGGGCGATGTCCAATTGTTCTTGCAGTTGGCAAACTCCATGGAAATTGTACATTTTATGCTTCTAAGGGGCATCTCTCCTTATCCAGTCCAAAATGGATTAAGCTTCGTTCTTTTAAATACCCTTAGTACATACAAAACTGATCCTCTGTGAATTCTGCGTGCAGTTAAAGAAGTTTTGTTTAGCCTTTACATACCCATTGAGTGCTGTTGGTGTCTCAAAACAGCCCATTTTATCAAACTATTGATGTTTAGCAGCGCATGGAGAGCTAACAAATGCGCACCAGAATATTTTGTCCATGCAACTTGTAACGGCACACTAAGACCTATGAATGGTCATTTTTTCTTGAAATCTATAAGACTTTTTTAAAGAAATCCAGGGAAAACATGAATATTTTTATACTGTAACCAATGACCCAGACTTAGCTGGTGCTAACTCTTAAAAATTCAGGGCCAAACACAAATTTTGCCCTCCCAATCCCCAAAATTTGCATCCAAATCAAAAAATCTAATGTCCTATATGGTCCTCCATACTTTTACCTACTGGGCATGTGCAGTGTCAAGGAAGTACCAAAATTGGCGCCAAGCCTCATTCTTTGTTTGGCCTTTCTGTCAGTAACATCTCACTGACTTCTGTGCTTATAATCTCAGTTAAAATAATGCCAAAACACAAAATCATGATGGAAATGGTAGATCCAAGGATGAAATAAGAGGATGAGAGGAAGAAGCAGTGGTTGGATGTGTTTCAGGGCTGTAACTTATAATTTTTAGCTCACCGAAGGGAGCTAAACTTATCACTTGCCGTCCGGCGTCCGTCCGACGTCGTGAACATTTTTCAAACGACTTCTCCTCTGACACCGCTAGGTCGATTTGCTCGAAACTTGGTATGGATGTTCATTACCATATGTCAATTCAAGTTTGTTTAAATGAAATGGACATGCTCACTTGGGGCTCCATATGGGGCATAACTCCGATAGCACCCTATGTATATTAGAAAAATTACTAAAAAATCTTCTTCTCCAGCACAAGTGGGCAGAATCATTTGATATTTGGTATGCAGCATTATGGGGTGGATCTGATTCAAGTTTGTTCAAATCGGCCCCCTGGATTCATATTTGGGCTCACTATAGAAGCCTAAATTCGAACTTAGTGCATTTCAGGTAAATTTCTTAAAAAATCTTCTTCTCCAGATCCTGCAGGCAGAATCTTTTGATATTTGGTATGCAACATTGTGGGGTGGATATGATTCAAGTTTGTTCAAATCGGCCCCCTCGGTTCATATTTGGACTTGGTATAGGAGGCCGAATTTGAACATAGTGCATTTGAAGCAAATTTCTTTAAAAATTTTCTTTTCGAGATCCAGCAGGCGAAATCTTTTGATATTGGGTATGCAGCATGCCTAGGGGGTGAGATTCAAGTTTGTTCAAACCAAGTCCTTGGGTTGATATTTGGGCTCACTGTGGGAGCCCGAATTATAATTTAGTTCAAAATGAGGAATTTTCTTTAAAAATCTTCTTCTTCAGATCCAGCAGTCGGAATGTTTTGATATTTGGTATGCAGCATCCTTAGGGGGGGAGTGGGGGGGGGGGGGGGAGATTCAAGTTTGTTCAAGCCATGTCCATTGGGCCCTATTTGGTATCACTGTGGGAGCTCAAATTGTAACTTAGTTCAAAAAGAGGAATTTTCTTAAAAAATTATCTTCTTCAGATCCAGCTGTCAGAATGTTTTGATATTGGGCATGCAGCATCCTTAGGGGGGTGAGATTCAAGTGTGTTAAAGCCAAGTCCCTGGGTTCATATTTGGGCTCACTGTGGAAGCCTGAATGATAACTTAGTTCAAAATGAGGAATTTTCTTAAAAAATCTTCTTCGGAATGTTTTGATATTTGGTATGCAGCATCCTTAGTGGGGTGAGATTCATGTTTGTTCAAGCCATGTCCCTAGGTCCATATTTAGGCTCACTATGGGAGCTCGAATTGTAACTTAGTTCAAAATGAGGAATTTTCTTTAAAAATCTTCTTCTTCCGATTCAGCAGTCAGAATGTTTTGATATTTGGTATGCAGCATCCTTGGGGGGAGGGGGGTGGGGGGGAGATTCAAGTTTGTTCAAGCCATGGTCCCTAGTTTTGCCATATCCCTAGGTCCATATTTAGACTCACTGTGGGAGCTTGAATTGTAACTCAGTTCAAAATGAGGAATTCTCTTAAAAAATCTTCTTCAGATCCAGCAGTTGGAATGTTTTGATATTTAGTATGCAGCATCCTTAGAGGGGTGAAATTCAAGTCTGTTAAAGCCAAGTCTCTGGGTTCATATTTGGGCGCCCTGTGGGAGCCCAAATTATAACTTAGTTCAATACGAGTAATATTCTTTAAAAATCTTTTTTTTTAGTTCCACTGGTCAGAATCTTTGGATATTTGGTATAAGCTTTTCTTAGGAGGGGCAGATGCGACTTGTTGAAATCAATTGCCTGGCTTAATATTTAGTTTACCTTGTCAGGTGAGTGCCCTCAGGTCCCCTGGGGCCTCTTGTTATTGTAAATTATTTCATGTTCCCTAATTTCGGGACATGGGCCTGCTGTTTTCATTCTTGCTGTGAAATCTCCACTGTTTGTTAAGTACTTCCTCTCTCCCCTTCCTTGAACCCCCCCTTAGTTAATCTCCCAGGGTTTTGGTATATTTTTTAAAAAATTTTTATTGAAAATTTCTTGGGAGTTTAGCTCAGTTACAGAATGTTTATTCTGTTATCCCCATGGTTACGTCCTCACCCTTGGGCTGTTTAGGCGTTTTTGGTCATGCATCTACCATCTGATGTATTGCATTTTTTTCTGAGGAAGATTCTGTTTTACATCAGATAGTTTTTAAAATTGGTTACTGACTTCAGGCCATGTTTTTCAGTGCCTGAAGTCTTGTTTCTGGTTTTTATTGACTTTTGTTTACATTGATAACAGCTACTTTTTGTTAGTAATTCCTTGTCTTCTGTTAGGTTAATTATGTAGTCAGATACATTAATATACTCCGTAAGTGTAACATTGATTTTTAGAATTGTTTTAAAATTTTTGTCCACACTTAGGCTTTTTTGGGATCCATTTGGGCTCATCTTTCCCATTGGGAACTTGGACTCATGTCAAATTTTTTGGAAAATTTTTTTTTGGTGAAATTATTTTTCGAAATTTTGTATGGATTGTATTACCATTATGTATCTTTGTAATATTAAGGGTTAGTGCGAGTACTATGGCTGTATAATTTTTCATAATTAATCATTAAGAATATTGTTCAAATTGTAAATCGGGAAAGTCTTCCTAGGATTCTTATGCGCATTGTGTTTGCTGTAGTTATTGTACTCGCACTAACTCTTGTATAGTTTGTGCCAATTGGGATGACAAACGTTGGAGACAAGTGTTACGGTACATTGTTAGTGGTGAGAGATCGATGCCGGTTCTCTCACCACAAGGTCACTCTAGTTTTTCAGTTTCTTTTTCAGAGGAACAAGAACAGGGTGATGTTTCCGTGATGTCTTCCGGAAGTGTGCTGTCGTCATCGCAAATTAATGAAGAGCTAGCGGCAAAAGTGCTCAATGAAATTAGACAAGTACCGCGGTCCAAAAAGGGATTTATGGCCTTGTCACCAACTAGCTTGACTGGTGGCTCTATCACTTGTCAAATGGGTGGTGTGATGCCGGGTATGTCCATTGCGGTCCAGGAGAGGAAAAGGGTGTTGCGGGCACTATAATCTCAGATCACGCACACCCTGCGACGACGGAACAGAGGATGGATCAGAGGAAGCCAGTCAGTCCGGTAATAAGCTCGTACAGGTCTTCCGGGACCGCGAGCGAGAGAGGCCCCTCTTTTTTAGAACAGCATCTGGGGCCAGATGTTGTTGTTCATAACATTCGTCAGTCAGAGCATATGTCCACTCCTCCTGTTCGGGATGCTCCGTCTCATAGACAGTCGGCGTCGACTGGTCTATTGGCTTCCTCTTCTACACATCAGCACACACGACCGCACCTTGGCTTTGTGACCTCAGATATCCAGCCTGCTTCACCGACAAACGATTCCATGTCGTCTAGGTCACTCCATCCAGTAGCCAGGGACACATGGCCTCATTAATCGGGATGTTTGCATAAAAGGATTATGCAGGACATACCATCCCAGAAGCTTCCGGCAGCTAAGCAACAAAAGACAGTTCCACAGGCCTCCGTGACGGACATGCTATCACAGATAGCGCAGCTCATCACAGCAACCTACGGGACATCCAGCAACAGTTTCGGATCAGGAACTGTCGGATGAAGCTGGGTCGGTTCGTTCCTATGCAAGGTCAGACAGGGACGACCGAGATTCTCATCTGGTCAAGTCGGATGGTGAAGGGGGAATCACGGAGCTGGATTTTTCCCTTTTGGAATGGACTTTATCCATCAACACCTTCCAGACATTGTTCCAGCGGACCAGGGATAAGAGTCTGATAGCGTCATTGGATTCTGACTTTTTTGGCCGGATTAAGGAAGATGTTCCTGATTATCCGGTCCATGCCAATCCAGCAATGTCTCACATACATTTGAATTGCTAAATGATGCTATTTTTAAATTAGCCTCCAAAACAGGCAAAAACAGTTTCTTATCTCAACAAGCTCTGAATCTGCCATTCATCAACAGTAAGAATAGATTTGCAACGGCAGGAAAGGGTGTACCGAGAGTTCCTCTGCATTTAGACGATCAGGCTGAGGACTTAGAATTGTCCTTGCCTGAATCTTTGTCTATTCTCCCTAGTACTTTGGAGACGACGTTCTCGTCTAATAGAGCTAATTTAGACGCATTATCATATGCAGATCACCTTACCAGAACGTTAGCTCAAAGTTTCCACGGTAAAGAATTCCAGGATGTTCGCTCATCCTTAATGGTTCTTTGTAGGGCTATTGCATTCTCCACATATAACTCTGCCCTATCAGTGGCTAATTTGGAGTTGGTTAGATGTGATGCTGCCCTGGCTTCATCCACTATGGTGGACTCAAAGGTGAAAAACTCTCTTCGAGTCGCTCCGGTTTCCGGGGATTCTCTCTTTGATGGTAAGCTTTCATTAATCTATGAACAGATTACCAAGAAAGCTTCAAATTCTCGGCTTTTTAAATCGGTTTCTAAAAAACTGGACATAGCAGAGAGGAGTAAGTCAGGAGCGTCTGGTTTGAGTACATCCAAGGGAGGCTCCTACAAGGGATATAAAAAATCCTCCAGCTCTTACTCCAGAGACCGTCAGAGTAGCGACTCAGGTAGGGGACGTAGTTCTGGCCAAGACAACCGGTCAGATGCCCCTAGGTTGACAGGACGAGGCACTGGACAGGGAGGACGTAGTTTCTCTTCCCGCAGGCCTCGCAGATCCAGGAAGTGATGGTCAGGACCTCTATTGCGGTCCAGTGGGCGTAAGGCTGTCAAAGTTTTTGACCAAATGGTTGTCAAATACGGACGACCGATGGGTAAAGGAGGTTATCTTGGAAGGCCTAAAACTATCCTTTCGAGAAAAACCTCCGTTAACACGAAGTCCACGCTGGACTCAGCATCCATCCAATCTTCAAAAGAGGGATTCGCTTCTTCTATCAGAGGTGCAATCTCTTTTGGAGAAGAATGCAATAGAGGTCGTGGAAAACCAGAAATCCCTGGGTTTTTACAGCCACCTGTTCTGGTACCGAAGCCAGATGGCTCGTTCCATCCCGTTATAGATCTCAGCTGGATAAACAAACTGATCGTGGCTCCAAAGCACCAAAGTACCAAAGTCATGGTACATCCGGCATTCAGAAAGTACCTTCGTTTTACAATCCTAGGAGTCGTTTATCAGTTCCGAGCGATGTGTTTCATACTCAATCTAGCACCCTGTGCTTTCACTCAAATAATGAACTCGGTAACGGCTTATTTCCGAGCTCATTCGTCTTCGGTAACGTCGGCCTATTTGGACGACATTCTTCAGAGGTACGGCAACAAAACAACTCTTCAGAATGATGTTCAGAGTCTGCTTCAATTGCTCCGACATCTTGGTTTCATCGTAAAAGAAAAGAAGTTGGATCTAGCTCAGTCCAAGTCGTTCATTCATTTGGGAATGAGCTTCGAGACTCAGAATAATCTGGTTCATTTTCCGTTACCCAGAGCGAAGTTAGTCATTTTTGTCTTCACTCAGATGTAGTAACGGCGAGAGAATTCATGCGACTGATGGGTTTGTGCGGAGCGGTGGAGGATCTCATTCCGATGGATCGCTTGCGCACACGTCCACTCGAGATATTTTTCACTCAGAACTGGAGTATGAAGACTCATTTGCTCGAAATCAATATCGTTTTATCGAACCAAGTAAAACAAGAAATTCAGACTTGGGCAGATATTAAGTGGTTGACTCAGGGAGTTCCACTGCAACTACCGGATCCATTTTTTACAATTATGATGGAT
The DNA here is from genome assembly GCA_031216915.1 of Pictodentalium vernedei. Lineage (NCBI taxonomy): Eukaryota > Metazoa > Mollusca > Scaphopoda > Dentaliida > Dentaliidae > Pictodentalium > Pictodentalium vernedei. Next base: position 391,026,035 of record CM062296.1, on the reverse strand, counting down.
GTGAGTCAAACAGGTTGGGGTGCAACATTGAGCCCGACAGATTCGAGGTGTCAGGGCCTTTGGGATCCAGATTTCCTGACCAAGCACATAAACATCAAAGAAATGATGTCAGTTTGGCTTGCGCTACGTCATTGGATGAATGTAATTCAGAGTTCACATGTTCAAATATTGTAGGACAATTCGACGGTAGTAGCGTACATTCGAAACCAAGGAGGCACTCATTCCATTCCGATATTTAACCTGAATTCTTCTGTTCTAGAGCATCATGTTCTTCTGTCGGTCCGTCATATTCCGGGTCGTCTGAACATTCTAGCGGTCTCGCTCTCTCGGAAAGGTTGCATGTTACCATCAGAATGGACACTCAACAAGCGAGTGTTCAATCAGATTTGTTACCAATGGGATCAACCAATGATAGACTTGTTTGCGACGCATCTCAACAATCAGTTGCAGACGTATGTGTCGCCATGCCCAGATCCTCGAATGTTTGCAGTAGATGCTCTCTCAATCTCTTAGGACAGAATGATAGGATATGCATATCCTCCAGCTCTGTTGATTCAGCAGATCTTGCTAAAGGACAAACAATCCCAAGATACTGTTGGTAGCATCACTGTCGTCCCTGAAACCATGGATAAATCTACTCAGATGTCTGTTATGGGACGTTCCTCGGAAGCTTCCTCCGTGGGAGGACCTTCTCTCACAGTGGAAATATCGCACACTGCATCACAACCCGCAAGGTCTCAACCTTCACATATTTCCGTTGTGTGTTCCTTCTTGCACGGCAAGCATTTTACAGGACGAGCAGTGGACGCAATTTCTAATTGTAGGAGGGCCTCCTCTTTGCTAAATTAGGCAGCAAAGTGGAAGGTTTTGTCTTGTTGGTGTATGGATCAGTCGATTGATATTTATGATCCTTCCATTCCAGACATTGCTAATTTTTTGGTCTACTTGTTTGATGATCTCAAACTGCAGCCAGTAACCATTAAGGGTTATAGGTCTATGCTATCGGACACATATGCTCATCATGATAGCTTACTAATTGGATCTAATGTTTCTTTATCTAAATTAGTTAAAAACGTTTTGATAAATAGACCTAGAACTCTTAGGTTAATTCCTAAATGGAATTTAGCTTGTGTTCTTCTGAAGCTCAAAGAAACTCCTTTTGAACCTCTGAACACTGTAGACTTCAAATTCTTGTCATATAAGACAGCTTTTCTCTTAGCCTTTGCTTCTGCAAGAAGAGCTAGTGAGTTTCATGCTCTGTCTGTTGATGAATCTCATTATCGTAGTATTGGTAATACTATTACTTTAACTACTAATGTGGGATTTCAGACTCCTAATAAGTACCCTGAGCCTATTGATATTAAAGCTCTTCTGTCCTCAGATGGTCGTAGGCCTTTGCTGTGTCCAGTTAGAGCTATGCGTATTTACAAACACAGATCTGAGTTTATCAGAAAGGGACGAAAACGTTTCTTTTTGTCTTTATTTCCTAATAGAAAGGACATTTCTGTTCATTCTATTTCCAGGTGGATTCAGTTGGCTATTCGTATTGCTTATGAAAGTTTATCTTCAAATCAGCAGTTTGTGCTTAAGATTTCAGTGCATGAAGTTAGAGCGCTGTCACCATCTTGAGTTTATTCTAACAATATTGCTATTACGGATCTTATGAAGGCTGCTTACTGGTCACAGCCTTCAACTTTCACTAATTTTTACCTTAGAAATATAGAGTCTATTTCTGGTGACCTTAGATGTTTAGGTCCATTATCTGTTGCTCAGAATGTCGTCCACTAAACGTTTGCAGCTATAGTTATGTAGGTTTTCTATTTTAGCAGTGACTCTGTCCTGCTGCCCTCTTTGTTCTGTGGTGATTGACCCAGAGCAAGGGGAAGGGGGGGGGGGATGGTGTTGCCTTATATCACTGGCTTTATAGTGAAAAAGCAAGGGAATACCTCCTCCTAAGTCAGTAATGAGTCGATGCTGGGATGGTTTTAAAGTGTAAAGGTAATATCTATCTCATTTATGTAATATTTTTAAAGTGTAGCTCGGTGTGAAGCATTTGTATATGTCACATGTTATACGAGCGTTAATATACAATCCTCGGACACTTTTAAATGAGTATAAAGAGTCTCATTCTCTGGACTGTCTTTATTTATTGGCTTTCCTTCAAGGAATTAGTATAATGGGTTATACCTGATGTTAATAGAGATCTTTATATCTTGTGCTCAATTATTTGTTGGTATTGTGTTTTTCTTGTTTTTAATAAACAAGAAAGATATATGTAAATCCTTTCTCTCCTTTTCTTCTTGAGGGGATTATGCTTTATATATAATTGAGCCTATTGGATTTTCCTTTATATCCTAGGCCCTCCAGCCTTTTTAGCTCACCTGACTTTCAGTCAGGAGAGCTATAGTGATCACTCACCGTCTGTCGTCTGCTGTCCGTCGTCCATGAACATGGTGTTTGCGTCTTCTCCTCCAAAACCGCTGAACCAATTTAATTGATATTTGAGATAATAGTTTGTTATGACATCGCAATTTGATTTTGTTCAAATCAAGTTGCCTCGCCCATTGGTAGGGCCACACCCAAAAAGTGTGCTGAAATCTTAAAAAATCTTCTTCTCATGAAGCAGCAGTAGCAGAGACTTGATATTTGGTGTGCAGCTTCCTTTTGAGGTGTAGACTCAGATTTGTTCAAGAGAAGTTTGTGGGGCTATATTTGCCGTCGTTATGGGAGGGGCAAGAATATTTGCCCCTCTCAAAATTTCTATTTTCCAAACCGAGAGGAAGATTTGGACTAAATTTGATATGACGGCTTATTGGGTCATAAGTACTTAATTTATGCAAAAAACATTTTTCCCGTTGAGGAGCTAAAAATAGAAAAAAATTAAAACGCCCATATCTCCAAAACTACATGGCCCTGAGAATTCTTATTTGGTGTGAAGCTTCCTTAGGACCAACAGAATGGAATGGTAAAAAAAATATTGCTATCAGTTTTATCATAGGGTACTTTTTCGGGACTTTGAAAAAGTGCTGAGTCAGTATTTTTAACACTGTGGGTAATGGGAAAAACATATAAGACTACTTTTCTCCCAAACCACTGCTCCAAAAGCTTTCAAATTTCACATATAACATCTTTGGAAGATTGTTTCGCATGTTTATTGAAATCAATTCCCTGGGTCCATTTTTGGGCTCTCTGTGTTTTTTTTTTACACTGAAAATTTGGGGGCGGGTGGGACTTGGAAAATTTTTTGACCAAAATCCGGAATTTTTTTGTTTTTTGTTTTTTATACTTTTCGGTCAATTTTAAGACAAACAAAAATTATTTTTTTTTACACTGAAAATTTGGGGTCTGGGTGGGACTTAGAAAATTTTGGACCAAAATCCGGAATTTTTTTTGTTTTGTTTTTAATTTGTTTCAGTCAATTTTAAGACAAAAAAAATTTTGTTTTCACACTGAAAATTTGGGGTCCGGGTGGGACTTTTCTGGACCAAAATCCGGAAATTAGTTTTTTGTTTTTTTATGCATTTTGGTCAATTTTAAGACCAAAAAAATTTATTTTTTTTACACTGAAAATTTGGAGTCCGGGTGGGAATTTTGCACCAAAATCCAGAAATTTTTTGTTGTTTTTTATGCGTTTCGGTCAATTTTAAGACAAAAACAATTTTTTTTTACACTAAAAATTTGGGGTCTGGGTGGGAATTTTGCACCAAAATCCGGAAATTTTTTGTTGTTGTTTTTTATTCGTTTCGGTCAATTTTAAGACAAAAAAATTTTTTTTTTTTGCACTGAAAATTTGGGGTCTGGGTGGGACTTGGAAAATTTTGGACCAAAATCCGGAATTTTTTTTGTTTTGTTTTTAATTTGTTTCAGTCAATTTTAAGACAAAAATTTTCTTTTTTTACACTGAAAATTTGGGGGCCAGGTGGGACTTTTCTGGACCAAAATCCGGAAATTAGTTTTTTGTTTTTTTATGCGTTTTGGTCAATTTTAAGACAAAAAAAAATTATTTTTTTTACACTGAAAATTTGGGGTCTGGGTGGGAATTTTGCACCAAAATCCAGAAATTTTTTGTTGTTTTTTATGCGTTTCGGTCAATTTTAAGACAAAAACAATTTTTTTTTTACACTGAAAATTTGGGGTCTGGGTGGGAATTTTGCACCAAAATCCAGAAATTTTTTGTTGTTGTTTTTTATGCGTTTCGGTCAATTTTAAGACAAAAATTTTTTTTTTTTTTTACACAGAAAATTTGGGGTCTGGGTGGGACTTGGAAAGTTTTGGACCAAAATCCGGAATTTTTTTTGTTTTGTTTTTAATTTCTTTCAGTCAATTTTAAGACAAAAAATTTTTTTTTTTACACTGAAAATTTTGGGTCTGGGTGGGACTTTTCTGGACCAAAATCCAGAAATTAGTTTTTTGTTTTTTTATGCGTTTCGGTCAATTTTAAGACAAAAACAATTTTTTTTACACTGAAAATTTGGGGTCTGGGTGGGAATTTTGCACCAAAATCCGGAAATTTTTTGTTGTTGTTTTTTATGCGTTTCGGTCAATTTTAAGACAAAAAATTTTTTTTTTTTTTACCACTGAAAATTTGGGGTCTGGGTGGGACTTGGAAAATTTTGTCCAAAATCCGGAAATTTTTGTTTTGTTTTTTATGTGTTTCAGTCAATTTTAGGACAAACAAAAATTCATTTTTTTACACTGAAAATTTGGGGTTTGGGTGAGATTTGGAAAATTTTGGACCAAAATCCAGAATTTTTTTTGTTTTGTTTTTTATTTGTTTCGGTCAGTTTTAAGACAAAAATTTTTTTTTTACACTGAAAATTTGGGGTCCGGATGGGACTCTTTTGGACCAAAATCCAGAAATTAGTTTTTTGTTTTTTATGTGTTTTGGTCAATTTTAAGACAAATTTTTTTTTTTTTTACACTGAAATTTTGGGAACCTGGTGGGACCTAGAAAATCCGGAATTTTTGTTTTGTTTTTTATGCGTTTCGGTCAATTTTAAGACAAAAAAAAAAAATTGTTTACACTGAAAATTTGGGGTCTGGGTGGGAATCCGGAAATTAGTTTTTTTGATTTTTCATGCGTTTTGGTGAATTTTAAAAGGTAATTTTTTTTTTTTACTCTGAAAATTTGGGGGCCAGGTGGGACTTAGAAGATTTGTCCAAAATCAAGAAATTTTTATTTTGTTTTTTTATGCGTTTCAGTCAATTTTAAGACAAAAAAAAAAAATTTTTTTTACACTGAAAATTTGGGGGCTGAGTGGGAATTTTGCACCAAAATCCAGAATTTTTTTTTTTTTTCTTTATTTGTTTCGGTCAATTTTAAGACGAACAATTTTTTTTTTTTACACTGAAAATTTGGGTGCCGGGTGGGACTTGGAAAATTTTGGACCAAAATCCAGAAATTTTTTTTTTGATTTTTTATGCATTTTGGTGAATTTTAAGAGACAAATTTTTTTTTTTACTCTGAAAATTTGGGGGCCGGGTGGGACTTGGAAAATTTTGGACTAAAATCCAGAATTTTTTTTTTTTTTTTTTTTATTCGTTTCAGTCAATTTTAAGACAAACAATTTTTTTTTTTACACTGAAAATTTGGGTGTCGGGTGGGACTTGTAAAATTTTGGACCAAAATCCGGAAATTTTTTTTTTGTTTTTTCTGCTTTTCGGTAAATTTTAAGAGCAAAAAAAATTTTTTTTTACACTGGAAATTTGGGAGCCGGGTGGGACCGGAAATTAGTTTTTCGTTTTTTTATGCGTTTTGGTCAATTTTAAGAAGAAAAAAAAATTTTAGGCTGAAAATATTTTGTTTGGGACTTCGAAAATTTCCAAACAAAAATAAAAAAAAAATCTGTTTTTTATGCATTTATCTCAATTTTGGAACGTAAAAGTGCAGGAACTGAAAATAGAAGGAAAAATCCTGTGTATTGTGTGAGCACAACTGCTTCATCTAGTTGGTATATGCTTTTCTTAGGAGGGGCATATGCGGCTTATTCAAATTAAGTCCCTGGTTTGATATTTAGACTACCATGTCAGGTGAGTGCCCTCAGTCCCCCTGGGGCCTCTTGTTTCTATTCAGCTAAGTCTGGGTCATTGGTTACAGTATAAAAATATGAAAAAAATTATAGTAATTTATATATTTTTTATACTTACCAATGACCCAGACGGGAATGACCCTCCCATGAGTTGGGAACTCATACCTCTCTACTTATTATATAACATTTAGCAGGCACTGGTTGTAAGATTGAGGCTTGGCACCAATTTCGGTACTTCCTTGACACTGCACATGCGCAGTAGGTAAAAGTATGGAAGACCATATAGGACATTAGATTTTTTGATTTGGATGCAAATTTTGGGGATTGGGGGTGCAAAATTTGTGTTTGGCCCTGAATTTTTAAGAGTTAGCAACAGCTAAGTCTGGGTCATTGGTAAGTATAAAAAATATATAAATTACTATAATTTTTTTCATTTTTAAGCCTTTGATGGGTATCTCTGTTTAACCAGCCCAAAACGGGTTAAGGCTTGGTTTTTGAATACCCTTATTACTTACAAAAAGTAGCCTCAGTGAATTCTACTTCCAATAAAGGAACTTATGTGTATTTCTATTTCCCAGCTACATGTTGGGTGCTGTGGGGGGCTGAAAACAACCTATTTTATCAAAGTGTTGATATTTGAGAGCCTGTGGAGGGTTAACAAATGCTTATTAGATGTCACACCAAGATCTGCGAAGGACCAGTTTTTTCTTGAAAATCTACTTGACATTTTTAGAGAAATCCAGAGATCCATTGCAAGTTGACAGTGAATGAATCTGTTACCAAGTTTACTGATCTCTCACATAATCTCATTGATCAATTCGTGCCTGAAATGTCCAGAATTGTGTCCAGGCACCACCATTCACCCTGGTACAATAATGAAATCAGACATGCAAAATGCCTGCAACGAAAATTTGAGTTATAATGGAGAATTTCAAAACTTACCATACATAGGGAAATGTTTGTGAACCAATAGATTGTGGTCATTTGGCTAATGCATTGAGCTAAAAAAAGACTATTTTGCCTCCATTATATCAGACAATAACAAGGGACGCATGATGTCGTCAGAATTGATTGACAAGCTTCTCCTTTGCAAACCAAAGGCAACCCAACCAGAACACTCATCAGCAAGATTTAGCTTATAAATTTTCTGACTTTTTTATAAACAAAATTGACACCATTCGATCTGGTCTCAGCCCAGTTACACAGGGTAACATTTCATCATAGCCCTACCCACCTCATGTTTCGCTAGCGACTCTAGAATCGTTCAAGTCACTTCAACCCAAGGAGTTGACAGAGATTGTGATGAAAGCACCATCCAAACTATGCAAACTTGATGTTATTCCAACAAAACAACTGAAATCTTGTCTTCCCAATATTATGCCATGGCTCTTGCATGTTGTGAATAACTCATCAGGAGTTTTTCCATCATCTATGAAGGAGGCTGTAGTTACACTGCACACTAAGAAGCCTGGTTTGGATCCTGAAATCTTGAAAAATTATCACCCCATTTCGGGCTTCTGATTTCTGTCCAAAGTAATTGAGTGTGCAGTCACTATGCAGATCCGTGAACACATATCTTGCTGCAATCTCACGGGGCAGTTTCAGTCAGCATACAAGTAATTCTGCAGAACTGAAACCGCCCTTCTACATGTGTAGAATGACATTCTCCTCTCTATGGACAAACGTCAAGTTTCCTGTCTGGTATTGCTTGATCTGAACACAGCATTTGACATGATCTATCACGGTGTACTTCTTAACAGACTTGCTGCTTGGCTCGGTATCATTGGTACTGCCCTGGAATGGTTTTGATTATACCTCATGGATCAATCACAGCGGGTTACTGTCACAAGTAAAACTCAAAAGAGGCTCTTTTGAAGTTTGGTGTTCCTTAATGGTCAGTGCTCAGCCCTTTCCTATATGTCATATACCTTCTGCACCAAGGAGATAACATCAGCAGCCATGGACTGTCATTATATTGCTATGCGATGACACACGGCTGTGCATAAACTTCACTCCAGAGTCTAATACAATGGCCATAGAAAAACTCAAAAATTTTGTAGTTGATACTAGAACTTGGATGGCCGAAAATTACTTAAAATTGAATGCTGACAATTATCTAAATGTTCAAGACCTGATCTTGGCATTGAAGGTTGTATTGCCTCTCCATTGGCTATGGTTCGCCACCTCAGATATTTCATGAATGAGAATTTGTTAACAGGAAAACATATCTTCAATGCTTGCAGGGCTTTGCATTATCATCTCCAGAATATGAGTAGGGTGCAGGGAGTGATTAATGAGGCAACAGCTAAACAACTTATTCATGCCTTCATTACAAGTCGCATAGACTATTGCAACTCTCTCCATTCGGTTGTAAACACAGCATCATTGACAAAACTGACACAATAAAAAAATGTTCAGCCTGTAAAATCACTATGAGCAAACGAGCTTGTCACATTACACCTATTCTCAAAAATCTACACTGGCTGCCTCCCAGGGAATGAATTGAATTTAAAATTGTTACAATAACTTGGAAATGCTTAAATGGCGAGGGCCTGTCGTATCTGGCCACTTTGGTTTCATGTTACAAACCCTGAAGACCACTACATTCGGGAGCGTCAAACAATCTTGTTCATGTACTGGGTAACCTCACAACAGCTGGTGATTGAGCCTTTACGGTTGCTGCTTGATTTCTTTAGGATCACCTTCCAAGTTGGCTAAATCACCCCAGAGTTTTCTATCTTTCAGATTGGTTCTCAAAACTTATTTGTTCCAGCAGGCATGCAATCTTCCAATGAAGGCCGCTGACCAGTGATGAGACAGACACCACCAATGAAATTGAAATAAAATTTTTTTTTTCCATGGAAAATCCAAGAGCTCCATGAGGATTTCGGCTTCAAATTGCATTTTTTTTTATTCTTATTATTATTTAAATGGCGATGGAGCCGATGGCTCCTGGGCCCTTTGGAATCCTTTATATTGTTTTCACATTTTTTTTATCGTCGGAAGTTTTTCGCAAGATGTAATTCACCAAGACTTCATAATGAATCAAGAATTATTCGAAGAAGCTCAGGTCCAAAATGTAGTCTTTAAACGATTTCTTGGAAACTATGATTTCGAAATGTTAATAACGGCCTGTAAATTTGTTAGGAAAGAATAAAACAAGGGTTAACCACATCCACCTAACAAGTTGGAATTATTTGCTTGATTGACCAAAAATATGGTTAGAATCCGATCTATTGAGCCACTAACCATGTCACTTAACTTCCATAGCAACACAGTACTCCCTAGCAATGGGCAGACTACTGCACAAATTTTAACCAAATTTGGTATGTGGACCCACAATTCATGACGAATTTGACTTATTGGGTCATTGACTTTGTAATACAACTTCCATAGCAATTAACGTGACTCCATACCAATGGGCAAACTACCAAGCCAATTTCAACCCAACTTGGTGTATGAAACCATAATACCTTGGGAATTTGATCTGTTGGGCTATTGACCATGTCATGTAAGACCCATAGCAACTGAGGTGACTCCCTAGCAATCGGCAAACTGCTGGGCTTATTTTAACCAAATGTGGTATCTGAGCCCATGATGCATCTGGATATCGACCCATAAGGTCATTTATTATGTCACATGATATCCATAGTAACCAAGATGACCCCATAGCAATGGGCTGACTACTGTACCGATTTAACCAAATTTGGTATGTGGACCCCCAATGGATTTCGAATTCAACCTATTGGGTCATTGACAATGTTACATAACTTCCATAGGAACCAATGTGCCCTCATAGCAATGGACAAACTACTGGGCCAAATCCAACCAAACTTGGTATATGAAACCATAATGCCTTGGGAATTTGGTGTATTGGCCATTGGCTATGTTGCGTACCACCCATAGCAACCACTGGCGTGACTCCCTAGCAACAGGCAAACTAATGGGCCTATTTTAATCAAATTTGGTATCTGAGCCCATTTGTGCATTGGAAGATCAACCCATTTTATCAAGTCATGTGACATGCACAGTAACCAAAGTGACTCCCTAGCAACAGGAAAGTACTGAGTCGATTTTGACCCAGTTTGGTATATGGACCCATAATGAATTTGTAATTCCACCTATTAAGGGAAATGACAAGATCACATGATTCTCATAGCAACCAACATGTCTCCTTGGCAACTGGCAAACTACTGAACCAGTTTTAACCAAATTTGGTATGTGAACCCATAATACACTTGGAAAATTGACCTACTGGGTCACCGGCCATGCCACGTGACATCCATAGCAACCAATGTGAGCCCCTTGCAACAGGGAAGGCACTAGGTAGGATTTAGCCAAGTTTGATATATGGACCAATAATACATCTGGAATTCGACTTATCAGAACACCTACTTGACCACATGACTTCAATAACAACTAACATGACTTTCTAGCAATGGACACTACTACACTTGGCAAGGAAGTCACATTGTCTTCATATCAATCTCTGTGCTTCCCTAGTAGTGGTTAACATATTGCAATTGGTAGAGTTTGATGCTATCCATAATTATGGACATAACTTGTCCCAACATTAATCTACCAGTGCAGCAATAATGTCACGTGAGTGCCTTAGCAACAGAATTTTGTCCTTAGAATTGGTCCACCCACGGGTTTAATTGAAATTAAATTTTATATTTATGCACACAACTTCAACTTATTAAGAGATTGAACAAACCACTCGATGATCAAAGCATGTAGCCCCGTAGCAATCACCTGCTCCTTTACATGTTAACCTACATTGTAACTAATGGTGGATTGTTAGGCTTTTTCAAATTTAGGATTGTGAGTGGGCCAGAAAAAAAACTAACAGTGCAACAACGTCATTTTATCTCCGCCCTATTTCCATTGCAATGGACAACATATTTACTTGATTGCTACTAAATTTTATGAGTTACATAGAAACCAAATAAACCACATGGCAAACTATTTAATTTAATATACATATATCATTATCAGTCATAGCCTTTTCTATGAGATATATCAACGCAAATGCAGTTCCGCGAATGCCTTAAACTTTGGAAGCATTTCCGTATTTCTCATTAGGGATACAAAAATAGGAACATAACCAATACATCTGTTCTGGGGATTCTGGTGTATAATCTTACCAAAGGGAATTTCTTTGTGCTTATGTTTCATACCCACACATCTGTGTCCCACAACTACTTATCCTTCATTAGATATTAACGAGGTTAATGGCACAAAATAACCTCCTCTTTATACCACTGAAATATACATAATGCCAGATTTATATCTGTATGGCAGAGTGTAGGATCACTACCATTTTTTCCCCATCGCCCTCTTTTGCATAGTATTGATATAATTTTCTTGTTTTTATTATTATTATTATTATTATTATTATTATTATTAACTGTTTGAACTCCAGAGGCCATTTTTTCCGGCTGAGTCACAAGCTACATCATAATGTCATTAAGAGGGATGACTGCAAGGTAAATGTGTGGTGTAGATCAATCAATATTTTCTACCCTCAAATAATAAATATGGACTCTTTCTATTGCTACCATGAAACTGACATGGAAGGTACTACCAGGGTTCAAAGGGTTAAATTGGCTAAACTTTAGTGCCTCTCAGGGTAATTCTTCAATGTTTTCTGCAAAAGTTTATGCAAATTAACAGACTTTTACTCTATAACATATATGCAAATAACAGGTCAAATTTGTACTAAAGGTATAGTAAATGATTTGGAGTGCAGACACAATGTGCAGTTAAAAGGTAATACAGTTAAAAGATGTCCAATTAAGTGAGCTTTCCTGTGTACTGGTTTGTGTAAGCTAATGCATCCTCATTTGTTTCAATCAAATCATTTCAGGAATCTCACCTTTTGCTGCGAATAATGACTTTGATGACAACTCAATCCTGGTGGAACTCACTTTGAAACTTGTTGGAACTGCAGTTGCAGATCAAAATTATCCATTCAATGTCAAAGTGACTTATACAAGTGCAAATCTCAATGTGGTTAAGAATGGCAATGTTGTCGGTGCAGCAGATGATTCGGGAATAGACAAAGTAAGTTTGCCTCTGACATATCATTCATGATAAGACAATATGCATGCTTCATATCCCTCCTGGAATTCCTAAAAACTACATCTTTTTAGTCAAGTTATAAAAAACCCTCGACTATTGATATGGTAAGGGTGGGTTGACGAGTGAGCCGGCAGGCAGTCGGGTGGATGATCCAGCAGGCAGGCTTCCTTTTTGCTCATAACTTAGTTGTTTATGGACGGATTCTGTTTATATTTGGTATGTGACTTAATATGTATGTTCATCACCTAATGACACGCAGTAGGGCTTGTCCATGATTTTTCACAAGAGTTATGGCCCTTCTTTGAAATCACTCATATTTTTATACTGTACCAATGACCCAGACATAGCTGGTGCTAACTCTTAAAATATAGGGCCAAACACAAATTTTGCCCCCCAATCCCCAAAATTTGCATCTAAAACTAAAGAAAACATGTCCTGAGAGGCCCTCCACACTTCGCCCCTACTGCGCATGCGCAGTGTCAAGGACGTTCCGAAATTGGCGCCATTTATCATTCTAAGTTTGGCCCTTCATCAGTTAACATCTGACTGATCTTTGTGCTTTTAAATCTCAGTTTAAATGACGCCAGACACATAAATATTAGTGAAATGGTGATTCTAAGGAGGATAGAAAAGGAGGAGAGGAAAAGAATGTGTGACAGAATATTATCAGGGCTGTAACTTAAAATTTTTTAATGAAATTATGTTAAGTTACCTATTTTCAAGGCAGCAGCCATTTTGTTGTCATTCTGATTATTTAGTTACACTGTTTTTTCAAGTGTTTTTCCTCTCTCCCTGTCCTTTAAGTTCCCCCTTGCTATTCTCCCATGCTTTTGGCATAATTTCTGTAATTATTATTACTAAAATTTCTTGGGAGTTTAGCTGAATAACAGAATGAATTCTGTTCTTTCCCCATGTTTACGTCTTCACCTACGGGTGGTTAGGCATTGTGTTCTGCATCTACCATCTGATGTTCTGCAGTTTCTTCCCTGGAAGTCTCTGTTTTGCATCAGATGGTGTATTTTTGGTAACTGATTTCGGGCCTGGGTGCCTGGAGTCTTATTTTAGTGTTTTTACACTCATTGTTTACATTTACAACAGCCCTCTGTGTGAGGGGGGGATTTCTAAAAAATAATATCTTTATGTTATTTTAATCATAATTAGATACATTATTATTGTTCGTAAGTGTTGAATAAATTGTTTAAAATATTTTTAAAATTTTTGTCCACACTTAGGCTTGGGATCCATTGGGGCTCAACGTTACTTTTCAGAAACTTGGGCTGTTCTGAAAAAATATTTTTTCAAAATATTTTGATTTCAATTATTTTTTCTATATTAATGGATCATATTATTATTATGTATTTTGATTGCCGGGGTTAGTGCGAGTACCAGGACTTGTTTTCTTTTCACATTGAAAGGATATTGATCAATTGTTTTAAGAGGAAGTCTTCCTCTGATCTTATTATCATTCTATATGTGGTCAGTGTACTCGCATTAACTCCAGTTCTGTATCGTATGATTTCGATGACAATATGGGAAGCGTATGTCACAGTATGTTGTTGGGGATTTGGACACTCCGGTCCTTTCCCCGCAGGGTCACTTTACTTTATCAATTTCTATTTCAGACGATCAAGATTAGGGTGATGTATCTGTGATGTCTTCCAACAGTGTGCCTCCGTCGTCACAATTAATGAAGGGCTAGCGGAAAAGTGCTCATGTAATACGCCAATTGCCTAAGAGGACCCTAGTAGGTTCGACGGCCTTTGACGTCCGCTAGCTCGCCCGGTGTAGCGTCCATTCACCGAATGGTTCGGCAGCCGGGTTCGTCCGTTGCGGTCTAGAAGGAATTTTGGGGTGATGCGAGCACTATAAACTTAACTTAATGCACACCCAGTGACGGCGGATCGGAGGGAGAACGGAGGAAGCCTTTTAGTCCGGTTCATAGCTCGTTCCGGTCCATCCGGACGGCAAGCGAGAGAGGCCCCTCTCTCGTTCAACAACATCTGGCCCCAGATGTTGTGGTACAAATGTGTCGTTAGCGGAGCATACGTCCGTCGCTCGGGACGCTCCGTTGTATAGGCAGTCCGCTGAGACTGCTATGGCTTCCTCTTCTCGTCAGCGCACACGACCGCACCTTGGCTGCGTGACCGCCGATATATTACCAGCTTCGCCGATCAAGGATTCTTCGGCGACCAGGTCACACCATCCGGCAGCCAGGGATTCGAGACCGATGGACTCCGGACGTTCGCATAGGAAAAGTATGCGGGAGCCATCTGATGCGGAGCTGCCCTCTGTGAAGCAGCGATAGACTGTGCCTCCGCAGGTCTCGACGCCGGACATTCTTGTGCACATAGCACAGCTTATCGCAGCATCCCAGCAGCCGACAGAAACGGTGTCGGATCGAGAATTATCCGACAGCGCTGGGTCGGTAGCCGGGGACTCGAGGCCTGCAGACTCCGGACGTTCGCATAGGAAGTATGCGGGAGTCAACGTACACGGAGCTTCCAGCGGCAATGCATCGTAAGTCCGCTACTGCACAGGCCTCGGGAACGGACGTGCTTTCCTTAATAGCACAGTTTATCGCAGCATCCCAGCATCAACTGAATCTGTCGCATATATTTTATCCGACGATGCTGGGTCGGGACGCTCCGCGGAAGCGGGTACGGACGTCCGAAAGTTTCATCCGGTCCGACGGGATACCGAAAGGGATTCGGTGGATTTCAAGCTTTCCCTTTCGGAACAACATATGCTGCGATGCCGGATAAGAAACTGATAGCGTCGGTGGACTTAGAAATTTTTGGTTCGGTTCAGGGACATCGTCCCTCAGTTCCGACATAGTCCAATAATGTCACACAAACTTTCGAATTATTGAACGACGCTATATATATTATTATTTTATGCTTGCTATCCAAGCATTTCTGGTTTCTTGTTCGAAGAATTATGGAGATGTCTTTCAAAAGTGTGCCTCTGTCGTCATAGTTAATGAAGAGTTAGCGGCAATAAGTGCTCATGGAATATGTCTATCACTTACGGAGTGACATTCGCTAGCTCACCCGGTGTAGCGTACATTCATCGAATGGTTCGGCTGCCGGGTTCGTCCGTTGCGGTCTAGGAAGAAGATTTGGGTGATGCGAGCACTTTAATTACTTTAGTACTCACCCAGTGACGGCAGATTGAGGACAGATCGGAGGAAGCCAACAACATAGGGGACCGCATGTTGTGGTTCAGATATTTTACATTCGGAGCATATGTCCGTTGCTCGGGACGCTCCGTTATATTGACAGTCCGAGAGACTGTCTTTAATGCTTCCTCATCCTCACAGCAGGGCACACGACCGCACATTGGCTACGTGACCTCGAGTATCCGATCAGTTTCGGCATTCAGTGATTCCACAGCGAATAGGTCGCGCCATCCGGTAGCCAAGGGACACGAGGCCTATACACTCCGTTCGCTCGCATATTGGAAGTATGCACGGGGTAACGATCTCGGAGCTTCCTGCGGCAATGCATCGTAAGACCGCTGCTCCTCAGGCCTCAGTGACGGACGTGCTATCCGAGTTAGCACAGTTGTTTCGCAGCATCCCAGCAATTGACGGTTTCTCGGTCGAATCAGGAATTATCCGACGGCGCTGGGTCGGTGCGGTCCGCGGTTGCATCAAGCTACGGACGACCGAACGCTTATAGGGTCCGACAGGATGGCGAAAGGGATTCGAAAGATTTCGAGTTTTCCCTTTAGTAGTATCGGAAGATGCCTTTCATATCTTCTGGCATTTCTTCCAGTGATTATTTTTCGGACTTCATTGCTGCGATCTTGGATAAGAGACTTATAGCGTCATTGGACTCGGATTTTTCGATCGGTACAGGGACTTTGTCCCTGACTTACCGACGCAGTCCAATATTGTCATTACAACATGTGTTTTATTTTTCGACGCTATATATATATACAAGCCTGCTACTAAGCATGATAGTTTAGTTTCTTGTCCGCGTGGCTCATTTCTGCCATTTTATCTTTTTTACATATAGTTTATTTTGGCAGAGCAGGGCATACCGAGAGTTCATATGCGTCTAGACGGTGTGATTAAAGACTGCATATATTCTTTTTCGCCGTTTATGTCTTTTCCAATTTCAATGTTGGGAACGACATTATGTATAGTAGACTTAACTTAGACGCTTTATTATACGTAATTCGCCTTACTGAGGTGTTATCATTACGTCCTCAAGAAAAGATTTACGGGATATTATTCTCAATGTAATTTCTTTTGAGGGCAGTAGTTTGTTCACGTATAACTCCGCCCTTCAGTGGCTGATTGGAGTTGGTTAGACGTGATGCAGCCCTAGCTACATCCACGCGTGGATAGTAGGTTAAGAACTCTCTCAGAGTCGCTTCGTTCTCGGAGGAGCTTCTCTTCGACGGCAACTTTCCGGCAATCCATGAATTGCTTGATTTATACATTCTCTTGTCTATCTAGTGTTACAAGAGATTCAGACTGGGGCAAACATTCGGTGGTTGACTCAGAGAGTGCCGCCGCAGTTGCCGGACCCGAGTGTGGCTGTTATGACGGTTGCCAGTCAAACAGATTGGGATATATACTGATCCCTACGGATTCGAAGTGCCAGGGTCTTTGGGTTCCGCAGTCTTTTAGCTATCAGTTTAACTTCCGTGGAATAATGTTTTTTAGGCTTGCTTTATGTCATTGCATGAACATTATTCAGAAACGCATGCCCAAATTCCTGTCCTTTAATTCGACAGTAGTGGCGTATCTCCGGAACCAGGGAGGCACTCTTTCGTTTTCCGTTATTCAATTTAATGGAAAGAATCCGTCTGTTGGTTATAGTACACCAAGTTCAGTTTTGGTCCGTCATATTCTGGGTCGTCTGATTGTTTTATCGCACTCCCGTTCTCTTACGGGTCGCTTGTTGCTGTCAGAATGGACTCTCAACAAACAAGTATTCAATCAGATTTGCTATCTATGGGAGCGCCCAATGATGTTTTATTTATGACACAGCTTGCTAATCAATTGCAGACGTATGTGTTGGCTTGTCCAGATCTCGGAGCTAATACTGTTAACGCTCTATTGATCTATAGGACGGAATGATAGGATACGCGTATCCTCCGGCGCTGTTGTTTTAGCAGGTATTGCTAAGATAAACAACCACAATACATTTCTGTTGATAGCATCTCTATCTTCACAGAGATCATGAGTATTTTACTCTCTTGTCTACTGTGGATCTTAACGTGAAATCTTCCTCTATGTGAGGATCTTTTTTCACTGGGTAAATCGTGTCTTCTTTATCACAACCAGCAAGGTCGCAACCTTCATGTATTCCGTTGTGTGGTCCGTATTGCATTGTAAGCACTGTACTGGACGAGCTTTGGACGCGATTTCTTACTATAGGAGATCCTCTTCTTCGCTATTCTATGCGACTAAAGTGGAGGCTCTTCCGTCGTGGTATAGGGATCATTATGTTCATATGGTTGATCCCTCCATACTACTCATTGCTATTTTTTAGTATACTTGTTTCACAAGATCTACTGCAGCCTGTTGTTATTTAGGTTATAGGTTTATGTTACCTCATACCTATGCACTCTACGACAGTTTACAATTGAGTCTTTTGTCTCTTTATCTAAGTCAGTTAGTAACTTTTTGATAAATAGACTTAGAATCTTTAGATTAAATTCCTATACGGATTTTAACTTCAGGTTCTTATTTAGCTAAGTAATCATTTGAGCCCCTGGAAACAGTAGTTTTCAAATTCTGACCTTTTAGACAGTAATTCTGTTGGTTTCTCTTTTACTGTAGAGTCAGTGAGTTTCATGCACTATCGATGGATGATTTTCACTTTCATAGTTTCGGAATCAATACTTCCGTTACTATTTAGGTTGGAT
Organism: Pictodentalium vernedei; assembly: GCA_031216915.1. Taxonomy (NCBI): domain Eukaryota; kingdom Metazoa; phylum Mollusca; class Scaphopoda; order Dentaliida; family Dentaliidae; genus Pictodentalium; species Pictodentalium vernedei. The sequence goes on along the minus strand of CM062296.1, from coordinate 391,008,039 downwards.
TGTTGCATAAGAGTTAGGCTCCTATTATCCGGAACCTATTATTTTAAGGTCCTTCCGTCTTCGTATGGGCATAGGCCTTTACTCTTTCCGGGTACAGTTTATGTATTTATAAACAGATTTCTGTTTATTACAAGGGCGTAAGCTTCTTCTGTCTTGATGTCTAGTAGAAGGACGTTACGCTCCATTTTATTGTTAATGGATTCTATTAACTAGCGTACTGCTTATGGTATATCATTGGCTTAGCAGTTGTGCTTAAGATTTCGGCTCATGAAGTAAGAGTTCTTCTACTTCTTGGGCTTACATTAATAGTGTTGCTATTATAGATTTTTGAAGGCTGCTCATTGCGCTCAGCCATCCATTCATGAATTTTATCTCAGAAATATCGAGTCCATTTCTGGAGGCCTCTATTGTTAGGTCTATTATCTACTGCTCAGAATGTCATTCACTTAACAGTTGCTACTATAGCTAGGTAGGCTGTCTGTTTCGGCAGTGTCTCCGTTCGGCTGCCCTCTTCGCTCTGGGCTATTTGACCCAGGGCAAGAAAAAGGGGGGGGGGAGGGTGTTCCCTTGGGTCACCTGTTTTTACTATGAAAACAAGGGGATACCTCCTCCGGAGTTAGTAATTCTGAGCTGTTATTGGGATGGTTGTTTAGTGAGAACTTTAAGTTTATAAAATTCATTCAAGTCTTAGTTTTTAAAGTATAGCTTTTGAATATTGCATATGTCAACGGACATGATTATGCAATTCTCACACACTTTTAGGAGTATAAGAGTCTCTATTCTCTAGACTTACTTTATTATTGGCTTACTTTAAAAATTATTAGTATAAGGATTATTGGATATTAATAGAGTACATGGATGTATGAAGCTCAATTTTTGGAAGGTGTTGTATCTTTCTAATTTATCATAAATAAGAAAGATACATGTAAGACCTATTACTTCTTTTCCCTACAGGGGATGACTCTATTTTATTTTATTGAGCGTATTCCATTTTTGCTCTATGTCCTTGGCCCTCCAGCCTTTTTACTATTCAGCTATGTCTGGGTCATTGGTACAGTATAAAAATGTTAAAAAATTTATAGTAATTTATATATTTTTTATACTTACCAATGACCCAGACGGGGATGGCCCTCCCAGGAGTTGGGAACTCTTGCCTCCCCGCTGAGTACATAGCGCTTACCAGGCACTGGTTATTAGAATGATAAATGGCGCCAATTTCGGAACGTCCTTGACACTGCGCATGCGCAGTAGGGGCGAAGTGTGGAGGGCCTCTCAGGACATGTTTTCTTTAGTTTTAGATGCAAATTTTGGGGATTGGGGGGCAAAATTTGTGTTTGGCCCTATATTTTAAGAGTTAGCACCAGCTATGTCTGGGTCATTGGTAAGTATAAAAAATATATAAATTACTATAAATTTTTTAACTTTCAGCTTATTAGCCTGATAACTTTAACAAACATCAACTGATTTGACTGATATTTGGCACATACGAGTTTTAAGGAACAATGTCTTTATCAAGTATGGAGTCAAAAATGAAGTTGGTCCGATGTATGGTTTACACAAGAGTTATTGCCCTTTGTTTAAAAATCAACTAATTTTGAGCTAGATAGCATGATAACTTCAACAAACATCAACAATTTGACTGATATTTGGCACATAGGTTTTAAGGAAGAATGATTGAGTTCGAAAACGGGTTCGGCCCGATGTACAGCAACAGAATTAATGGGCTGACTTCGACTTTTTTTGCAAATTTTGTGCTTGATAGCAAGATAACTTGAACAAATGCCAACTGCTTTGATTCATTTTTGTTGTGTGGTTTTCTAAGAAGATTATCTCAATCAAGTTTGAAAATGGGCTCGGTACGTAATATGACAGTAAAATTATTAGGCTGATTTGTTCATTTGTTTTGCGAATTTTGTTCTTGATAGCGCGATCACTTAAACAAACGCCAGCCGATCCACTTCATATTTGTTATGTGGGTTTCCAGGAACATTTTCTTGATTGAGTTTGAAAATTGGCTCAGTCCATTTATTTAGTCCATTGCCACCATTGTGTTAGCCATGAAAACTCGACTTCTCCTCAGCGATGCAAACCCTTGCTGTAAAAATAAAATGCAGGACCCCTGAAACTACTTGTATTTTGTGTTGATGTTTAGTTTTCATGTTGGAGAGTTTTACAGGTGGAAGAAGCCAGATTTGTTAGCTCACCAGACTGAAAGTCAGGGTGTGATTTTGTCATCACTTTTGGTCTGTTGTCTGGCATCCTTTGTCTTTTGTTCTGCATCCATCGTCATGCATTAAGTTGTGTTTGAGTCTTCTCCTCCAAAACCACTGGGCCTATTCAAGTGAAAGTTTGTGTGAGTGATGGTCCCAAAGGGGCATTGCATTTTTGATCAAACCAATATGCTGCCAACAATGGGGAGGTGATGGAGGAAAAATAACCCAAATTTTAAAGAAAATCTTCTTCTTGTGAGCCAGTGAGTACAATGTCTTGATATTTGGTATGGCACTTCCTTTTGAGGTGTAGAATCAAGTTTGCTCAAATGAAGCTGGTGGACCAATATTTGCCTTTGCAATTGGAGGGGCAAGATTTTAGGCCCTGCCCAAAATTTCTATTTTCTGAACTGATGGTCCGACTTGAACCAAATTTGGTATGTGGTTTTATTGAGTCATAAGCACTTGATTAATGAAAAACAAATTTCCCATGTTCCCATGGGAACCCAGGAGATAAAATAGAAATATGTTGGTACATGGAACAGAGAACTGTTATTTGGTATGAAGCATCCTTAAGACCAGTAGAATGGAGTGGTATAAATAATTGCGATTGTTTGTGGCAGGATGTTTTGTAGGGGTGAGGTGGGGTGGGGTGGGGAGGGCATCAGCAAAATGCAGAGTAAGCATATTTGCAAAAATTAATTTAACTCTTTTTCCAGAATCACTGATCAAAATCTTTTGATATTTGGTATACAGCATCCATTGTTAAATTAACTCCCCTTGTTTCATATTTGGGCTCAAATTTTTCACTTAGGGCAATATGAGGAATAATCTTTACAACTCTTCTTCTTCAGAACCAATAGGCAGAACCCTTTAACGTTTGGTATACATTATTGTTATGATGGTCAGATTCAAGATTGTTCAAATCAAGTCCCTCAGTTAATATTTGTGCTTCCTGTGGGAGCCCAAATTTTAACTTGGCACCATATGGGGGATAATTTTAAAAAAATCTTCTTCAGATCCACCAGTTAGAATCTTCTGATATTTGGATTACAGCATCCTTAGGGAAGTCAGATCTTAAGTTTGTTCAAATCACGCCTTTGTGTTGATATTTGGGCTCTGTATTGGAGCTGGAATTTTAACTTTGTCCTGTATGACGAATAATCTTCTTCTTCTCCATAAACACCAGTCTGAATCATTTAATATAGGGAATACAGAATCCTTACAGTTGTTGGATTCAATTTGTTCAATTCAAGTCTATTGGTTAATGATTAGGCTCTCTAAAGGAGCCTGAATTTTTACTTAATGCAATATGAGGAATAATCTTTGAAAATCTTCTTCAGATTCACCATTCAGAATCTTTTGATATTTGGTATACAGCATCCTTAGGGAAATTTAAGTTTGTTCAGATCAAGTCTTTGGGTTAATATTTGGGTTCCCTACTGGGACCCAAATTTTAACTCGGTCCCCTATAAAGAATAATCATTAAAACTCTTCTTCTCCAAAAACACCAGTCAGAATCATTTAAAATATGGCATACAATACGATGAGCCCATATTTTAACTTAGAGCAATATGAGGAATACTCTTTGAAAATCTTCTTCAGGTCCACCAATCAATATTTGGTATACAGCATCCTTAGGGAAGTCAGACCTAAGTTTGTTCTAATCAAGTCTTTGGGTTAATGTTTGGGTTCTCTTTGGGACCTGAATTTTGACTTAGTTGAATATGAGGAATAATCTTTCAAAATCTGTTTTTTGAGATGCAATCAGAATCTTTAGAGGATTAAAATTCAAGTTGTTCAAATAAAGACCCTGGGTTGGTATTTGTGTCCCCTATGAAGGAGGAGGGGGACATATTTTAACATAGTGCAAAATTGGTAATATTCTGAAAATCATATTCTCCAGAACCACCAGTCAGAATCTTTTGATATTTGGTATACATCATGCTTCAGGTTTGTTCAAGTTAAGTCCCAAGGTTGATATTTGGACCCCATAGTTTTGCATTACTGAAAATCTCTACATTATTTCTGTGATAGCATCCCAATACTAGAGAAACATTTTCTGACATGGGAAACAGAGTTCTAAATAATTATATAACTTCATTTCTCTGTAGTGTTAACTAGCCATAGGTGTTAATTAAATCCCTCTTTACACAACTATGGTCAGGTGAGTGCCTCATGCTTGATAGGGCCTCTTGTTTATTTATTGGGCTTCTAACAACACTTCAAACTGCCAAAGTCTCCTCATCAGGCCTGGCTTTCTTAAAAATGCAGGAGAGCTAAAAAATCGCTCCCTTCGCATGAGTTAGGTGAGCGATTAGCTCTCCTCAAGATTACAAAAGTGGCAAAATGAAGTTAATGAATTCTGCCTAGTGGGCTTTGTGCATTTTATTTGGTTCTGTTAACAAGGTAGTCTCTGTGAGATGGCTACACTGCCCCTCCCACACCTCTGGGCCCCGACAAGGCCGAGAGGTGTGGGAGGGGCAGTTTTGCCATCTTACAGAGACCACTAACATAGTAGAGATCTGAAAAGATGTGGGTTTTAGGAATAGATTGTTACAGTAATCATCATTTTCTAAGTCCAGGAGGGCTAGTATTTTTATACTACAACCAATGGCCCAGACTTAGCTGATGAAAACTCAATATTATCAAGGGCCAAACACAAATTTTGAACCCCACAATCCCCAAAATTTGCACACAATACCGAATATTAAATGTCCTATCTAGCCTTCCATACTTTTACAACTTGCGCATGCGCAGTACTCCAGAAGAGACTGGAATTGGCGCAAACATCATTCTTTCTTTGGCCCTAAGTCAGTAAACATCTCAACTGACATTTGTGCTTTAAATCTCTCTTTTGGTGGATGCCAGACACAAATCAGTGAAGTATATGGTGGATTCAAGGCAATAAATGGATGATGGAAGTGAACCTCGGTGGTTTGAGATATTCAGGGCTGTAACTGCTAAATAATATGAAAATTATTGCATGTTACCCAATTTCAGGATATACGCCTTGATGTCATTAGTTTTGCTAATGATTCAGCTACTTTTGGTTAAGTGTTCCTTCACTATCCTTCCATGAACCCTCTGGTTAAACTCCTAAGCTTTCTGGCCATTTTTTATTGAAATTTTTTATTAAATTTCTTGGGAGTTTAACATGTTGTACAGAAGGTTTATTCTGTTTATCCCCACTGTTACATCCTCAGCCTAGGGGTGTTGGGCCGTTATTGTCTTGCATCTCCTACCGGATTTATTGTTTTTTCTTCACAGGAAGATGTAGCTTTGCATTAGGTATCAGTTAATTATTTACTGACTTGGGCCTTTTGTGTGCCTTTTGTCTAGTTTCCGATTTTCTATCCTGATGTTGTTTACTTTTAACAACGCCCTTAACAGGTAATATTCAGGGTTTTACTTCATCACAATTATATTTGGATACATTTATTAATATTCCGGTAGTGTAGCTTTAATATTTTGGTATTTGGCCACACTTAGGCTCTATCAGATGCCCTTGGGCTTGTGTGGTTCCCTTGGGGAACTTAGGCATTTTCAAAAAAAAAAAAATCGGAAAAAAGTTGTTTGATTTATTTCGAAATTATTTTTGATTGTCTTCGTCATGTATCCTTATATTGTATGATTATATGTTAGATGTTAAGAGTGCAGTGAACTTGTTTGGATTATGATTATTTATGAAATTATTGCTCTCAGTGTAGAGCGAAGTAGTCTACATTGGATTTACATGCTTGTTGCCTGCCTGTAGTCGCTGCACTCCTACTGATTCAGGCCCTACTTGTGTGGTCGGGGTCGACTTATTAGGACACCAATGTTGGAAGTGGGTGTCGCACCATGTATTCGGGGTGAAGTCCCGAAGTCGGGGCTGTCACCACAAGATAATTCGAGTTTTCAGTTTCTTTTCCAGAGGAACAAGAACATGGTGATGGTATTGCGACACCCATCCAGAATGCGCTGCTGCTGTCGCGCTCTGAGAAGTACATGTAAACAGAGCTAGCTGATAAGGTGCTCTTGAATATAAAGGGAATAAGGCCTCTAATTCCATCAGCTAGCTCAACAGGTCAAACTGTTACCCGATAGTGGGAACTGTAATATTGGGTATGTTTGATGCAATCGAGGAGAGTGTAGATTTGGGTACAACGATCACCTGTTAATCAAAAGCTCACCCAGCGATGACAGCAAAATAAGGGGAAGAAGTCTGCAAGTTTCTCTTTTGGAAGCTCGTCAAAGTCTGGATCAGACCGCACTCAGGAGAGCCTTCTCTAACCCAGTAATAGTCGGGGTCGACTATTTTTTTGAGAAACTTGCTCTTTGTCAGAGCAAACATCCTCTCTGTCCACTCAGGATGCTCCTTCTGCACTGTAGCTGGCCCGGCTGCAGTGACAGCTTTTTCCTCCACTTCAGCGAAGCACATGCGGCCGCACACTAGCTACCTGATTCCAGATGTTCATGAAGCCGAGCGAAGATGCTCCAGACTTCGCCCTCGAAGACGTTCCAATCCGGTAGCTAGTGATTCGAGACTTGATTCATCGGGACATTCGACAAAGAGATCGGCAGCCAGATCTCCGTCCCAGGAGCAACATGCAGCAGAGAATATAAGCCGCTGCTCAGCAACCCTCCTTAACTGACTTGCTGTCGCAATTTGCGCAGCTTATAGCAGCTTAAAAAAACCAGCAAGAGGCACCCATCTGCAGACTATGGTAGTGAGCCGTTGGACAGAGCTGGGTCGGTCCGGTCATCTGTGCATGTAGAAGAAGCCAGAAGTTTCTCTACGGGATGCTCGGCTAGATCTGGATCATCAATTGGAAAACCCTCTCCATCCTGTTAAAAGTCGGGGTTGACTGTGTCCATTGTGAGAGACCATATTGAGTCGGAACACGCATCGGAATGTTCCTTCTACACTGCAGCCTGGGCCGGTGGCAGTTATGGCTTCTTTTTTTTACATGGAGTCACATGAAAGGGGATTAGCCTAGAAGTTTCTAAGCGGGATAGATCGAGAGTGCAGAACGTTTTTCTTCCCATTTGCAGTAGGGACGATTGTTTTGTGTTGTAAGAAACTTCAATGAGTAGGAGCTACTGAAGTGGCGTCAAGCACCAATAATAATATTTAATAACTGGGTGCCTGTTGGGCGAATGTATATAGATTATTTAGTACCGCTTTTCGCTGATTCCAGAGCACTTCCCTCTTTGTTTTCAAGTATATTCCTTCAAAAAAAGGGGGGGAGGATTTTTCTTCATCGCTTCTGGCTTGATAATAAGTGTGTAACTATGAGTGAAGCTGTTTTATCTGTTGATTATTACTGATCTTGGATACAGCTTGTTTATTATATATATATGGCGTGTGTTTGTGGGGGTTAGTCTCTCACTCTCAAATACGCCATCCTAATTTAAGTGGCTTAGTCCGGACTAGGCCTAAAATTGGGGCTCGTTACACCCAATTAGCATAATCATTCATGCTAAGAATATGGAATTACTTGGATATGCATGGCTCCTTATTGATAATATGTCTTTATTATTGTATAGAGAGACATACATGTAATTCCTTTAAACATTTAATCTCCTTTTCACCTTGGAATGCAGGCTAAGGAGCTGTATTTGGTCTGCTAATTCTTAAGTCCTAGGCCCTCCGCCTTTTTACGATTCAGCTAAGTCTGGGTCATTGGTTGTAGTATAAGAATATCATAAATTTAAAGTAATTTGTACATTTTTTATACTTACTAATGGCCCAGACAAGGATGACCCTCCCATGAGTGGGCAGTCATACCTCCCCGCTGAGTTATTACTTTAGTAGGCTCATCTACAAAGAATAATGTTGGTGCCAATTCCGGTCTCTTCCTGAGTACTGCACATGCACAAGTAGTAAAAGTATGGAGGGTCAGATAGAACTTTTAATTTTCAGTATTGTATGCAAATTTTGGGGATGGGGGGGGGTCAAAATTCGTGTTTGGCCCTTGATAATATTGAGTTTGCACCAGCGAAGTCTGGGCCATTGGTTTGTATAAAAAATATACACATTACTTTAAATATATCATTTTTGCCCTCCTTATTTTTTTTAAGGTCGAGCAGTAGGCGAGCGAATAAATCGCTCTTCTCAAAATGCCAGGCCTGCCTCATGGCAGACATTTTTATAGGTGGAGGAAACTACATTACCTGGAGAAGACCAATGAGCAGTGGCAAGCAAGTGTCAGACTCACCAGGGTATGAACTTCTCACAAGCAGGATCAGCACTGGTTAAAGGCAAGTGCAACATCAATATGTAGTATGCCATAGTACACAGCACCACTGTGCATGAGCAATGAGGATGAAGTGCCTTTCCCAGGGACATAGTGCAGTTACTGCTGGTCTGGATTGAACCATTGACCCTTCTATTTGAAGTCCAATGCCCTAACCACTGCACCACCACACTCTGTACAGTACTGTCACAGTGGACTGATCATAATCCACGCATGGGCAGACCTGTCCAAGCATGTGTTTACCAGGTAACAAAAATCACCATCAGCAAAATTTTAATAAATGAAACACCAGGTACAACCCGGTGCTTCCTTAATTAAATTTTTGATAATTATTCTGATATTAGTCTTTGGAATCAAATACTATTGCGTCCTTGGAAATATTTCCCACCCATGGAATGTGACCAGTTCACAGTGGCTGTATTTTAACAATATTTATTAAGAGTTCTCACCGAAGGTTATCAAAAATGCATTAATGAATTGTTCACTGATTAGTTATTAACTTTGATAGAAACTCTATAATAGTATTTAACAGGTAACAAACTAGAGAATCAACAGTTTTGTGCCTGTGGAATACCATTATTGTCTCTCAAGCCAAGGCTTGATGACAAACTACTGCCAAATCCTTAAGAGTTAGTATTTCTTGAATTTCAGTTTTGATCATGTGTTGGAACCCTGAATCTACAATTTTGAACACTGAGCACAACTATTTTGGCCTCATTTATCAGAGTGAATCCTGCAATCTGATTCCTGTTATTTTCTGTAGAACTCAACATCGAATATAAACAACCTTTTAATTGAAAATAGAATATGTTTTCAAATTTGGAATTCACATTATAAAAATTTGCTCAAATTAAGGCCTAAAAAAATAAAAATCTGTTTCTCAGGCCCTCCCGCATGGTCTTTTTGGCTGCCGTATGCTCTCTTTTTATAATCTATCCAAACTTAAAAAAAAAAAAATCGAATTATGTCTGATATTTTACCCAAGTTAATAAAATTGTCCCTTGAGTGCAAGAAGGCTTTGCAATGCTTTAGCATTGCAAAGCCTTCTTGCACTCAAGGTACGTAATACACCACCACCCATGCTATTAAGTAGATTATGGGGCCTGAAACATAAAACAAACCAAGAACATGAACTTTTTAATGGCAAAGAAATAATTACAAAAATAAAAAATAAAATAAAAAACCGCCTGCATGCATGCAATTTTACAAAAAATGGCCTGAGAAACAGAGTATCTACTTTGTGAGGCCTAATCCAGTATAAGTACTCCAATTAGTTCCCTGAATCCGACACTCTTTTGTCACTTTTAAGCAACTAACACTGCATTTTTACAGCCTCAATCAATGTATTTTCTTGTGGTGCATGATATGGCAGTTGCCAATTTTTTATAACCAGAAAGTGTGACCACATGTAATACTCTACATTGCTCAGGGTTAGTCACTTCTTCTGGAATTAAATTTTTTTCATTATTTACTGAGTAACTAACCTTGTCCCCATTGCCCACGTGGGGGGGGGGGGGGGGGGGGGGGGGGGGGGGGCACGGTGACGCTGTGTACTAAGGCGTACTGCACATCGATTGTGCAACCCTGCTTGTGTGGAGTTAGTATGTTGGGGAGCTGACAGATGCTCGCCGTTGCTTGGTGGTTCTCTCTGCGTACTCCGGCTTCCTCCACCCGTAAAACTGTCACGGTCATGATTAGCCATTGTGCAGAAATATGTGACCTTAAACACCAATAAATAAATAAATAAATAAATAAATAAATAAATAAATAAATAAATAACCCTGTGTACTGCACAGCCTTTTTGAAAATTTCTTCTATATCAACTCTTTATCCAATGCAATGGCCAAAATCAGCATGTACTATTCTCAAAATGCATTCAAACTCAGCTATGGCCCTCATTGGAATGGATTGTGGAAACTATTTTTTGTGAATTTCAAAAATGGAAACATTCTAGTTTCAATTAATAGCTTTCGCACCCTGATCAGCTTCCTTTCTACTCTATTAATTGAATCTTGAGAATTCTGTTTTATGTTAGAGATGGCTGGTATACTGTAAATACTGTTCAGTACAGGTATCGAACCAGTACTGATTTACCATACCGAGGGAATCTCAAAATACCGAAATTTCGATATTGACAAATGTGTCAGACGCAGGTTAAAAACTAAAAGGATAACAACAGAATATGAAGTATAATTCATGACTAGAAAGATCCCATGGACTGTGTATGTATAAAGCATGTCATCACTGGTTATTTGATGTAACAAAGAAGCTGAAAGAAAATACCCAGGGGGGTATTTTCTCTCAGCATTTTTGTCTTATCAAATGACTGGTGGTTAGTTCCCACGTTGCTTCCAACATTTGTTTGACACTTTGACGGCTTTGTCTGCTTTAACTCTTAACCTGCTGAGTATTTTCTGGATATTTTTCATCAAATCTAGTCATGGCTGCTTTAAAGCAGATGCAGGTTAAAAGCAGCCATGACTAGATTTGATGAAAAATTAATATAAATGTAACACAAGAAATCATTGGAGAAAAAAATCCATTCAATTAACTTGGGGCAAATATGATTAAATTTGCCCAACATATACTTATTTCAGTAACAAGAGAAACCCTGTGCTGGGCAGGAATATCCGCCAGCAGCATGCAAAGAGTTAAAACAGTGAATGATAGCTGTAGAGTGTGGGTCGGGGGTGAATTTAAGTCAGTGTCGGTGTTTTTTAAGAAGTGAAACCGCGGTTGCAGTGCGGTTATCGGTGGTGGAACAGGTCAAGTTCATTCATCGAATTTAGGTTGATTTTGCAAACTTGCTTACCCAGTGAAGTGTGTGAATAATGTTGAAACATTATCAGTCTTTAACAAAAGATAAATTAATAAAAATGAATAGAATGTTTGGCTTATTGATGTATACTGTAAAGTTCAAATTACACACAAATTTGTAGAGTTCAGGTTGGGTTTTAACTTTCCATTCGGTGTTCTCCATATAATTACAACACTATTCTCCATATAATTGCAACATAATAAGTGATATTTTATTCAAATAAATCACTGTTCAGTGTTGTGCCCCTATTCATTTATCACCTATTTTCGATTGTCAATAAAAGAAAATTTCCATCACCCTTGTGCAATGTACAGACCACATCTCACTTCACTGTCTTCAATTATCTTTGAAGATTGACTTGAAGATTGACCATGCCTACAAAGGAATCATGACCAATCAGCAGCTGGCCATAGTGTCATGACTCCTGTACGATGCAAATGAGCTACTGCAAAGTGTCTTGCTTCTGTTTTGTTTACTGTCAACTAACTTTTTCTTGACTATATTTTGATTCTCTGGTGCAAGTTTTCATCTAATGAATTGATGTCGGAAGGTTCAGTGATAAACGATATCAAAACAAAGTGACACAAATTCAAGCTCAGCAAAATAAACAAGACGTTGGTCATGCGTTAATCTTTGTTGTTTATTTTTTTTAAAAAAGCACATGGCAATCACCCAGTTTCCTGGAAACACTTTAACACTTTAACAATTCCTGGAATTATTGTCTGTTTTAAAAAGCTGGTTTTGGTTTCCCTTGGTTGTCATGTAAAACAATTCCCGGAGACATTGTTTACAATATGACACCAGCATAATATGTATATTTTTACACTGTAAACCAATGGCCCAGACTTATCTGGTGCTAACTCAAAAATATCTAGGGCCAAACACAAATTTTGCCCCCCCCCCCCCAGTCCCCAAAATTTGCATACAAGACCAAAAATTAGAAGTCCTACCTGGCCCTCCATACATTTACTCTCCGCGCATGGGCAGACGGCAGGAAGTGACCGGAATTGGCGCCAACATCATTCTTTGTTTGGCCCTCAGTCAGATAACAACAAACTGGCATCTGTGCTTTTAAATCTCAGTTTTAATGATGCCAGACACAAATCAATTTGGTGGATCCAAGGACACAACTGGATGAAGGAAGGAAGAAACGGTGGTTTGAAACGTTCAGGGCTGTAACTTTATAATTTTTACAAAAATTATTTCATGTTTCCCAATTTTGGGACATGGGCCTAACGTCATCATTCTTGCTAATGATTTTTCCACTGTTAAGTGTTCCTTCCCTATCCTTCCCTGAAGCCCCCCAGTTAAACTTCCAAGCTCATTGGCTTGTTTTATTGAAATTTTTTTTTATAAATTTCTTGGGACGTGTTACACAGAATGTTTATTCTGTATATCCTCATGGTTACGTCCTCACCCTAGGGGTGTTAGGCATTTTGGTCATGCATCATACATCCGATGTATCGTTTTTTCTTCTGATGAAGATCTTGCTTTACATCGGATAGTTCAAAATCTGTTACTGACTTCGGGTCTTGTTTCCGGTTTTCATTCTGACTTTGTTTACGTTGACAATGCTCTATTTATATATGTAGTTTCCTATTTATTATTATGGTAGGACTGTTGTAAGATACATTAAATATTCCGGTAGTGTAGCAATTAATTTTTTGGGGGATAGTAAAATAATTTTTGTCCACACTTAGGCTCTATCGGGATACATTTGGGCTCATTGTTCCCTCTGGGGACTTGGGCTCTTGTCAAAATTTTTCGAAAATTTTTTTTGTGTAAATTATTTTTCGATTTATATTTTGAATGTTATTTGTTATGTATCTTTTTCTAATATACTCTCCCCAAAAAGAAAGTGTGCATGCTAAAAAATAACACTAAAAAAAGATATATATCATTTTCATTCATGGAAATTTTATTCAATCACAGATGAATCAATTTGTGATCAACACGAGAAATTTCATTACGCTACGATGAATACTGTTGGTGCCATGGAGAGTCAAAGACACTATAAGGGCCAAACACAAAAGTCACACACTCAATATCTGGTATGACCTCCGTCTGCATCGACTACTGCTGTGCATCTACGCCTCATGGAAGCGAACAAGTTAGCATGGAAGTGTTGTGGGATGTTGTTCCATATTCTGATAAGCTGTCTTTGGAGTTCCACAAGCGTTGACGGTGCATGGGGAAGCCGGCGTAGCTGACGTTTCATTTCGTCCCATACGTGCTCAATGGGTGAGATATCGGGCGAATTTGCAGGCCAGGGAAGAACATCCACTGCTGCAGATACTGTTGAACAATACGAGCTGTGTGGGGTCGGGCATTGTCCTGCTGTAGAATGATGCCAGGGCCGTGACGTTGCAGAAATGGGACAACAACAGGTGTAAGCACTTCATCACGATATCTGGCTGCATTAAGATTGCCATCAATAATGACCAGCTCAGTTCTGTTACGGGCAGTGATGCCACCCCACACCATGAGAGACTCTCCCCATAACGGTTTCGCTCCATGACACATGGATCTGCGTAGCATTCGTTTCAATGTCTGTACACTCTCTGGCGGCCATCTGATGATGAAAGATGGAAACGACATTCATCAGTGAATAAAACACGTCGCCACCAGTGTAAGGGATGCCTGAGATGTTGTCTACACCACTGCAATCGAGCATGACAAAGACGTAACATCAAAATCAGACGAATTGCAGGTCTTTGAGGACGTAAGCCGTATTCTCTCAGCCGGTTGATTACTGTTTGAGGATGTATCCGTCTCAGGTTAGGGATGTTCCTGGCTGTCGTCGTTGCTGTTTGTTGCCGGTTCTGGAGATGGACGACACGGATATACCGATCTTGTGCAGGGGTGGTAACTCGGGGTCTTCCAGAGCGGGGTTGGTCTTGAACATCATCATGTTGTGCATGTCGATGGACTAGCCTGTCTACAGTGTTATGGTGGCAGTTCAAATGCTGAGCAACCTCTCTGTGTGTTCTGCCAGCTCTAATCATACCCAGGGCAAGGAGACGTTGATTCATTGTCAATCTTGGCATGCTAATGTGGAATCGTTTTAACAGCAGCGCAAGTTTGAATGTGAACGATAGGAAGGCCTTACTTTAGTGTTTAAATACCCAAGGATTCACACTGCTGCATGAATTTTCAGACTCTCCACGTGCAAAACGTGCAGCACGTCATTTAACGTTAATGCAATTTTAACGGGGAAAGCTGTTTTTGTGTTCAATATAACTTATTCATGAACAGGTTAACACTCTTTACCCCTACGAAATTATTTTTTTGGAGTTTGAACAATTTCTGCAATGCACACTTTCTTTTTTGGGCGAGTATATTTAATGTGGAGTTGGTGGGAGTACGATCGACTTTATTTTGCTTCATTATGAAAGCATGTTGCTCCAATGCAAGGTGAGGAAGCCTTTCCTCTGATTTACATGTTGGTTGCCTTGCTTGTAGTCGATGTACTCCCACTTATTCTTGCTCAATATATATGTCGGATGGGATGACAAATGTTGGAGACGGGTGTCATGGTACATTGTTAGCGGCAAGAGGACACAGCCGGTCCTCTCGTCATAGAGTCATTCTCGTTTCTTAGTTTCTATTTTCAGAGGAACAAGAAAGAACATGGCGATGTTTACATGGCACCTTCAGAGAGTGTGCTTCCGTTGTCACATTTAGATAGTCAAACAGAGCTAGCGGCAAAAGTGCTCATGAATATTAGGCAGGGCAATAAACCACACACCCGTGGTTTCAGCTCCCTGTCGCCAGCTTGATCGACAGGTGAAGTGGTTACTCCGTCCATGGGTACCTTGACGCTGGGTGTGTCTATTGCAGTCGTGGAGAGTAGAAAGGGTAGAGTGAGCACTTTAAAATATAAACAGGCTCACCCTGCGATGACAGAGAGGAAGAAGCCGGCAAGTTCATTGGGAAGCTCGGTGAGGTCTGAAAGGACCGCGAGCGAGCCCCCTCTCTTTCCCAATAACATCTGGGGCCAGATGTAGTGATCGGAACTTGCGTCAGTCGGAGCATACGTCAGTGCCTCCCGCCCGGGACGCTCCGTTCAGTTTACAACCAGCGTCGGCTATAGTTTTGGCTTCTGAATCGGCATCTTCCAAGCACACATGGCCACATCTTAGCTACATGACTTCAGATATCAGCCTACATCGCCGAGATGGGACCAGTCATCATCAGGAAGTCGACCATTCAGTAGCTAAGGAGATGAGGCCTCATTTATCGGGATGTCCGGAGAAAAGAGCCGTCTTGGAACACCGTCCCGGGAGCAGCTGGCGGCCAGGAAACAGAAAATCACTGCTCCTTAGGCCTCCATAATGGACTTGCTGTCGCAGATGGCGCAGCTCATCACAGCATCCCAGCAAGTGCAGAAACAGCCGATGGCAGTCTCAGAACCTAAGCTGTTGGATGGTGCTGGGGCGGTCCAGTCATCTGCTCATTCAGAAGTTGCTGATCGTGAATTTCAACTGATTCAAACGGATAGTGAAAGGAACATGGAGGAGGATTACCCTTCCCTTTCGGAACAACACATGGTTGCGATGGATTTAATCCATCAACACTACCCTGAATTTGTTCCAGCGAATCAGAATGCTGCGACTACTAGGAAGAAACCACTGGCGTCATTGGACACTGACTTTATCTGGACAAAAGACGAGGTCATGTCTTTTCCGGTTCAGTCTAGACAGGTGTCGCAGGCCTTCGGCCATTAGACGACGCCATATTCAACTTTCCAGCGGGAAGAAGAAAGGCGGTTTCCTGTCATCATCTTCCGTAATTTTACCGATTGTTGAACTACGTTGATTTAAGACGGTCGGGGAAGATGTATAGAGAGTTCCTCTGCATTTGGATGAGCAGGCTGAGGACCTAGTCATGGCCTTACCTTCATCATTCACTATTCGCTTGGACACAATTGAGATGGCAATTTCTTCATTCAGAGTGAACTTAGACGCAGTGTCTTACGCAGATCACCATTAAGAACTGTTGTGCAACATCTCAACGGAAAGGAATTTGAGGACGTTCGTACCTCTTTAAGAGTCCTTTCCAGGACTGTTATGTTTATTACGTATAACTCGGTCTTAACAGTGGCTAATTTGGAGTTAATCAGATGTGACGGAGCCCCTGCGTCGTCATCTTTAATATATGACAAGGTGACAAACTCTCTACGGGTTTTTGACGATAAGCTTTCATTGGTTTATGACCAAGCTACAAAGAAAGCATCAATACTCTGCTCCTTAAGTCGGCGTCTAATCGACCCACAGCAGCAGAAAAGAGTAAGGGAGGACATCCTAGACAGAAAATCATCTTAAAAGGACTCCTCGCGAGGGTATAGGAAACCCTCTTATAATTACTCTTGGGATCATCAATACAGCGACTTGGAAAGGGGGCGTAGGTCTGATCGAGACTACTGGTCAGACGCCCCTAAACCGGTGGGTCGAGGCTCTTTGCGAGGGAGATGTTTCTCCTCCCATAAGCCTCGCAGGTACTAAAGGTGTGGGTTAGGACCTCTATTGTTTGGCAGTTGGCAGATGGTTATCAAGATTCGCATCAAACTGGATAACTATTACGGAAGACCAGTAGGCGAGAAGTGTGGTCTCGGACGGCCTACGGCTGTCTTTCCGAGAGAAACCACCACTAACATGATGTCCGTGATGGACAAAACTTCCGTCAAATCCTTGCATAAGAGTCTCTCAAGTCAGAGGTAAAGGTTCTCTTGACAATGGAAGTAATAGAGGTCGTCGAGAATCAAGATTCTCTAGGATTCTACAGTCACCTGTTCCTCGTACCAGACAGCTCGTTCGGACCGGTAATAACTGGAGCTGGATAACAAGTCTATCATGGCTCTAAAAGTTTATTTATGGTAATCATTCAGTCAGTAAAAGTGAGCATTCGAGTGATCGACTATGCGGCAAGCATAGATCTAAGGATCCATTTTTTCATGTCTTGGTATATCCAGCATTCAGAAAGTACCTACGGTTCGTCGTTCAAGGGATAGTATTTTAGTTCTGAGTGATGTGCTTCAGTCTGAATCTAGCACCCTGGGCATTCACTAGAATAATGAACTCGGTAATGTCTCACAACAATCTGGTTTGTCTGCCATTGCCCAGAGCAAAATTAGTCAGTTGTTATGCTCGCTTTTGTCTACACTCAGACGCATTAACAGCGAGGGAATATATGCGACTGATGGGGTTGTGCGGAGCGGCTGCGGATCCTATTCCGATGGGTTGCTTACGCACACGTCCCCTCCAGTTATTCTTCACCCAGAACTGGAGTGTGAATACGCATTCGCTCGAGACCAGTATTGTTTCAACGGATCTAGTAAACAAAAGGTCCGGATTTGGGCAGATATTCAGTGGTTAACTCAGGGAGTTCTACTGCAGCTGCCGGATCCGGCTTTCACGATTATGACGGATGTGAGTCAACAGTTTGGGGCACGACCCTGAGTCCGACATAATCGAAATGCAGGGGTCTTGGGACCCCTGGTTCCTGGAGATACCCATAAACATCAAAGAAATGTTGTCAATATTATTAGCGCTACATCAATGGATTCATATTATAGCAGATGCGCATGTTCAGATATTGTCGGACAACTCGACAGTGGTAGTGTACATCAGGAACCAGGGTGGCACCCATTCATTTCTGTTATGCCAACAAATGGAGAAGATTTTTCTATTTCGTCATGTATCATCATATTCACCTCTCTGTCTTGTCATATACCGGGTCGTCTGAACGTACTAGCAGACTCTCTCCTCGGAAAGGTCTCCTGTTGCATTTGGAATGGATGGTCAACAAGCGAGTATTTGGACAGTTTTGCTACCAGTGGGATCGCCCCATGATAGATCAGTTTGTGACGCACCAGAACAATTAGTTACTGTCATTTGTGTCGCCATGCCCAGACCATTGAGCACATGCAGTTGACGCTCTGCCAATCTCATGGGGTTAGATGATAGGATATGTGTATCATCCAATTCATTTGATTCAGTAGATTATGTTTAAGATCAAACAGTCTCGTTGTGAATCTTATTAGTAGCACCTCTGTCATCACAGAAACCTTGGATCAGTTTTCTTAAGTGTCTGTTATGGGACGCACCTCAGAAGCTTCCTCCACGAGATGGCCTTCTTTTTCAGGGGAAGTTTTTGTTCTTCAGGTCCTTCTCCGCCCATAGTGGCATAATGGAGTCAGTTCGACATGAGGGAACCATCGCAGTTCCTATATTATTTGATGACTAGCACAGGAACGATTAAGTAATGCAGGTGAGGAGATTTCGATATGACTTCGAATCCCCCCCTCCCCACGCACACACACACACGCACGCACGCATGCACGCACGCATGCATGCATGCATGCACGCATGCATGCACGAACGCACGCACGCACGCACGCACGCACGCACGCACGCACGCACGCACGCACGCACACACGCATGCATGCACGCATTCACGCACACACACACACACACACACACACACACACACACAGAGTCTTGTCTACCCTACATACCGAGGTACCCCATTGTTTGTCCTTTGGGTGGACTAACGGTTTCTACCTCGTTTTGCCGGTACAGTTCTGGGAAAACAACCGAGGTAAAGGGTTTCTTTTGTCTTTTGTACCTCGGTAAGGCGAAACACTCAAACTCTTTTGTCTAGTTACCTCGTCAAGTTGGTAAGACAAACCCACACACACACACACACACACACACACACACACACACACACACACACACACACACACACACACACACACACACACACACACACACACACACACACACACACAGAGTCTTGTCTTCCCTACATACCGAGGTACCCCATTGTTTGTCTTTTGTGTGGACTAACGGTTTCTACCTCGTTTTGCCGGAACAGTTCTGGGAAAACAACTGAGGTAAAGGGTTTCTTTTGTCTTTTGTACCTCGGTAAGGCGAAACACGCAAACTCTTTTGTCTAGTTACCTCGTCAAGTTGGTAAGACACACACACACACACACACACACACACACACACACACACACACACACACACACACACACACACACACACACACACACACAGAGTCTTGTCTTCCCTACATACCGAGGTACCCCATTGTTTGTCCTTTGTGTGTACTGACGGTTTCTACCTCGTTTTGCCGGTACAGTTCTGGGAAAACAACCGAGGTAAAGGGTTTCTTTTGTCTTTTGTACCTCGGTAAGGCGAAACACGCAAACTCTTTTGTCTAGTTACCTCGTCAAGTTGGTAAGACAAACACACACACACACTGCCTAGGTGTTTTGAGGCATTTACCGGGCAAGACGTAGTTTTCTTCCCGTAAGCATCGTATAGTTTAATACATACATACTATGCATTTGGGTCGTGTTCTATGGTGACCTCATGGCACATCCGCTTTTTAGTTGGATTAGTTTCCTGTGATTATTTGTTGATTTGTTATATACGAGCACTTATTAAAAATTCATCATAATTAATTGCTACTCTTTGAGTACCTCGGAGGCTGCGTAACCAGTTAACTGGTATTCAGATGATTACATGCTGGATTTTAATGCTCTCGCGCATTATATTATTAGGCTAACGCTTTATTTTATTTTGTGGACATTGAAATTATAATCTATTTCGGGGGTGGTCCGTGTCAGAGCTTGTTAATCATATCTACTTCCATTTCTAGATCCAGGTTTTTATTATGTCAGTATTCAAATCACATATTCACACGTGTTTACGGTCATAGATATCAGATAGTACACATTGGAGAGTGTTGTTACTGGAATTTATTGTACAGAGGTCACCTGTGGGTTACCTCTGAAGTGTGTTTTCTCTCCAGAGATCATTCAGTGTGACTTGATTGCACGTGTATGTTATATTTTATATCACTGGTTTTCGACGTATGTGTGTATGCCCTCTGTGGTGTACGTTATATAGCGGGCAATATTAATTACCAGGATCGTCGCTGTAGCCTTAACTTCTGAAGTGGCATTAAGCACCATTTATTAATCATGGATTAATACCTGAGTGCCTGTTCGACGAGTATTTATATTGTTTTCTGGTACCGCTCTTACTGATTCCAGAGCTCTCCCCTCTTTCTTTTGAAGATTCCTTCAAAAGAAAGGTGGGGGGGGGGGGGCAAGCGTCTGGAGTAAGGAACAATACGGGAGGGAGCAAGCAAACTCCGGCCCGTGTTGTCCCTCTACCCCAATGCGAAAAGCAAAATAAGAAAAGATCAAGGCAAAGCACTTCTCCCTCTTCTTTTCCTTCTACTTCTTCTTTCTCTCAGAGTAAGCGCCTCAATTTGCAAACATCTCCGGTCCATATTGTGACTGAAGATGCTCGCAAATTGAGTAACGCTGTCTCGCCTCGTCTTGTTCCTCTACCTCCTACTCCTCCTCAGCCTTTCTTCTCTAGTTCTCCTAGTGCTCTCACTAGAACTCCTCCTCCTCCTTCTGTTTCTTCTCCTGTTTCTGTTTCCTCTCCTGCTTCTGTTTCTTCTCCCCCTTCCCCTGCATCTAGTGTGGTTCAACCAGGTATATCGTACTCAGAGAAAGTCAAATCACCGAGCCGCAACTCGGGCCGCTCATTTGATTCTAAATTCTCCCAGTTTCGGCATAAAAGCGGAGTTAATTTTGACAAAAGG
This sequence comes from Pictodentalium vernedei, assembly GCA_031216915.1. NCBI lineage: Eukaryota > Metazoa > Mollusca > Scaphopoda > Dentaliida > Dentaliidae > Pictodentalium > Pictodentalium vernedei. The sequence goes on along the minus strand of CM062296.1, from coordinate 390,987,139 downwards.
AATTGGCGCCTCCCCGATGTTTGTAAAAACATCCTTATGATTGGAAGTTCAAATTTAGGACGCATTGATCGAAATCCCCATCCGGACATCCAGGTGGAGTGTTACCCCGGTGCCAAATTCAATCATCTGCGCTCTATGTTTAAAGGGCACAGGGGCCAGTCCAGTCCCCAAAAAATATTATTAAATATTGGCGTGAATTCTCGAAACGATAATTCTGATCTCGTAGTTAAGCAGTTGCGGAATATGCTTAGCGATATCAGGGTCAAGTTTAGATCAGCAAAAATTTATTTCGCTGAACTAAACTTTTCGCAAAAACTCCCTCAGGCTGAGAGGAGAACCCTGAGCATCATCAACGAAACCATTCGGAAAGTGAAGGACGTTAACGTGATACCAAAAATTGATGACGCAAAGTTTGATGTTGCTCAGGATTTAATCCATTGGACCACGAGAACCGCCAATATTATGTACGATCACTGGTTGAACCACCTAAATTTAAACTAAGTAAAGGCAAAGGTAACAGCCGCCTAACAGATGTGGGATTAGGAACTAATGTGGTTAACCTGTCTGGCACCAATGACCTAACAACCCAAGAGAAATCTCTTTTAGATCGCGGTTTAACTTTTGTACCAGCACCAAAGCCTAAAACTGATAACCAAACAAATTTACCATCATACAACTGTAATTTTCTTAGGCAAATGAAATTAGCCGACCGCTTTAGAAACTCCAGCGGTCGGAAACTTCCTTTTACAGAATCATCTGGTTGGTCACCTCCAGATAGTGAAGTAGATCCTGGAATTATTGAGGCTAGCAAACGAATCATCAAAAAGGTGTTCAGCATGAACATACTCTCCGATAAAGACAATTTAACAGCTGGTGAACGGAGAGCCCTCACGAAACTTCGAAAAAATAAGAAATTAGTAATTAAACCAGCCGACAAAGGTGGGTCGGTAGTTGTTCTATCTCGGGATAATTATATAAAGGAAGCCATGAGACAACTCAGCAATACTAAACATTATAAGAAAATAGATTCACTTATTTGGCCTAGTAATATCGAAAAATTCAATAAGATCTTAAAATTTCTCCTCGACGAAGGTCACATTACCAAAAAACAATTGAAATATTTAACAGCTAAGCTCAGTGCTCAAACAAGACAATTTTATATCCTACCAAAGATCCACAAGGACCGTTCTTCATGGACGGATGACTTAACTCCACCCAGGAGGCCAATTGTATCGGATTGTAATTCGGAATCTTATGCGATCTCGGAATTAATTGATTATCATCTTAAACCTATAGCAAATAAACATCTGAGCTATCTAAAAAACACACAGGATTTCCTGTCACAAATTTCGAAATTGAAAATATCAAAAAATGCAATTCTGGCTACTTTGGATATCGACAGTATGTATACGAACATTGATATTGATAAAGGTGTTAAATCAGTTAAAAATGCATTTGAAAAATATCCGGATGCGAAACGCCCGGATGAACAAATTTTGGATCTTTTAGAGCTGAGCTTAAAAGGTAATGACTTTCAATTCAATGGAGAATATTTTCTACAAATAATGGGTTGCCCTATGGGTAAAAGATTCAGTCCTAATTTTGCAAGCATTTATGTAGCGGAATGGGAGGAAAATGCCTTAAGCAAATGTGCAAAGCATCCTCTCGTATATCTCAGATATTTAGATGACATTTTTATTATTTGGGAACATTCAAAAGAAGATTTTGATGAATTTTTAGAAATTTTGAATAATCACGATCCAAATATTAAATTGAAAGCTACTATCAGTGAAAATTCTGTTGATTTTCTCGATGTAACCGTGTATAAAGGCAAGCAATTTCAGGCGTCCGGTCATTTAGATTATAAAGTATATTTTAAACCAACTGTGCATCAATTGTTGCACACTAAATCATTTCATCCTCAACATACATTTAAAGGTATCATCAAATCACAGCTCATTCGTTTCCACCGCAATTCAAGTGATAAGGTAAATTTCAATGAGGCTTGTTCTACTCTATTTGGCGCCCTCAGATCGAGAGGGTACTCGCTGCGCCTTTTGCGTAGCCTGAAATCCCAAACCTTGAAAAAGCTCGAAAATCCAGCTGAAACTACCGATTTCGAACCACTGAAGATTGAACACAACAGACCGTTGCAAAATAGTAGTGGCGCGGTATTTAATTGCAAAAAGCCTCGTTGTAGACTGCATACTTTTATGCCTGATCAGAAAGAGGAATTTTCCTCCGAACAAACGAAAAATCATTATCAGATCCGTAACCCCCTCCATTGTGATTCACCAAACATTATTTACCTTATCACTTGTAAGCGATGTCGGAAACAGTATGTTGGTCAAAGTCAAAATCCTTTTCGAGAACGTGCTACTAGACACAAACAGGATATAAAACATAATGCTGATGCCCCAGTAGCACAACATTTTAACCTTCCTGGCCATTCTTTGGACGATTTCGAAATCCACCCAATTGAACAACCACCAATTAAAGACACATTAGAAGAAACGGATGAATTTAGAAAAAAGCGTGAAGCTTTTTGGATCAATACGCTTCAAACCCTCTGGCCATTTGGTATGAACATATCAGAGGGCGAATGCGAAAGGAGGTCCATCATTCCTTTCACTTTAACGTACAACAGAATGAATATCGAAATAGCAAAAATGTTAAAAGATGAATTCAATTTTACCAATGCTAAATTAAATGAACCTTTGAATCTTCGACCTGTCATCGCCTATAAGAAAAACAAAAGCTTGCGTAACATCCTTGTAAGGACTAAATTAGAGCCCATCAATGAATAACATCAATTATTGCCAGTCAGTTTAACCAGTTCCTAAGCTCATCACTTAGTTTAAATCAAATTTGGTGTAATTTTTTGTCATGTTTGAAACCCATCTGGGTTCAGTAAATGAAAACAATTTTTCGGCGGCATATTAAAAGAAAAAAACGTTTCAGTATGAAATGTCTGTGCCAGTGCGATTTTTTAACCTCAAACACACACAGGCGAGTGCCAGAGTTCATATATGCCCAAAAACAAAATAGGTTCTAATTTCAATCATGTGTATGTATTTCCTAAATAAAATTATTATTTATTTATTTATATATTTATTTATTGATTATTTTTTATTTTTAATTTTTTATTAATTTTTATTTATTTATTTATTTATTTATTTATTTATTTATTTATTTATTTATTTATTTGATTCATTTATTTAAATTATTATTTTTATTTAATTTTTCATACCTTTCACACAATGTAGAGGTTCAGAAGGTAAAACACACAATTTCTACGTGGTGTAAAATATTTTCCGTCATAAACCTCCGTCGGGGGATATTCATTCCAACTGATAACATTCGTGAGGCATCATGATCTTTGGCGTTATTTTTTCATTTATTTCTTTAGTCACAATATATTTTATCAAACCATTTTTTCATATTATTTTCACATACTTCTGAAGCCAGTAAAGCAAACCGCCCCCGATTGGTTTTACTTAAATCAAAGCCAACCAATAGGGCTTCATGGGGTCAGTAAAGTAAACCACTCACTGACTGATTAAAATTCAATGGAAGCCAATCAATAGGGCTTCATCTAACTTGTTTGGACGACACAAACTGAGTTGTGAAAAACAAACTTGGGACATCTCAGATTGAAAAGAATTAATTAGATGAGTGACATTTGTCAGCTTGTTACCGAGTTTAATTATGTACTGAGCTGTGAAAAACACTCCCAGCCCACATATGGATATATACCATGCATGCCCTCCCAAAGTTGGAATCATTTTCCTCAAAGTCTCTTTGAAAAAGCCAAACCAAGCGAAACGCGTCGAGACAGATGGATTATTTTCTACCTTTGCTGAAGACTACAACCAATCCAGGTATCTTCTCTAATAGGTAATATCTAGATTTCATTTTAATTTATTTCATTTCTTCATTTTAATTTCATTTTAAATTCATCTACTTATTCTTCAAATGGCTCAAAAAAGACAGAAGCATCAGGGAAAGAGAGTTGCCCAGTCTGGAAGGGGCCAGGAACAATCGTTCCAGGCCTATTCTAGATTGGTCAAGGCCCTTTTCCAGGTGATTCAGTGTATGCACCATATTGGGCTCCTAGAGCAGCATTTGGCCAACCGGGATTTCCCGAAGCAGTTGGAGAAGAAAGTAGATGAGTTAGGGGGCTTTCTAAAGCCGGCTCTTCCCACCCCACACATTTTTTCTGTTTTTCGACAGATTAGTGTGGGATGGGCCAACCAAACGTTAAATGCTTTAATTGAGCATTATAAGATAAATTTAAACCAGTTGAAGTCTAAGATAACTTTGGCTATGCGACCACCTCCTGGACTCAAAAAGATAGACTTCAACAGCGCTTCGGCGCGTGCCTTGATCTGGGCTCAAAAAAACTTTAAAAACAAGTTGACAGGTAAGACGATTTCGGCCTATGAGTCTTACATTTCGGAACTTCGCCCAGCGTCTGGAGTAAGGAACAATACGGGAGGGAGCAAGCAAACTCCGGCCCGTGTTGTCCCTCTACCCCAACGCGAAAAGCAAAATAAGAAAAGATCAAGGCAAAGCACTTCTCCCTCTTCTTTTCCTTCTACTTCTTCTTTCTCTCAGAGTAAGCGCCTCAATTTGCAAACATCTCTGGTCCATATTGTGACTGAAGATGCTCGCAAATTGAGTAACGCTGTCTCGCCTCGTCTTGTTCCTCTACCTCCTACTCCTCCTCAGCCTTTCTTCTCTAGTTCTCCTAGTGCTCTCACTAGAACTCCTCCTCCTCCTTCTGTTTCTTCTCCTGTTTCTGTTTCCTCTCCTGCTTCTGTTTCTTCTCCCCCTTCCCCTGCATCTAGTGTGGTTCAACCAGGTATATCGTACTCAGAGAAAGTCAAATCACCGAGCCGCAACTCGGGCCGCTCATTTGATTCTAAATTCTCCCAGTTTCGGCATAAAAGCGGAGTTAATTTTGACAAAAGGAATTGGCGCCTCCCCGATGTTTGTAAAAACATCCTTATGATTGGAAGTTCAAATTTAGGACGCATTGATCGAAATCCCCATCCGGACATCCAGGTGGAGTGTTACCCCGGCGCCAAATTCAATCATCTGCGCTCTATGTTTAAAGGGCACAGGGGCCAGTCCAGTCCCCAAAAAATATTATTAAATATTGGCGTGAATTCTCGAAACGATAATTCTGATCTCGTAGTTAAGCAGTTGCGGAATATGCTTAGCGATATCAGGGTCAAGTTTAGATCAGCAAAAATTTATTTCGCTGAACTAAACTTTTCGCAAAAACTCCCTCAGGCTGAGAGGAGAACCCTGAGCATCATCAACGAAACCTTTCGGAAAGTGAAGGACGTTAACGTGATACCAAAAATTGATGATGCAAAGTTTGATGTTGCTCAGGATTTAATCCATTGGACCACGAGAACCGCCAATATTATGTACGATCACTGGTTGAACCACCTAAATTTAAACTAAGTAAAGGCAAAGGTAACAGCCGCCTAACAGATGTGGGATTAGGAACTAATGTGGTTAACCTGTCTGGCACCAATGACCTAACAACCCAAGAGAAATCTCTTTTAGATCGCGGTTTAACTTTTGTACCAGCACCAAAGCCTAAAACTGATAACCAAACAAATTTACCATCATACAACTGTAATTTTCTTAGGCAAATGAAATTAGCCGACCGCTTTAGAAACTCCAGCGGTCGGAAACTTCCTTTTACAGAATCATCGGGTTGGTCACCTCCAGATAGTGAAGTAGATCCCGAAATTATTGAGGCTAGCAAACGAATCATCAAAAAGGTGTTCAGCATGAACATACTCTCCGATAAAGACAATTTAACAGCTGGTGAACGGAGAGCCCTCACGAAACTTCGAAAAAATAAGAAATTAGTAATTAAACCAGCCGACAAAGGTGGGTCGGTAGTTGTTCTATCTCGGGATAATTATATAAAGGAAGCCATGAGACAACTCAGCAATACTAAACATTATAAGAAAATAGATTCACTTATTTGGCCTAGTAATATCGAAAAATTCAATAAGATCTTAAAATTTCTCCTCGACGAAGGTCACATTACCAAAAAACAATTGAAATATTTAACAGCTAAGCTCAGTGCTCAAACAAGACAATTTTATATCCTACCAAAGATCCACAAGGACCGTTCTTCATGGACGGATGACTTAACTCCACCCGGGAGGCCAATTGTATCGGATTGTAATTCGGAATCTTATGCGATCTCGGAATTAATTGATTATCATCTTAAACCTATAGCAAATAGACATCCGAGCTATCTAAAAAACACACAGGATTTCCTGTCACAAATTTCGAAATTGAAAATATCAAAAAATGCAATTCTGGCTACTTTGGATATCGACAGTATGTATACGAACATTGATATTGATAAAGGTGTTAAATCAGTTAAAAATGCATTTGAAAAATATCCGGATGCGAAACGCCCGGATGAACAAATTTTGGATCTTTTAGAGCTGAGCTTAAAAGGTAATGACTTTCAATTCAATGGAGAATATTTTCTACAAATAATGGGTTGCCCTATGGGTAAAAGATTCAGTCCTAATTTTGCAAGCATTTATGTAGCGGAATGGGAGGAAAATGCCTTAAGCAAATGTGCAAAGCATCCTCTCGTATATCTCAGATATTTAGATGACATTTTTATTATTTGGGAACATTCAAAAGAAGATTTTGATGAATTTTTAGAAATTTTGAATAATCACGATCCAAATATTAAATTGAAAGCTACTATCAGTGAAAATTCTGTTGATTTTCTCGATGTAACCGTGTATAAAGGCAAGCAATTTCAGGCGTCCGGTCATTTAGATTATAAAGTATATTTTAAACCAACTGATTCACATCAATTGTTGCACACTAAATCATTTCATCCTCAACATACATTTAAAGGTATCATCAAATCACAGCTCATTCGTTTCCACCGCAATTCAAGTGATAAGGTAAATTTCAATGAGGCTTGTTCTACTCTATTTGGCGCCCTCAGATCGAGAGGGTACTCGCTGCGCCTTTTGCGTAGCCTGAAATCCCAAACCTTGAAAAAGCTCGAAAATCCAGCTGAAACTACCGATTTCGAACCACTGAAGATTGAACACAACAGACCGTTGCAAAATAGTAGTGGCGCGGTATTTAATTGCAAAAAGCCTCGTTGTAGACTGCATACTTTTATGCCTGATCAGAAAGAGGAATTTTCCTCCGAACAAACGAAAAATCATTATCAGATCCGTAACCCCCTCCATTGTGATTCACCAAACATTATTTACCTTATCACTTGTAAGCGATGTCGGAAACAGTATGTTGGTCAAAGTCAAAATCCTTTTCGAGAACGTGCTACTAGACACAAACAGGATATAAAACATAATGCTGATGCCCCAGTAGCACAACATTTTAACCTTCCTGGCCATTCTTTGGACGATTTCGAAATCCACCCAATTGAACAACCACCAATTAAAGACACATTAGAAGAAACGGATGAATTTAGAAAAAAGCGTGAAGCTTTTTGGATCAATACGCTTCAAACCCTCTGGCCATTTGGTATGAACATATCAGAGGGCGAATGCGAAAGGAGGTCCATCATTCCTTTCACTTTAACGTACAACAGAATGAATATCGAAATAGCAAAAATGTTAAAAGATGAATTCAATTTTACCAATGCTAAATTAAATGAACCTTTGAATCTTCGACCTGTCATCGCCTATAAGAAAAACAAAAGCTTGCGTAACATCCTTGTAAGGACTAAATTAGAGCCCATCAATGAATAACATCAATTATTGCCAGTCAGTTTAACCAGTTCCTAAGCTCATCACTTAGTTTAAATCAAATTTGGTGTAATTTTTTGTCATGTTTGAAACCCATCTGGGTTCAGTAAATGAAAACAATTTTTCGGCGGCATATTAAAAGAAAAAAACGTTTCAGTATGAAATGTCTGTGCCAGTGCGATTTTTTAACCTCAAACACACACAGAGTCTTGTCTTCCCTACATACCGAGGTACCCCATTGTTTGTCCTTTGTGTGTACTGACGGTTTCTACCTCGTTTTGCCGGTACAGTTCTGGGAAAACAACCGAGGTAAAGGGTTTCTTTTGTCTTTTGTACCTTGGTAAGGCGAAACACGCAAACTCTTTTGTCTAGTTACCTCGTCAAGTTGGTAAGACAAACACACACACACACTGCCTAGGTGTTTTGAGGCATTTACCGGGCAAGACGTAGTTTTCTTCCCGTAAGCATCGTATAGTTTCATACATACATACTATGCATTTGGGTCGTGTTCTATGGTGACCTCATGGCACATCCGCTTTTTAGTTGGATTAGTTTCCTGTGATTATTTGTTGATTTGTTATATACGAGCACTTATTAAAAATTCATCATAATTAATTGCTACTCTTTGAGTACCTCGGAGGCTGCGTAACCAGTTAACTGGTATTCAGATGATTACATGCTGGATTTTAATGCTCTCGCGCATTATATTATTAGGCTAACGCTTTATTTTATTTTGTGGACATTGAAATTATAATCTATTTCGGGGGTTTCCAGCAGCCATGACTAGGCTCTATTAAAAATATCTTGAACATACTCAGCGGGTTATAAAATTAGAGCACCAATTTAAGACTCGAAATAATTTTAATTTTAATTTGTTGCAGGTCAGTTTCAACATATTGCTTTACACATTGTAAATTGACATGTGGTGACTACTAAATGAGGAAATGACTTGTTAATTTGCAATGGAATTTAACCCTTTGAACTTGAGAGGCCCTTTTACCTGCCCAGGGACATGGTATGACATATGCGCATCAAGTAGGATGCCTGCTAATTTAAAGGTGGTTAGACCAATCAGTATTTTCAATGTCCAGCATCATGGCTGCACTTTGAAAATATTGATTGGTCTAGCCCCAAATAATGAATATGGACTCTACTAATTGCGGCATTTCAACCGACATGGAAGATATCCCTAGTGTTCAAAGGGTAAAGTTTGTACTGAATTACCAGTGTTTTTAAACTCAGATTCTAAAATTGAGCAGAATTTTGCATCTGTCAAAACATGAATGGCCATGCCAATAAAAGTGTCAATATAAAGTACCAGATCATTTAAATTTATTACTTTCCAAAGTGTGATTTACTGGGATTTCCCGGTTTGATTATAAACAATAACCTAACAAGTGAATTATGCAATCAACAATTGGGTATGTATCCATGCGCACAAACGAAGATGCTTTACCGTGGGTGTAATGGGGACTTTATTGTTTTTTTTTAACCCTTTACCTAACATGAAAAGCAGACAAGACTAGCAAAAAAAATTCTTGAATAACTATTATTTTCATTTTTTGTCTCAAAAATATAGGTTATGACCCCTCATTGGAATGAGCTCGATGAGCTCGTTCCAATGAGGGGTCATAACTTATGTTTTAGAGACAAAAAATAAAAAAATACTGAAAATTAATTCGCCAGTTTTAAGAATAACGCTGGCTGTTTTTGGCCGTTAGGTTAGGTAAAGGGTTAAATAATATAATTATTGTTAATAATGAGAAGTAATAAACAGAGTAATCGCTTGATTGGAGTGGTTATGTGAAATAATTCATTCGAGGTGAGGGACTATATTGTAAAACACTCATGCGCATTCGCGAACTCGTGTTTGTACAACATCCCTCACCTCTCATGAATTATTTCATGTAACCAGTCCAGTCAAACTATTACTCTCTATATATACCTCTCTTTAAGTTTCTTACAGTGTGCAACATTTCCTATCAGAAGGCTATGTGGTTTAGATTGTATTGCTGGGGATAAAATTTCATTTTTAGCATCATTTTACAAAATAAGGTCAAGGGTCGATAATGGAAAACTCAAAAGAGGTATATAGAAAAGAAAAATAGAGAACAAGAAAGTCTGAGTTATTGATGAGTTTTACTAAAGTTTCAAATTTTAAAGAAATCAGGCATTTTGTGAAATTTATCAAATTTTCAGTTTTGGCTACTGTTGGCAGGTGGTTAAAGTTATCAGCAGATGTACATTGCTTTTATTGAAGATGTTATAGGTTGAAGGGGTTTTTTTGTCTGCAGAAGAAATTTACAGTTTTTGTGAGCAGCAATTATTATGAAAAGTAAAAAAATATTTTTTAAAGAAAATCTTTGGGGCTGGAAGGGTTGATATCTGTGATTTAAAAACTTTAGGAACCAAGCAGCTACTATATCCTCAGATGTGAAATAAAGGCCTACAAATTTGGATCTGCAAGAAAACTCACGTACCGACTATCGCTGCCAAGCAAACATTTGCACTCAAAATCAACATCCAATCAAATTATAAATGGCCTTGCAAATACATTATCTTTCCTATCAATAATACACAAATTGGATAAAAATGTTCAAAATATAAATTATCCTTTAAAAATGTATAAATCAATATTTTTATTGTTATTCTTCATATAAATATGTTATATGTAACAACAATTGTTGTATCTGAGATCGAGCAAAGTAATATTTGAAACTCCAACACAAAAAACCCTGCCTCCCCTCTCCTTTCAAAGCAGCTTGCAAAAAGTTTCTTCTAAAATAGTTTTAAGAATAGATTAAATTGGTTATGGGTGTCCAAGTACTAATATTGATGCTTGTCCATTACAATTGTTGAAAAATTTCCAAGCCCCAATATTCATGCTTGTTCGTGGAAGCATGGATAATCAAACTTGTTGAAAAATGCCTAAAACCCAATGTTCATAGTTATCCACCTTTACCACAAAACTATGATTTAACCCTTTATCTAACATGAAATGCAGACGACACTTGCAGACAAAATTTTTGGATAACTAATTTTTTCCATTTTTGGTTGCTCTTTGAGCTCATTCCAATAATGGGTCATAACCTATGTTTTTGAGATAAAAAATGAAAATTAATTGGCAACTTTTGTAATAGCTCTGGCCGGTTTTGGCCATAATGTTGGATAAAGGAATAACATCCAAAATTAGCATGCTTCATATTTTACCCTTAAAACACACTGGAAGAGAATTTTATTAGATGAGTTGTGATGAAGTCAAACTTGACTTATAGTTTGATGAATGGCGGGCGGTTGGATGGGCAGGCGGGCGGCTGGGCATGTGGGCATGTGGTTATAGGGCGTAAACAATTGGTTTCCAGATGATAATTTGATAATGGTTTGACCCACATTCATGAAACTTCATAAGTAGGTTGGCCTCGGTGAAAGGAAAACCCTATTTATTTGGGACTCACTAGGTCTATGTTCAAGGTCACAGTGACCTTGAACATAGTAAATCATAAACAGTTGGTTTTGGAATGATAACTTGACTACGGTACAACCCACATTCATGAAACTTGTTATGCAGGTTGGCCTTGGTGAGATAAAGAATCCTTTTTATTTTGGAATTGCTGGGTAAAAGGTCAAGGTCACAGTGACTGAACATAGTAATCAAAACAGTTGGTTTCTGGATGATAACTTAATAATGGTTTTACCCACATTCATGAAACTTCACAGGTAGGTTGGACTTGGTGAGAGGAAGAACTCTATCTATATTGGATGTGCTAGGTCAAAGGTCAAGGTCACAGTGACCCTGAACATAGTAAATCATAAACAATTGGTTTCTGCATGATAACTTGATAATGGTTCAACCCACAATCATGAATCTTCATGAATCTTCATAGGTAGGTTGGCCTTGGTGAGAGGAAGAACCCTATACATATTGGATTCACTAGGTCAAAGGTCAAGGCCACAGTGACCTTGAACATAGTAAATCGTAAACAACTGGTTTCTGGGTGATAACTTGACAATGGTTCAACCCACATACCTGAAACTTCATATATAGGTTGACCTTGGTGAGAGGAAGAATCCTATTTATTTTGGACCCAATATGAATGGTCAAGGTCACAGTGACCCTGAACATAGTAAATCGTAGACAATTAGTTTCCCACAATAAGCTGATGATGATTAAACCCACTTTTGTGCTGTCACAACTCACATAATAATGGATCGGTGATCCTATTGGGATATTTTTAGCCTTTGTAATTTAGTTTCTTACATAAAGTGTTCATACTTATCCATAATTTATTCATGGTCAAAAGCCATGAACAACCATGAACAGAGAAATCATGAAGACGGGATGAATAAAGTGTGAATAACCATTGATATTCATGGTTATTCAGGTTATGTTTACAATCCATGAATATCAGGAAACTGAGATAGTTTAAAGTCCAATGCTTTAAGCACAGTTCTACCATGCTCCCATATTTCATTGCTTGCAACTACAGGCAATCTGGAATTTTTCCTGAGATTCCTTGAATACTCAAAGTTTGTTTTTTTTATTTTTGATCAGGTATCAGGATCCCTGTAACACTGATCTTGATATTTGAAGTTTCAATCTACAACTTTTGCAAACATAATTTTGATATTCACAATTTTTTTTTTTCATTTTCAGAACATTACAGTATCCCCATCATTTACGGTGGAAGTTGGTGAAATTGCTGGTAATGACACTGATAACAATGTGTATGACAAACAATCAAAAGTTATAGTTCTTGACATTGTTATGCCTGAAAGAAAAATTTATGACTTGAAAGTCTCATTTCTTTCCCAGTATGACAATAAGGGCAACGTTGAATTCTGCAATGCAGGAGTGACTTTTCTTGGTGCCAATATTCGGAACTGTTTTGACAAAACTACTGTGAATGAGAACATGCTGGAAAGGTAAAAATCAAATTTTTCAAGTATATTTCTGTCTGTCTGTCTGTTCATCCATCCATTCACTCATCCATCCATCCTTCCATCTGTCCATCCATACAATCCACCCATCAATCTGTCCATCTGTCCTTCCATGTCACTAATTATTGTACAGATCACAGTGGTTTACGTGGAGACCCATCCCATTTCTCTTGGGTGTGACTTCTTCCTCCTTGCGAGAATGGATTCCATCATCACCCCATGTCATGCATACATCAGGAACTGCAGAAGGTGATCATGAAAGAGTTATCTATACTGGATGAGTGCTTGTCATTTCTTTCCATACATTATCTGCAGATTAAGGGCGGCACTCACTCCTTTCCGATGTTCAGCTTAACAGAAAAGATCCTTCTCTTAACTCAGAATCAAGCCGTGTCCTTTTCAGTTTACCACATTTCAGGTCAGCTCAGTGTGATGGTGTACTTTCTGTCCAGGCTTGGAGGAATTCTTCCAACATAGTGGACTCTCAGAAGGAAAGTCTTTCTTGCTATCAGCAACATGATAACATCCCATTACAGACCTATTTGTCAGGAGATGGAACAAATAGCTTCAAAAGTCAATATCTCCATGCCTGGATCCAACAGCTTTCACGATATATACTTTAGCCATGCCCTGGAATGAAGTCAACTCTGTTAATTCTTCAGGTGCTCCCAAAAATCAACAATCAACCTGCAGAATTATTCTGGTGACTCCTCTATCTCCACAGAGAGCATGGGTCAGTCTTCTCAGATCACTTCTGCTCAACATACCACATCATTTACCTCTAGAAGGACCTATTGTTTCAAGCCAACAACTACAGGCTACACAGTAATCTATCAGTTCTCAACCTTCCTGTCTTTTTGTCGATAGGCTTCAAGAAGAACCTCCTCTTCTCTGAATTATGTAGGGAAGAGTTTTAGTTGCTTGGTGTCAGGACATCTCGTTCAGTTATTTGCATCTTACTATTCCTAACATCACAGATTTCCTAGTATTTATTTTTTTATGTTAAGACACTTCCACCTATAGTCATCAAAGAAGACCACTTGTTGTCTGGTATGTATGCTCATGAAGGCCACATTACTGTAGATTCAGATCAAACCTTGACAAAATCATTAAAGAATTTTTCCATTAGAAGACCTATGTCATTAATGGAATGGTCATTCTTAAATGGAATCTTGCTTGGATTCTTCTCTCTGCATATTTTTAAACTATAAACCAATGGCCCAGACTAGCTTGTGCAAACTCAAAAGTTATCAAGGGCCAAACACAAATTTTGAACCCCCAAACACCAAAATTTGCTTGCAAAACCCAAAATTAAAAGTTCTATCTGGTCCTCCATTCTTTTACCCTCCGCACATGCACAGCCATCAGGAAGTGACTGGAATTGGCGCCAACATCATTCTTTATTTCGCCCTAAAGTCAGCAACAATGAACTGACATCTGTGCTTTAAAATCTCCTTTTTTGAGGACGCCAGACACAAATCAATGCAAGAATTGGTGGATCCAAGGCTGTTATTGGATGATGGAAGTGTTCAACGGTGGTTTTAGACGTTCGGGGCTGTAACTTTATAATAATTATTTCATGTTTCCCAATTTCGAGACATATGCCTGGTGTCATCATTTTTGATAATGATTTTTCCACTGTTTGTTCAGTATTCCTTCGCTATCCTTCCATGAACCCTTCCTGTTAAACTCTTGAGCTTTTTGGCTATTTTTTATTGAAATTTTTTATTAAATTTCTTGGGAGTTTAACATGTATTACAGAATTTTTATTCTGTTTTCCCCATGGTTGCGTCCTCACCCTAGGGGTGTTTGGTCGTTTAGTCTTGCATCTTCTATCCAATGTATAATTTTTTCTTCATGTGAAGATCTAGCTTTGCATCTGGTAGCATTTTTTTTGTGTGCCTGATGTCTTGTTTCCATTTTTATACGCCCGTTTTGAAAAAAACGGGTCGTATTATGGTACACCGCTGTCTGTCTGTCCATCTGTCCGTCCGGTCATATGTCCTACGATAACTCAAGAACGCTTTGAGAGATTTTCGTGATTTTTGGGTAGGCAGTGTATATCGATGGAGGGAAGCTCCCTTTCATTTAGTGTCGCCGTTCGATTAGTCATTCCAGAGTTATGGGACTTTATTACTTAGAAAATTGTTGATTTTTTACACGTTGTACGATAACTCGAGAACGCTTTGAGAGATTTTCGTGATGTTTGGATACATGGTGTATATCAATGGAGGGAAGCTCCCTTTCATTTAGTGTCACCGTTCGATTAGTCATTCCAGAGTTATGGGACTTTATTACTTAGAAAATTGTTGATTTTTTACACGTCGTACGATAACTCAAGAACGCTTCAAGAGATTTTCACGATTTTTTGGTAGGTGGTTTATGTTGATGGAAGGAAGCTTCCTTTCGGTTGGTGTCGCCGCTCGATTAGTCATTCCAGAGTTATGGGACTTTATTTTTCACTTGTCGAACAATAACTTGAAAATGCTTAGAGCAATTTTCATGATTTTTTGGTTGCAAGTATCTTTTGATAGAAGGAATCTCCCTTCCGATTTGTGTCGCTGTCCGATTTGTCATTCCAGAGTTATGGGACTTTATTCATCAAAATATAGGCAATTTTCCACATGATGGACTTTGAGCAATTTTCTTGATTTTTTGGTGGCAAGTATATGTAACCTGACAAGTACACATGTATACTCATATTGTGTGGTTCCCTCTTGTAATTAATAATGGATGTATCATGCGCTCGTGGCACAGCTGTTTATTTTCATTGACATTGTTTACATTGAAAACGTCCTCATATATAGGTAGTATTTTATATTCTATTACTGTAGAATTACTGTAGGATGCATGGATTATTATTCCGGTAGTGTAGCTAAAAAAATTTGAATTTTGTCCACACTTAGGCTCTATCGGGATGCCCTTGGGCTCATAATGTTCCCTTTGGGAAATTAGGCATTTTTTCAGAAATTTTTTAAAAATATTTTGAATTTAATTTTGATTGCTATTATTCATGTATCTTAATTATATATTTTGTTGTGGAGTTTGGAGGAGGGATATTGACTTTAGTCGATGCACTCCTGCGGACTCTTGTCACACTTGTGTTCACTGGGATGACTAATGTTGAAGACGGGTGTTGCAGTACGTTGTTGGCGGTGAGGTTCAGAGGCCAGACCTCTCACTGCGTTATAATTCATTTTTAGCTCAACTTTGGTGAAGCCGAATTTGAGATATTGTCATGGCCCGTCGTCCGTTCTGATTTGAATAAATTTTTGTAGGAATGTTTAGTAACATGGAATACATCACATATAATACAGATTTTTTTCTTGTGCAGAAATTATGCAAATTAGATGAACTTTGATTTATTCAGTGCTACTTATACACAGTAACAGTAAGTGCACATGTCAATACGGTAGACCCGTAACGATACGCTTTGGCCATGATATGATTCATATCTCGATATTTTACCCGCGGTACGATACGTATCTAGATATGTATCTTCAAACTATCTTGATTCAGTTTGTATATATACACTGCACCAGTGCACCTGTCAATTCAGTATAACTGTACTTACCAAATAGAACTGTAATACTGTATTATGTATATTTTTTGGAATTTAGATTTTTGTGTTGTTAAATTTGTCTTTTGTGTAATACATTATGTCTGTCTTCAGCGTAATAAGTCTTTATTAAAAAATTATATATCCCAAGCAAAATTGACTTGTTTATTTTTTTGTCGACCTCGTTTTGGAAGCTGTCACTTGTTTCAAATGAGTGTGCAGGCTGCTGTCAATAGTTGTCTGAAACACGCCCACAACATATAGTTTTCACAGTTTTCACAGTATTCACAGTGGTTGAATATCATCAAAAAGATACTGATTAACACTGCCACTTTCGTGCAGTGCACAACTCATTGTGAAAGAACACTGCCACTTTCGAGCGTGCACAACTCCTTGTGAAAAACGGGTGTTCAGAAATTAATGAGAAAATGGTAATTAAAAATAAAAAATAATTACAACTCTGGTATTTGAGAATTATATAACAATATAACCAGGAATATGATTTATGACTTATTGATTCAATAAAACATGCTCATTTATCATTTCATCTTGCTCTGCAACATGTGAAGTTATGACTTTCAGTGTAAAATCAATTTTTCGAATGTTGCCAAGGGAGGCAACTATTTTGTTATTCATATTCCGCTGTGTAAATTTTATCTGGTCTTCATATTATGATTTTTTTATTGATTTTGTATGAAGCTATATTTTGTTTTATTCGTAATAAATGTACATATTTAAAAAACCAGCTATTTTTAAACAGACTATGTTTGTCTGTTTTCAAGGGGGTGGTTTGCAGTGTTGATTGACATACTTACGTCCATTTCTGGCTTCGAGAGTAACCTGTACAAAAAAAAAATGAAAACAACACCGCATGGTTTCTGTTTGTTTTATTCATTAAATTGAGGATTAAAACCCGAAATCTGAAAATGAAACGTATGTACAAGATAATTATAAGAATTTTTAAAGCAAATTCTATAAAATTGGTAGGCAGTTTTCAAAGAAACGTAACATACCCAGTGGATACTTACTTGTCTTATATCGACAATTTCCAACGTATCCAAACGCGACTTGCAAGCACTATTACTCGTCCCGAAGCCCAGCCCCCACCCCTATATTTTGTTTTATTTGTAATAAATGTACATATTTAAAAAAACAGCTATTTTTAAACAGACTATGTTTGTCTGTTTTCAAGGGGGTGGTTTGCTGTGTTGATTGACATACTTACGTCCATTTCTGGCTTTGAGAGTAACCTGTACAAAAAAAAAATGAAAACAACACCGCATGGTTTTCTGTTTGTTTTATTCATTAAATTGAGGATTAAAACCCGAAATCTGAAAATGAAACGTATGTACAAGATAATTATGAGAATTTTTAAAGCAAATTCTATAAAATTGGTAGGCAGTTTCCAAAGAAATCTGAAAATGAAACGTATGTACAAGATAATCCCCCTCTCATACAAACATGTATGCGAGGGATGAGATGGATTCTTTCCTGCATAAAACGGAAAGTCGGAGGGATTACTCAAGCATTATGTCATCACATATTGCACGCCGAGTCTCATTCCAAAGTTGATGAATTGAAAAATTTCGATTCATGCTGCAAATTCACAGGTGAGTAGCTGTGTACAATAAAAGCCTGAGGCAACAAGCTATCACATCTTTTAAAGTGAGGAACCAATGAAAGAAAGAATTGTAAGGAAAGACTTGGAAAAAGTGGGAGGGTAGTATCCACTGGGTGGGTAGTAATCCCTCCGACTTTCCGTTTTATGCAGGAAAGAATCCATCTCATCCCTCGCATACATGCTTGTATGAGAGGGGGATTCTTTCCCACATAAAACTCCAAGTCTCCTGGATTACTCAAGCATATTTAAAGAACTTACAATTCTGAGAACTAATGTCCCTCAATAAAATATTAACCATACCAACCTCAGAACTCTGCTGAAACATAAGAGGGAAGGAACAATAACAGGAGACTAGTAGTTGAGATGAACATTTACTGCTGAAGAAACAAAGTCTTTCAATATACAAATATCAACACTTCCGTAGATCTCAATGTCATCAATAACCACAACTCAATGTCAATAGTAAGCCACATCCATTTCGTACATATATCATCGCAGATGTTGAAGTACAGCATCCGAAAAGGTGGTACATGAATCTTCAGTATCTCTGAAATAAAAATGGTGAAATGTCCGAGTGGAAGACCAGTTTGCTGTTTTCAAAATCCGTTGTAGTGTAACCCCCGAGTGGAGTGCTGCAGATGTGGCTGCGCCACGGATAGAGTGAGGACGAAAGAAGGCATTAATGCCTGCCTGTTGTAAAGAAGCAGCAATCCATCGAGATATGGTGGATGTGGTGACAGCCTTATAAGTTTTATATGAAATGAGTAATTTTGAGGTTTTTCGTAACAATTTAGTTCTCATTAGATATGCCTTAAGAGTACACAGTACACAAATTTTATGGTTCTTAAATTGAACTAGCTTGACAATGGTATCACTTAATTTTGAAGGTCGTGATGTTTTGGTTAGCTGCGGTAGGTGAAAAATAGCAGTAGTCTGAGACATGGCCATAAATTCTATATCAAGTGCAGAGATGGTTTGTGATCGAGCAGCTGTTGTCAATGCTATTAAGCAAGCCAATTTTTGAGTAAGTTGCAGAAGTGTCAGTTCAGAAAATGGTGTAAGAGATGCAAGGTAAATCAATAACGTTTTGACATCCCAGGTCAAGGGGTACCGAGGCAACGGTGGATTTTGATTGAAAATCCCCCTCATTAATCTGTTAATAAATGGATTTGTTGTGAAGGATTTCCCTGTTACGATAAGCATGGTCTGATTGATCATAGATCGGTGAGTGTTCACAACACTGTATGATTTACCATCATTGGCTAAAGAACTTAGATATTCTGCTACAGAGCACTGAGTTGCGTTACAGGGATCAATTTTCCTTGTATTGCACCAAAAATACCATCGCTTCCAAGCGAGACCATATTGTTTCCTGGATGATTGTCGCCATGAGCGCAGGATGTATGACATAGCGTCTTTTGAAAAGCCCTTTGCTTGTAAATGTCGGCTGATATAATGCAAGCGTGTAGGCGGAGATTCCGCCCCATAGGGTGATGGTTGGTGCGTTGAGGAAGAGAGAGGTGCTTCCAACTGTGATTGATGTAAATAGGTATGCGAATAAGCAACCGAAGTACCACAGGGAACCATGGTTGAGTGGGCCATTTCGGAAGTATAAGTAGAGCTTGGCTCACCTGATCTTCTTGAATCTTGGTCAAAATCTTGTACAGTAAGCTGAAAGGAGGAAAAATATATGGATTAAGACTTGACCAATTCAGACTAAAAGCATCAATATGGAAAGCAGAAGGGTCGGGGACCCAAGAAACATATTTTTGCACCTGGAAATTGTGTGCGGAAGCAAATAAATCTACATCCGGAAGAAAAGTAAGGTTGCATAGTTTCTTAAAGATATTGTGTTGTAGTTGCCATTCCGTAGAATCACAAAAGTCCCTGGAAAGCCAGTCAGCCCTAATATTAGACTTCCCAGGTACATGAGTGGATGAAAGATGAATATTTCGATTGTGAGCCCAAAGAAAAATATCTTTTGCAAGTGAAAGCAGGTCAAGCTTTGTTCCCCCAATATTATTTATGTATGAGATAGCAGTCGTATTATCAGACTGGATGCAGATATGACAATCCTTTGTGTCAGCACAGAGTTGTTGTAACCCCAAGAACATTGCTTTGAGTTCCAACAAATTCATGTGGTAATTAGTTTCAGATAAAGACCATCGTCCTTGAGCCGAAATTCCATTACAGAGTGCTCCCCAGCCAAGACCGGACGCATCTGTTTCTAAAATGAGTGAAACATTTGGAGGGCATAATTTGCTACCATTTAAAGACTCTGCATTGTCAATCCACCAAGTTATGTCAGATTTTGCCCCATCAGACAGTTGCATATTGGCATCAAAGTCCTGATTGGAGCATTGTAGGGCAGCAGTCTTCTCATGATCCAAGATGCGATAAAACAAATTCCCCAGCCAAATCGCTCGAACTGATGCTGTGTAAAGGCCTATAAGTGAGGCAATCTCTCGAATAGAGCATCTACATTTTTTGAGTATTTGTTTGGACTGGTCAATGACTAAACTCAATTTTTCAGCAGGAAGACGAACCATATATTGCTCCGAATCTATAATAAAGCCTAGGTATTTAATTTGTCTAGTCGGGTGGAGACATGACTTTTCCCAGTTGATCTCGAAGCCTACTGACTGCAAAGTGTGTAGGAGAAGACGGGTATTGTCTCGGCAGATATCAAAATTTTTATCAATGAGTAAGGAATCATCTATATAATAGAATGACTTAACACCTTGAGTGCGTAAAAAAGCAAAAACTGGCTTCAAAATTTTGGTAAAAATTCGAGGAGCCGAGGATAATCCAAATGGGAGGCATGTAAATTCAAATAAAGTATTCTCCCAGCGAAATTTCAAGAACTTTCTATCTGAGGGTGCGATTGGAACGCTAAAATAGGCATCCTTCAGATCCACTGAAGTAAAGAATTCCATCGGTCGGACAGACTTCAGAACCAGTTCAAGGGTTTCCTGTTTGAAATGGGCATATGAAACAAATTCATTGAGCTTTTTCAAATTTATAACTGGTCGATAAGTGCCATTTTTCTTTTCTCGGAGAAATAAGTTTGATATGAATTGCGAATTTTGTTCGATTGATTTCGCTATCGCTCCTTTAGTAAGTAAATCACAAATGGACTCGTAGACGAGTGACTTTTCATCGTTCGAAAACCGAAAAGGCTGCGGTTCATGTGTTTGAACCGGAAATGTATCAAATTCAATGTTGTACCCACAAACAGTATTCAGTATCCACTGATCATTAGTCAAAGTTTTTCAAACTGGTAAATAGTGTCTCAGTTTGCCAGCAGCAACTGGAGAGAACTTCAAAGGTAATGGTTTATCTGGAATATCAACACTTACTTTTATTTGTTTGGAGGAATGTGGTCTCTGTACTTTGGTATCCACTGTCGGCAACCGTAACTGGATCGTCGGCCTCTGTTTCCGCCACGCATTCTCCCCCTCTGATACTGGCTGCGGCCTAAAAAAGGACGATTATAAGGTCCAGAGGACATGGTAGTAGACTCACTGACAGTTTTGCTATTAGCAGTTCGGTTTAGCTCATTGATATCTTTGATACGTTTACAAACGTCTGATCCAAAAAGAAAATTGGTGATTTTATTATCGGAAGAAAAAAGACTTTTGTAAGGGAGTTTGAAGATAGGTCGAAAAAAGTTGCGACGAAGCATATAGATTTCGTACTGTGTGTTTGTTTGTAACAGTAGATTGTCAATTGCCAATTTTTTGATAAGACCCATGTCTGGTTTTTTGTGTCTGAGTTGCTCAGTAAGTTGTAAGTTGGCAGCCGTGGCTGCTGATAATGAGCGCTATATCTTCTGAAGAGTGCAGTCGCGTGCCCGGAAGTGTGAATTTTTGATCTGAGACCAGATTTCAGGATTAACACGAGGTGGTGCTATGAGGGCAGCATTTTCTGGTACTGGGTACCGATCGATAAGTTTGTCTAGTTTTTCTTTCTCCCCAGGGTTAATTGCATTCTTATTTGCATATGAAGCCATATTGTCGTTAATTTTGGGCCCCGTGCGAAATGAGTTATATTCTAAAGTAATGTCAGGAAGGTCAAAGATATTGTCCTCCTCCTGAAAATCTAATGGGGGGTGATCAAAATCAGCAGAGTTTGACTGTGAGTCATTGCCAAAAAGTTCATTTATTTCTTGAATACTGTCGGCTACATCAGAATTTTTTGTTGTAATTTTTAGTGTGGCAGAGTCAGATTGGCTGCATTGGTCATTAATAAAGTCTTGATCAGCATCACCAAGCATTGACCTAGTAGTAGTGTGTGGCTTCTTAATAAAATCAGAATAGTGTCTATCTGGTGTGTTCGCCTCGTGCGAGTCGAGCAGGTACGACTGTGTCGTGGATGCCCTTAGTTTTGATGAAGTTTGCGATTTGGAGGCTCGTTGCGGTAATTCGTCCGTGGATTCGACCTTGGAAAGTCGTTTATTTAACAGTGAAATAGAAGATAGAATCTCCTGAAGTACGGTGGCCGTCCCACCTGTGGGTGGTTCTGTTAATGGAACAGCGACTATGTCGCGAGAATCCCTGAGAGAAGGAGACTTACCATTTGAGGCATTGTTATCAGTCAACTTCGTTTGGTCAGGAAGTTTATTTTTCTTAGTCCCGGATGAAAGAAAGTTATCCCCCTTGATGTGATCATTTAGTTTACGTTTCCTAGACGACGGGTTTGATTTATCAAAATTTGATATATTTCTTGATTTCTGATGCGACTTAGTCGCGTTGGACTGTCTTTTTGTGATGCCAACCTCTTTAAAATGAGCATTTGAAGCCGAAACAAAATCTCCACTAAGATAACCCTGAATGCTGCTATCCTCGTTATCCGAGGCGAAAATGCTCAAAATGTCGTCTCGTTCCATGTCATCATTGTGACTGTGCGAATGCGAAGTTGTAGGATTCTGAGAATCCAAATCTTTTTGTAAATCGAGAGGATCACCAAGATTATTTGCCATAGCTGAAGAGGGGGAGAGTTTCCTTTTAGGCATAGTAACACAAGTCACCCGGCGTGCGTTCTCAATGACAAAAGATGTGATAGCTTGTTGCCTCAGGCTTTTATAGTACACAGCTACTCACCTGTGAATTTGCAGCATGAATCGAAATTTTTCAATTCATCAACTTTGGAATGAGACTCGGCGTGCAATATGTGATGACATAATGCTTGAGTAATCCAGGAGACTTGGAGTTTTATGTGGGAAAGAATTATGAGAATTTTTAAAGCAAATTCTATAAAATTGGTAGGCAGTTTCCAAAGGAACGTAACATACCCAGTGGATACTTACTTGTCTTATATCGACAATTTCCGACGCATCCAAACGCAACTTGCAAGCACTATTACTCGTCCCGAAGCCCAGCCCCCCCCCCCCCCCCCCCCCCCGCACTTTGCAATTTATCCACTGCAAGCACCCCCTGGGCTTCGACACGAGTCAGTACTGTATAAGAAGAAGTTATAGACTGTCGTGTATGTAAGCATTTAATCAAGTGACCATTACCAATCCAACCGCATCGCGATTCCACGATACAGCACTTCCCAACCGATATGCGTATCTCGGGGAGAGTGTATCGCGATGCACCGATGCAATACGGCTCGGGCTAGAGTCTGTATTTAAGAACTGATCTTCACGAAACTTCTTGGGGTACCTTTGTTATCACCTTGTGACAGGAATGAGTGTTTTTGGGTGCCTTTGTTATCACTGTGCTATGAGAACAAATATTTTTGGGTTCAGTCACACCCACTCTGGGACTCAAAGATTTCTTTTCTAGTTTAACATCTAACTGTTACCCCACTTTTACAATACTTTACCTATATATTTGTTGCAGGCTGTGGTCAGCATTTATGTACAGACCGTTACAATACTTTACATGTACCCTTGTTATCAGGTCATTACGTAGATGTTTGTCATTACTGTGTCACATACTATACATGTACATGTCTTAAACAAGTTGAGCTACAGTGTCATTGACACTTTCATTTCAGTTTCTATTTCAAAGGAACATGAACATGGTGATGATATTGTGACACCCATCCAAGTGTGCTACTGTCATCGCGCTCCGTTGAGCAAATAGAGCTAGCTGCAGTGCTCGTGATATGCAAGGGATAAGGCCTCTAGTTAGTGTTCTTAATCTCTTGCCAGCAGCTAGCTTGACCGGTGAAGTGATTACTCCATCCATGGGAGCCGTGACACAGGGTAAGTCCATTGCGGTCGAAGGAAGTGTAGATGTGATTTGAGCAAGCACTTAAAAATAAATAAGCTCACCCAGCGACGATGGAAATAGGGAGGAAGTCAGCATTTGGGGCCAAATGTTGTTATAATAAACTTGCATGAGCCGGAGCATACATCCGCCCACTGCTCAGGACGCTCTGTCTAGTCTGCAGCCGGGGTCGCAGCTTCCTCCGATACATTTCATAAGCCGAAATCAAAGTTTTCTTGTTGGGAGGCTCAGCGAGGTCGATGAGACCATGAGCGGGAGACGTCCCTCTCTAACCCAACAACATTTGGGGCCAAATGTTGTTATGAGAAACTTGCACAAGGCAGATCATATGTCCGCCCGTCGCTCAGGACACTCCGTCTAGTCTGCAGCCGGGGTCGGTGTCAGTCATGGCTTCCTCCGCTACGTTATTAAAGCACACACAACCGCAGGCTAGCTACCCGACTTCATATATCCAGCTGTGTGAAGACAGAGCCATTCTTTGCCCCTAAAGTTGGACCATCCGATAGCTAGTGATCCGAGGCATCGATCAACGGGACTTTTGGAAAAGAGATCTATCTCCGGATTTTCATCCCAGGAGCAGCAAGTGGTGGAAAAAAGAGAAGACCGCTGCTCCTCAAGCCTCCGGAACAGACTTGCTGTCACAGTTGCGCAGCTATTAGCAGCATCCCAGCTAATGCAAGAGCAGCTTCCCACAGACTCCAGTATTGAGCTGTCGGATGGTGCTGTGTCGGTCGGGTCAATTGTGAATGTAGAAAAGGCCAGAAGTTTCTCTATGGGATGCTCGGCTGGATCTGGGGTCAGATCTCCGTTTGGAGAACCCTCTCCATCCCGTTGACAGTCGGGGTTGATTCTGTCTGTTGTGCTGTTATGAGAAACCATATTGAGTCAGAACACACGTTGAATGTTCCTTCCACACTGCAGCTGGGGCCGGTGGCAGTTATGGCTTCTTTTTCTTACATGGAAGCACACAAAAGAGGATTAGTCTAGAAATTTCTAAGCGGGATACTCTGCGAGATCTGGGGACTGATCACAAATACAGAGTGTTTTTTCGTCCCGTTAACAGTCATGAGGAGGAGCATCCGTCCTATGTGACGAGTCGGGATGCTTCTTCCACACTTCAGCCGGGGTTGGCTTTGGTTATGGCTTCCTCTCCTTCCATGGATATGCATGATAAGGGATAGTTGCCTACAAGTTTTGGACCGCTTGGTGAGTTCTGGAGCAGACTGCGAGCTGGAGAACCTTCTCCTTTCTGTCACCAGTTGGGATCGACTGTTTTTGGTGCGAGAAACTTTAGTGAGTTGAGACCTTCATTCACGCTTATGGTTCGGGACATTCCTTCCACTCTGCAGCCGGATTCGGTGGCAGCTATGGCATCTTCCCTTGCTTCATTAATGAAGAACGTTGACCACAGACTAGCTATCTGACTTAGCAGGTTCGGGTTGATAGCTAGTCATTTGAGACTGGTACTACTGTTTAACAGACTCCAATGGTGAGCTGTCAGACAGTGCTGCGTTGGTCCAATCATCCATTCAGTCGGATGGAGTTGGCCATATTTGTGGATGGAACATTTGGATGGTGAGAGGGATATGGAGTGTGAGTCTCCATCCCTCACACAAGGGCACTTCAAGACTATGAAAAGTCTTAAGCTCTTAAGAATATTGTTCCATCTGAATATAAGTCTGCGTTTAGATGAGCAGGCCGGGGATGAAAATATGTCCCTACCTACATCATTTAATATATGCTCGGAAATGATGGAATGTGCTATTTCATTGAAAAGAGCTAATCTGGGCACAATGTCGTAAACAGATCACCTTACCAGAGCTGCACAACCTCTCAATGGAAAGAAATAGGACGTGGTTCCTCGCTAAGAGTTCTTTCCAGGGCAGTCATTATGCCACATACAAATCTGCACGGCCAGTGGAATTTAGATTTGGTAAGATGTGATTCTGCCCTTGCATTGTCATCACTTATAGATGACAAGGTGAAAAGCTCTCTCCGAGTCTCTCCGGTTACCTGAAATATATTATTTGACGACAAGCTTGAGTTGATATATGAGCAGGCTACAAGAAAGCTTCCAGTGCTCTGCTATTGAAGTCGCTGTCTCATCAACACACTTCAGCAGACCGGGGTAAGCGAGGCCGTTATGCTTCCAAGAAAGCATCATGAGAATGTCTCACAAGGGTACAATAACCCTCCTATATTTACTCTAGAAGTCATCATTATAGCGACTCGGGTAAGGGGCATAGGTCAGATCAAGGCTTTGGATCGGAACCCCCTAGGCTGACGATTAAAGGAAGGTTATCATCTTCATGAGAAACTGGACATTAATCATGAAAGTTTCTTTCAAAGAGTCACTCCTAGTGGAGGTAAAAACCTCCCGTATTGAAGGGAACAATTGAGGCCGACGAGATGAGCTTCTTCTCGGGGAGGACGTAGTTTCTTCTCCCGGAAGCACCATAAATCGTACAGGTGATGGACATGACCTCTATTGCTTGCCAGTTGACGGAAGGTTATCAATTTCATGAGAAACTGGACATTAATCACAGAAGTTCCTGTCAAAGAGAGTCGCTCCTAGTGGAGGTAAAGGCTCTCTTATTGAAAGGAGGTCGTCGAGAATAGATTTCGGTTGCTTTCCTCTTGGCGATAGGTTATCAACCTCAAAAAAGTGGATAAATTGTGGAAGATCAGTGGATGAGATTGTAGGCTCGGCAGTCCTGCGGCTATCAGCCCGAGCAAGCTCCACTTATATTTACAAGAATACTTGTTAGACAAATCATCCAAGAGAGGTTTTCCTTCTGGAGGTACAGGCTCTTCTATTGAAGAAAAGCATTAGATGTCGTTGAAATTATTCCCCAGATTTCTTATCATCACCTGTTTCTCGTCCTGAATCTGGACGGATAGTGCATAGATAGGCTGAGATATTCCTTGGCGTCAAGACAGTTTATGCCATTGTGGACGCCATAGTAGCCTTATGTACAGTTACAGCGGTCTTTTGGAAATTACAGCTGTTAGAATAACGGCTTGACATTCCCTACGTGCATGACGATGCTTAGGTCACTAGTTACACCAAGATATCTGTCTTCACGGAAAAGAAGACTTAAAGCTACGTTAGTTAGGCTCTGACTACTGTCTTTTGGGAATCAATCCGAAAAGGGTACTGTGCTTTTCAGTTTGTTTTTCCTAGGTGTCATAGACTTGAGTCTTTTTGTTTACACCTTAGTAGCCTAGCTAGAATAATGAGCAAGATTTTTTCAGTAATTATGCAGTGACATAACTGAGTTTATATCTCTTGAGACTGTGGTCTCTTTGGGAATTTAGGGCTGTTAATATAGCGACTCTTCATTCCCTACTTTGTGCGAGAATAATTGTAACTTACACAGATATATCTGTCTTCACGGACATGAAGACTAATAAGCTATGGCTAGCGTTGTAAGTCTCCTTAGTGAGATTCTAGGGCCTCAGTTATCAGCTTTTAATGGTCTTCACATATTGGAAGACCTTTCGCTGCTTCAGCTAGTCTGAGTTGGTTGTCCTATTGGACATGATTCCGTTTGTTAGAGGAGGTTATTCTCTTCCAACCAGCATGTATTGGTGGGAGTTATTATGTAAATACAGTGTATTTGTTCACCACATCCCTCTCTGTCCTTAGTGGCATTATGGAGTCGGTCAAACGGGAGGGAGCCTTGTGGTTTCTATACTATTTGATGACTAACACAAGAATGATTCAAGTAATGCGGGTGAGGGGGGTTCGATATAATTTTAAATCCCCCCACCCCCGCCAATGTGTTAAGAGACGATTACCTGCAAGATGTAGTTTTCTTCCTGTAAGCCTTGTATGCATTGAAGTATATACATAAATTTCATGACTTCTCGATTGATGGCTGGGTTGTGTCCTATGGCGACCTCATGGGCACATCCACTTTTTAGTTGGTTTGTTTCTTGTGGTTTTTCGTTTATATGTCATATACGAGCATATGGTTCATCATCAATAGATTACTAGCCTTTGTGTACCTGTATTGCTGTCAAGTCGGTTAACTGGTATTCAGATGATTACATGCTTGATTTCAATGCTCGCGTGCATAATAAGTGTATTATTAGGCAGACGCATTATTGTACGTTATGGACCCTAGAAACAATGAATTATTTCGGAGGTGGTCCGTGATGAATCTGTTAATCATAGCTCATTCCATTTCTAAATCAAGGTTTCTATAAGTTTCGGTACCCAAATTGAATATAACTTTTTTATGCATTCTCTATATTCGCACATGTGTGGAGTGTTATTTATTGTACACCTGAATGGGGTCGACTGTGGGTTGCCTCTTAAGTGTGTTTACTCTCCAGAGATCGTCCATTGTGATTCTATTGGACATGTGTATGCTGTACATATTATATCGCCAGTTTTTGACCTATCTGTGTATGCCGACTCCAGTATACATTACAAGCAGGTGCTTTTAATTACCGGGATCGCCGCAATAGCCTTAGCTTCTGAAGTGGCATTAACCACCAAATTATTAATAATAATTAATATCTGGGTGCCTGTTCGGCGAATATATATTGTTATTTGGTATTGCTTTTACTAATTCCAGAGTGCTCCCCTCTATATTTTTGAAGACGATTCCTTCAAAAAATAGGGTGGGGGGGGGGGGGGTGCAGGGGGGGGGGGGGGATTGTTTTTAAATCTCCTCCGGCTTGATAAGTGTGTAACTATGAGTGAAGTGGTTTTGTCTCTAGATTATATCCTGGATACAACTTGTTTATTATTGTAAATGGCCTATGTTTGTGGGGGTTAGTCTCTCACTCTCAAATACACCATTTTAATTTATTTGGCTTAATCCGGACTAGCCTTATAAATTGGGGGCTTGTTACACCCAATTAGCATAATCATTTATGCTAAGAATATGGAATTACTTGGATATGGCTCCTTATTTATGATATGTCTTCTCTATTACTGTATAGAGAGACATACATGTAACTCCTTTTAAATTTAATTTCCTTTCACCTTGGATTGCAGGCTTGGGAATTATGTTGGTCTGCTAATTCTGAAGTCCTAGGCCCTCCACCTTTTAATGATTCAGCTAGTCTGGGCCATTGGTTTATAGTATAAAAATATGATGAATTTAAAGTAATTTGTATATTTTTTATACTTACCAATGGCCCAGATGGGTATGGCCCTCCCATGAGTAAGCACTCATACCTCCCCGCTGAGTTATTATGTAGTACTCTCTTCTACAAAGAATGATGTTGGTGCCAATTCCGGTCACTTAATGATGGCTGCGCATGCACGAGGGTTAAAGTATGGAGGACCAGATAGGACTTTTAATTTTTGGTTTTGCAAGCAAATTTTAGGGATTGGGGGTTCAAAATTTGTGTTTGGCCCTTGATAACTTTGCGTTAAGCACCAGCTAGTGTGGGCCATTGGTAAGTATAAAAAATATACAAATTACTTTAAATTTATCATTTTGAACCTTTAGATTCAGTGCAGTTTAAGTTTCTGACACTCAAGACAGTATTCTTGCTTGCTTTTGCTACAGCTTGGAGAGTTAGTGAACTCCGCACTCTCTGTGTTGAGGATTCTCATTATCACTTCCTGGCCTAGAACTTTGCACCAGATAAACAGGCCTGGAATTTTCAGAAGTGCGATTTATTTGCTCGCCTACTGCTTGCCTTAAAAAAATTAAGGAAGGCGAAAACTAGCCCTCCTGGCCTTAGAAAATAATGATTACCATAACATCCTATTTCTAAAACCCACATCTTTTTCAGATCTTGGTTATGTTAGTGGTCTCTTTAAGATGGCCACACTGCCAAGGCCCGGAGGTGTGGGAGGGGCAGTGTAGCCACCTCACATAGACTACCTTGTCAGCAGCACCAAATAAAATGAACAAAGCCCACTAGGCAGAATTCATTGATAGTAAAACTTCATTTTGCCACCTTTAGATTTTGTAAGCTTGAGCAGAGCTAATCACTCCCCTAGGCCATGGGCCGTGCAAAGGAAGTGATTTTTAGCCCTCCTGCATTTTCAAGATTGCCAGGTCTGATGAAGTGTGCAAAGCAAAGCTTTCCGAATAGGAGTGTTGTCAATAAACACCATGGATAGCTCAGTTAAGCATGATTTGTTAATTGATAATATTTTTCTCTGGCAAAGTGGCTTTTCAATTAACTGGGTTGCACTGTACTTCATTCTCAGATAGCTCTGCTTGTTTGGGCCATTGGTAAGAATAAAAAATATACAAATTACTTTAAATTTATCATTTTGAACCTTTAGATTCAGTGCAGTTTAAGTTTCTGACACTCAAGACAGTATTCTTGCTTGCATTTGCTACAGCTTGGAGAGTTAGTGAACTCCACACTCTCTGTGTTGAGGATTCTCATTATCACTTCCTGGCCAAGAACTTTGCACCAGATAAACAGGCCTGGAATTTTCAGGAAAGCTATTTTTTCGCTCGCCTACTGCTCGCCTTAAAAAAATTAAGGAGGGCGAAAAATAGCCCCCCTGGCCTTAGAAAATAATGATTACCATAACCGCTTGTTCCTAAAAACCAAATCTTTTCAGATCTCTGCTTTGTTAGTGGTCTCTGTAAGATGCCAACACTGTCCCTCCCACACCTTCAGGCCTTGCCGAGGCCCAGAGGTGTGGGAGGGGCATTGTAGCCATCTTACAGAGACTACCCTGTTAGCACCAAATAAAATGTATAAAACCCCCTAGGCAGAATTTATTAATAGTAAATCCTCATGCCACTTTTAGCTTTTGTAAGCTTGAGAAGAGCTGATCGCTCCCCTAGGACATGCTAGGAAAGCGATTTTTAGCCCTCCTGCATTTTTAAGAATGCCAGGCCTGGATAAACTACCAACTCTAATTATTATAAATGCCTTTCTAACCTAATCACTTTAGACGTCTACCTTGTCCAGTTAGGGCATGAACCCTTTACCTAACATAAAAAAGCAGATGACACTTGCATACAAAATTATTAAATAACTAATGTTTTTTATTTTTTGTGTCAAAAAGATAGCTTATGATCCGTCATTCAAATGAGCGCAACAAGCTTGTTCCAATGAGGGGTCATAAGCTATGTTTTTGAGGCAAAAAATGAAAATTGAATGGCAGTTTTTGTGAATAGCGCTGGCTGGTTTGGGCCGTTATCTTGGGTAAAGGGTTAAGGGTGTATTTTTAATTTAAATGGCCCAGTTTTAATCAGAAATGAAGGAAAGGACTTTTCCTTTCACCCCTACCAAGCAGAAAGATATTTCTGTGCATTCCAGTTTTAGATGGATTCAGTCTGTTTCTATCGCACACAGAGATTATTATGATGGTAAAATGATCCGGTTAATATCAAAATTCACATGATATGGTTTTGTTGAAATTTTTTGAAAAAATTTAAAATAATAAATTTTGATATTTTCTGCGTTGGGTGAAGGGTTAAAGAATGGTGTTTTGTTGAATAAAATAGATTTCTGGTTTGTTGTATTCCATCGTGTTGATCACATGAGCCAGATCATACAAGCCACTGAGGTCAGATTGCCAGATCACATGAACTGTGGATGGTGGCAAGTGTGATCTGATAATCTGACCTCATCAACGAGATGGAATGCAACAAACCAGATCACTATCTGTTTCTTATGTGCCATTACGGAAATTCACTATTCTCCAGAGAAATCAATATATAGGTAAAGAACATGCAATTGTAGCTACAACTGCATTTATTTTCAAACAAACAACACTTGTAAAATTATGGGGACATCCCAAAATAGCGTTTCAAAGTTTTAAAAGTTGACAGCATGCAGCATTTCATTCTTCTTTATCAGAGTCAGATTTACACATTAAAATAGCATTAAAGTAAGAAAACAAAGATATTTTATTGTGATTAATAGGGGTTAGTATATATAAAATTGGTTAAGAACAATATTAAAAATTCACATTATTTGATAATGATTATTTACACAAATGGAACATACCTAGAAAGGGTTGGTAACCTGAGTGGACTTGATTGACATTCTGCGGTGCTATCATTGTTCTGAGACCAACCATCTAATGCGGTATCAGAAAACCACTCAGTGTTATCTGGTGATCAGGATTCAATGGGTGAAAAAGATGGTGTATCATTGATAAGTTTATAATAAAACAGTTTATCCAAGGTGGACAGTAGGATGAACAAGATTTCACCTCATGAGGTTAGAGTTTTTGTCTTCCACTTGGGCATATGCAAATTCTATTGCCTTGTCAGATGTAATGAAGGCTGTTTACTGAATGCAGCATTCCACATTCACTTCATTCTCTCTGAGAAACTTAGAATCAGTGGCAGGGGATCTAAGATCTTTAGGACCTTTGTCTGCTGCTCAGAATATTATTTAATAAATCTCAAGCTTTTGTTTGTAAAGCTTGACATTTATTGTGGCCTACTCCTTTGTTGTGTATAATGATATCCTTCACAAGACAGAGGTGAACTTGCTTTAAAATCTGCCCTCCCACATAGTCCTTTTGACTGCTGCATACTCTCTTTTTATAACCAACTAGCAGGTGTTACCTGACGTTGCTCGGGAGAAGATGATTATATCAATATGCCCTCAGATATGATCGGCTCAGCCGTTTTTGAAATAGAAGGTCAAGGTCACCAATTTCAGGGTCAAAGTCACCCCGCACTGGCCCCCCGATAAAGTCAAAATGATCGTTGGCTCAATATATAAAATTAAAATTAAATGCTTTATGTCTGATATTTTACCCATGTTAAAAAAACTGATAAATTTGTCCCTTGAGTGCAAGCTCAAGGGACAAAATACACCACCACCCATGCTATTCCGTAGATCATGAGGCCTAAAAGATAAACCAAGAACATGAACTTTTGATGGCAAAGAAATAATTACAGAAATAAAAAATAAATTAAAAAAAGCTTGTCCACATGAAATTTTACAATTAATGGCCTCAGAAACAGAAGATCTACTGTGTGTGGCCTTATATTAGCTTTATAGTGAAAAACTTGTGAGCCTCTCTTAGCTAAAGGTAGACTACAATCAATGCCAATGTTTGGTGTTTGTATATTTGTAATATAGTTTTTAGAAGTCATGAGCTCATTCCTTGCAATAACTCATGATTCGTAATCTTTGTATAAATTATCTTATTTTTCCTCTGGATACATTTATATTTTGGTCTCCTTAACCTGAATGATAGCATCTATGGCATGGTTTGACCTTAACCCTTTACCCAATGCAGATGATGTCAAAATTTCTGATTTTAAATATTATTTTTTCAAAATTTTAAAAATATTTCAACAAAACCATATCATGTGACCCCTCATTGGAATGAGCTCATTCCAATGAGGGGGTCACATGATATAGTTTTGGTGTAATTTTCAGAAAATTAATATTTTTTCCAACTGCTGTATTTGTATATTACGTGGACACATGTGGCCGATTCGTTAGGTAAAGGGTTAAAAGAGGTACTTAGTCTTACTCCAGTATAGGATTCTTATATCCTTAACTGGTAGAGTGCTGGAAGCCCATATTTGGGCTTTATTCTGAAGTGCAGGTGCTGCAATTTAATGGCTTCATATTCTATGGATGTGCATCATATAATTTTTTAATTGAAATTATTTAGTCTGTGAGGATTTGCCTTGTTACAATTTATGGGAGAGTGCCACAAGGCACTCTCCCATAATTTGTAACAAGGCATAGAGACGTGGACAAATTTGGATGACCAAAAATAATTTAGCACTCTACCAGTTAATTGGCATAAGATCAGTACTGATATTTATCTCATTCTTGGATGTAAATAAATCCATATGTCATCCCTGAGGTTCTGTTGGGGATTCCTTCTTTTTGGAAGAAGTAATACTTGGGAGTAAGTTATTACTTACTCAGTATTATTTTCCATTCAGTCCTGTCTGGGTCATCCATCCTTTTATCTGTTCTGCATGTGTCGACCAGTTGTAATGGTGGATAAATAATGAAAATTACTAATAATTTTTGTATTTATCATACCTACTACTGTGCCAGAGAGGAAGTGCCCTCCCATGAGTTATTCACTCACACTGCCCTGCATAGAACTATTTACACTCAGCAGGCATTATAAAAGAATAATTAGTGATTGAGATGGAGGGCTCTTTTTTGGCTATGTGCATTTGCAGACACATGAATGGAGGCCTTTATAGGACTATATAGTTTTTTGTTACTTTAGCTTAATTTGGGGGTGTGTATGTGGATGGATAGGGGTCTAAATTAAGCATTTGGCCTGAATGGTATCGAATAGAATTCCAGCATGTTTGAACCATTGGTAGGTATGATAAATGAAGAAATTAATAGAAATTTCCATTATTCAAGTAAATGTAGAGTGTAGTGATGCTGTGCTTAAGTCACCTATTTGTCCCCTGACAACATTTTGGCAGAGAACTATTGTAATCAGCTGTATCCGTCCATACATCTGTGTGTCCATGCGTCCATCTCTCCGTCCAGAGTGATAACTAAAGTTTGGGTCATCGAATCAAAGCCAAATCTGGTGTATATGCCCCTTACTCTAATGGTTAGGAGAATTCCAAAGGATGGATGGATCCAATAATTTTTGTTGGAGTTATGCCCCTTTTTTTATGCTTTTCCACCCAATTTTGCAACTTTGAAACTTTGGTGTCTGGATGACTTCAGTTTGAGATATTAAATCAACACCAAATTGTCTCAGGAATATGCAGATCATGTTTGAATTTGGGTTTGGTCCGACCAGTTTTGGCTGAGTTATGGCCCTTTTTCCAATTTTGGACTTTGGAAATTTGGTGTCCCGATAATAACTTCAGTTCGAGTTACTGAATGAACACCAAATTTTGTACATATCTTTGCACCATGAATACGCAGGTCAAGTTCGAATTTGAGTTCAGTGTGAAACAATTTTGGCTAAGTTGTGGACTTTTTCCATTAAGTTATCCATAACTTCAGTTTGAATTATTGAATCAACACCAAATTGTACAGAGGTTTACTTCATGAATACACAGGTCGAGTTCGAATTTGGGTTCTGTCTGACCAATTTTGAATGAGTAATGGCCCTTTTTCCATTTTTTCAACATTGAAAATTTGTTGTTTCAGTCTTCAATATGTCCAGTGTAAGAACTTGCTGTCGGGGGACATAGCCCATGTCAGGTGGTGGCCTTGTTTAATTTAGCTTCTGCACTCTTGATAAAGATAACAAAACTCCAGTTGAAAGGATTAAAACAAAAAATATATGAATATTAGTGAAATACATATAATAAAAGACTCTTATTGAATATTTATCACTGGTATGGATAATTTTTCTTTCATTCATATCAACAGAGCTTTAAAGGTCTATGATTTGACACTGAATGTTTTGTAACTTGGAACAATATTCAGCTATTTTCCTGGATTTTTGGGCAAAACTTATTTCCTTTTGGGAGGCCATTATGATGTCTAAACTTGTCATCTATTGTCAACCTACTGTTTCTTGTAGATGTTTTTGAAGTTGAAAGTTCATTCAGACTAGTCAATGCATTTATTTCAGTGACTCTTGAATTATGTTTCTCAGATATTCATTTACTTTGCATCCTTTGCCATTTATCAGGGATGTCTGTTGTACTCCCTGAAATATATAATACATGATGAAACACAGGCCATAAAATTTGAGAGGAACAATTTTATCATTCCTCTAGTGGTTATCTAAATGAAAAAGCAGATAACTGAACAGTTGTTTATCTGCAACTATAAACAGTTCATCAAAATGTTGTGTCTTGTCACCTTATTTGGTGGCACTGTTTTAAAATGTTCCTGTGGGAAGACCCCACTCTTCAATGTTCAAACACCCTAAGACAGCTGTCGCCCACTTGTGCTTGCTTCACATGCTTTTGATATCTATGAACTGTCATACAGTGGGGCCATTGTGGATGGTTCAAAATCCATGGGTTGTCTTTTTTTCACACATATAATTCAGAGATGATCCGCTATGACAGCAAGCAAAATTTCCACCAATGAAGCACCGGGATTATCCCGGTGCTTCATTAGTGGTAATTTCGCTAGGTGACAAAGTTGATCATCTCTGAATTATATGCATGGAAAAGTGCCCACCCATAGATTTTGACCCGTTCAAACTGAGCTTGGGCTTACAGTGGTTTGTAGTGTCATTACAAAGTGAAGAATGATAGTGTGACTCCTACTCCTAAATTTATATCAGTTTGGTCTGTTTTGCAGGACTAGTAACTCAGGTTTAAATGACATTGTAGAAGTGCCACTCGGAATTGTCTGCTCTGTACCGTTACTACCAGGAGATGTTGCAGCCAACACGGTAGGTCATTTTCTAGTTTTCAGGTTTTTTTATTTGTGTCACGTTTTCAAGTATTCTGCATAGACATGAGTCTCTGGAAATCAGGAGCATCACAAATTGACTGATCCCTAAATAGCGTTTCAAAGTTTTCAAAGTTGACAGCATTCAGCATTTTATTCTTCTACATCAGAATCAGATTCACGCATTAAAATAGCAATAAAGTAAGAAAACAAAGATATTTTATTATGATTAATAGGGGTTAGTACATATAAAATTGATTAAGAACAATATTAGAAATTCACATTATTCGATAATGATTATTTACACAAATCAAGCATACCTAGATTAGATTGACATTCTGCAGTGCTATCATTGTTCTGAGACCAACCATCTGATTCAGAATCGGAAAAACACTCAGTGTGATCTAGTGATCAGGATTCAATGTGTGAAAAAGATGGCGTATCATTGATAAGTTTATAATAAAACAGTTTATCCAAGGTGGACAGTAGGATGAACAAGATTTCACCTCATGAGGTTAGAGTTTTTGTCTTCCTCTTGGGCATATGCAAATTCTATTGCCTTGTCAGATATAATGAAGTCTGTTTACTGAATGCAGCATTCCACGTTCACTTCATTCTCTCTGAGAAACTTAGAATCAGTAGCAAGGGATCTAAGATCTCTAGGACCTTTGTCTACTGCTCAGAATGTTATTTAATAAATCTCAAGCTTTTGTATTGCAAAGCTTGACATTTATTATGGCCTACTCCTTTGTTGTGAATAATATCATTCACAAGACAGAGGAGGTGAGTCTCTGGAAATCAGAAGCATCACAGATTGACTGATTGGGGGATGTAAATGTGATTTGTCTGAACTGTGAAGATGTAAGTCCTGACTAATGACATATTCCTGAAAATTGTGCATTTTAACAGAATCTCACTATTACCTTCAAGAAATATTACATATAAAGATAGATATCTTACTATTTTGGTTCAGCAATCTCACTATTTTGCAATTAATCAGCTTAACAGGTCTGGTGCATGCCTTTGTTGAAGGCATATCTTGATAATGGAATTGGAATTTTAGTTAAAAAACTTGACAGTACCTGCAAATTGTTTTGTAGGTAAATATGTTAATAAATGTGACACATCAGCTTTCCATTTTTCTTTTTAAATAAGCACATTCAACACTCCAAGCAAGCCAGAAAATAAGCAGACTGTCATCTACAAAATGAGGTCCCCAGAGGGTGAATTTAGTGATGCTACCCTGCATGGCAGGGTAGCATCACTAAATTTACCCTCTGTGAACCTCTATCTGAATCAAGGTCTCAAAACTGAACAGAATGAGATACCCAGAGGTTAAATTGGCCCACTGTATGGGATAGCATCATCAAATTCACCCTCTGGGGACCTCATTCTGCAAATGTCAGACTGCTTATTTTCAGGCCTGACTCCAAGTTGGTCATGTTGTATTCCAAAAGCCTGATTCAGGTACAGTACAGCTGTTGTGGACTGGTCACTTTCCACAGGTAGGCAATCTTTCCACGAACACAGTGATATTAGATTCCAAACACTAATTATAGGAATAATCAATCATCAAAAATTTAATTTATGAAGTTCCGGGTATAACCCGCTTCTTCATTGATTAATATTTTGCTGATGATGATTCTTATAACCAGGTCAATGTATGCATGGGCATCACTGTCCACACGTGGATTACGACAAATCCACGGCGACTATACTGTACCATGGTTTGATATAATATGACCCTAGCTGTTGAACATGTCCAACTAAGGCCTAAAAAAATAAAAAATTTGTTTCTCAGGCCCTCCTGCATGGTCCTTTTGGCTTCCGCATGCTCTCTTTTTATAACCAATTTAAACTTAAAAAAACTAAAAACTAAATGGTTTATGTCTGATATTTTACCAAAGTTAAAAAAATTGATGAATTTGTCCCTTGAGTGCAAGAAGGCTTTGCAATGCTTTAGCATTGCAAAGCCTTCTTGCACTCAAGGGATGAAATACACCACCACCCATGCTATTCTGTAGATTATGAGGCCTAAAACTTGAACCAAGAACATGAACTTTTGATGGCAAAGAAGAAATTACTGAAATAAAAAATAAAATAAAAAAACGCTCGCCCGCATGCAATTTCACAAATAATGGCTTGAGAAACAGAAGATCTACTTTGTGTGGCCTAAACAAACAAATAAACACTGGATACCACAGACCTCTCCATTTCTGTAACTGTTTGTTTGTGTGTGACAGAAATGTAAGTAACAAATGTAGTCAAGCAAGGAAATACTTGATTATTGGCAAGAGTGAATCGATATTTAAGACTCCAATCCAGATGAAAATGCTCTCACTGGAAACTCTATGGGTTTTATACCCCATTGTCGTCACCCTTAGTTGAACTCCTGTCTCAGATCATTAGCGGTTCCAAATGTTAGAATGTACTCAATGTTAGAATGTATTGGATCAGCTTATAATGTTGGTATATAATGGATAATCTGTTTTCACTGGAGCAAATTCCGCTGGCAATTGGCAATATTTTAAATATTAATGTGACGTTTATATACATTATTCAGGGCATAAATTCGATTTAGTTTTGTGAGAATCAAAATGTGAATACTCCAGAACATTAATTGGATGTTCAACAGTTAGCAAGAATCTTTACGAGAATCAGATTCTGGATTTTTCTTGAATTATAAGCCCTGATTATTTCTTATGCTGACAAATATTGCTGACATGTGATCAAAAAATCATTTCAATCGGGTAGTCATAAATACCATGTAGGGAATTACGCGTCACATTTTATTTGACATGTAACTGAACTGTACACATTTATTAATCAAACTGCAATACAAATGACAATTGCAACACAATAGAAGAAATAATATATTTAATTTATTAATAAAATATTTACCAGGTAAAACATTCAGTTGTCTTCCATTCACCATGCGTGAAAAATACAGATTTAATTAATACAATAGTCAGTTGATCTGGGGCATTGGACTCCCCTGAGTTGACGGGGGCCAAATCATCCAGATTAAACATGATGCCTTTAGTGTTGTGCTTGATTTAACTGATCTGATTCCTGTCAAAGAGATGGAATATGACAACCCAAATTAATTGACTGTTGTAATAATTTATTTTTTAGGCCTAAAAAAGTTAAAAATGCAAGCTTAAAAAAATAAAAATTAAATAGTTTTTGTCTGATGTTTTTCTCAAGTTAATAAAATTGATAAATTTGTCCCTTGAGTGCAACAAGGCTTTGCAATGCTTTAGCACTGCAAAGCCTTTTTGCACTCATGGGATGAAATACACCCCCACCCATGCTATTCTGTAGATTATGAGGCCTAAAACATAAAACAAACCAAGAGCATGAAGTTTTGATGGCAATGAAGTAATTACAAAAATAAAAAATAAAATAAAAAAATGCCTGCTCACGTGCAGTTTTATAAAAAAAATGGCCTGAGAAACAGAAGATCTACTTTGTGAGGCTTTATATGATAGCAAATCTTTAAATATTGAATATGACACCCAAAATGTAAACAAAAAAATAATATGTTGATGTTTTCTAGAGAGTTCAGGACTAAGACACTCAAATTTTTATTTCACATTTGCTAGATTGTCTCTGAACGTCAGTGACTTCACAAAAGGTCATTTGATACAGATTGGGAAAAATGAGGAAAACGGGAAAAATTAGACTCTAGTTTTCGGGGAAGCCAGAGTTGAGGAGCAAACTACCTTGCTATTGATGGGATGCTTGTGGTTGTCTTACAATAAAAAATTTTATCTACTTTATACGTAAAAACAGTAACGTTTTATCTTTTATCGTTATCGAAAACTCGCCGTCAATAAAAAATCTTTTATCGTTACTGCAGTAAGAATAAAAGTCACGTGATATCGCAAGAATTCAACGTTCACGCCCATCTCATTTGCATGACATACTATTTCATTCAACACTTTGAATAACTAATTATCGCTGCCGCGGATCGAAACAAATAAAACGGGGCGTATTTATCGAAACGTATTGAATAAAAAAGAAGGCCATTAATTAAACTTACTGAATTGTAAAAATAAAATTTGACGGAAAAGAGTAAAAATTAGTAACTTACACTTTTTCAAATGAGATTATTTCACCTTTCGAGACTTTAATTATCCTGACGTTCAAACGTCACTGGGAATTCAGTTTCTTCAACATTTTTCAAAATGTGACATCAAACGTCGGAAAGTACAAATAACCAGATATTTTTCACATTAGTGATTATCTGGTTGAAGGCTAGATTATTTTTAGTGGTCTGCATTTGTTAATCAAAACTTGTTTTATTACGGGAGTGGGGGAGGTGGGGGTGTAGATAAAAGGGTTATATACACATGGTGTTTGTAAAAAATCTTTTATCGCGACTCGAGCGTTTTCGGGGGCTACATAGCTACTCGTCGCTGCGCGACTCGTAGCTATATATGCCCCCGAAAACGCTCTCGTCGCGATAAAAGATTTTTTACAAACACCATGTGTATATAACCCATATGTATTCACTTATATTGTTTCAGATAAGGTTAGAAGCAGTTTCTCGTTTTAAAAACAAAGACCCCATACTGGTTGATAATGATCCTATTTATACATTTGTTGCTGTGAATATTAATGGAGCAGAGATACAAGTTGGCCAAACGAACTGGACCCTGAAGACTGGGAATTTTACAGACATGGTGAAAGTAAGTAGTTTTGTACATTAATACCCTTTTTATTGAATATTTTTCAATTAATGTTAATTGTATGTAATTTCCTTACACTAAAGCATGTACCGTATCCTCAGTACATATTTACTTTGACAACCTCCAAATGTATATATACTCCCTGGAAATGCAGAGAAGGCCAGGTACCAAATTCTCCTGCTAAAACTCTTTTCTTTAGTCCTGTTATAGAGTTTGTTTTTGTTCCTCTTGTCATGGAATTAAATCTCCATGAACCCTAATGTTGCCCAAGATAACTTATAGTGCACCATTCAGGACACTTTTATTATCAGTTACATTGCAGCTGAGCTTTGGGGTTTTGGGGGGTAAAATTAAGCTTTTGGTCTGGTGTTGAACAACTTAAGGAGTTATTAAGTTTGGAGAAGCTAATGAGTTTGTGTCAATGGTAGGTATAAAAATATAGAAATTAATTAATTTTCCTTTTTGTTTCATTGGTATCTCACTATTCGCAGGTATTTTAGCAATAATCCAGTAGTGTTTTCCCAGGGGAATGCAAGGGAATGGCATTCCCCTACCTTTATATGAGAGGAGATGTCATTCCCCTTTCAATTTCAAGACCTGGAATGGTGTAATCTTCACAAATATCCAACACAGTGAGAACACACTCATCTTGTTTGCGGCACTAAACCTATTTTAGCTGTGTGTAAGCAGCACTGCTCAGACAACAATATCTTGTTCTTTTGAGCAGTTTTTGGTACTAAATTTAAAAATTCTTCCAGAGGTGGACCCCATGCTATGAAAGAAATCACGAAGGCTCGGAATAAGTGGTGGGACAAGGACAATAACCATCACCAAACTTACTTTGACCTACACACTTTGAAATCCATACGACATTTTGACCAATACAAAATTCTGCTCAATTTAAGAATCTGAGTTTAAAAACACTGGTAATTTGATATAAACTTAACCCTTTGACTGGTGGTATCTTCCGTGTCAGTTGAAATGCAGCAATTAGAAGAGTCCATATTTATTATTTGGGGGGTAGACCAATCAATATATTCAACGTGCAACCATGGGGCTGCACATTGAAAATATTGACTGGTCTAACCCACACTTAAATTAGCAGGCATCCTACTTAATGTGAGATGGTGTACCATGTCTCTGGGCTGGTAAAGCGGCCTCTCAGGTTCAAAATGTTAAATTCCATAGCAAATTAACAAGTCATTTCCTCATTCAGTAGTCACCATATGTCAATTTACAATGTGTAAAGCAATATGTTTAAAATGACCTGAATCAAATTAAAATAACCAACTACTTGGGGCAGGACATTTTGACCTGCACTAGAAAAATAATTATTTCAAACCTTGGAAAACACCCCATCTCCTCATCCTACACCAGCCGTCATTGCCCCATTGAGCATACATTTGGAATGGATGCTTAATGTGTAGCTATAGCCATTGCGTGACACTGGACATTCCCCAACTCCTTAATTTCGGAAATTATCACTGTAATAATACCCTCACCTGTACTGAAATTAACATTATAAATTATTGTGATGAGTTGACGGTAACATGGTCTGAGGTTTTCATCTCAGAGCTTATGTTCAACCGAGATGCTTAGCATCTCAGTTGAACATATGCTCTGAGCCACAAACGTCAAGACATGTTACCATCAACTCATCACAATAACGTATAATGTTCCAAGTCACTACCCAAAGCCCAAAACCTACATTGTGAAACACGAGAGGCTTGTTTACTAAACTTGTGATTGTTAAAAGTTCTGCAAGGCAACTTTTAACGATCACAGGTTTAGTAAATAAATCTCGTTGGTACCCATGATGGCACTGGATAAATAATCAATAAACCAGATAAACTCATTCCATCTTAGTTCAAATCGTAATTTGGTTTGTAATTTAATCAACTTTTTATCCCAAACACTGTCTGCTGCACTAGTGAAAAATCCAGGAAAATGAAGCGGCTTGCTAGTCACTCTGTTGCTGAAGCAATTATGAAAGTATATGAAGTATAATTCATGACAAGAAGATCCCATGGACTGTGTATTTCCAAAGGCTGTCATCACCGGTTATTTGATGTAACAAA
Organism: Pictodentalium vernedei; assembly: GCA_031216915.1. Classification (NCBI taxonomy): domain Eukaryota; kingdom Metazoa; phylum Mollusca; class Scaphopoda; order Dentaliida; family Dentaliidae; genus Pictodentalium; species Pictodentalium vernedei. Next base: position 390,943,965 of record CM062296.1, on the reverse strand, counting down.
GGAGTTGAGAGAAAATACCGAATGACTGGTGGTTAGTGCCCATGTTGCTTCCAACATTTTTTTGACACTTTAGCAGCTTTGTTTGCTTTGAAACAGTGAATGATAGCTGGGCAGTATACTAAAATACCATCGGCTATTGGTATCAGCGTGAGAACATTATATTATTGACACCGAATATCGCACCAATACTGAGGTAAATCATTCTAAAAATACTGATACCGAAACTGAACTTGAAATTTCAATACCACTCAACTCTACTTTCTAATATATTTTTTTAGTGCATACAATATTGATTGAATGACTATATGGGTTAAAAGATGACATGGCAATGCCAGTCATGCTGTTCATACTAAGAACAATATAGACAGGTTCTTAAAGCATCCTTAAAGGACATCATGTCGAATGAATGACATCGCACAACAAAGTGTTTAGATCACCAAAATCCAAAAACACAACAGGGTGATTCTCTGATGATTCGACCATTTCTCTTTCATGAAAAACCCCGAAAATAATATTTTTGAAAAATATTTTTTAATTGCTTTCTGATTAGAGCCAAATTAGTCGGTCCTAAAAATGGGAAAATACGTTTGTATACATGTTCTCATTTTCAAGTAATGAACACCAAAGTAGACATTTTGTTTGTGATAACGTACGTGACTGGCGGCTGTTGGAACCAATGTTTAGCAGGCAAACAAACTTGATTACACAAAGAGCGATGTTAAAATGGGGGCTTTCTGCACAAGTTAATTCAACTTCTTTGACAATTTTACACCTGAATGCAAAGTCAGATAACTATTTCATGTGTAAATTCGACCTGCATTTAAGCACTAGATAATGAAAATTTGTTCAGGACGCGGTCATATCGAAATCAAGCGTGTCAATGCCAAATACCCGTACCTTCAAAGGGATTTTATTGCACATACAACAAAACTGCAAAACTTTCCACCCACATAAAGCTTCTTTCTCGGCTATAAACATAAGATATGATAAAAAAATCGTCCTGTAAAACCGATAATGTACATGACGTATGGTATGTGTCAAAAAGTCTTTAAGTGGTCTGAGAATCTCTTGTGTGATTCCAGCTGACCAGCCACCATATAAACATGAATTGTCACATAGGCATGCTTGTTAAACATTTTGGTGTAAAAAGCACCCTGTCTGCCGAGGCAATTTCCCAAAAATAGCAAACAAATATTATTTTATGGTTAATTTATCAGATGAATAATGAAATCGTATTAGATTGCTAAATGTTTCGTGAAACTTCTAAAATAAATTTACATGATCCGAAGTCGAAAGCCAGAGAAATATTCAAAGCAACGAGTAATACAAAAGTATTCAACTTGAAGGCAGGTAATGAACTTTAATAATGAATAACGTGCGTGACTTCAAAATTCACAAAGTAAAGGAACACTCAAACGAGATACATGTTAACTGCAAGGAACCAAGAAAACAATATAACTTTTGAAAACCTTTAACACTCGACACGTGCCCCTTCTCTGTTGGCCAGGATTCTATAATCTGAGGGGTGGGGGGGTGGGGGGGGGGATCAGACAGTTTTTTTTCTTTCGGGTATGTGTGTGTATGGTAGGGTGTTAGCCATTTTTTTGGGGGGGGGGGGAGGTCGGGGGTGGTGACTTGTTGTGGAGGTTTCCTAACTTGAGCTCTCTGGTCGTACCCTTAAGGAGAGTTGGGGAAGGGTAACGACCAGACAGTCCTAATTGGGGCAATGCCGCCCGAGAAAATTGTGCAAACTTCAATGCTCTAAGATCGAATCTGAAACAATTTGTCCATACTGTGCACTGCACGCAGCATATTAAGTGCTTGTGTTTGTTCCACAGACTTTTTGAACTGCATATAAGGTGCACCCTCCCCATGTATTCTAAATCTGCCCAGCTTCAAAAATAATTTTGGTCAAAATTAATATAGGAATTCGCAGGAATTTCATAAGTTAGAAACAATGATGAGGGGGATCTGAGACATTACCAGTGGGCCACTTTTTAAATTCTATTTCATGAAAATTTCCCCGATTGGGGTCCCCCACACCCCACCAAAAAGAGGGGAAAAGCCATTCTCTAGTCCAAACTTGGACCCAGAGTACTTAACATAATCTATTTTCCGGACTTCTGGTCCAAGTTGACAATCTCTCTCGTTCAACGCCTGGGGTGTGGGAGGGGGGGGGGGTGGAAGGGGTGGGGGGCAGTGGGAAGGGGGGCATGGGGGCCACCCATTATGATCCATGAAATATATATGTGCTATGGCAAGTGCCCCATCCCCTCCACTCCTGAGGCCCTGATTGCTGGGATAAAAAGTACTGACCCCACACCATCTCCAAGGAGTATTTTTGATTTTATCGCACTCAATGTGCAAACAGCCTTTACAGTAATGTATGTATTTTTTGGATGGTCGTACAATTGGGACTACGTAATGTGTCGCACAGGTCTATTCAATGTTCATTGATTTTAGAATGGACATCCACACGCGAGGCTCAACCTGAACACGTCGAGTCGTGACCAGTGTTGGCTGCACAATTATAGAGATGATTTGTGTGTTGGCGTACCACAACACATCTTCAAACAATGGCCAGAAAAAACGATTTGGTCCAATGCGGCTCATTGCCTTGACTTCTAGGTCTTCTTCATCGACTTTCTGAACGATTCCTGTGTACGGTTTGCCATCATAGTCCACTACCACCCATTTGCCTAAGTAAGCAGTTGGATCGACAGCCGTGGGTATTGGCTTCAAAATGTTGCTCTCTGAATTTTTGTTTTCAGCAACTGGTGGCTCGTCATGCTCAATCCTTTCAATTAATCGTTCACTCCACGATTCACACCCACTCTCGGCACAGCACATTTTGCTTTCATCAAAACATTTCTCACAGTAACACGATGTGTCGGAAACTTGCAAGCGTCCTCCCCCTTGTCCGTACACAGCGTGTAGCTTTAGAGTTCCCCGAACTGGTCTGATGCTTTGGCAAAGTTTTTCAAGGGACTTTTTGCCTTCTTCACACTCAGCTTTAGAGACAAATATGAATTCCGTATCGCTGTTTGTGAGAGATTTGGTCGAAGCAAAGAAATCTTTTGCATCTTGAATGACAGCTACTTCTCTTTTTACGGCATCATCTGCTAACCTCTTAATTGTGCCGCCAAGGCCGTCACATGGACCCTTGCCATGGCCTGCCTCAAAGTAATTCCAAACAGCTTTTGAACCAAAAAGTGTCTGGTGTTTGGATACTATTTGAAATATATTCTTGTTCCGGTACTGGCTCGTGGGGGAGTCTGTCCAATAGTGAACAAGAGTGTAAGACATTTGCTTCCTTATTTCAGCATGCAATTTTTGTATCATAGAAAAAATAGTTGCTGCATTGTGTGAAGGTCCATCAGAAATTATTATGTAATTTTTGTGACGGATTTCCGCATTAGCCACACTGTAGTACACGACGCATGGGTGGAGAGTAACACCAACAGCTCCCCAGTATGCTGATTGCACCTCTTCGTAAGTGCGACACGTGTAATTCTCGGCAAAATCCATTTGAATGATAATGTTGTCCTGTGGAAGAACATCTTTCAACCTTCTCATTTGGGTAAACTGGTTGGCAACTCTAGCACAATGCTCCTCAAACAGTCTGCATTCATCAAGAAATTCTGATAGAAAGTCTTTAATTGGCATTGTTATTTCAACTTGTTTAATTTTCTTGTGCTCGGTTGTTTGATCTTTTTCATATTTCCACGCTTTGTAGTGAATATTTTTATTTTCATTAACGTTTAGCAGAGTTACTTTCAAATCATCGCAATTAACTTCTCTGATGAACTTGTTAGGATTCAATGGTACTTGGTACAATGGACAGAGACCACGGAGCTTGAGAGCCATGTTTTGGTGTCGCTGACACAGACATATGTTTCTCGAGCTGTAAGAAACAGGTATGATATGTTGTGGGCACATTTTGGCAAATTGGGAGTAGGACATTCTCACAGAATTCTCTGCTAGAAATTTAGCATGAAGGTGAACAAGGTAATCGCAGAGGACGCGTTTCTGCTGTCGCCGTTTGACATCTTTCTTCCCAGGCATTGTTCTGGAGACATCATCGCGATGATAAAAGCTGTCAGCCATTAATTTCAGGGCAAGATTAATTTTACCTATTTGCCTCTTTTTATGAATTAAAACGTTTTTGTTCTTAACAGTTGCCAGACTGTGTCGACACATTGAAAGTTCCTTAGCTAAAGCTCGAACACATCTATACTTCTTTATGACTTTCCCTGCGACAATATTTCGCACTGGCTCTTTTGTTGGTTTTGCTTGAACAGATGCTGCATTCTTCAATTCACCAACAATGGCATTGTGAAAAACCAGTGCACGGCGAATTGCCAAGTACTTTCTTGGCGACAAATCAGAATCGCGTAAAGTTTTGTCAGCACTCGTTTTTGGAGTTAATACAGTCAGAGAAAGCATTTCAGATTTCAAACGTTTTGTTTTGTTCTTTTCCAGTTCCAAATGTTTCGCGTTGCGACGGTATTTTTTGAAGTAATCATGTTTTTCTGCCTGCAGCCTTTCTATTTCACGTTTTGCCTTCTGCAAAGCTCGCACATTCTTTTTTCTCCTTGCAATTTTTATTGTGTCCACACTTGAAGGTTTTTGGAAATCCATTTTAACAATGAGTTTTGCTTCCTCTGCCTTGTTTTCATTTCTCTTCTTTGCTCTACTTTTTCGTTTCCGTTCGACGTCTGCTGTTCTGCGTTTTTGCACCCCACTTTTAGTTAATTCTTTTACTGGAACATAGTACTGACTTCTTCGTTTCCTCTCTTGATCAAGCCATTTTTCCCCATTTTCTCCTTTTGTTTCTCAAGCCAGCGTTTCTGATTTTCCGCACTGTTTCTCCCCATGTTGCTGAAAAACAAAAAAAGGCATACGTCAGTATTTCTGGCAAAATCTGTTATCGGTATGTGCATGTATGTGTGTGGTGTGTGAGGAATCTTTTGTGGGGTGGATATGCTTGTGTGTGTGGGATGGGGGGGGGGGGTATGTAGTAGGGACTGCTAGGGTATGTATGTGTGAGGGTGTATATATATATGTGTGTGAAAGCGTGCATACATAATGGAAGGGTGCTTGTCGGAAATGCTTGTCGAACTAATGCATCTTCATCAAATGAGGGATGTCGTTATTGAAGTAGGGTGTCAGTTATGATACCCAGCCCCCAAGTTTTGTCCCACCCCACCCCTTCTCTCATCATCTGTTTACACCAGTAAGTGGTCGCTTCCCATTTACTAGGTTACAACACATGTGTATCCCCCTCACCCCTATAAAAACACATGAACATCACTGATTTCACCAAATGACATCTATCATACACAAATTGCTTCCGAAGGATTGATAGCATTACTGTACAGGTTTATCCTTCCCCACACCTCCACCCCTCATAGGTTTCCAGAGAATGAGGGTTTTTGCTGTGATTTCCTATTTTACGAAAGCGACACAAATCTGTCTCTCAAAATATCGTCCATTCAAAGGCAGCTTCCAAGGCATCATGCTCAGGTCACGTACAATATCTGTATTGTCACGTACGTTATTATGTGTTCCAGATGCAAGTTGCAATTTTTATAACAACTCAAAAAGTTTCACCGCACAGAATTCAAACTCACGAAGAAAGCGTCAAACTTGATATAAGTTGCAATGCGACGGAGTAAACAAGTTCGGAATATGATGCCTGACGTGCGATAGGCAAATACCTTAAATATAACAATAATTATTAAAGTTGTTTGTTAAGCTGATTTTCGCATTTTCTGTTTACAAGCAGCCTGTAGCTAGATCGATACCACATGTATATTTCTACAGTATGTATAAAATTATGAAACGCCGGTTGGAACGAACAGTAAATGTCTTCTGGTAACGTACAGAACAATATCGTACCTGACACCAGCTTATCATTTTTAGTTTAAACAATATTTTAGAAAATGCACTGGCTCAATTTATACGTTATTGGGCTGAGGGTTTGCAGAAGAACAGTGAGTGTCTTATCAAAAATGTGTTTATTGTATTTGCTGCTACGTGTATGGTGCGTTCGTACGTGGCACCCTTACAATGACGGGTCCCATTGTAATGATATACCAACTTTTCTATAAAGGACGTTCGTTTTGCAAACAAAAAATGGTCACTCAAAGAACTTCCTTGACCATAGCTAGGAAACCGAATTGTTAAAATAGAATTGTTTTTGAAGTGAGCCTCGTCATTTATACCTTTTTTTACCGATATCGTACGTGACTTCATATTTGCGACAGCCCTCAATAGCATAATAATTCATATTAATGCGCACTTATCATGAAAACAAGCCAATTTGCAACTGAAAAATTGTATATTTTAAAAAACTAGAGCTAAAGTTTGAAAATGTTGGTCTTACCTTTTTCGTTTCTGTGATCCTAGTCAAACATGGTGCTTTTGCGACATTGCATATTTGAAAACATTGCACTTTCCCACGGTCCTTATCGCGAACAAAAAAAGACTCAGGACACAAAATTATAACCGATTTATTGACAGAATGACACAAATGTATTGCTGAAACTGAAATCTTACAGTTCATTACTCCAAATCTTGATATATCAAGCGCCAAATATCCGCGACATCGATTTATCCGATATGGTCGAATGTACGGAGAATGAGCCAACAGTGTGTGCCAACTGCATGTATAATGATATTCATTGGAAAGCCTGTTAAATCTGATAACTCCATGTTCAATGAATGATGAGGGGGCATTGTGAGTAATACAATCATTTTAAAATAATGAATAGGCCTGAAAATAAGCAGTCTGACATTTTTGGAATGAGGTCCCCAGTGGGTGAATTTGATGATGCTATCCCATGCAGTGGGCCAGTTTATCCCCTGGGTACCTCTTTCTGTTTACAGGGTAGCCGCGGGTCCTTGAAAACCTGGAATGTCCTTGAATTTGAAATGCTATTTTCAAGGCCTTGAAAGTCCTTGAAAACGAGGTATATCAGTAAAAGGTCCTTGAATGTCCTTGAATTTGATCGCCGATTTATCACAAGCATAATAGCGGTCTGAAAAGGAACAAATAAATTTGTTGACAAGTCCAAACAAGTAGGTGTTATTAATATTAATTAACTCTTAGCAATCGGTCGGCTCATGTTTATTAGTACAGAGGGGGGGGGGGGGGGGGGCTACCCTGGTCGAATTATGTTTAACAACCAATGAAAACCTTTTGATTTCCACCGGAATCGGCATGAGTTTCCATATAAAGTAACGCACGTGTTCCAATACTTTGTCCGACAGGGGAACAAAATGTCCCAGTTCGACTTTGTTAGGAAAATGGCGTCATCAATTGAAAATAATTTATCAACTTTCTATGACATTATTGAGGATTCTGATTTGGATGAGGACGGTTTTCCTGGATACTCTTTCATAAGAAATATCAAAGAAGACTCATCAGACGAATTCGAGTCGTGTGAAAGCAATTTGGAAGAAAATGTAAATGACGGCGAATCAGCTGATCAATCAAGCACGTGTGTTCATGTTGACAAAACATTGAATTTGGGGGATTCGTTCCACCACCCATGGTTAAAAACATTTGACGAGCCCACGGGCATTCAGTTTTCTGTGGATGGCAACGAGCGTGAGTTTTTTTTTTCAGTAAATTTTTTGACAGTGATTTTATTGAACTGTGCACTTCGCAAACAAATGTATATGCCAAACAATACTTTGAAAAAAACACAAACATGAAACCATTTGCACTTGCCCGATCTTGGGTGGATACAGATGCGACTGAAATGAGGGCTTTCATAGCAGATGAAACAGTTGCCACAGTGATGAAAACATGCGCACATGTTTGCTTGACAAACAATAATTAGTAAATTTTACCTCGGTTCACAACTTGTGAACCGAGGTACAATTGACTACTTATTGTAAAGGGGGTATTGTCATTGGGACATTTCGGCCTTAGGACATTTCAGCCTCGAGACGGTCCTTGAATATCCTTGAATTTTCTTCAAAAAGGTCCTTGAATTTTGTTTTCAATATTCTGGGGGAACCCTGTGTTTAGTTTTGAGACCCTGATTCAGATTGAGGTTCACAGAGGGTAAATTTAGTGATGCTACCCTGCTATGCAGGGTAGCATCACTAAATTCACCCTTTGGGGACCTCATTTTGCAGATGACAGTCTTCTTATTTTCTGGCTTGATAATGAATGATAATTATCAAACTCATTAGGTTTGGTGCAGAATACCATTCGAGGTTTCACCTCTCATGGTATTCTTGCGCCCAACCAAACTGGCATGATAAATATTAACCCATTCAAATGCTTGTGCAGTTCTGTCTATTTATCATGGGTATATTGAAAAGAGCTGAAAGCCACTTTTTTTATTAGCTTTACGTTCTGTGCATCATTCTATTGTTTTCTCAGCAGTGAGAAAAAACAGTTTACATAATTTGTTTTGTTACAAAATATTGGAGAGTGCCAGTTCTCCAATAAATTGTAACAAAACAATTATGAATAAAAATGGCTAAAGTAGAGTTCCCCTCACTGGTAACATGGTTTCTCTGATAAAAAATACCCATTACAAAACACCTTTGAAATTTAGCTCTCAATCATTTGAGGGCTTCTGACCTTCCAGATCTACAAAAGAAGTGGATTGTAGCTTTTAATCAAACACAGAAATAAAAAACTGAAACAAGATTTTATTGTACATTTCAGGATGGTCTTTCCATAGAAAATGACACTTTGATTTCTCTTAATAGTCCTGCAGCCCCGAAGATTACCACAATACATGAGTTAACCACTTTCTCATGGAATTTAACAATTCCTCAGTCTACTTGCTCTACTGTTCAAATTGATGCAGTGACACTAGTTGATGACACAGCTTGTATGACTGTTAGTGAGGTCCGTTATGTCACTGCTGGGGCAAACCTTGGATGCATTTTGAGAAATGATGTGCCTTATAACATAGTTTACACATCCAGCAACTCCACCACTCAGATGGATAAAATGCTTTTTGATTTAGGAATCGTCTGTAACACTGGTGAGTAATATTTTACAAGTTTATCTAATGTATGTTCAAGCCCACAGATGGGGGTGTGGTGACTCAGAAAGTAGAGGTGCAGGCTGCAATCTGAGAGGTCCTCAGTTCGAATCCTACCTGGGACAACTGCATTGTGTCCCTGGGCAAGGCATTTCATCCTCATAGACCACATGAGGGAACAGTGGCATTGTGTACTAAGGTGTCCTGCATGTCAATAGTGCACCTGTCTTCAACCAATGCAAAACCTGCTTGTGTGGAGTTAGTATGTTGGGGAGCATGACAGTTGCTTACCATTGCTTGGTGGTTCTCTCTGGGATATGCCGTCTTCCTCCACCCATAAAACTGTCTGACACGAGGTGACCCTAGCTGTCAAAAGTGTCATTAAACCCCAATAAATAAATCGACAAGCCTGCAAATATTAGTTTGGTGCCTGTCATGGTGACAGGTAGCCTCAGTTTTGTGCTTACCATTCCAACTTGGTAGGGTTAAAGCTAGAAGTCCTGTCACAATCAGAACAGAAAATGCTCGTCAGTTAACACACTCTTTACTGCAGAAAAATGAACTAGTCTGAAATACAGAACTTTTTTGGGCTGCGCAATGCAAAATGTAATGCGCTATTAAGTGAGGTTGGAAGTGAAATCATGAACTGAACTGATAAAACAGAGAGACAGTATTGAGACTACTCTAGGTGGAGGATGGATTACTACTACATGGCTGTGGGATAGAATTTTCATTTCGTAAAAATTTACAATTTCTGAGGACAAAACACAAGAAGCACTTGCAAACTTCCATTACATGGACCACCAAGTGCATGTGATGAAAGTTTGCAAGTGTTTCTTGTGAGTGAACAATTATAAATACTGTTGAAGTGGAGAATATATGGTGCCACAATTAAGTAGTAATCCACTCTCTTCATTCTGTTTATGGAGTCAAATTTTAATATCTATTTATATTTGTTTATTTTCATTCCATGTGCATGTATCTCAGTAGAGGTGAGGAATGATGTTAATGATCTCAGTTTAGTGTAGAATTGTACAGAATTGGGCACATTTTTCTGCAGGAAATGAGTTACTCAATGAGTTACTCAAATGGTGCAGTTTGATAGGGACAAAAGTACAATTACTCAGTGCGCAATTTACTTCAAAATAGTGCACAATACAGGCACAGGACTTGTAGTTTCACTTGTTCATGTCACAAGGATTAGGGTTCAGATTTGCACACAAAAGTTTGGTGTACCATTAGACTAGAATAAAAAATATATTAAAATTTTTTATACACACATGTAGTACACTCTGTAGATGCCAGGTTTTGATTCGTTAACCCTTTACCTAACGTAACGGCCAAAACCGGCCAGCGCTATTCTAAAAAATCGCCTATTAATTTTCATTATTTTTTTCATTTTTTGTCTCAAAAACATAGGTTATGACCCCTCGTTGGAACGAGCTCGTCGAGCTCGTTCCAACGAGGGGTCATAACCTATGTTTTTGAGACAAAAAATGAAAAAAATGAGTTATTCAAGAATTATTTTTGCAAGTGTCGTCTGCTTTTCGCATTAGGTAAAGGGTTAATCAAGTGTAGAATTTTTTTTTAACCCTTTACTCTATGCACAGGATAGCCATATTCATCATTTTAATTATTGATTTTTCCAAATTTCTATTTCCAAAAAATTTAAAAAAAATCTTCTCATGTGACCCCCTCATTCGAGCGATCTCATCGAGCTCGTTCCAAAGAGGGGTCACATGATATGGCTCTGTTTAAATTTTTGGGAAACTTTTTTTTTCAACTGCATAATTTGTAAATTATGTGGGAGGATGTTGCAGATTCATTAGATAAAGGGTTAAAAGTTGACATTCACATACAGTTACCCCTTCTCGAAGATCTTTTCGCCAAGGTCAGCATTGGAGATCGGTGTCCAAGTGTGAGACAATTGCTCTTTCACGTCTTTCTTTTATAATGTACTGTCTCATGGCAAGAGGTTTTTCTAGAAGAGCAGTGGACTACATTTCTGCACATGGGAAGGCTCTCCACTGGCTTGGCTCATAATGCTAAGTGGATGTTTCTCCTCACTGGTGTCTGAGTAACGATGTCAGTTTCAAACATCCATCCATTGCACTGGCTGATTTCTTTATTTATTTCTTTGATTCCACAGGGCTCCAACCAATTACTATTAAGGGCTATTGTCAGCTATTGTTGTATGCTATCAGAAACATGTTTGTTTGCTTGGGGCATTCAGGTTGACTCTGATCCCTTTTGGGGAAATCTTATGAAACATTTCACTTCGAAAAGGCCTAAAACTCTCAGAATTAAACCTAAATGAAATTTGCTTTTTTGGCACCTTTTCTGCCTTCAGCCTAAGCCAGTATGGAGATCCTTACTGACAAGACAGTTTTCCTTTTAGCTTTTGCCAGAGCCAGAAGAGTAAGTAAGTTTCGAACTGTGAATACCATCATAGTAAAAGGAACACAGTGACCTTTACCATTAATACTACTTTCCTCAGCTTTCCTTGCAAAGAATCCTGTACCTGATGTACCTCCAGAAGATCAGTTCAGGAGTAGAACTATCTTATTTCCAGTTAGAGCTATTTGGACTTATGTTAACCAAAGTAGATTCATTGGGAAAGATAGGAAGAGATTTCGCCTTTCTCTTGTCCCTGACAATATATCTCTCCACACTCTATTTCTTGCTAGATTCAGTCTGCTGTTCATATGGACAACAAACATCTTACTCCAGCAGATTGGATTTCAAACAATATTACTGTTCATGAAGGTAAGGCCCTGGCTACTTCATGGGTATATGCTGACACAGTGTCTAATAGTGATTTCATGAATGCAACTTATTGGAGATATAGTACACCATTTCCTCCTTTTATCTTTGAGACCTGCAGGAACAGTCGGGAGAACTCTTTTCATTGGGTCCTGTGGTAGTAGCTCAATCTCTAACCCTTTACCTAACATTAAAAGCAGACACTTGCAAACAAAATGATTGATTAACTAATTTTTTTCCTTTTTTTCCTCAAAAACATAGCTTATGACCCCTCAATAGAATGAGCTCAATGAGCTCAGTTCCAATGAGGGGTCATAAGCTATGTTTTTGATGCAAAAAAAATGAAAAAAAAAATGAAATTGAATGGCAATTTTTGTGAATAATGCTGGTCAGTTTTGGCTGTTATGTTAGGTAAATGGTTCATTGCACTCAGTCACTAATAGAAACCTACTGCTTATCTGTTTTCTTTCTATGTTATATTTCCTTTTGTTGTCTTCAGGATATTTTGGTTGTTCACACAAACACACAATCTCAGGAATTGATTTGCACATGTCTGGACAATATTGAAAAAAGCAGTATTTTAAAATGCCAGGTTAAATGCACCATGCATTTCGGCCCCTGGTCAGATCGGTTTGGTCTGTTTTTTGTCTTTTTGACTTTTCATGCTCTCTTAAGAATTTTTCTCTCGGAGATTGATCCTTCAAAAACTCCTCATTTCCATAGGAGTATTATGAGGATAAGGCACTTGTATTACTTTGGTAAGTATTGTAAGAAATAAAATTTGGTATAAAATATTTATTTTCATTCTGTCTATTGTTTGTGAGTCATATATTATAAATATTGCATGGCTTAGAATTGACTATGCCAATGTAGTGAGCCTCAGAGAAGAATAGTCCATCTGCCAGTGCTTGTTCTTCATTGAGGACCACTATTTTGGGATAGTCCCTGGCATGCCATGCAATAGTTACATTGTATTATATTATATTGAACAAACCAAGGAAGAATCAGGACTCTAATCCTTAGTACAATGCATATTGTCAAAGACCTCTCCCAAGGTAAGCATTTTCATTCCTGGACATAGAAATAACAAAAAGTATTCTCGAAAAATTTGCTTGCATAGGTGTGTCGTGTTCTGTCAGTGGAACATCCTAGAATATTCAACTGCTATTTTTAGAAAGTGTATACTGTTCAGGAATAGTGCCCAATTATTTTTAGAACCCTCACTAGCTAAAGCTATCAGGAATAGTATAGTAAATCTCAGCCTTCAGAAGAAGTTTAGGGGGACGTGACAATCATTACTTGTTCCCAGTTCCTTTTTTAACACATATTATCACCGTTAAAATCGGTTGATAACAAATGTCAAATAAGGAACTGGTAATAGGTAATGGCTGTCACGTCTGTGAAGAAGGTAAAGTCTTGTGATATATAATATTGATGAATAGAATAAGAAACAATTTTGATGCCTGTATTGAGCATAGTTCCTCAAATGCTTTATTATATGTACTAGCTTTGATAGTCATTTACTGCAGCTGTGTATTATAAAGAAATCAAATGATGTACTGGTTGGAAGTTACCTGTTAAGTATTGTTCCATTGCTGTGTACTGGTCATAATCCATGCGCAGGCAGTGATGTTCACGCATGCATTTACCAGGTAATAAAAATCATATACGCAAAATTTTAAATAATGAAGCACCGGATTGTACTCAGTGCTTTATTAATTAAATATTTGATGTTTATTCCTACAATTGGTGTTTGGAATCTAATATTATTGCATCTTTGGAAATATTGCCCACCTGTGGAAAATGACCAGTCCACAATTGCCGTACTGTTATAACTTACTTGCAATTCACAGTGACACAGAGCTCATTATTTCATATTTCAGTTTTACTTTTTTTAAAATAGGTTTTACAGTGAGAAAAGATGTGTATGTGCCAGAAGATGACCAGTTAACAGTAGAAGTTGACTTGCAAACAGCTGATTGTATAGGCAATGAGCACAATGCAATGTTCTACCAAAGTTTGGGATTGAAAGCAGCAGATCGAATTGTTATTTATGATGGCGAGGTTCGAATTTTAAGAACAGATGATGAAAAGATAATTTTATCTTCTAATGGATCAGTGATTAGTGAATCATCAAGGTGAGGAATATGTGTTATATAAACCCATCTTTATGCTTCAACTTTTAAAAAAAGGGAGTGTACTGGAATGCAGTCCATGCATGTGTACATGCATGCATCTGTGCATGTGTCCACATATCCGTCTTAATGTCTGTTCAGGTCATAACTTGAAGATTAGTGCTCACATTTTGATGAAATTTTATACAGGTGTTCAGTAACATGAGCTCTTTCAGAAACATAAGCATCACCCTCAAACTTTATGGGGAGCAGTTGTCACTTTATCCATCTATCTGTCTGTCCATCTGCACGTTTGTACATCCATCTGAAACAAATGGTTTCTGGATGATAACTCCAGTTTGCTTTGATATATATATGTACCATTATTACCTACAATGAAATGCAGGACAAGATTGATTTCACAGTGATGGCATTTCCTGTTCCAGTCAGTTATGCCTCATGAAAAGCTTCAAAAATTGTAAAATCATTGGTTTCTGGATAACTCCAGTTTTCTTTGATGTATGACCTTATTATTTTGCAACGTTACTATGTACCATAAAATCCACGTCACATTCAGTTTTCTTTGTTAAGGCATTTCTCGTTCCAGAGTTATACCCCTTGAAAAGCTGCAGAATGGTAAAATTAATGGTTTCTGTAGTATGTTGAATATTAAACATTGGTCATCATTATCATTCGCGTTTGACCTTTTTCCATTATTATGCATATGGAAAAGCAGAGTTGACTCATTACAACTTTTATTCTATTTGAAAATTCCAATTTACTTTTTTACTTCACATGTGTTCTGACCGATATATTTGTCTGTTTGCTTTTTCAGAGATCATCTGTTGGCTGTGCCAGCTTTTGACTTGTTTCCATGAGTTATGACCCTCAGAGTCTTTGGACTCGTCGATATATACCCCGAGATGAGGTCTCAACTTCAACACACCATTTCAGAAACCCTCTTGGTGGTAATAACCTATTTATCTTGCAATATTCCTCCCTTCTTGACTTCTTCGTATATATTTTTACAATCACTTTGCATCTATGAACTGATTATTTTATGAATGAAGATCATGGCATAATGATTTTGCTTTCTTGTGTTAGCATGATGTAATTCACATTCACAATTCTACTTGTGCTCTAACTACTGAAGTTTATAGTACTGTTTCAGCTGTGTGTTTCTTTTTTTTCAGGTTTAACCCTTTACCCAAATTAACGGCCAAAACTGGCCAGTGCTATTCTCAAAAATCGCCAATTAATTTTCATTATTTTTTAATTTTTTATCTCAAAAACATAGGTTATGACCCCTCATTGGAATAAGCTCCTCGAGCTTGTTCCAATGTGAGGTCATAACCTATGCTTTTGAGACAAAAAATTTAAAAAATAGTTATTCAAGAATTTCTTTTTGCAAGTGTCGTCTGCTTTTCATGTTAGGTAAAGGGTTAATACATGGTAGGCATGTATAACTATTATCATAATGGCAAAAAATGATCTAGTTTGATTTATTTTGTTGAGATTTTGTCATTTAATTGCTGTTATCAAACATTGTGTCTGTGACATGTGTAATCAGCTGTCGATGAGTGCTGATAAAGAATGCTCTCATTCAAAATTGAATGATCGATCATGTGGTTTCTACCCTCATTACAGATTTGTCTTTTGACAAGATGTTTTCACTGGTAATGGGGGGAAATACAAAAATGTTGTACCGGTGTGTCATGATATCTCCCTCCCCCTGGACATCTCCCCACCTCCCCCAACAGGGGAAGATGTCCTCCTCGGATATCTTTCCCTCTGGGGGGATGTTATCCTAGGATATCTTCCCCCACCTCCCACCAAAAAAATAAAAATAAACATAACATTTATTTACTGAATTTTCATCACATTAACATTGCAAAAGTTGTTCAAACTCTTGGATACACACAATGTTATACATTTACTTTTAGTTCATGTCACATTTCACAATATGATTATCTTCCCCTTCATCTATTCCATAGCAACCAGTTGAAAAAAAAAAAATAGGTTTTATTTACATTCTCTCCCAACCATAACAAAGTCCAAACAATGGTTGTAAAGGTCCTATGAATGTTTATAGAACTTTGACAAGATGGCTATTAATTCTTATGTACTGAGTTAGAATTAGCCAATCTTACAATCTTTGTACCAGTTTTTCAGATTTTCACAGGGTGAGGGGAAAGATGTCCAGGTCAGGATATCTCCCCCTCACCTTGGCAAAATATTTATCAATCATAAAAACGAATTATGGAATGCTGTACTAATATTTGTACACTAATGACTTAGAAACAGCGTATATTAGAACCTTTGAAACTTTTTTTTATAGATTTTGACAACGTGTGGAGGAAGATGAACTGTTTCTAAAATTCATTAAAAATATTTCTCTCCCTAACTTATTCTACATTTTGTTATGTGTTCCTGAATAATTTTATACACTGATTTTGCTGTTTAATATCAGATGTAATAAAATATTGTAAAATAATAGTAAAAGAAAAAAAATTAGATGTCCAGGAGAGGAAGATATTCTGTGGCACTGGGTAAGATTATCATTATTCTTGATGGGTATCTGGGTGGGATGGGGAAATCTAGCCTGAGAGGCAAGATATATGAGCCAGACATGAGGCTGATACCCATCGGGGATGATTTTTCTCCCACCATTTTAGGGGTGCGATGCCATTAATAAAAAATATTTCTTAGTGCATTCAATCTAGGAGAAAACGAATAAGATATTCGGAAAGCATGTCAAGATGCATGGTAAAAACACACAGACTAGCATCGCATGTTGAGTGTTAATGCACTGAAGCAACCTCAAATGAAATTGCTCTGCATGCACACATCATTTTCAGACCGATACTTCAGTTTGACAAGTCACAATGATATCAGATGTATATTTCTCTCCGATAAACTGATAGAGCTATTTGAGGTGTGCTGAAGTTTTTCTTTGAGTGTTCTGATTTCGATTTCCGTCTATAAAGTCAATCGTATTTACGGAAGCAAAACGGCCTTCCATTTTCTTTGTTTATACATGTGCAGATGTGATTTGTGATGATTAAATAGTTCTGGTGCCAATTAAATATGCAAATAGGTTGGTTATGTCGGTAGGGTGAGATAGCTGTCACATGGGTGGGGTGAGACAAGCATATCTCTCCCAGCTGTCCCACACGACTTTATATATATCTCAGTACCTTAGTGGTGGGAGAAAAAAGGTGTACCTCAGTTTGAAATTTGGTTAATGTAGCTGCACATAAAGAAATGAAACACTGAAAATATTTGTTGTTTTTTTTTTCAGCCAAAGTTTACTCAGTTACTCCATTAAACATAATGAAAATTCAACGGCTGAAGCTTTCAATGTAACATGTATAATCACTGCACCATCCTGCATGTCTGTTACTTCTGCTGCTTGGAATCAGACTGTAACCGAGAAAACAGCCCTACCATCCTCTGAGCCTTATATAGTTGGGGTGAGTTTCCAGCTAAATTTCTTTAGTTTTTCTGAGTAAACCTGTTATATAAATCAAGGAACACTCTTATAAAACCTTTACACTTGCACTTGCAGAAATATATTATCGTTCTAATGGCTGAAATAAATTAGCACATGTAAGTCTTGTTTTAATAGCAGTGGTTCTTTATCAGTACCAAGAGATAATTGCCATACCATTAAATACTGATGATTCACTTCAAACATGCTATTTATTTATTTATTACCTGCGTCGCCAGCAGCAGAGCAGGTCTGGTAACCACTCGACTCCATCAGTCTGTCTGTCAGTCCGTCCATCCATCAGTCCGTCCGAAACACTTCTTCCGTCAAAGTTTTCTTGGCTTCAATGAAAGGGAATGATTTTATATTTGGTCTGCTGCTTCATAATGATGAGTTGTATCGTGTCTCTAATTTTCAGATCTGCCGAGCAGCCACTTCGTGTTTGCCGATACTTTGCATGCAGCGACGCAGGTCCAGACCCAGTGTAACAGGATATCTTCCCCCCCTGTATATCTTCCCCCCCACCCTGGATATCTTCCCCCCCCCCACCCCCACCCATAAAAAAAAAAAAAATTTTTGATTAATTTGACATTATTTGATGATGAAATGGTGAGAAAAGAGTTTTTGCAGAATTTTTTTTTTTTTCAAGACCATCCTGGATATCTTGTCCCCACCCAGTAACCGACCTATGACAAAAATGACAATGAAATGGGGATAAAAAGTGTTTAAGGTGGAAACATTGCTTTGGGATATATTCCCTCCCACCTCCCATTCCAACCAACCAACCCTAACTCAGTGTTTATCCGAAACCTTTTTTAAAGTCCCAAATCTGTTTCTTTCACCATTTCATTATCAATTAGTGTCAAATGTTTGACAAAATTTTTTTTGTCATGGTGGGGGGGGGGGGGGGGGGGGGAGGGAAAATATCCAGGCCTGGATTTCCCCCCCCCCTCCCACACCTCCCATTCCAACCAATCCTAACTCAGTGTTTATCCGAAACCATTTTTAAAGTCCCAAATCTATTTCTCTCACCATTTCATTATCAATTAGTGTAAATGTTCGACAAAAAATTTTTTTGTCATGGTGGGGGGAAGATATCCAGGCCTGGATATCTTCCCCCCCACCTCCTATTCCAACCAATCCTAACTCAGTGTTTATCCGAAACCATTTTTAAAGTCCCAAATCTATTTCTCTCACCATTTCATTATCAATTTGTGTCAAATGTTTGACAAAAATTTTTTTGTCATGGTGGGGGGAGGGGGGGGGGGAAGATATCCAGGCCTGTATATCTTCCCCCCCCCCCCCCCACCTCCCATTCCAACCAATCCTAACTCAGTGTTTATCCGAAACCATTTTTAAAGTCCCAAATCTATTTCTCTCCCCATTTCATTATCAATTAGTGTCAAATGTTCGACAAAAATTCTTTTGTCCTGGTGGGGGGAGAACCTTGAAAATTGACCATGGCAGTGTCAAAGATGGAAAATTATGGGAAGTAGCTTCAAGCTGCATCATTCCTGTTGTTTGTATACAATGTTTCATGTCATGCCCCCCCCCCCCCCTCCCCCTTCCCCCATCTACCATTCCAACCAACCCTAACTCAGTGTTTATATCCGAAACCAATTTCTCTACCCAAAACAGTTACACTAAATGTCACATGACAAAATGAACCAGAATAGTTGAGAAAATATTGAAATGATTTTTTGTCACAGGTTTTCAACTGGATGAGAGAAAGATATCCAGGTTGAACCTGAAAAAAACAACATTCTGCCAAAAAAACACATTTTTCTCACCATTTCATCATCAAATAATGTTAAATTAATCCCAAAAAAATTTTGGTGGGGCGGGGGGAAGATATACTAGGATATCTTCCCCCCCTGGAGGGGAAGATATCCTAGGATATCTTCCCCCGCGGGGGAAAATATCCAGGGGGGTGGAAGATGACGTGTGACACTGGTATTGGTCTTGGCTTGTTTATTTAGGCTTCATAACATAGATTTTCTGTTTCTCAGGCCACTTTTGTATCATTGCATGCGGGTGGGCAGTTTTTTATTATATTTTTTATTTTTTGTAATTATTTTTTTGCCATCAAAAGTTCATGTTCTTGTTTAATGTCTTAGGCCTCATAATCTACAGCCCAGAACAGCATGGGTGGTGGTGTATTTCATCTCTTGAGTGCAAGAAGGCTTTGCAATGCTAAAGCATTGCAAAGCCTTCTTGCACTCAAGGGACAAATTTATCAATTTTATTAACTTGGATAAAATATCAGACATAAACCATTTAATTTTTATTTTTGGAAGTTTGCCTTGGTTATAAATAGAGAGCATGCGATAGCCAAAACGACCATGTGGGAAGGCCTGAGAAACAGATTTTTAACTTTTTTAGGACTTATTTATTTATTTATTTATTTATTTATTTATTTATTTATTTATTTATTGGGTTTAATGACACTTTCAACAGCCAGGGTCACCTACTTTTGGATAGTTTTACAGGTGGAGGAAGCTGTAGTACCTGAAGAGAACCACCAAGCAGTGGCAAATAACTGTCAGACTCCCCAAAGTACTAACTCTACACAAGCAGGGTGAGCATTGGTTGAAGACAGGTGCACCATCAACATGCAGTACGCCTTAGTACACAGTGCTACTTTGGTTTGAAGTTCAATTCCATAGCCACTGAGCCACTGCACTCCCTGAACATGCCATTAATTGAAAATAGAATGTGTTTTCATTTTTGTAGTTCACTTTAGAAACTTTCCACAATCCAGTATAAGTATATTTTTATACTATAACCCAATGGCCCAGACAAGCTGGTGCTAACTCAAAGTTTTCAAGGGCCAAACCTAAATTTTGAATGCCCCCAATCCCCAAAATTTGCTTGCAAAACCGAAAATCAAAAGTCCTACCTGGTCCTTCATACTTTTACTCTCCATGCATGCACAGCCATCAGGAAGTGACCGGAATTGGTGCAAACATCATCCTTTGTTTGGCCCTAAAGTCAGCAACAATGAACTGACATCTGTGCTTTAAAATCTCCTTTTTTGAGGATGCCAGACACAATCTCTGTTAACTGAATATCCTGTTTATTGAATAATTTCCACTGGCAAAGTGTCTATTCACTTGACAGGGTTCTTCTAGCTAATTCTCCAGTAAAAGTCATCAACACTGTAAAATAAAGTACATTTTGTATTATTTTGTGCATTAGTACCTTTATTGTATGTTGATAAATGGACAGAACAGCATTTGCACTGTCATTTTTATGCCCCCCCCCCCCCCCCAACTTAAAACCTTATTGAAGCTGTTTCTCCCTATAAGTTTCATTTGAGGATTCGCCTCCCAAATCACAGTTAGTTTATTGTTGTGGTTTTGATAGATACCTCTTCCCGCAACGTTTATATTTACTCCTAAATACTCGTAGTCATGTGTCTCTCCTTCACTAAGAGGTTTGCTACTCCCTTCCAGAATACAATACATCCCCAATCTTCACTTTTGAATAGGTTCCACTTCACGATCCACAGGTATAACTTTGCTTCTGCTTTCATTTAGTTTGAGTCTCCATTTGTCCTCATATCTCCCAACAATGGCCAGCATTTTCTCTAGCTCCACCCCCTCCTCCCCTCCCCCCTCTGCACTAGTACCATATCATCTGCAAAAAATAACCCTGGGATCTTCATGCCCTCAAATGCTACCCACTCATTGCTATGCAGGAGTTCATCTCCCAAATCTTTGATGTCCAATGAAAAAAGAATTGGCAAAAGGATACACCCCTGCTTTAGGCCTATCTCCACAGCCACATGTTTTATTGTTACGTTACCCAGGCTAAGTTCACTTTGTACATCTTTATACAATGCTTTCAGAATTTCACCAAATTCACATCCCAGGCCCAAGGCCTCCAGCTATTGCAACTAAGTTTTAGTGACCACTTTGTGCACACTGAAAACTATCTGTGAAATGTTGGATTCAGATTAGTCATTGTTAAGTGCTTATGACTCAATAATATTACATACCAAATTTGGTTAAAACTGGCTCATCAGTTCAGAAAATATAAAATTTGGATGGGGGCAAAAATCTTGCCCCTGTCATTACAAAGACATATATTGCTTTATGAATTTCATTTAAAGAGATTTGATCTCAAAAGGAAGCTTATTACCAATTATCAAATCATTGTACCCATCTATTCATGAGAAGAAATTTTTTTTTAAATATGGATGCATTTTCCCCGACCACATCCCTATGGTGCAGGGAAAGCTGACTTGAACAAAATCAAAATACATTGTCAGAATAAACAATCACCTCAAATTTAACTAGAATCAGTCTAATGGTTTTGGAGAAGTCCTGAATACACCCTGTGCACAGATGACAGATGATGTACAAAGGATGGTTAGTGATCACAATAGCTCACCACGACTTTCAATCAGATAAGGAAAAAAATCTCTACATATATATCAGACAACGTACCTAATTTATTTGGCCCATCTGTCGTCAACCCATGTACTTGTTATAATAATTTAAACCCGACAGATAATTTATTCACTCATGACTTTCTTTTGCCAAATGAAGTAGTAAAGGGTTATACATTTTCACTGCCAACTTGATTCAAATGTTATTTTATTTCAAAACATGTGTTCATCTGAAAAGTTGGGTGACGGTGAAGAATAGGGAACCCTGCAATCAAGAAAACTAAACAGTTTTTGCCACCTCTTTGAGTTTCCTTTCATCCTCTATTATATTGTCGATAAATTGAGTGAAAGAAACCCACAATAATAATTTATTTTAACTCTTCCTAAATTTTTGAGGTGTGGTACTGATTTCTGTAGCAGTAAACACATTATGCAACCCAAATATTCAATGTTCCTTTCACAAGGGAGTAAACATTGTGACCCGTTTGATATAGTTCCTACTCTGTAGAGGTTGAGGTCAGTGTAGCAAAGGTTAGAATTGTTTTACCCTTTGTCCCCATCCCCACTGTATACACATGTACACAACTGCAGATGACCTAACAGTTTAAAAACACTGTCAAGATAGATGCATCCTACCAGTGGAGTTCTTATTCCTTTGAAACTGACAGGCCACTTTTCCAGCCCAGCAACCTGATATGTCATAAGTTCATTAACTCTTAGAACCCTGGTGGTATTTCCATGTCCGTTCCATGACAGCAATTGGAAGAGTCCATATTCATTATTTGGGTGTACACCAATTAATATTTTCAATGTGCAGCCCCATGGGGCTGCACATTGAAAATATTAATTGCTCTACCCCACACATTTACCTAGCAGCCATCCCACTTAATGAAATTATGACGTATAATGCTTCTGGGCCAGAAAAAGGACCACTAGGGTTCAAAGGGTTAAATGGGGTGTTAAGTGAATGAGTGGGGTAAGCCAATCAGTATTTTCAACGTGCATCATTGAAAATATTGATTGGGCTACCCCCAGATAATGAAGATAGGCTGTTCCAACTCCTGTCATTGAACTGACATGGAAGATACCACCAATGTTCAAGAGGTTTAGGAAAAATACATATGGGTAGAGCTGAGAGGTTTTGATTTTTCAGAGTGGGTTTCACTTTGGTTTTAGAAAAAACATTGATTTTGGTTCAGTTTATCTTTATGTTATGAACAGATAGTAACTAACACTTCAGGCTCCTTGGAAAGAATCTGCAACAGTTTATATGACAACATTCACCACAAAAGCCCTGTCTGTATTAGGTCCAGCCGACCTTCCCTTTGGGGTCTAGGGAAACAGTTGCTAAGCCTATTCAGTCATTTGAGCAAAAATCAGGGTAACAAATGAATAAAGTTTATCTAAACTATGTTGTGTTCTCATTATCACTTTTTCTACTTTATTGATTCGTCCAGTGGATGAGTCAATAAGGGAGAAAATGAGACAATGAGAGCACAATGAATTTGCCCTTCTGCCAGATAGACTAAGTGACAAGGGTTCATAGTGGTCGTTAGTCCACTTCCCATCCAAGAAGATTGTTTAGTTTGATCAGTTTATACAGAAACACAGAAAAAACATTCAGCCTGTTTTTGCTTGGTCTTGCAATTCGGTTTCACGGTTTGCCACAAAAAGAGAACAAAACCAAAATACCACCCAGGCCTACATGTGGGACAACTTTTTAAAAGCAATATAAAAGAGTCAGTTGGTGGCTATATGAGGACTTACGGGGCAACCCTAGAACCTTCTTGCACTGACCCTAACCTCTACCAGTTATTCTGCTACTTATTAGGACAAGTGATTAATCAGTTAACCAAGGTTAATCCATGTAATTAATCGATCAAGAACACACTTTAACCATTTCAGCTTTAGTTTAAGCTGAGGTCACGGTTTCTAGAGCTTTGGGAAAGACAGTGAAAAGGAGTGCAAATTTGTAATTTAGGCATAGTGGAGGCCCTGGGACACTTTCTATTCAAATGTTCAAAATAACAGTCTATCAGAATAAGATTCTCTGGAATTATGATTGGGATGTGGGATGGGAGAATGAAGGATATGTGCTTAGTGGGTGAAACAAAGGGGAGGGTTAGTATGCTTATCAGAGAGATTGAGAAGAATGGGGCATGTGATGTCATCAAGCAGTTTGTCGAGTGTTGGGAGGAGAGAAGAGGCTTGGGGATAAGGAGGCATTTGGGAGAACACGGCTAAATCAAGGCCTTCTCACCTAGGACTGTGAAAAACCAGCGGCCAGCCAAAGTGTTATTATTATTATTATAGGTAACCCCATGTTTATACTATGGTGTCAAAACAATCCCCGAATGAGTAAGTTATTATAATGACTCTGCAGTGACTTAGATAACTTGTTATAGTGAGTTAGTAAGTTATAACAACTTATTAACTCACTATAACAAGTTAGCTAAATCATTATAACATCTTACAAAAACATTTTCGCGAATGTTCCAAATACGTTTCTGTATGTGGTTTAAATTTGCTGACCGCTTTCTTTCTTGAGACTACCTACCTGTGAGGAGAAAACAATGAATGGAAAGTTAGCTTCAAAATTATCATTGAATGGGAATGATGCTTTCAAGTCAGTGATGACTGAATGAATCAAAAATATGACCACTTCTCAATTGCACATATCTCATTCTTTTGTGGCAATCCCTAAAGATTTAAGTGAATGCGGCCTGTGTATTGCTTGATATGCCATTCCATGTGTACTTTAAGGTGCATGGAGAAAAGCAGCACAATAAATATACTGTTTGAATGAGGCGCTTCTGTCATGATGGGAAGTTGGAGGAGGGGTAACGAGTGGTTAGAACTGTTAATGAAGGGGTTTGAAAAGGGTTTCTACTCTGCCATAAAAGGCTGTTTTACAAGCATATTCTTTCTATTTCAGATGGATTCAATATTCTTCACTGACTCCATCCATGTGAATTTTACATTGGAACCAAATACTACAGCACCCTGTGCTTCTGAGATTAATCAAAGCGAATTATTTGTTTTGTTCGAGTGTTTTGCCAGTATGCATGAGCGCCCAAACAACACTGAATCAGCAAATATCAGCTGTTCTGACATAGAAAGTATCGCTGTAACAATGAGCATTGGTGGTTCAGATGGTAAATATAGTACCAGTTGTGTTTCTTTGTAATAATATATCTGATGCCATTAAGGACAAAGAAGTAAATGTATGGGTGATGGGGGTGGGGGCAAAAAGAAAAGCTGTCTTTTCCTGGTTTGTCAGGCAATTTTCTCTCATTTTCATGATGAGGGAAGGAGACTTTTTTTTCTTGTTTTTTAATCCACAAACAGTCCTGAAGATAATTGGAATTAGAAATTTAGCTACTCACACTATTATGTGGAAAAACCTTTATTTTTATACTATACCAATGACCCAGACATAGCTGGTGCTAACTCTTAAAATTCTAGGGCCAAACACAAATTTTGCCCCCCAATCCCCAAAATTTGCATCTAAAACCGAAAGAAATCATGTCCTGAAGGTCCTCCATACTTTGCCCTCACTGCGCATGCGCAGTGTCAAGGACGTCCCAAAATTGGCGCCAATTATCATTCTTTGTTTGGCCCTTCATCAGTTCACATCTGACTGATATTTGTGCTTGTAAATCTCAGTTTAAATGATGCCAGACACATAAATATTAGAGAAATGGTGGATCTAAAGTGGATATAGAAGGAGGAGAGGAAAAATGAGTGACAGAAAATATTCAGGGCTGTAACTTAAAATTTTTTAATGAAATTATGTTAAGTTGCCTATTTTCGAGGCATGGGCCTGTTGTTGTCATTCTTGCTATTAAGTTTCACTGCTTATTCAGTGTTTCCTCTCTCCTTTTCCTTTAAGTCCCCCCTTGCTATTCTCCCATGCTTTTGGCATATTTTTGAGTAATATTATTACTAAAATTTCTTGGGAGATTTAGCTGGGTAACAGAATGAATTCTGTTCTTTTCCCCATGTTTACGTTCTCACCCATGGGTGTTTAGGCGTAGTGTTCTGCATCTACCATCTGATGTTCTGCAGTTTCTTCCCTGGAAGTCTCTGTTTTGCATCAGATAGTGTATTATTGGTAACTGATTTCGGGCCAGGATTATCAGTGCCTGGAGTCATGTTTCTGGTGTTTATACACTTCTTGTTTACATTGGCAACAGTCTCTGTTGAGGGGGATTTTTTGTCTTTGTATTAGTTTAATTCATTACAAGATACATTATTATTATTATTCGTAAGTGTTGCATTAATTTTTTAAAGTATTTTTGAAATTTTTGCCCACACTTAGGCTTGGGATCCATTGGGGCTCAATGTTACTTTTCAGAAACTTGGGCTTTGCTGAAAAAATATTTTTTCAAAATTTTTCTTTGATTTCAATTATTTCAAGCATCGGGTACGGATGACCGAGAACATCATGAGGTCCGACAGGATGGCGAAAGGGATACCGAGGATTTGGAGCTATCCCTTTCGGAACAACATGAAGCTGCTGTAGATTTCATCCGGCATTACCTTCCACAAGTTGTTCCGTTGGGCCAGACTGCTGCAATGCCGGATAAGAGACTGATAGCGTCATTGGACACAGAATTCTTTGATCGGTTCAGAGACATCGTCCCTGAGTTTCCGACACAGTCCAATAATGTCACAAGAACATTCAAATTATTGAACGACGCTATCTGTAAGCTTGCTTCCAAAACAGGCAAGGCTGGTTTCTTGTCCGCTAATGCTCTCAATCTGCCTTTCATCAATTCAAGGAATAAATTCGAAACGGCAGGACAGGGCATACCGAGAGTTTCTCTGCGTCTAGACGACGAGGCGGAAGACTTGGAATTGTCATTACCATCGTCTATGTCTATTCCAACCGCGACATTGGAAACGACAATAACGTCTAACAGAGCAAGCTTAGACACTTTATCATACGCAGACCACCTTACAAAGGCGTTATCATTGGATATTCAAGGGAAAGAATTCCAGGATATACAATCCTCATTAAGACTTCTTTCAAGGGCAGTAGCTTATTCCACGTATAACTCCGCCCTTTCAGTGGCAAACCTGGAGTTGGTTAGACATGACGCAGCCCTAGCTACATCCACGCATGTGGATAGTAAGGTGAAGAACTCTCTCAGAGTCGCTTCGGGCTCCGGAGAGCTTCTCTTCGACGGCAAGCTTTCAGCAATCTATGATAAGATAACTAAGAAAGCTTCGGATTCTCTGCTTTTTAAATCCGCTTCCAAAAAGTCGGATACAGCAGAAAAGAGTAAGACAGGCACTTCTGGGACAAGTACACCCAAGAGAAGTTCCTATAGAGGTTCTTATACATCCTCTAGGTCTTATTCTAGAGACCGTCAAGGCAGCGACTCACGTACGGGACGTTATTTGGGCCGAGACAACCGGTCTGACGTCCCGAGGTCAATGGGACGAGGAGCGGGTCGTGGAGGACGTAGTTTCTCCTTCCGCAGGCCTCGCAGGTCCAGGAGGTGATGGTTTGAACCTCTATCGTGTTCCAGTTGACGGAAGGTTATCGAGTTTTACAAATGAGTGGGCGTCGATTATGGACGACCCCTGGATCCGAGGGGTAATTTTGGAAGGACTAAGAATATCCTTCAAACGAAAGCCTCCATTAACTCGAAGTCCAAAATGGACTCGGCTTCCGTCAAATCCGCAGAAAAGAAATGCTCTTTATCGGAAGTACAGTCTCTTTTGATGAAGAACACGGTAGAGGTCGTAGAAGACCAGGAATCACCGGGTTTCTACAGCCATCTGTTTCTGGTTCCGAAACCAGACGGCTCGTTCCATCCAGTCATAGATCTGAGCTGGATAAACAAGCTGATCATCGCTCCGAAGTTCTATATGGAGACGATTCGATCAGTCAGAGCGAGTATTTGGGTGAACGACTATGCTACAAGCATAGATCTCAAAGATGCGTACTTTCACGTCATGGTACATCCGACATTCAGAAAGTACCTACGCTTCGCAGTCCTAGGAGTTGTATATCAATTCCGGGCGATGTGCTTCGGATTGAACCTAGTGCCCTGGGCTTTCACTCGAATAATGAACTCGGTAATGATACATTTCCAAGCTCATTCGTCTGTGGTAACGTCGGCCTACCTGGACGACATTCTTCAGAGGTACGGCAACGAGTTAACGCTTCAGAACGATGAGCAGAATCTGCTTCTATTACTCCGACGTCTCGGTTTTATTATAAACGAGGAGAAGTCGGATCTGGAGCCATCCAAGTCATTTACTCATCTGGGAATGAGCTTCGAGACGCACAACAATCTCGTTCGTCTGCCATTAACCAGAGCGAAGTTAATCAGTTGTTACGCTTGCTATTGTCTTCATGCAGACAAAGTCACAGCGAGGGAGTTCATGAGACTGATAGGTCTTTCTAGTATACTTGTTTGACGAGATCAAACTGCAGCCTGTTACTATTAAAGGTTATAAGTCTATGTTATCTGATACCTATGCACACCATGATAGTTTACAAATTGGATCTAATGTCTCTTTATCTAAATTAGTTAGAAACTTCTCGATAAATAGATCCAGAACTCTTAGATTAATTCCTAAATGGAATTTAGCTTGGGTTCTTCTTAAACTGAAAGAAAAGCCATTTGAGCCTCTTGGAACAGTAGATTTCAAATTCTTCTCTTATAAGACAGCATTTCTCTTAGCTTTCTCTTCTGCTAGAAGAGTCAGTGAGCTTCATGCACTATCGGTGGACGATTCTCACTATCGTAGTGTCGGGAACACTATTACCTTTACTACTAATGTTGGATTTTTAGCTAAGAATCAGGCTCCTAATAAATATCCGGAACCTATTGTTATTAAGGCTCTGCCATCTTCAGATGGGCGTAGGCCTTTACTCTGTCCTGTTAGAGCTTTACGTATTTATAAACAAAGATCTCAGTTTATCAGAAAGGGACGAAAACGTTTCTTTCTGTCTCTGATGCCTAATAGAAAGGACATTTCGGTCCATTCTATTGCTAGATGGATTCAATTAACTAACCGTACTGCTTATGATAATCTATCTTCAACTCAGCAGTCTGTGCTTAAGATTTCGGCTCATGAAGTAAGAGCTCTTTCTATATCTTGGGCTTACGCAAATAGTGTTGCTATTACAGATTTAATGAAGGCTGCATATTGGTCTCAGCCATCCACATTCACGAATTTTTATCTCAGAAATATTGAGTCCATTTCTGGAGACCTGCATTGTTTAGGTCCGTTATCTGTTGCTCAGAATGTCATCCACTAAACAGTTGCAACTATAGTTATGCAGGCTTTCTGTTCCGGCAGTGACTCCGTCCGGCTGCCCTCTTCGCTCTGGGCTATTTGACCCAGGACAAGGGGAAGGGGGGGGGGGGAGGGCGTTCCCTTAGGTCACCTGCTTTATAGTGAAAAGCAAGGGGATTCCTCCTCCGGAGTCAGTAATTCTGAGTCATTACCAGGATGGTTTTAAACAAGCCTGAATATAAGCAGACTGTCATCTGCAAAATGAGGTCCCCAGAGGGTGAATTTGGTGATGCTACCCTGCACAGCAGGGTAGCATCACAAAATTTACCCTCTGTGAACCTCATTCTGAATCAAGGTCTCAGCTAAAACAGAAAGATGCACCTAGAGGATAAATTGGCCCACTGTAGGGTCAGCATCAGCAAATACACCCTCTGAGAACCTCATTTTACAAATGACAGGTTGCTTATATTCAGGCTTGGTTTTAAAGTGTAATATTAATGTTAAAAATTCATTCATGTCATATTTTTAAAGTGTAGCTCGGTGTGAAGCATTTGTATATGTCACGTGTCAAACGGGCGTTAATATACAATCCTCGGACACTTTTAAGAGAATATAAAGAGTCTCAATTCTCTGGATTAACTTTATTTATTGGCTTACTTTAAAAATAATTAGTATAACGGGTTATACTGGATGTTAGTAGAGAACATGAATGTTATTATGCTCAATTATGGAGGGTGTTGTGTCTTTCTAATTTATCATAAAATAAGAAAGATACATGTAAAGCCTAATACTCCTTTTCTCCTTGAGGGGTTGATTCTATTTATATAGTTGAGCTTATTGGATTTTCCTCTATGTCCTAGGCCCTCCATCCTTTTTACTATTCAGCTATGTCTGGGTCATTGGTACTGTATAAAAATGTTAAAAAATTTATAGTAATTTATATATTTTTTATACTTACCAATGACCCAGACGGGGATGGCCCTCCCAGGAGTTGGGAACTCATACCTCCCCACTGAGTACATAGCGCTAACCAGGCACTGCTTGTAAGAATGATAATTGGCGCCAATTTTGGGACGTCCTTGACACTGTGCATGCGCAGTGAGGGCAAAGTATGGAGGACATTCAGGACATGATTTCTTTTGGTTTTAGATGCAAATTTTGGGATTTGGGGGGCAAAATTTGTGTTTGGCCCTAGAATTTTAAGAGTTAGCACCAGCTATGTCTGGGTCATTGGTAAGTATAAAAAATATATAAATTACTATAAATTTTTTAACTTTTCAGCAGTGAAAATTTCCCATAGTGCAGTGGCAAATTGAACCAGCTATATCTTGTTTGACAGTCCTCAGCGAGCTCTGTCAAACAAGATATAGGTGGTAAAAACATGCTGTGACACATGCAGTGCACTCGGCCCATGATAGATTTTTACCTCTAGGTGTCACCTTTCAGCTGGATGTCTCTGAAAATATCAGAGTGCAATCCAGGGTTCCTGTAGTTGAAGGGTAAAGGTGATATCAGATGTGGTTGGAACCCATCCCACATTCCTTTCCTGCATGGTCAAATTACCCCGGGTGCCATATATTTTTATACTAATAACCAATGGCCCAGACTAGCTGCTGGTGCAAACTCGATATTATCAAGGGCCAAACACAAATTTTGACCCCCCCCCCCCAACACCCCCATCCCCCAAATTTGCATACAATACCGAAAATTAAAATTCCTATCAGCCCTCCAAACTATTACCATCTGCACATGCACAGTAGTCAGGAAGAGAGGCATTGGCGCCAACATCATTCTTTGTTTGGCCCTAAAGTTAGGAACAATGATCTGACGTCTGTGCTTTAAAATCTCATTTTTTGAGGATGCCAGACACAAATCAATGCAAGAATTGGTGGATCCAAGGCTGTTAATGGATGATGGAAGTGAACAATGGTGGTTTCAAACATTTAGGGCTGTAACTTTATAATAATTATAATAATTATAAAAATTATTTCATGTTTCTCAATTTCGGGACATACGCCTGACGTCATCATTCTTGCTTATGATTATTCTGCTGTTTGTTAAGTGTTCCTTCCCTTTCCTTCCATGAACCCTTCCTGTTAAACTCCTAAGCTTTTTGATTGAAATTTTTTATTAAATTTCTTGGGAGTTTAATGTGTATTACAGAATGTTTATTCTGTTTATCCCCATGGTTACGTCCTCAACCTAGGGGTGTTAGGTCGTTTTGGTCTTGCATCTTCTATCCTTCTCATTTTTTCTTTGTATGAAGATCTAGCGATCTAGCTTTGCATCTGGTAGTATTTAAATCGGTTACTGACATTGGGCCTTTTTGTCTTGTTTCTGTTTTTTTCCTTTGACGTTTACATTGGCATCATCCTCAAATATATGTAGTATTTAGTATTATATTACTTTAGGATGATTGTAGGATACATTGATTATGATTCCAGTAGTGTAGCTCAAAAATTTGGATTTTGTCCACACTTAGGCTCTATCAGGATGCCCTTGGGCTCGTCATGTTCCCTTTTTTGTGGTTTAATTTTTGGAATTTAGTTTTGATTGCTATTATTCATGTATCTTTATCATATATTTTATTGTGGAGTTTGTAGGAATGCTATCGACTTTGTATTTTGATTGTAATTATGAAAGCTTACTACTCTAAATGCAGGGCAATGAAGTTGACCTCGGATTTACATGCTTGTTGCATTGCCTGTAGTCGATGCACTCCTATGGATTGTTATGCTACATGTGTACATTGGGATGACAAATGTTGGAGACGGGTGTCACGGTACATTGTTGGCGGTGGGGTTCCTACGCTGGAGCTTTCACCGCAAGATAAATTGAGTTTTTCAGTTTCTTTTTCAGAGGAACAAGAACATCGTGATGGTATTGTGACACCCATCCAAAGTATGCTACCGTCGCCGTGCTCTGGTGAGCAAACAGAGCTAACTGCAAAGGTGCTCATGAATATTAAGCAAGGGATAAGGCCTCTAGTTAGTGTTCTTAATCCCTTGCAAGCAGCTAGCTCGACTGGTGAAGAGGTTACTCCGTCCGACGGAGCAGTGACACCAGGTAAGTCTGTTGCAGTCAAAGGAAGTGTAGATTTGGGTAGAGCGAGCACCTCAAAATCCAAAGCTCACCCAGCGACGACGGAAATAGGGAGGAAGTCAGCAAGTTTCTTTTCGGGAGGCTCGGCGAGGTCTGACAAGACTGCGGGCAGGAGAGGCCCCTCTCGAACCCAACAATATTTGGGGCCAAATGTTGTTTTGAGAAACTTGCACGAGTCAAAGCATACGTCCACACCCGCCGCTCGGGGCACTCCGTCTAGACTGCTGCCAAGGTTGGCTACAGTCACAGCTTCCTCTGCTACGTTACAAAAGCATACAGACCACATGCTAGCTACTTGACTTCAGATATCCAGCCAGCTGCATAAAGATGGAGCCAGTCTTTGCCCGTAAAGTTGGACCATCCGGTAGCTAGTGATCCGAGGCTTTGTTCATCGGGACATTCAGAGAAGAAAACTATTTCCAGATCTTCATCCCAGGAGTAGCAAGCGGTGAAAAAACGGAAGGCCACTGCTCCTCGGTAATGGACTTGCTGTTGCAGATTGCGCAGCATCCCAGCAAGTGCAAGAGCAGCCTTCCTCAGACTCTGGTGGTGAGATGTCGAATGGTGCTGGGTTGGTCCAGTCATCTGCACACGCAGATATGCGATGGACCGAACATCTCAGCTGAATCAGTCGGATGGTGAGAGGGACAAGGAAGAGGATTACCTTTCCCTTTTGGAACAGCATATGGTAGCGATGAATTTTATTCATCAATTCTATCCTGAATTTGTTCCACCTGATCAGCAAGCTGCAACTACTAGAGAAAAAACGCTGTTGTCTCTGGACGCAGACTTCGTGCGGAGGAAAGAGGACGTTCTTTCCTTCCCGATACAGTCCAGACGTGTGTCGCAGGCCTTCGGCCATGTTGGCAACATCATATTCAACCTCTCTAGTGCTGAGAGGAAAGGCGGTTTCTTATCGACATCTTCTTTAAATATACTGTTCCTTGGACCACGTTCATTTAAAACGGTTGGAGAAGATGTCCAGAAAGCTCCTTTGCATTTAGATGAGCATGCCGGGGATTTAGATATGTCCCTACCTGCTTCATTCAGTATTTGCTCGCAAGTGATGGAATGTGCTATTTCATCCAATAGAGCAAATCTGGATGCTATGTCCTACGCAGATCACCTTACCAGAGCTATGATGCAATGTTTTAATGGGAATGAATTTTAGGACGTTTGTTCCTCGCAGTCATGTATGCCACGAACAACTCTGCCCTGACAGTAGCAAATTTGGAGTTGATCAGACATGATGCTGCCCTTGTGTCGTCATCACTTATAGATGCCCAGGTGAAAAGCTCTCTCCGAGTTGCCCTGGTCTCCGTACTTACTCTGCTTGACAACAAGCTTTCATTAGTCTATGAGCAGGCTACAAAGAAAGCTTTCAGTGCACTGCTATTGAAGTTGGTGTCTCAACAACAGCCTTCAGCAGACAGGGGTAGGCGAGGCTGTTCTGCTTCAGAGTCATCTGAAGGGAACTACTCGTGAGGATACAAGAAACCCTCTTATTCTTACTCCGGAGGTTGTCAGTATAGCGACTCGGGAAAGAGGCATAGATCTGATCAAGACTGTAGGTCATTTGTCCCTAAGCTGACGTTATGAAGTTCTTCGCGGGGAGTATGTAGTTTCCCCTCCCGAAAGCCTCTTAAGATGTACAGGTGATTGACAAGACCTCTATTACTTGTCAGTTGGCAGAAGCTTATCAAACTTCGCGAGAGACTGGATAGAAGTCACAGAAGATCAGTGGGTGAGAAGTGTAATCTCAGAAGGCCTACGGCTATCATTCCGAGAAAATCCCCACTTACAAGATGTCCGAATTGGACAAATCTTCTGGCGGTTCCTTTCAAAAGAGAGTCTCTCCTAGCGGAGGTACAGGCCCCCTTATTAAGCAATAGAGGTCATTGATAATCAAAATTCTCAAGGTTTTTACAGTCACCTGTTCCTCGTACCAAAGCCACTTGGCTCATTCCTACCAGTAATAGACTTGAGCTGGATAAACAAGTTGATCGTGGCTCCAAAGTTCTATATAGAAACCATTCGGTTGCTAAGAGTGAGCATTCGAGTGGATGACTATGCGGCAAGCATAGATCTAAAGGACGCCTACTTTCATGTCCTAGTACATCCGGCATTTCAGAAAGTACCTGCATTTTGACGTGCAAGGAGAGGTTTGCAAGTTCAGAGCAATGTGCTTCGGTCTGAACCTGGCTCCTTCGGCTTTCACTGGAGTAATGAACTCGGTAATGTGATACTTCCAAGCTCATTCGTCTGTGGTAATGTCGGCTTACTTATTCTTCAGCAATATGGCAACGGAATTATTCTTCAGAACAATGTTCAGAGTCTGCTTCAATTGTTCTGACATCTCGGTTTCATAGTATTGTAAATGAGAAAAAGTTGGAGATAGCTCCCTCCAAGTTGTTCATTCACATGGGAATGAGCTTCGAGACTCACAACAATCTGGTTGGTCTTCCATTACCCAAAGCGAAATTAGTCAGTTGTTATGCTCGCTTTTGTCTAAACTCTCCCGCTGTAACAGTGAGGGACTTTATGCAACTAATGGGGCTGTGCAGAGTGGCCGCAGATCTTATTCCGATGGGCCGTCTGTGCATGCATCCCCTCCAGATATTCTTTACACAGAACTGGAGTTTGAAGACACTTTCGCTCAAAATCAGTATTGTTTCAATGGACATAGTAAAACAAAGTGTTCAGAGTTGGGCAGATCTTCAGTGGTTAACTCAGGGAGTTCCGCTTCATCTTCCAGATCTGGCTTTCACGATTATGACAGATGTGAGTCAGATGGGCTGGGGCACTCCTCTAAGTCCCGCAGACTTGAACGTCCATGTTCAAATTCTCCACAGTAGTTGCTTACCTTAGGAACCAAGGTGGCACTCGATTCCGTTATGCGAATTAACGGAAAAGATTCTCCTATACATTCTGAATCATCACATTCATCTCTCAGTCCATCATATACCAGGTCGTCTGAAAGTACTAGCAGACTCACTCTCTCGGAAAGATCGCCTGTTGCCATTGGAGTGGACTCTCAACAAGCGAATATTCAGTCAGATCTGCTACCAGTGGGATTGTCCCATGATAGATTTTTTTGCGACACCCCTAAACAATCAGTTACCAACGTTTGTGTCGCCATGTCCAGATCATCAAGCATACGCAGTAGACGCTCTATCGATCTCATGGGACGGATTGATAGGATATGCATATCCTTCTGCTCTGTTGATGCAGCAGATTCTGTTAAAGATCAAACAGTCTCACTGCAAAATCCTGCTAGTAGCACCTCTGTCATCACAGAAACCTTGGATCAATCTTCTCAGGTGTCTGTTATGGGACTTTCCCTGGAAGCTTCCTCCTCGAAGGGATCTTCTATTTCAGGGGCAGTCATGCGCACTGCATCACAACCCGGAAGGTCTCAATCTTTACGTATTCCCGTTGTGCAGTCCTTCTTGCATGGAAAACATTTAACTGTATGAGAGCCTCCTCTTCATTGAATTACGCATCGAAGTGGAGGATTCTGTTGGTGTATGGATCAGTCGATAGACATTTATGATCCATCCATTCCACAGATTGCCACTTTCCTGGTCTACATGTTTGACAAACTCAAATTGCAGCCTGTCACTATTAAGGGCTATAGGGCTATGTTATCAGACACTTATGCTTATCCTGATAACTTGGCTATTGGATTGGATACTTCTTTATCCAAGCTAGTTAGAAATTTCTCTATTAATAGACCTAGAACCCTCAGATTAATT
The DNA here is from genome assembly GCA_031216915.1 of Pictodentalium vernedei. NCBI lineage: Eukaryota > Metazoa > Mollusca > Scaphopoda > Dentaliida > Dentaliidae > Pictodentalium > Pictodentalium vernedei. The sequence goes on along the minus strand of CM062296.1, from coordinate 390,908,071 downwards.
CCTAAGTGGAATTTGGCTTGGGTTCTGTTGAAGCTTCAAGAAGCTCCTTTTGAGTCGTTAGATGATGTAGAGTTCAAATTCTTGACCTATAAATTGGCGTTTCTCTTAGCTTTTGCGTCTGCCAGAAGAGTTGGTGAACTTCATGCATTATCTGTTGATGATTTCCATTACCGTAATGTGGGTAATACTATTACCCTCACAACAGAAGTGGGATTTTTGGCTAAGAATCAGATTCCGGATAAGCGGCTGGAGCCTATTGTCATTAAGGCTTTACCCTTGCTGTGTCCATTTCGAGCAATGTGCATTTATAAACGTCGATCAGATTTTATTAGAAAGGGAAGAAAACGATTCCTTCTTTCTCTAATTCCTAACAGAAAAGATATTTCTATTCATTCTATCACTAGATGGATTCACTTGGCAATACGTATTGCCTACGAAAATCTATCTTTGGATCAACGTTCTGTCAATAAGATTTCAGCACACGAGGTTAGAGCACTGTCCACTTCTTGGGCTTATTCTAACAGTATAGCCATTACTGATCTTATGAAGGCTGTGTCAGGACACCTGAGGCCCCGTAAGGCCTGGGCTGACATGGGGTTATTTAATCCCGCTGATGAACTTGCGGGAAAATTAGACCAACGTGGAGGGGTAGAATCCAAGTGTCGCAAACTCGGCGCTGGGAGCTGAGTTAGACCGACACCGTGATTCCTTCTCTGCCAAATTGGCCTGAAATATGTTCGATTTCCATTAGGTGTGATTCCTAATCACTTCAGGCTGTGTTATGTAAAGAATGATTTAAAGTAACAACGATTCTTTTATTTACACATAAAAATAAAGCCGTTTCAATATTTCAACAATCAACAATTCGATTCTTTTCACAGAAAATGGGTTGCTAGGGTTAAATAATTCTCAACAATTATATAGTCATGCTATAGCCCTGCACGGCGCTATAGTCTACACGCTGGAAATGTTACTACCGTGAGCTCGCCATATGAGCTTCACCTGCTTAGGCTCTAATGTCAACATCTGCACGTAACTGTACCTCTGGCTGTCGGAGGGTTCCGACCAGCAATGTTCGTCATCTATAAAGCCACCGTACTTCTGATTTGGGTCAGATATTGTCTACTCATACCTTACGTGCCTTTTGAAAGTCCTCCGCGAAAGTCCTATTAAAATGTTCACTGTTCCTGGTTGAATTCACAATTCACAAATGCCCCTTTTTGTGCTAGGGCGAAATTGTCACTCACACCGATCTCCAGACGGTATTACGATGCTTCGACAGCAAAATAAACTACTCCCAACGCAATCAGTCTGACGCTTCAGAGGGTTAATACGCACAATACAATTAACCTACACTTCTGACTATTGCAGGCTGATACCTGCTAAACGACAATCTAAACTTTAACGTATCACCTTGGGTTTTCTTTCTCAATGAATTTGGCACTGTAGCCACCTATCAACCTTAAGCTAAATCAATCATGGTATGCCCTGTCTGGCTATTCCAACCGTTTCAGGGTCCTGTGATCGAAGGTACCCCTATGCCAGGAAACAGTGTCCGCCTGCCCTGAACTTCACCAACGTGTGTGTGACCCCAAGTGTGTGTCTAATGCTCTGCTCTTCAAGGTATATATACTTTTTACCCTAAACTGTCAGGTGGACAGACGCTCATCTGTCCATCTGCCAAAACGGTGGGAGATGACGTATATCGAGGCAGAATCAATACAAGTCATCTCACGCGTGACTTAACAGTGATTTCACTTGTCGAGAGAACCGATTCATTCCTGCCACTCATTGCTATACTGATGATCAGGTGACGACACAACAGACATTTAGATTAGACCTTATCTAACATACCGTTTCTCCCCTGGGTCCCTGCGCTGAAGCTGGATATACACCACGTGTGTTTTGTCCATGTCCAGCTTCACAGAGAAGTGCAATTCACGTAGGTTTTTCGCCTTGATGCAGAACTTACGATATCTTTATATATGAGGCCCATTGCCCCTATATTTAGGCTGGCTTTGCTCTGACAGGCTGCTTACTTCATTTACCAAGTTTTACCGTATAAATTTAGAGTCCATCTCCGGTGACCGTAGATCTTTGGGTCCTCTTTCTGTTGCTCAGAATGTCGTCCATTAATTTTACATCTATAAGGTCTTTAGGCATTCTGCTCGAGCATTGACGCCATTCCACTGCAAAGGAATACCTCCTCCAGAGACAGTAGTCCAGCGTCGGTGCTGGGTAGTTTTAACGTGTAGCTTGGTGTGAAGCAATAACTGTGTCTCATTTATGTACTGTTTTTAAAGTGTAGCTCACTGTGAAGCATTTGTATATGTAACGTGTCATACGAGCGTTAAAAACAATCCTCGGACACTTTTAAATGAGTATAAAGCGACTCTTCTCTGGACTCTCTTCATATATTGGTTTCCTTCACCGAATTAGCGTAACGGGTTATGCTGGCATTAAATGGAGAAATTATGTAATTCTCAATTACATTGTTGATGTTATGCCATTCTCTTTTCTTGTAAAAGAGGACATATGTAATTCCTGTGTCTTCTCCTATTCTCCTGTAGGAGCTATCCTTTATTGAAGTAATTGAGAGATTGGATTTTCCTTGAAGTCCTAGGCCCTCCAGCCTTTTTACGATTCAGCTAGTCTGGGCCATTGGTTGTGGTATAAAAATATGATAAATTTTATGTAATTTGTATATTTTTTATACTTACCAATGACCCAGATGGGATGGCCCTCCCATGAGTGGACACTCATACCTCCCCTCTGATTATAACATTTAGCAGGCACTGTAGAAAGAATGATGCTTGTCGCCAATTTCAGTACCTTCCTGGATACTGTGCATGCGCAGATCACAAAAGTACAGAGGACCAGATAGGACTTATTTTTTTCGGTTTTGTGGGCAAAATTTGGGGATTGGGGTGCAAAATTTGTGTTTGTCCCTAAATTAAATTGAGTTAGCACCAGCTAGTCTGGGCCATTGATATGTATAAAAAATATACAAATTACTTAAAATTTATCATTTTTCAGTTCAGTACCTCTGTAAATGTAGGAGTACATCCCGGCATTGCTCTAAGGATTGATGGTAGAAGGTTTAATACAAGAACAAAAAAATCAGTAGTCACTGTATTGGTTGTGTTAACTTGTGAGTATTTCACTGACTGGTGTGCATGCTTGCAGGTTTCTGCACTAGAATATAGGAAACACCGGCAAGTTAACTTAAGATTTCAATGACCATTAGTCATGTAGTTACAGTTAGAATATTCAAAAAATTATGAAGGATTCTTGATACTAAGCCTGGGGATCAAAGTTGATACCAGCCTTGTGTTAGTTGCATCATACATCTAAAGTAGTTGTTAAATACTGTAAAATACAATAACAGTGTGGTTTTTGAATGGTTGATGCAAAAAAAAGGTTATTGACAATGATATCAGCTAAATGGTTTTGATAACCCAATACCCATATCTTGCAGACAGAGTTATTGGCCAATACCGATAGCTGATCTGGATTATCAGCCCAACTCTAATCTTGACATTTTTCTTGAAAAATCCTTGAATTAGAAACAGGCCCTTCAAAAAACCCTTTAATATTTGAGAAATTCTTGAAATATCCTTGAATTTGTAGCAATGTTACCGTTAAGGTATAAAACTAAAAGAATTTTTTTTTTATTAAACTAGCTCTTTTGAATAGCCATGAATTAATTTTGTACGACAAAATGGTTAACAAATAATTTCGGTTTGAGTTGAATGTGGCTTGGCAAAAAAGTATTGGGATAAATGTGTTTTGGGTTTGAATGTGTTCAGAGTATTCTTCCTTTCAACACAACATTTCTGTTGTCTTGTGAAATTTTAAACCCCCCCCCAACACTCTAAAAGAGAATGGGTGGAATACTGGATTAAATGCATCCATCCTTCCATCCATCTGCCTGTCCATCCATCCATCTGTCCACAGCAATATCTTAGAAGTGAGTCATTGGATTTCAAGTTATAAAAAATGTTGCCTGCAAATTTTTCACCAGAGTTAGGGTCCTTACTTTGTCAATTTCTTTTGTCAATTTCTTTTGTCAATTTTCATGATTTTTTCCCATTTGCAGCAATATCTCAGCAATGAGTGGATAGATTTCAATGAATTTGGGATGAGGGATCCTAGTGACAATCTGTGCCAGCGCATGTTATAAATGAGTTGCTCGCATATTTTTCACCAGACCTACAGTCCTTACTTTGTAAATTTTTCATAATTTTTTCTGTCCTCAGCAATATCTCAGCCATGGATGAATGAATTTCACTGCAATTTGGTATGAGGGATCCTTGTCACAAGCTGCAACAGCGCATATTATAAAAATATTGCCCACATTTTTTCAACGGAGTTACAGCCTTTACTTTGTTTGTATTTCATTTATGCTTCATCAGTCCAGCATTGCAGTGGAGGTATAAATTGCCTTGAGCAATAGCTCTTGTGTGACCAGGTCACTTCCAAAATAGGAAAATACGTTTTTAATTCGTCGTATGTCAGTTAATATAAATGGGTAACAGGAATTAGGAATGATATTCATGGCGCTTATTGTGATTTATACAAGGAAAGCATTGAAAAATTTATCGGAAATGGAAGAATATGGTGTAAAATCGTACATAAAAAGCAAGCCTCAATATAAGCAATCTGTCATTTGCAGAATGAGGTCCCCAGAGGGTGAATTTGCTGATGCTATCCCATATAGTGGGCCAGTTTATCCTCTGGGTACGTTTTTCTGTTTAGGCTTGAGACCTTGATTCAGATTGAGGTTCACAGGGTAAATTTAGGGTAGCATCACCAAATTCACCCTCTGCTGACCTCACTTTGCAAATGACGGCTTATTTTCAGGCTTGGTCAGAAGCTGCAAATGCACATTGATGATTGCACCAATGACACATTACGTGTACACTGCATTAAAAACCTGTGTTTAGTTCTCTAAGCGGATTAACACCCACTTGGTCTAAAAATGGAGTTTGCACCTCGTTGCTTGTCATTGATAACACTGGAACTACTTCAGTCACTGTGGTAATAAACATTATCTAGCTGTGATTGTTATTATTATTGAGATGCATGTCTAATTAAATTTGCAAGAAGGCGGAGTGGGAATGCAACTTGCTGTGAAAAAGGATGATAGCCGAAGCTAGTAACTTTTAAATCAATTGATCAGTTCATCAATTTTGAGACAAAAAATGAAAAACATTAGTTATTCAAGAATTTTGTTTGAAAGTGCCTTCTGCTTTTCATGTTAGGTAAAGGTTTAATGGAATTTAAACAACTATATACATCCACAAAATTAAAGAAAAGCAGTGGCAGTTGTTGAATGAACGTTTTTCTGCAATTACTAGGTTTGAAAAATATATATGGCAGCCTTGGAGCAAGTGTCTGCAGTTTAGCAATTAACAAGTGAAATACAAAGCTGGTAATCTGTTACATGCTAACCAATGTTTTGAGAAGGCAAAAAGAAGTGAGAATAATCTTTTTCTCACATCGAAATTCAAACTGAAATGCAAATAACTAAGCCATTTTAACACCCACTCTTGAAAAAAGCCTAATCTTTTGTTTATATAGAGTATATTTGCGTTTGAATGTGAATGTATTTTATAAATAGGCCAAAAAAATAAAATTTGTTTGAATGTGTATGTATTTTAAAAATATGTCAAAAAATGAAAATTAATACAACATTTCTTGTTTACATTTTTTTCAAGTCGGTAAAAAAATAAACACTACATTGAGAGTTTATAAATGTTGTGCAGGTTTTACATTCTCCAACATCCTCAAGAAAATAAATTCACTGAATATATCCTGGAGAATGTAAATTCTTCTAGGCTGTTTTTTATTTCAGGAAAAATGACTTGGAGTCCGGTTTGGGTAAAAATGTAGAGTTGAGTTTGGGTGAAAATGTTGGAGACCAGTTTGGGTAAAATTGTGGGGGCCGGTTTGGGTCAGATGGAGGTCGGTTCAGGCAAAAATGTTGGAGACCTGTTTGGCTGGAGGCCAGTTTGGGCATATACCAACTGTAAGTACCCGACAAATTGAGTTGATCACTACTGAATTACCCCTAGAGATTTTAATCAAAGTAGCACCCTCAAATTCTGTGCATTTTCACAGGCAATGTCTCAAACAACGGGCCTCTTATTTTAACCTATATGTCCATTGGCTGACACTTTGCCTGTGCTTTACAAAAACTGCAATGAGTGTTTTGGTGGAATCTCCACAATATGTGTCATGTGGTGATAACAGACCATGTCTGAGATGATAAGCATAACAAATGAGTCAAAAATTTGGAGGGGATTACTGTGGAATAAAATAATTGCTTATAAACTTGGTGAATTTGGCTAGAGAGAGAGAGAGGTGGGCATTATGACACTGATCAATATCTGTACCAACATCTCATTTGATGCCAGAATTTTGTAGGTGGGATTAAGGTCATGTCATGTTTGGAAATCAGAGTAACATTCTGCAGATTAAAGCATCATAATATTGACACATTTTCTTCAAACACATCTGTCAGATTAATAATTTTATAGTATTTATGGCTTGTTGAACAAAATGGTATCATTTCGTTACGTTCATGCATCCATCATCATTCACACCTTGGACTCCGAGGTGTAAACAACTTGAAACAATGGAGCTACCATTAGTTATACAAGAGACATTGATCAAAGTGAAGGGCACCCTTGCTACCACCTGGAGTATCCTGGTGCACAAGGGAACAATTCACTTGACAGTGGATGTTGATACTAAGACAGAACCGACGTCCTTGGAGAGGTGTAGCACCCTTCGTGGGGGGATTTCCTCCCACACTGGTCACCCTCCTTGTGACTCTAACAAGCTGGATGAAGACTGCCGGAGCAGTACAGCCACCACCAAAAAGAAGAGGAAGAGAAAGAAGGGACCCTCCCCCAGACAACGAGATGCCTGCCGAATGACAGAGTTTCTGGAGAAGAAGGAGAAGGAGAAGGAGGCAAGTGAGGGCATCATAGGGTCTACACCTGTCACCCCTGATCAACCCTTGTCCAGCTCGGCACCCCCATCCCAGGAGGAGGGTCCAGAGGACTATAGGTTGTCAGGTGACAGGTCAATCTCCAACCCATCTAACTCTTCATCTGAAGAGGAGATGGAGGAGGAAGATCTGTCTATGGTACAGAAGTTGTCCCAGTTGACGCACCTTCCACCCCTCCAGCTCTTGCTTTTCCAGTTTCTTCAGATCAGGAAGCTAACACCGCGGAGTCCGTGGAGAGCATCCTAGGGGACAAGGTCAGAGACAACGAGCATTTAGCCTTTCTGCGACAGACAATACATTCCTTGAAAAACCACGGGCTCATGGAAATGACAATTAAAGGAGTAACAGAGAGCATCAGCAACCACTACCTCTGCACCAATCCAAAGAGCTCTACTCTAAACAGCTCTCCATCATCGGCAGCTGCAAGGGCTAGACCATATCAACCTAGTCAGCCCTCCATCACCTCTCCTTCAACACCACCAAAGGAGCTATCACCATCAGAGCCACCTCCTCCAAAAAAGAACAGAAGTAAACACAGACAGCCCTGAGTACCTTTTCCACTTTCCTCCTCTACCATGGCCAGACAAGTCAAAATCATATACAGTTAAAGAGGGTCAAAAGGGGCTTGCAGTACACCGTCCCTGCATGCCTTTGGCGCGTGAAACCATTTTATCCTTCCTGGTATCATTTAGTTTGAATTCACTTACACTTCGTAGTGAATTAGCTGTGCATGGGATTCTCCTTTTTATCTATAGTAACAATTTCGGGTGTGATCACCCTGTCTGGATCACCAAATTAACACAGAGTGTTGGGGTGATGAATCAGGGTCTTTAATGCAGTGTACACGTGTTGGACAGTGCAATGCAAATGACTATCAACACTTTTCTTCAGAAAACAGAATCAACAGCACTATCACTGGTGACTGCCTGTTCTGATAATCAGACAATATAGCTGCATCTGTCTGAAAAAGAAGTATTAAAATCAGAAAATAATTTGTAATTTTTAGTGACAGACAACTATTTTAATCTACCAATTACTGTAGATTTGTAGAATATAATTATTAATTTGTGAAGGTAAGTTTTGTTAAGATTTATATTTGAGCCCTAGAAAAACTGTGTTTTGGTCTTGGAAAAAACTCTTGAATTTTTTCCCCAATATGTTGTATGAACCATGGTTCTGCAAATGGCCATTTGCATGACCTTCAGAGGAATGAAACAAATGTTTCTCTTATTGTTCAATCTCTGCATTGATGAATTTTTCCACTAATTTTATATTAAAACACAACCAATCAGTAAATTTCATTCTGCTATACTGCAAACCTGCTTCATACAGTACAAGTCAAAATAAGTTGTAGCATAACCGCAATAAACTAAGTATACTGCTGCTCCTGCACTGATATCAGAATTTGACCTCATTTTCTGGAAAGCTCTCAATGAGAGCTTTTCAGAAAATGAGGTCAGATTCTGGTCTTATCAGTGTAGGAAGAGAAAGATACATAGTTTATAGCAGTTACCCTACAACTTATTTTGACTTGTACTGTAGAAGTTGCAATGAAATGTAATCTGCTGCACAACTGGCAATTGATAAATACATATGGACTCGCTATTCCTTTTTCTTTATGATTACAGCAAGCTGTAATAATGTTCTTGGTATGAATAGCCGTGTAATTGCAGATGGTCGAGTAGTTGGTTTAACAGGAGGAAATTCATATACTGGTCATAATGCAGCAAGAAGTGATGAAACACTAAGTAAGTACATTTTCTCCCTTTATTGTGAAACTAAATATCATGACCCATTAAAAAGTATTAACAAATTCTGTTAACCCCTGACAAGACTTGAGACTTTGCTTATGGCTTCTCTCTGGAACATTGAGCTTATAAAGCTTATTCTAATAGGGAATCAGAAACAATGTTGTGACAGAAAAAAATAGCAAAATGCTATTGAGAATTTCTATGTATAAGGCAAAAAAAAAGATTTGGTTCTCCAGCAATCCCTCATTGAAACTAATCACGCTCATTGAACATTTTATTGTCTTGCAGGCTTGCAATGTCTTCCCAAATTAGTCTGGTGTGAAACCATAAAATGTTACCTTTTTTGATTGATGTATATTTATTTGCACATGTTTGTTACAAAGCATGATTAAAATGCAGTGTCTGTTACACTGTTTAAGAAAATCGTGGTATGTTTCTGGTGATAAAGATGAAAGGTTCCAGTGGTTCTTTGTATTCCTTGAAAGTGCTGGAATTTAGAACTCTCTTGCCAAGGAGATTGAAAGGTCTAGAATATTGGAAATTTCCTTGAAAAACAGTGAATACCCAAAGAAAATGAGATTAGGTAATCATCACGATTACACACAATACACCCACCAGGTACACAAAATATACCCACCAGGTTCACACAATATACATGCCATATACATGAAATATACCTATTAGATAAACAAATACACCCATCAGGTACACAAAATATACCTACAGGGTACATGAAATATACCTGCCGGGTACATGAAATATACTTGCTAGATAAACAAATATACCCTCCGTGTACACACAATATACCCACCGGGTACACAAAATATACTTGCCAGGTACACACAATATACCTGCTGGGTACACAAAAAATATACTTGCCGGGTACATGAAATATACCTGCCAGGTATATCATTATGACATCACCAAACAAAATGCAGTAACTGGTTCTCATCAGATCACCGAAGTTAAGCAACATCAAGCCCAGTTAGTCCGTGGATGGATGACCGTACGGAAGAGCGATCGATTCAGACTCCTTACCTTTGTTTAATTTTCTCTGTATGGAATATGTTTCTGTTTTATAATTACATGATTATTTTTCTTCCAAATAAATACTTTTTAAACTAACAGGCAGCCAAGACTGGAACTGAAAATCGCATCCTAGATAATTTGCCTATTGTCAACTGAACCTCCTTGTGATGGCATATTAAGGAAAAAACCTCGGTTTCAGTTCAGTTTGTCTTTATGTTAAGAGCATATAGTAAAAAAACACTTCAGCTTCCTTATAATTTGGAAAAAACCTACAAAAGTTTATATGACACCACTCACTTCAAAGTTCCCTGCCTGTAATTATCTCTATTAGGTTCAGCCTAATTTCCTAGATGATCACTTACTAAGCCTGTTGAGTTAGAAAAAACATAATTTAAGATAACAAATGAATAAATAGAGAGTAATCGCTTGACTGGACTGGTTACGTGAAATAATTCATGAGAGGTGAGGGACATTGTACAAACACGAGTGTACGAATGCGCACAAGTGTTTTACAATATAGTCCCTCACCTCAAATGAATTATTTCACGTAACCAGTCCAGTCAAGTGCTTACTCTGTTTATTCCTTTTCATTATTAAACAATAATAATTACATTATTTAACCCTTTACCCAATGTAACGGCCAAACCGTCCAGCGCTATTTTAAAAAATCACCAATTAATTTTCATTTTTTTTTTCTCTAAAACATAGGTTATGACCCCTCATTGGAACGAGCTCGTTCCAATGAGGGTCATAACCTATGTTTTTGAGACAAAAAATGAAAATAATAGTTATTCAAGAATTTTTTTTGCGAGTGTCATCTGTTTTTCATGTTAGGTAAAGAGTTAAAAAAAAAACCCAAAACAATGAAGTCCCCATTACACACACGACAAAGCGTCTTCTTTGCGCACGCGGATACATGATCCAATTGTTGATTGCATAATTCACTTGTGAAGTTATCGTTTATAATCAAACCCGGAAAGCCCAGTAAATCACACTTTGAAAAGTAATAAAGTTCATCTAATCTTTGTTGTGCTCTGATTGTCACATTGTCTCCCTTATTGACTTTTGTGGTGGACCTTGTTGCCTCCTGCAGTGGATGAGTCAATAAGGGAGAAAATGTGACAAGGATGGACATGATGTAATCGCCCTGTTGCCAGATAGCCTGAGTGACAAGAGTGCATAGGGACCCCATGTCCAGATCCATTCCATTAAGAGAGTATGATCAGTTTATGCACGAACACCATAAAACTGTTTGGTTGGTTTTTGTTGAACCTTGCAGTTTGGTGTATCAGTTTCCCGCAAAAAAAATGGAACTGAACTGGAAAACAACAGAAAACCCAACTGTACCTATAATGCACCTAGAAATTTAACCAATTCAGTCTTATTTGATGGGGCGCGATGGCTCAGTTGGTAGAGGTGCAGGCTGCAAGCCGAGAGGTCCTTGGTTCGAATCCCACCTGTGGCAACCGCGTTGTGTCCTTGGGCAAGACACTTCACACCCATTGCCCATCTGGGGACGCAGTGACGTGGACTAAGGCATACTGCACGTCGATGGTGCACTTGCCTTCAACCAATGCTAACCTTGCTGGTGTGGAGTTAGTATGTTGTGGAGCTGACAGTTGCTTGCCGTTGCTTGGTGGTTCTCTTCAGGTACTCCAGCTTCCTCCACCCGTAAAACTGTTATGGTCATGATTAGCCACAGTGCAGAAATATATGACCTCAAAACCCCAATAAATAAATAGTCTTATTTGACAGAGCTAAATGAGCTCTGTAAAACAAGGCTGAATTGGTTAAGTACCTATATTTTTATACTGTACCAATGACCCAGACATAGCTGGTGCTAACTCTTAAAATACTAGGGCCAAACACAAATTTTGCCCCCCAATCCCTAAAATTTGCATCTAAAACCAAAAGAAATCATGTCCTGAAGGTCCTCCATACTCTGCCCTTACTGCGCATGTGCAGTGTCAAGGACATCCCGAAATTGGCGCCAATTATCATTCTTTGTTTGGCCCTGCATCAGTTAACATCTCACTGATCTTTGTGCTTATAAATCTCAGTTTAAATGATGCCAGACACATAAATATTGGAGAAATGGTGATTCTAAGGAGGATATAGAAGGAGGAGAGGAAAAAGGAGTGACAGAAAATATTCAGGGCTGTAACTTAAAATTTTTTAATGAAATTATGTTAAGTTGCCTATTTTCGAGGCATGGGCCTGTTGTTGTCATTCTTGCTATGAAGTTGCACTGCTTATTCAATGTTTCCTCTCTCCTTTTCCTGTAAGTCCCCTCTGGCTATTCTCCCATGCTTTTGGCATATTTTTGAGTAAGATTACTACTAAAATTTCTTGGGAGAATTAGCTTGGTAACAGAATGAATTCTGTTATTTTCCCCATGTTTACGTTCTCACCCATGGGTGTTTAGATGTTGTGTTCTGCATCTACCATCTGATGTTCTGCAGATTCTTCCCTGGAAGTCTCTGTTTTGCATCAGATAGTGTGTATTTTGATAACTGATTTCGGGCCAGGATTGTCAGTGCCTGGAGTCATGTTTTCTGGTGTTTATACACTTCTTGTTTACATTGGCAACAGTCTCTTTTGAGGAGGGCTTTTTGCCTTTGTAGTAGTTTATCTCATTACAAGATACATTATTATTATCCGTAAGTGTTGCATTAATTATTTAAAATAATTTTAAAATTTTTGTCCACACTTAGCCTTGGGATCCATTGCGGCTCAGCGTTACTTTTCAGAAACTTGGGCTTCGCTGAAAAAATATTTTTCAAAAATTATTTTTGATTTCAATTGTTTTTTAATGTTAATGGATCATGTTATTATGTATCTTTGTTTTCAGGGGTTCGTGCGAGTACTAGGACTTTTTGTTGGATTTTCACAATGAAAGGATATTGTTCAAATTGTAATGAGAGGAAATCTTCCTCTGACTTTCATGATCATTGTATTAATTCTAGTCAGTGTACTCGCACTAACTCCTGTTCAGTATGTGAATATTGGGATGACAAACATTGGAAATGTGTGTCACATTATGTTGTTAGCGGGGAAAGGGCTATGCCAGTCCTTTCACCGCAGGGTCACTCTAGTCTATCAGTTTCTATTTCAGAGGAACAAGAACAGGGTGATGTTTCCATGTTATCTTCCAAAGGTGCGCTTCCGTCGTCACAATCTAATGAAGAGCTAGCGGCAAAAGTGCTCATGGAGATATGACAGTTGCCTAAGAGGTCCCTAGTAGGATCGACGGCGCTGTCGTCCACTAGCTTGCCCGGTGTAGCGTCCATTCACCGAATGGTTCGGCAGCCGAATGGTTCGGCAGCCGGGTACATCCGTTGCAGTCCAGGAAGGAGTGTTGGGTGATGCGAGCACTATAAACGTACAAGGTGCACACCCAGTGACGGCGGATAAAAGGAGAGATCGGAGGAAGCCTTCTAGTCTGGTTCCTAGCTCGTCCAGGTCCAGCCGGGCTGCAAGCGAGAGAGGCCCCTCTCTCGTACAACAGCATCTGGGACCAGATGTTGTGGTACAAAATGTTTCGCAAGCAGAGCAAACGTCCGCCGCTCGGGACGCTTCATTGTATAGGCAGTCCGCTGAGACTGCACAGGCTTCCTCACCCTCTCAGCAGCGCACACGACCGCACCTTGGCTACGTGACCGCGGATATTCAGCCAGCTTCGCCGATCAGGGATTCATCGGCGACCAGGTCATGCCATCCAGTAGCCAGGGACACGAGGCTGGTAGACTCTGGATGTTCGCATAGGAAAAGTATGCAGGAGTCAGTTGATGCGGAGATTCCGGCAGCTAAGCAGCGAAAGGCTGCAGGCTTCGATGATGGACGTGCTAGCTCAGATAGCACAAATTATCGCAGCATCCCAGCAAACGACAGAATCGTTGTCGGATCGGGAATTATCCGACGGCGCTGGGTCGGTACGCTCCGCCGAAGCATCGGGTGCGGACGACCGGGAGCATCATGAGGTCCTACCGGATGGCGAAAGAGATACTGAGGACTTGGAGCTATCCCTTTCGGAACGACATAAAGCTGCCGTGGATTTCATCCGGCACTTCCTTCCTCAAGTTGTTCCGTCGGGCCAGACTGCTGCAATACCGGATAAGAGACTGATAGCGTCATTGGACACTGAATTCTTCGAGCGGTTCAGAGACATCGTCCCTGAGTTTCCGTCTCAGTCCAATAATGTCATAAGAACATTTGAATTATTGAACGACACTATCTTTAAGCTTGCTTCCAAATCAGGCAAAGCTGGTTTCTTGTCCGCCAATGCTCTTAACCTGCCTTTCATCAATTCAAGGAATAAATTCGATACGGCAGGACAGGGTATTCCGAGAGTTCCTCTGCGTCTTGACGACGAGGCGGAAGACTTAGAATTGTCATTACCGTCGTCTATGTCCATTCCAACCGCGGTGTTGGATACGACAATTACGTCTAACAGAGCCAGTTTAGATGCTTTATCTTACGCAGACCACCTTACAAAGGCTTTATCACTGCGTCTTCATGGGAAAGAATTCCAGGATATACAATCCTCTTTAAGACTTCTTTCAAGGGCAGTAGCTTATTCCACGTATAACTCCGCTCTTTCAGTGGCAAACCTGGAGTTGGTTAGACATGACGCAGCCCTAGCTACATCCACACGCGTGGATAGTAAGGTGAAGAACTCTCTCAGAGTCGCTTCGGTCTCCGGAGAACTTCTCTTTGACGGCAAGCTTTCAGCAATCTACGATAAAATTACTAAGAAAGCTTCGGATTCTCTGCTGTTTAAATCCGCTTCCAAAAAGTTGGATACGGCAGATAAGAGTAAGACAGGCACTTCTGGGACTAATACGCCCAAGAGAGGTTCCTATAGAGGTTCTGGTGCGTCCTCTTGGTCTTATTCTAGAGACCGTCAAGGCAGCGACTCACGTGCGGGACGTTCTTCGGGCCGGGACAACCAGTCGGACATCCTGAGGTCAATGGGACGAGGTGCGGGTTGTGGAGGACGTGGTTTCTCCTCCCGCAGGCCTCGCAGGTCCAGGAGGTGATGGTTTCAACCTCTATCATGTTCCGGTTGGCGGAAAGTTGTCGAGTTTTTCAGAAGAGTGGGCATCGATTACGGACGACCCTTGGGTGAGAGGGGTGATTTCGGAAGGACTAAGAATATTCTTCAAATGAAAGCCTCCATTAACTCGAAGTCCAAAATGGACTCAACTTCCGTCAAGTCCACAGAAAAGAGACGCTCTGTTATCGGAGGTGCAGTCTCTTTTAATGAAGAACGCGGTAGAGGTCGTAGAAGACCAGGAAACACCGGGATTCTACAGCCATCTATTTCTGGTTCTGAAACCAGACGGCTCGTTCCGTCCAGTCATAGATTTGAGCTGGATAAACTAGCTGATCGTCGCTCTGAAGTTCTATATGGAGACGATTCGATCGGTCAGAGCAAGTATTCGGGTGAACGATTATGCTACAAGCATAGATCTCAAAGATGCGTACTTTCACATCATGGTACATCCGACATTCAGAAAGTATCTACGCTTCGCATTCCTAGGAGTGGTATGTCAATTCCGGTCGATGTGCTTCGGATTGAACCTAGCACCCTGGGCTTTCACTCGGGTAATGAACTCGGTAATGATGTATTTCCAAGCTCATTCATCTGCGGTAATGTCGGCCTACCTGGACGACATTCTTCAGAGGTACGGCAACGAGTTAACGCTTCAGAACGATGTGCAGAATATGCTTCTATTGCTCCGACGTCTCGGTTTTGTTATAAATGAGGAGAAGTTGGATCTGGTGCCGTCCAAGTCATTCACTCATCTGGGAATGAGCTTCGAGACGCACAACAATCTCGTTCGTCTGCCGTTAACCAGAGCGAAGTTAGTCAGTTGTTACGCTCGCTATTGTCTTCATGCAGACAAAGTCACAGCGAGGGAGTTCATGAGACTGATAGGTCTGTGCGGAGCCGCTGCGGATCTCATTCCAATGGGGCGGTTGGTCACTCGTCCTCTCCAAATTTTCTTGACTCAGAATTGGAGTGTGAAGATTCATTCGCACGACATAGACGTTCTCTTGTCAGATCAAGTGAAACAAAAGATTCAGACTTGGGCAAACATTCAGTGGTTGACTCAGGGAGTTCTGCTGCAGTTGCCGGATCCGAGTTTTACAATTATGATGGATGCCAGTCAAACAGGTTGGGGTGCATCATTGATCCCAACGGATTCGAGGTGCCAGGGTCTTTGGGATCCACAGTTTCTAAGCAAGCACATAAACATCAAGGAAATGATGTGAATTTGGCTTGCGTTACGTCATTGGATGGACATTATTCAGAAAGTTCATGTCCAAATCCTGTCCGACAATACAACAGTAGTGGCGTATATCCGGAACCAGGGAGGCACTCATTCCGTTCCGTTATTCAATTTAACGGAAAGAATCCTTCTGTTTGCTCTAGAACATCAAGTTCTACTTTCGGTCCGTCATATACTGGGTCGTCTGAATGTACTAGCAGACTCCCTTTCACGGAAGGGTCACTTGTTGCCGTTGGAGTGGACTCTCAACAAACAGGTATTCAATCAGATTTGCTACCAATGGGAACGACCAATGATAGACTTATTTGTGACACATCTCAACAATCAGTTGCAGATGTATGTGTCACCATGTCCAGATCCACGAGCATTTGCAGTAGACGCTCTATCGGACGGAATGATAGGATATGCGTATCCTCCAGCGCCGTTAATTCAGCAAGTATTGCTAAAGATAAAACAATCTCAATGCAAGATTCTGTTGGTAGCATCTCTGTCTCCACAGAGACCGTGGATAAATCTACTCAGGTGTCTGCTGTGGGACCTACCGTGAAAGCTTCCTCCACGGGAGGATCTTCTTTCACAGGGGAAACCGCGTCAACTTCATCACAACCCACAAGGTCTCAACCTTCACGCATTTCCGTTGTGCGGTCCTTCTTGCATGGCAAGCACTTTACAGGATGAGCAGTGGATGCGATTTCTAACTGTAGGAGGACCTCCTCTTCGCTAAACTATGCGGTTAAGTGGAAGGTTTTTCGTCGTTGGTGTAGGGATCATTCTGTTGATATTTTTGATCCCTCCATACCAGACATTGCAAACTTTCTAGTATACTTGTTTGACGAGATCAAACTGCAGCCTGTTACTATTAAGGGTTATAGGTCTATGTTATCTGATACCTATGCACACCATGTTAGTTTACAAATTGGATCTAATGTCTCTTTATCTAAGTTAGTTAGAAACTTATCGATAAATAGACCCAGAACTCTTAGATTAATTCCTAAGTGGAATTTAGCTTGGGTTCTTCTTAAACTGAAGGAAAAGCCATTTGAGCCTCTTGGGACAGTAGATTTCAAATTCTTGTCTTATAAGACAGCTTTTCTCTTAGCTTTCTCTTCTGCTAGAAGAGTCAGTGAGCTTCATGCACTATCGGTGGACGATTCTCACTATCGTAGTGTCGGGAACACTATCACCTTCACTACTAATGTTGGATTTTTTAGCTAAGAATCAGGCTCCTAATAAATATCCGGAACCTATTGTTATTAAGGCTCTGCCATCTTCAGACGGGCGTAGGCCTTTACTCTGTCCTGTTAGAGCTTTACGTATTTATAAACAAAGATCTCAGTTTATCAGAAAGGGACGAAAACGCTTCTTTCTGTCTCTGATGCCTAATAGAAAGGACATTTCGGTCCATTCTATTGCTAGATGGATTCAATTAACTATCCGTACTGCTTATGAAAATTTATCTTCTACTCAGCAGTCTGTGCTTAAGATCTCGGCTCATGAAGTAAGAGCTCTTTCTACATCTTGGGCTTACGCAAATAGTGTTGCTATTACAGATTTAATGAAGGCTGCTTATTGGTCTCAGCCATCCACATTCACAAATTTTTATCTCAGAAATATTGAGTCCATTTCTGGAGATCTGCATTGTTTAGGTCCGTTATCTGTTGCTCAGAATGTCGTCCACTAAACAGTTGCATCTATAGTTATGCAGGCTTTCTGTTCCGGCAGTGACTCCGTCCTGCTGCCCTCTTCGCTCTGGGCTATTTGACCCAGGGCAAGGGGAAGGGGGGAGGGGGAGGGTGTTCCCTGAGGTCACCTGCTTTATAGTGAAAAGCAAGGGGATTCCTCCTCCGGAGTCAGTAATTCTGAGTCGTTTCCGGGATGGTTTTAAAGTGTAATATTAATGTTAAAAATTCATTCATGTCATATTTTTAAAGTGTAGCTCGGTGTGAAGCATTTGTATATGTCAAGTGTCAAACGGGCGTTAATATACAATCCTCGGACACTTTTAAAAGAATATAAAGAGTCTCAATTCTCTGGACTAACTTTATTTGCTGGCTTACTTTAAAAATAATTAGTATAAAGGGTTATACTGGATGTTAATAGAGAACATGAATGTTATTGTGCTCAATTATGAAGGGTATTGTATCTTTCTAATTTATCATAAAATAAGAAAGATACATGTAAAGCCTAATACTCCTTTTCTCCTTGAGGGGGTTGACTGTATTTTATATAGTTGAGCTTATTGGATTTTCCTCTATGTCCTAGGCCCTCCAGCCTTTTTACTATTCAGCTTTGTCTGGGTCATTGGTACAGTATAAAAATGTTAAAAAATTTATAGTAATTTATATATTTTTTATACTTACCAATGACCCAGACGGGGATGGCCCTCCCAGGAGTTGGGAACTCATACCTCCCCGCTGAGTACATAGCACTGACCAGGCACTGCTTGTAAGAATGATAATTGGCGCCAATTTCAGGACGTCTTTGACACTGCGCATGCGCAGTAAGGGCAGAGTATGGAGGACCTTCAGGACATGATTTCTTTTGGTTTTAGATGCAAATTTTGGGGATTGGGGGGCAAAATTTGTGTTTGGCCCTAGTATTTTAAGAGTTAGCACCAGCTATGTCTGGGTCATTGGTAAGTATAAAAAATATATAAATTACTATAAATTTTTTAACTTTTACAGTCTGTCAATAATATTTGTTTTGTAAACATCCAGTTTGCTCTGATCTGCATCTTTGTCTAACTTTATGTAACTCTTGGAGGGCAGCTTCCTTGTTTTTGCCAAAAGAAAATCTTTGATAAACCTTAATTATCTCATCTCTAAGATTCTTAAAAATTAAGGGTTTTTGTCTCTTTTTCTTTATGGTGCTGATTGATTGCTTCTGTAGCTAACTGGAAAAATTCAATTTCTTTCATGTTTATAGAGTGGCAAATCTCAAATACATTTGGCATGTGCATTTTATAATATACGCAAATGAAAACATTGCTGAATTACAGACATTTGGGATCTGAAAAATGTAAGATGCTCCTCTAGAATTAATTTTGCATGCAGTGTTATTGCCACTGGCTCCAATTTTTAGCTTAACTTGACAAAGTCAAGATCAGCTATTGCCATCACGTGTGCAGAAGTCTGTTAGCCTGAGTCTGTGAGTGAGTCTGTTCACATTTTGTTTTAGCACAGGCTACACCCCGTAGTTCTTGTCTGATCATCACAGAATTTCATATGCAGGTTTGGGTCATGTCTAGATGAGAATGTCCCCTTTTGGTCACGATCGATCAACCGGTATGGCTGCACGAGCCCAAAAACCCAAAGGGATTTCATTGTTATTTGGTAGAATGCCTCTGTATAACGTTTCAATGAGAACATCTCCTTTTGGTCATGATCTTGTGAACCATGATGGCTGCCCAAGCCCGAAACCCAAAAAACTTTTAGCACAGTCTGCAGGTCATATTTAATAAGGAGGGATTTCATTGTAACTTGGTAGGATGACTCCATATGATGTCTAGATGAGAACTTCCCCACTTGGTCGTGATATGCCAGCTGTGACGACTGCTAGAGCCCAAAACCTGAAAACCTTTAGCACAGTCCTACAGGTCATATTTATGGAGGGATTTCATTGTAACTTGGTAGGTTGACTTCATATAGTGCCTAGATGAGAACGTCCCCTTTTGGACGCGATTGGGCAACTGTGATGGCTACAGGGGCCCAAAGCTCGAAAACCTTTAGCACAGTCTACAGGTCATATTTATGAAGAGATTTCATTGTAACTTGGTAGGATGACTCCAAATAATGTCTAGATGAGAACGTCCCCTTATGGTCGTGATCATTCAGCTTTGATGGCTGCCCGAGCCCCAAACCCCAAAACCTTTAGCGTAGTCTATAGTTTGTATTTATGGAAGGATTTCATTATAACTTGTTAGGTTGACTCCATATAATGCCTAGATGATGACATCCCCTTTTGGTCGTGATTGGTCAACTGTGACGGGTACAGGGGCCCAAAGCCCGAAAACCTTGAGCACAGTCTCCAGGTGTTATTTATGAAGGGATTTCATTGTAACTTGGTAGAATGACTCAGTATAATGTCGAGATGAGGTCACATCCCCCTTTAGTTGCAATCAGTCAACCATGATGGCTACACAGGCCTGAAGCCCAAAAACCTTTCGCACAGTACTAGTCTACAGGCCATATTTATGAACGGATTTTAATGTAACTTGATAGGATGACTCATTTTGGAATAATTTCACTGTAACTTGGTAACTTTTGTTGACGTACATTAACTGTGAGGGCCACATACATTAACTGTGAGGGCCACATTAACCCACCCCTCATTTCTTTAGTACAGTCTACACCTCATATTATTTTTTATTAAAAACATAGTATAAAGGGAACAGAAATGAACATATTCACAATTCTTGTCTTATTAGTCCCCTACGGAAACAGTAAGGGGACTATAGGATTGCACTCCATCCGTCTGTCCATCCGCTCCCTCCAACATGCTTTAAGCTACACCTTTCATATATGGTACATGGATAAATGGTTCTGCTCAAAATCTTTTTCAAAATCCAAGATGGCAGAATGGTGGCCATTTTTGTTGTGTTTTTTTTAGCTTTCTTCTCTGTTTTCATGTTACCACCCTTCCCTCCAACATGGTTCAAGCTACACTTTGCATATTTGGCACATGGATAGAGGGTTGGAAGGGGATGATGCACGTTCAATATTTTATTTTCAAAATCCAAGATGGCGGCATGACGGCTATTTTTGTTGTGTTTGTTTAAGCTTTTTTCTCTATTTTATGTTACCACCCCTCACTCCAACGTGGTTCAAGCTACACTTTTCATATTTGGCACATGGATAGAGGGTTGTGATGGGATGATGCACGTTCAATATTTTTTTTTCAAAATTCAAGATGGCGCCATGGCAGCCATTTTTGTGTTTTTTAAGCTTTTTTCTCTATTTTATGTTACCACCCCTCCCTCCAACATGGTTCAAGCTACACCTTTCATATATGGTACATGGATAAAGGGTTGTGAGGGGATTATGCACGGTCAATATTTTTTTTTCAAAATTTAAGATCTGTCTGTCTGTCTGTTCGTCTGTCTGCCTGTCTGTTATTATATTACCACCTCTCCCTCCAACATGCTTTAAGCTACACCTTTCATATTTGGTACGTGGATAAATGGTTCTGAAGGGATGATGCATGCTTAATATTGTTTTTTCAGAATCCAAGATGGCAGAATGGTGGCCATTTTTGCTGTGTGTTTTAAGCTTTTTTTTCTCTATTTTTATGTTACAACCCCTCCCTCCAACATGGTTCAAGCTACACTTCTCTCAATTCTCAATTTTTAGATTCCATTCACATTTGAAGTCCTGTCTGATAACCTGTATTTTACCCAAACCTCCCCCCAGGTCTGACACTCCTGTTGACTGTTGTCATGAAACCCGAATTGTCCCCAAGCCGAACCGTCCCCAGGCCGAACCGTCCCCAATTATTAACCTGTATTTTACCCAAACCTCCCCCCAGGTCTGACACTCCTGTTGACTGTTGTCATGAAACCCGAATTGTCCCCAAGCCGAACCGTCCCCAGGCCGAACCGTCCCCAATTATTTTACCAAAATTGCCCCCCCCTCCCCCCCCCCCCCCCCCCCCCCCCCCCCCCCCCCCTGGTCATGTCTTATGT
The DNA here is from genome assembly GCA_031216915.1 of Pictodentalium vernedei. Lineage (NCBI taxonomy): Eukaryota > Metazoa > Mollusca > Scaphopoda > Dentaliida > Dentaliidae > Pictodentalium > Pictodentalium vernedei. Next base: position 390,886,297 of record CM062296.1, on the reverse strand, counting down.
GACAAAAACACCTTGTGTCACAAAAGCGCTGTAGGGGACTAATACCACCTCGGTGGTCAAACACTTGTTTCATAATCCTTTCATAAACATTGAACTTTATCCTTTTCATCAAACACAACACACAGACAAGTTAAGCTACAGTGTCATTGACACTTTCATTAATTGTATGGCTCAGTTCACTTGAACTGGAAAGAAGTTTGAAAATTGGAGAAAGAAGTAATACAATGGAGCCCACTTAATTGAATATCTCATAACTGAATAACCATGTTAATTGAATATAATTTCCCAACAGAAAGCCATGTACCATACCTCCAGTACAAATTTGACCTGTTAATTGAATGTAGGTTAAAGAGTAAGCTCCTGTTAATTGAATAGAAAATCTTGTAACCTGTCAAGAAATTACCCTGACTCTCCTCAGTTTTCCTTTGTTTATAGACCTATTTGGCCTCAGTACATCCAATGCAGACATTTAATCTATTATATCTTGTTTGACAGAGCTCAGGGAGCTCTGTCAAACAAGATATAATAGAAAAAATGCTAAGTTTATCTCTAGAATACAGGAAAGTGACACAATTCCTGTTAATTGAATACTCCTGGTAATTGAATAATTTTCGTTGGCAAAATAGCCATTCAATTAACAGGTTTCCACTGTAACAGTTTGTTCAGTATATGACTAATGAAATATTTCTCTCCTTTGATCATAAAAGTAAATAGAAAATTTTAAACAGATAGCAATTGGGATTGCGATCCAGTTGACATTAACTGATTGTTTTGGTTATTACAGCTATGCTTACCATTATCCAAAATGTCAATTTTAGGAACTTGTTACACAACACTGGAGGCAATTGGACTCAACTAGAATGGCTTCTAGCTTTTTAAAATTTCAGATTTTTTGGAAAGCTCTCAGTACACCAGTCTAGTTCTGTAAGGAATTTGTCACTGTTATGGCTGGGAACCGGTCTACCCCTCAAATAGTCCATCACCAATGGTTAAATTCACTTGTCTGAATTATTTCAATTGGTCAAAACAGTGAACCTACCATTTGCTTTTCTGACCAACTAATGTATAAATGCAGATGACGGAATTTGAAAAATATTATAAACATCACAAGCAAAGTTCCAGCTAGAAGACCTCCGGGTTAAACCCGGAGGTCCATTGGCAGAAACATTGCTTGTGTTTTTTTGTCCATATACACAGAATTTGAAAATGATATGTTGGGTGATAACTCCACTCCATGAGTGATTTAGTTGCAATCCACTCTCCATGTACTGTACGTAGCATAGTTCCACTAACTGTGTTAATATCTTTATGATTTCACAGGGACATACTTATTAACTGGAATATCTATAACAGAGCCTGAAAGAATATTTGTACATCTATGCGAGTCAAGGAAAATTGCATCACATCAACTGTTGTCTGCTTGCAAACTCCACAAAAACTGGATAAATAAAGAGCCCAATAATTAACAGTCAGCGACTGATGGTCAGAGAACTTGTGTTTGCAGAAGTATCTGCAAACAGCCATTCCTGTGATTTATTGCATGTCTGTTGTATGTAATCCCCATCTATAGCAACACTAATCTGTGCAGAAAATGAAAATCTGTTCCGCACATACGTGCGGAACAGAAATCGTTGACGGACAGGCTACTTTTTAAATAGAAGCAAAATTTTACTGGAATTTTTACAAATCGTGTAACGCAATTACAATTTGAATTGCTTGCAATAGTGTAAAATCACTTCCCTAGTTCTAATGTGTTCTATGTGCCAGTAGGCATATAGAACACATTGGAACTCGGGGGACTAAATAGTAACACAGGTTCCCCTCACAAATTTGGTTGGTGATAAAATGTGTTCTTTTTGTTGATAGTTGTCAAATGAATTTCTGAGTGCCCTTCTAATAATTTTTTTATAGACGTGAAGCTGTGTAATAAACACCGAATGCCACATGTGTGTGAATGGGTTAATCAATATGGCACTTGTTCCATCGCGGAAGGATAAAACTCGAGGCCTGTGGCTTCTCATTCTATCCTTCCGCGCTGGCACTCGAGTGTTGTTATGTGTATATATTACTCTATTATATTATTCTTCTGCCCTCTTTGGGAAAGGGTCCAGACTCCAGAGCCCGTTCATTGGGAAAATTTGTGTCATGGGGGCTCAAGTTGGGAATTTGTGTTGGATGGGAAGAAACGTACAAGGACTGTACAAAATTTTACATTCAAATTTAACAGAGAATATTAAGACCAATACCGTGTGTACTACAAGTAAGTTTTATAACAAACGGTCACATGGAATCATGTTCACCCCAGTCTCTGAAGTCTCCTTTAAACAGTACTTATACTATTAACTGGTAGAGTGCTAAGTTATGTTTGGTCATCAAAATTTGTTTACGTGTCTTTACCTTGTTACAATTTATGGGAGAGTGCCAGAAGGCATTCTCCCATAAATTGTAACAAGGCAAACCCATATAGACTAAGTAATTTCACTTCAAAGATAATTTGAAGCACATCTGCAGAATATGACAGCTTTAAGCTGGGGTACCTGCTCTTAATATTAAAGCCCTCATAGTGGCTTCTAGCTCTCTATCAGTTAAAGAAGAAATAACCATTTGCCATTGAATTCAGACACTTTCTAAGCTTTGTTAGGTAAGAAATTAAAAATTTAATGCACTATTGGTGCCCTGAACTGGGTGGTCATAAGGCATTGGGTTTCTGGGACCTTATGATGACCCAGTTCAGCCACCAATTGTGCAATAAATTGAGTGGGGACTGAGATTGGAAAATTTGGGTTGAGAATTGGAAAAATCATGCCTAAATGCCATTGGGAAATGGTCCCATATTGGGCCCCTATAGATGCTCAAAACAGTCCCTGTATTATCTGTAAATGGCAGCAAATTTTGAGTTGTACTTGGCTGAAAAATTCCATCTGTTATTAATTTAGTCTATTTCTTCTTCAGCCATCTTCCAATCCAAAGTCTTTGAGCTGGAAGATAGAAATTAAAGTTGAAGAAATGGACCAAACCATTATCAGAATGCACACAAAAAGGATGGTATAAGAAAGCACCCTTACATAGCTGCTTCAAGGCTTCAAAGAAATAATATCTTCATTAGTGCCCTCCCTTTCAACCCCTCCGAACACATGTTTTGTAACACTTTTCATCATATTCGTTGAGACCCAAGAATCAGGAAAATGAAATTCTTGTGAATCAACGTTTCAAATTTCTCATACCAGATTGAAAAAAGTAACAAACACCACCACTCCACTCCCCCTCCCCCTCCATACACTTGTTCACAAACTTTCTTTCACTTCTGAGTTACTGTAAGGTTAGTTTTTCACCAAAACATTGACATGCCTTTATTTGTTTTGCAAGTTTTACCTGACATGATTAAGAAACATTTTCTTGATTAACTGAAAATGTTCATTTTTTGTCTCAAAAACATAGCTTATGACCTCAAATAGAAATGCTCAAATAAGCAGCCTATAAGCTATGTTTTCAAGGTAAAAAGCAGGCCAGAAAATCAAGACCTTACACAATAACCTGTTAACAGGTCAGGTTTACTGTCCAATTCTGTTTTCTGTACAATTTCATAAAAAAATTTGTAAAAATTAATAGCAACAACTAACACCCGATCTCGCTATGGGTGAGATTGTACTATAGTTGTTGCTATATATTTTGGCAGAAATTCTGTTTCTGTTGAGGTGAAAATGGCATGTCATTCTATTCATGCTTGGATGCAATGTGCAACATTTGGGTCGAGGTAGTCCCAAAAGATTGTCAGGTCCAACAGGCAATATATAGGAATTTAATTTATGGTTTATTATTTTGTCATAACTTGTAGTTCGTTCACATATTTTACAAACGAAGTAACCCATTCATAACCTGAACAATTGTTCTCTGGTTGTTTCTAGGCCTGGAAAAGTTTTAATAAAAACAACAAGATTTGAATGGCACATTATGTGAACAGGGCTTGTATTTCATCGAAATTTGGGAGAATCCATTTGGATTCTTGCAAAAATGTTTGCGAGTATCCATACCTGCAGTTAAAACTAGACGTCCTGTCATGAACTGTGCACTTATCTAGGCTTAATTGGGGTGCGTTGGCATTGCGGTAACCGGTTCTCGTCAGATCACCGAAGATAAGCAACATCCAGCCTGGTTTGTCCTCGGATGGGTGACCGTCTGAGTGATCGATTCGGACTCCCGCCTTGTGTCCTTGGGTAAGGCACATAACCCCGATTGTCCACATGGGGGCATGATGACGCCCTGTACTAAGGCATACTGCACGTTGATGGTGCGCATGTCTTCAACCAATCTAACCCTGGCTGTGCTGCAGTGCGGAGTTACGATGTTGGGGAGCTGGCAGCTGCTCATCGTTGCTCGGTGGTTCTCTCTGGTTATTCTGGTTTCCTCCACCTGTAAAACTGTCACGGTCATGATTAGCCATTGTGCTTAAGTATGTGACCTTAAACACCAATAAATAATTATCTAGGCTTAATTGCACAAAAGCATGGTAGGTTCTCCTCATTACTCATAGCAAACACGGGAAACATTTCTGCCAATAGACCTCCATGTTCCCCAGAGGTCCATTGGCTGAAGCATTGCTTGTGCACAGGCCATATGTACAGAATTTGATAGCCTTACTATGGTCATAACACGTAGATTAACGCACAGATCGACATGCTATTTTTGCGCATTTCATGACAGGACTTCTAGTTTTAACTGTACTATGAGTGTCCCAGGATCCTGTGAGGCCACCATGGTTGAACCCCTGTTGTATACTGGTAACACATGTTAATCATTTGCCCAACACAGCTTTTTAATTTTTAAAACATAAACTGAATTGATAATTTTTAAAAAACTAAACAGTATTTACCAATAAAACCTTACAAATATGGATGTCTTTGGAACTGGCTCATTGAGCCAGTTCCAATGACAGCCATATTTGTACAATTTTACTGACAAAGTGTAAGGATATTTCATGCTATGTTTGCCTTGTATTGTTCAATTTGCTGGCCTTATGTTAGGTAAAGGGTTAAATTAACTCAATTCTTTTCGCACAAATCCCAGAGGTGCAGCAAGAATCTTCATGGATTCTTACTGGTTTTGTTGCGCGAATCTTTGCGTGAATCGATTCTTGGATTCTCTTTGAAATATAAGCCCTGGTGAATAGAAATGGCTAGAAGTGAGTGGTATGTTAGATGAAGGGTTAAGCATTATTTTTTTGAAAGTAGGAGACCCTGTTTTGTATTGCAGAGTATCAGCCTGGAAAACCTGGACAACACATTGAAAAATATGTCAGACACGTAGATGTGTATTTTCAAAATTATACAAGAGTTACAGCAATAGAGGTAGCTTCTGGCAGTGCATGCAGTCCTACTCAACTGGATATTCATTTCAGCAAAGATGGTCTAGCTTGGATACCAGAAGGAGATAACTTTGTAAGACTATATACTATACCTTCACTTTGGCTAAGAGAAGTGGAGGCTGAATTGTCGATGCCCTCCCTGAACGTCCATCCATCCGAACATTCTTGTGCATGCAACTACTCCTACATTTTTTAACCGATTTTGATCAAACATCTCAAACATTATTATAAGTGAACATGCGCATATTATAAAATATTTCATCTGTGATAATTTTAACCGGGTTATCTCCCCTGAAATATACTTGTGTGCACAACTTCTCCTACATTATTGAATCGATTTCGATGAAACTTCTTAAACATGGCCACTAATTAGTGTGCATGCTCCAAATTTTCCATCTGTGAGGATTTTTATGGGGGTTATCATCCCTTCAATTTAGAAGATTTAATATAGATTTGTATATGAGTTTTGATCTGCAACAATTTTAATCAGGTTATCTCCCATGAACTTAAAATTAATTATGGATTTCCAAATGAGATTCTTGTGTGTGCAACTCCTTGTGTGTACTCCGATGAAACTTCTTAAGCATGGCCACTAATGAGTGAACATGCACATATTTCCAAATTTTTCATCTAAGATTTTTATAGGGTTATCACCCTTCAGAGCTGATATCATTGGCATCATGACACATGCAATTAGTTAATTAATGTTTGCAACCCACAATTGGACTAGTTCTTCTATCCCCTCTCCCCATCCTCCTCTCTCAACATTCAGAAACAAAGTGTTTACTGCTATTTCAAATTAACCTCCTTCCTGATTTTCTAAGAAAGCATACCTATGCCACCCTTAAGCTTCATTCTCACATCCCACTCTCCTACAGTTTCTGTCTAGAATCAAAAGAAATGTTGTCATTTCTGCGTGTATTTTTTAAATATTCTCCCCCCCACCAGAAGATCACCACCCCCCCCCCCCCCTTTGATTGTGTATCACCCATCCCTTGCTTGATACTGTCAACACACCACACATCTTTGTCAACATAGTATTCAACCACCTGTCTTAGTATTCGACCATCAACCCCCCTTTTTAGCTCACCTAAGTGAAGCTCGAGGGGAGGGGCTTAAGTGATCACTTTCCATCCGTTGTCCACCATCTGATGTAAACAAAAGTGACTTCTCCTCCAAAACTGCAGGACAAATTTGGAACACATTTTTCCCTTGGCCTGACAATGAAGCTTTGTTCCAGTCGATTTTATCTGCTCTCTTGGGGCCCAAAAGTGGAGATAAATACAAAATGTTAAAGAATCTTCTTCTCCAGAACCACTAATATTTCGTTTTTGGTATCCAATATCCTTAGGAGCATCAGATTCAAGTTCATTCAAATCATGTCCTTGGGTTCATATTTGGGCTCTCTATGGGAACCCTAATTTTAAGGTAGTGCAAATTGAGGAATGATGTTTAAACATCTCCTCCGCCAGTCAGCATCATTTGATATTTGGCATACAACATCCTTGGGGGTGGGGAGGGGGAAATTCAAGTTTGGATAAATCATGTCCCTGAGCTCATAATTGGGCTCCTTAGGGGACTTATTTTAACTCTGTGCTCTATTCTTTAAAACCTTCTCTTCAAGTCCACCAAACAGAATCTTTTAATGTAATATACAGCATCGTTAGCGGGGTCAAATTCAACTTGTTCAAATCAAGTTTCTGAGTTCATATTCTAGCTTCTTACGGGAACCCGAATTTTAACTTTGTGCAATATGGGGAAATTTCTCTGAAAATCTTTCTCTTTGGATCCACTGTTCAACATTTTTTTTATCTTGGTGTACACCATCCTTGGTATGTAGCATCAAATTCAAGTTTTTTTTCAAATCAGTCCACTGGGTTCATATTTATATTTCCAATGGAGCCCAAACCTTTAATGTCGTGTAATATGAAAAATAGTGGTTAAAAATCTTCTTCAGAACCTCTTTTCAGAAATTTTGATATTTGGTGGGTTTGTTGAAGGGGAGGAGTGGGGGAGGGGGATCAGATTCAAATTTATTCAAATCGACTCCCTTGGTTCCATATTTGGACTTCTATTTTAACAGGGCAATATGAGGAAAATTCTTTAAAAGTCTTCTTCAGCCAGAATGTCTTGATATTTGTTGTGCAGCATTCATAGAGCAGATTCAAATTTGTTCGAATCAAGTTCATGAGTTCATATAAGCTTCATGTGGAACCCAGATTTTAATTCACTATTATGAACAAGCCTGAATATAAGCAACCTGTCATTTGCAAAATGGGGTTCCCAGAGGGTGAATTTGCTGATGCTATCCCCTACCGTGGGCCAATTTATCCTCTAGGTACATCTTTCTGTTTTAGCTTGAGACCTTGATTCAGACTGAGATTTGCAGAGGATAAATTTTGTGATGCTACCCTGTGTGCTGTGTTCCTCTGGGACCTCATTTTGCAGATGACACTATGCTTATATTCAGGCTTGATTAAGAATCTTTTGATATTTGATATACAGTACAAACATCGACTTTTTTGCCTTTTCCATGGCATGGACGTGTTGCATGATTTTTTTCACAAGGTCCTTACACGATTTTTAGCTCAACTTTGGCGAAGCCAAATCTGAGGTATTGCCATGCCCCGTTGTCCATCTGTCCATCCGTCACGCCATACACAAGGCTCGGGCTAGAGGCCGTATTTATGAATCGATCTTTACAAAACTTCTTGGGTACCTTTGTTATCACCGTGAGCCGGGAATGAGTATTTTTGGATCCGGTCCAAAATTTAAGATGGCCACTGGCAGCCAGTTTGTACCAAAATTAGGTGCAATCAGATTTTTGCGCAGAACTTCCATATCAAAGCTCCGATTTGAATAATTTTTTTGTATGAATGTTAGACTAACTTTGACCTATTTTGTGTTACTTTCAGCACTGTAAGTGCAAAGGCTCGGGCTAGAGGCCATATTTATGAACCGATCTTTACGAAACTTCTTGGGTACTTTTGTTATCACCGTGGGACAAGAACAAGTGTTTTGGGGTCTGGTCTGAAATTCAATGACTGGGGCCATTTTGTACAAAATTAGGTGCAATCAGATTTTTGCGCAGAACTTCCATATGAAAGCACTGATTTGAATAATTTTCTGTGTGAATGTTTAGCACCATGGGATACATCACATATAATACAGGTTTTTTTCTCATGCATAAATTATGCCAATTAGACTAACTTGGATCTATTCAATGTTACTTTCAGCACTGTAACTGCAAATGCCAATATGGCTCGGGCTAGAGGCCGTATTTATGACCCGATCTTTACGAAACTTCTTGGGCACCTTTGTTATCACCTTGGGATGAGAACAAGTGTTTTTGGGTGCAGTCCAAAATTCAAGATGGCTGCCGGTGGCCATTTTGAACCAAAATTGATGCAATCAGTTTTTTGTACAGAACTTTTGTCTGAAAGTTCTGATTTGAATAAATTTCTGTATGAATGTTTAGTAACATGGAATACATCACATATAATACAGTTTTTTTTCTCGTGCAGAAATTATGCAAATTAGATGAACTTTGATTTGTTCAGTGCTACTTATACACAGTAAGTGCACATGTCAATACGGCTTGGGCTATAGTCTGTATTTATGAACTCTCTTCACGAAACTCCTTGGGTACCTTTGTTATCACCGTGGGATGAGAACGAGTCTTTTTAGGTGCGGTCCAAAATTCAAGATGGCCACCAGCAACCTTTTTGTACCAAAATTAGTGCAATCAGATTTTTGTACAGAACTTCTGTATGAAAGTTCTGATTTGAATAAATTTTTTGTAGAAATGTTTAGTAACATGGAATACACATATAATACAGGTTTTTTTCTCGTGCAGAAATTATGCAAATTAGATGAACTTTGATTTGTTCAGTGCTACTTATACACAGTAAGTGCACATGTCAATACGGCTCGGGCTAGAGTCTGTATTTATGAACTGATCTTCACGAAACTTCTTGGGGTACCTTTGTTATCACCTTGTGACAGGAATGAGTGTATTTTTATACTGTACCAATGACCCAGACATAGCTGGTGCTAACTTTTAAAATATAGGGCCAAACACAAATTTTGCCCCCCAATCCCCAAAATTTGCATCTAAAACCAAAGAAAACATGTCCTGAATGGCCCTCCACACTTCACCTCTACTGCGCATGCGCAGTGTCAAGGACGTCCCGAAATTGGCACCATTAATCATTCTTAGTTTGGCCCTTCATCAGTTAACATCTGACTGATCTTTGTGCTTGTAAATCTCAGTTTAAATGATGCCAGACACATAAATATTAGAGAAATGTTGATTCTAAGGAGGATATAGAAGGAGGAGAGGAAAAATGAGTAACAGAAAATTATCAGGGCTGTAACTTAAAATTTTTTAATGAAATTATGTTAAGTTACCTATTTTCGAGGCAACAGCCATGTTGTGGTCATTCTTGTTATCAAGTTACACTGCTTGTTCAGTGTTTTCCTCTCTCCCTTTCCTTTAAGTCCCCTCTTGCTATTCTCCCATGCTTTTGGCATATTTTCTGTAATTTTATTACTAAAATTTCTTGGGAGTTTTAGCTGAATAACAGAATGAATTCTGTTCTTTTCCCCATGTTTACGTCTTCACCTATGGGTGGTTAGGCGTAGTGTTCTGCATCTTCCATCTGATGTTCTGCAGTTTCTTCCCTGGAAGTCTCTGTTTTGCATCAGATAGTGTATTATTGGTAACTGATTTCGGGCCAGGGTGCCTGGAGTCTTATTCTAGTGTTTTTACACTTATTGTTTACATTTACAAACTGCCCTCTGTGTGAGGGGGGATTTCTTGAAAATAATATCTTGATGTTAATTTAATCATAACTAGATACATTATTATTGTTCGTAAGTGTTGCATAAATTGTTTAAAATATTTTTAGAATTTTTGTCCACACTTAGGCTTGGGATCCATTGGGGCTCAACGTTACTTTTCAGAAACTTGGGCTGTTCTGAAAAAATATTTTTTCAAAATTTTTTGATTTCAATTATTTTTTCTATGTTAATGGATCATATTATTATGTATTTTGATTGTCAGGGGTTGGTGCGAGTACTAGGACTTTGTTTTCTTTTCACATTGAAAGGATATTGGTCAATTGTAATAAGAGGAAATCTTCCTCTGACTTTCATAATCATTGTATATGTAGTCAGTGTACTCGCACTAACTCCTGTTCTGTATGTGATAATTTCGATGACAACATGGGAAGCGTGTGTCACGGTATGTTAGTGGGGAATTGGACATTCCGGTCCTTTCCCTGCTGGGTCACTCTACTTTATCAATTTCTATTTCAGACGATCAAGATTAGGGTGATGTATCCGTGATGTCTTCCAAAAGTGTGCCTCCGTCGTCACAATTAATGAAGAGCTAGCGGAAAAGTGCTCATGTAAATACGTCAATTGCCTAAGAGGACCCTAGTAGGTTCAACGGCCTTTGACGTCCGCTAGCTCGCCCGGTGTAGCATCCATTCATCGAATGGTTCGGTAGCCGGGTTCGTCCGTTGCGGTCTAGAAGGAGTTTTGGGGTGATGCGAGCACTATAAATCAACCAAATGCACACCCAGTGACGGCGGATTAGAGGAGAGAACAGAGGAAGCCTTTTAGTCCAGTTCCTAGCTCGTCCAGGTCCATCCGGACGGCGAGCGAGAGAGGCCCCTCTCTCGTACAACAACATCTGGCCCCAGATGTTGTGGTACAAAATGTGTCGCATTCGGAGCATATGTCCGCCGCTCGGGATGCTCCGATATATAGTCAGTCCGGAGAGACTGTCAATAAGGCTTCCTCATTCTCATGGTAGCACACGACCGCTCTTGGCTACGTGACCTCGGATATCCAGTCAGCTTCGCCAATCAGAGAATCATCGGCAACCAGGTCACACCATCCGGTAGCCAGGGACAAGAGGCCTGCAGACTCCGGACGTTCGGGAAAAGTGTGCGGGAGTCAACGTACACGGAGCTTCCGGCGGCAATGCATTGTAAGGCCGCTACTGCACAGGCCTCGGTGACGGACGTGCTATCCCAAATAGCACAGCTTATCGCAGCATCCCAGCAATGACAGAATCTGTCGCATCATGTATTATCCGATGATGCTGGGTCGGTACGCTCCGCAGAAGCAGGTACGGACGTCCGAAAATTTCATCCGGTCCGACGGGATGCCGAAAGGGATTCGGAGGATTTCAAGCTTTCCCTTTCGGAACGACATATGCTGTTGTGTATGTCATCTGACTTTATCTTCTACAGGTTCTTTCGTCGGACCAGAATGCTGCGATGCCAGATAAGAAACTGATAGCGTCGGTGGACTTAGAAATTTTTGGTTCGGTTCAGGGACATCGTCCCTCAGTTCCGACATAGTCCAATAATGTCACACAAACTTTCGAATTATTGTACGACGCTATATATATTATTATATGCTTGCTATTACCAAGCATTTCTGGTTTCTTGTTCGCAAAGTTACGGAGATGTCTTTCAAAGTGTGCCTCTGTCGTCATAGTTAATGAAGAGCTAGCGGCAATTAGTGCTCATGGAATATGTCTATCACCTAAGAGGTCCCTAGTAGGATCGACGGAGTGACATTCGCTAGCTCACACGGTGTTGCGTCCATTCATCGTATGGTTCGGCAGCCGGGTTTGTCCGTTGCGGTCTAGGAAGGAGATTTGGGTGATGCGAGCACTATAATAACTTTAGTACTCACCCAGTGATGACGGATTGAGGACAGATCGGAGGAAGCCTGTTAGTCCGGTTCCTGGCTCGTCCAGGTCCGTCCGAGCTGCGAGCGAGAGAGGTCCCTCTCTCATACAACAACATAGGGGATCGCATTTTAATTGTGGTTCAGATATTTCGCATTCGGAGCATATGTCCGCCACTCGGGACGCTCCGTTATATTGACAGTCTGAGAGACTGTCGATAATGCTTCCTCATCCTCACAGCAGTGCACACGACTGCACATTGGCTACGTGACCTCGAGTATCCGACCAGTTTCGTCATTCAGTGATTCCACGGCGAACAGGTCACGCCATCCGGTAGCCAAGGGACACGAGGCCTATACACTCCATTCGCCCGCATAATAGAAGTATGCACGGGGTAACGATCACGGAGCTTCCAGCGGCAATGCATCGTAAGACCGCTTCTCCACAGGCCTCAGTGATGGACGTGCTATCCAAGTTAGCACAGTTTATCGCAGCATCCCAGCAATCGACAGATTCTCGGTCAGATCAGGAATTATCCGACGGCGCTGGGTTGGTGCGCTCCGCTGTTGCATCAGGTTCGGACGACCGAACGCTTTATAGGGTCCGACAGGATGGCGAAAGGATGGTTGTTCGGACGATTTCGAGCTTTCCCTTTCGGAACAACGGAAGCTGCCATACATTTCTTCCAGCTTTATCTTCCTGAGGTTGTTCCTTCGGACTACATTGCTGCGATGTTGGATAAGAGACTAATAGCGTCATTGGACACGGAATTTTGGTTCGGTTCAGGGACATTGTCCCTGACTTACCGACACAGTCCAATAATGTCATTAGAACATTTGTATTATTTATCAACGCTATATATATATAAGCTTGCTACCAAGCATGATAGTTTAGTTTCTTGTCCGCAATGCTCTATTCTGCCTTTTATCATTTCTAGGAATAATTTATTTTGGCAGAACAGGGCATACCAAGAGTTCATATGCATCTAGACGGCGGGGTTAAAGACTGGAAATTATCTTTTTTGCCGTTTATGTCTTTTCCATCCACAATGTTGGAAACGACAATGATGTCTAATAGACTTAACTTAGACGCTTTATCATACGTAGTCCACCTTACTGAGGCGTTATCATTACGTCTTCAAGAGAAAGAATTCCAGGATTTGATCCTCAATGTGATTTCTTTCAAGGGCAGTAGTTTTTCCACGTATAACTCCACCCTTCAGTGGCAACCTGGAGTTGGTTAGACGTGACGCAGCCCTAGCTACATACATGTGCGTGGATAGTAAGGTGAAGAACTCTCTCAGAGTCGCTTCGGTCTCGGAGAAGCTTCTCTTCGACGGCAACTTTTCAGCAATCCATGAATTGCTCGATATACACGTTCTCTTGTCTATCAAGTGTAGCAAGAGATTCAGACTGGGGCAAACATTCGGTTGTTGACTCAGAGAGTACCACTGCAGTTGCCGGATCCGAGTTTTATGATTATGACGGTTGCCAGTCAAACGGGTTGGGGTACAATATTGATCCCAACGGATTCGAAGTGCCAGGGTCTTTGGGTTCCGCAGTCTGTAGGCAAGCACTTATCTTCCATGGAATAATGTTATTTAGGCTTGCATTATGTCATTGGATGAACTTTATTCAGAAACGCATGTCTAAATCCTGTCCGATAATACGACAGTAGTTGCGTATCTCCGGAACCAGGGAGGCACTCATTCGATTCCGTTATTCAGTTTAACGGAAAGAATCCTTCTGTTTGTTATAGTACACCAAGTTCTGCTTCAGTCCATCATATTCCGGGTCGTCTGATTGTATTAGCAGACTACCTTTCACGTAAGGGTCGCTTGTTGCCGTCAGAATGGACTCTCAACAAACAAGTATTCAATCAATGGGAGCACCCAATGATAATTTTATTGCAACACAGCTTGCTAATCAATTGCAGACGTATGTGTTTGCATGTCCGGATCTCTGAGCTTATATTGTTAACGCTCTATTGATCTAATAGGACGGAATGATAGGATATGCGTATCCTCCTGCGCTGTTGTTTCAGCAAGTATTGCTAAGATAAACATCCACAATACAATTCTGTTGATAGCATCTCTGTCTTCACAGAGACCGTGGGTAAATTTACTCAGATGTCTACTGTAGGACTTAACGTGAAAACTTCCTCCATGAGAGGATCTTCTTTCGCTGGGGAAAATCGTGTCATCTTCATCACAACCCGCAAGGTCTCAACCTTCACGTATTCCGTTGTGTGGGCCTTCTTGCATTGTAAGCATTGTACTGGACGAGCTTTCGACGCGATTTCTTACTGTAGGAGAACCTCTTCTTCACTATACTATGCAGCTAAAGTGGAGGCTCTTCCGTCGTTGGTGTAGGGATCACTATATTGATATTGTTGATCCCTCCATTCTAGTCATTGCAACTTTCTAGTATACTTGTTTGACAAAATCTACTGCAGCCTGTTACTATTAAGGTTATAGGTCTATGTTATCTCATACCTATACACTCTATGATAGTTTACAATTGAGTCTTATGTCTCTTTATCTAAGTCAGTTAGTAACTTTTCGATAAATAGACTTAGAATCATTAGATTAAATTTCTATATGGAATTTAACTTCGGTTCTTATTTAGCTAAGTAATCATTTGAGCCTCTGGAAACAGTAGTTTTCAAATTCTGACCTTTTAGACAGTAATTCTGTTGGCTTCTCTTTTACTGAAGAGTCAGTGAGCTTCATGCACTATCGGTGGATGATTCTCACTTTTGTAGTTTTGGAATCACTACTTCCTTTACTATTTAGGTTGGATTTTTGGTTAAGAGTCAGGCTCCTTATAAATATCCGGAACCTATTGTTATTGAGGTCCTTCCATCTTTGTACGGGCATAGGCCTTTACTCTGTCCGGTTAGAGTTTACGTATTTATAAACAGATATCTGTTTATTTCTACGGACATAAGCTTCTTCTGTCTTTGATGCCTAATAGAAGGACATTACGCTCCATTCTATTGCTAATGGATTCAATTAACTATCGGTACTGCTTATGGTATATCATTGACTCAGCAGTTTGTGCTTGAGATTTCGGCTCATGAAGTAAGAGTTCTTTCTACATCTTGGGCTTACATTAATAGTGTCACTATTATGGATTTTTGAAGGCTGCTCATTGTGCTCAGCCATCCTCATTCATCAATTTTTATCTCAGAAATATCGAGTCCATTTCTGGAGACCTCTATTGTTAGGTCTATTATCTACTGCTCAGAATGTCATTCACTTAACAGTTGCTACTATAGCTAGGTAGGCTTTCTGTTCCGGCAGTGACTCTGTTCTGCTACCCTCTTCGCTCTGGGCTATTTGACCCAGGGCAAGAAAAAAGGGAGGGGGGGGAGGGTTTTCCCTTGGGTCACCTGTTTTACTATGAAAACAAGGGGATACCTCCTCCGGAGTTAGTATTTCTGAGCTGTTACTGGGATGGCTTTTTAGTGAGAAGTTTATGTTTTAAAAATTCATTCAGGTCATACTTTTTAAAGTATAGCTTTTGAATATATCACGTGTCTAACGGACGTTATTATACAATCCTCAGACACTTTTGAGGAGTATAAAGAGTCTCTATTCTCTAGACTTACTTTATTTATTGGCTTACTTTAAAAATTATTAGTATAAGGATTATACTAGATATTAATAGAGTACATGGATGTTATGATGCTCAATTTTGGAAGGTGTTGTATCTTTCTAATTTATCATAAATAAGAAAGATACATGTAAGGCCTAATACTCCTTTTTCCCTAGAGGGGATGACTCTATTTTATATATTGAGCGTATTCCAACTTGCTCTATGTCCTAGGCCCTCCAGCCTTTTTACTATTCAGCTATGCCTGGGTCATTGGTACAGTATAAAAATGTTAAAAAATTTATAGTAATTTATATATTTTTTATACTTTCCAATGACCAAGACGGGGATGGCCCTCCCAGGAGTTGGGAACTCATACCTCCCCACTGAGTACATAGCGCTTACCAGGCACTGGTTTTAAGAATGCTTAATGGCGCCAATTTCGGGACGTCCTTGACACTGCGCATGCACAGTAGAGGTGAAGTGTGGAGGGCCATTCAGGACATGTTTTCTTTGGTTTTAGATGCAAATTTTGGGGATTGGGGGGCAAAATTTGTGTTTGGCCCTATATTTTAAGAGTTAGCACCAGCTATGTCTGGGTCATTGGTAAGTATAAAAAATATATAAATTACTATAAATTTTTTAACTTTTGGGTGCCTTTGTTATCACTGTGTTATGAGAACAAATATTTTGGGGTTCAGTCAGACCCACTCTGGGACTCAAAGATTTCTTTTCTAGTTTAGCATCTAACTGTAACCCACCTTTACAATACTTTACCTACACATTTGTTACAGGCTACTGTCAGCATTTATGTACAGAACATTACAATACTTTACATGTACCTTAGTTATCAGGCCACACCTAGATGTTTGCTGTGTCACATACTATACATGTACATGTCTTAAACAAGTTGAGCTACAGTGTCATTGACACTTTCATTTCTCAATTGAATTGTGCCAACACACACCAACGAAACTTGGCTTTTAGTGCACCTTAATTCCCAGGTAATCATCATTACATAATAATATGTTGTGTGTCAATTGGCAGCAAACATGACAGCACAAAGCTAATTACAAAACACTAGGGCGAATTGTGAATTTAGTCAGGAGCATGTTAGCAAGTATGAATTCTCGACCTCAAAACTTGTCACAATTAGAGAATTACGTCAAAGAAGATGGTGTCAGTTTGCATCCACGAGCCAAATCCAGTTTGATGAGGGATGAAAACTTCATAACATGAGCTCTGAATTTTGAATTATGTGGTAGACCACATGGCCTGCTCGATGGAAATATTGAGGTAAACTACAAGTCAGAAGTAATTGGAAAACTGTTCATCAATTCGTTTCTAATCCAGTTTATAGACCCAAATGATCTTGTAAACGACAATGGTAAACTAGAAGATCCCTATTGCTAGCCCTTATTAATTGACATTACATAAACGGGGAAGGTCCGTTAATAAATTAGTTTGATTCATTTTGAATATTTGTAAGCAGTTAGCTAATCACCCCCCCCCCTCCTCCCCCCCCAAAAAAGAAGAAAAATCCTAAGATATGATGAAAAAATCATCTGTTGGCCAAAAGTTATCCAAAACAGGTCCCTCAAACTAATGCTGTTGATATCTCCACAATCATATGCCCTGGAATAATGAGCATGTGTACATGTGCCATCTATCACCCTGTTCTTGCATCACAATAACAGAAAGAAATTCACTTCACCATAAATTTCAAGAGCAATTTTTGAACTAAAAGGCTTGCTATATGAACACCTAAGTAGGTGCAATTCCCCTGCCATTTCACTCTGTGTTATGTAAGGTGTCATTTACCACTGAATAAAGGTGTGAGCCCAGGTCTATGACACCCCCATCCTCACTCTCCCGACTATCAGTTAAATAAAGGCTTAAATTTAATAACTTGGATTCCGTCATTGTATGGATCCTAGATTTATTATATTGTCATCCCTGGAATTGAATAACTTGTTAAAACAACAGAATTTATCTACAGGTAAGTGAAGTCTTCCACTGGTTGTGGGGTTAAAATAATTAACTATTGATTACAAAAAAACAAACATCATTTTCCACCATTCATAGGATTGTATGTTCGTGAAAAAAATAGGAAAAGGGATTTTGTATCCCCCCTCCCCTACTGACACATATGTGTTTATCTCTGGGCTTGAGAAAAAAATCGATAGTCGCACCGAGACTCATATATTTTTAAGGCCGGAAGACATTGGGTTGGGGAATGATCGATGGTTTGGGATTTTTATTTTTTGGGGGGGACAAGGCATGTGGCTATCTATGCTATCGGTTGTGATGTGTAATTCAAACCCGACATATACATACATTTAAGAGTAAAAGTTATGGAACCATCAGCGCTGGCAATCTTTCAAATACTGATTGCGCTTCAGCAGTGATGCTTTTCCCTTAAACTTGAAATAATTGATGCCGGAAAACTTCCTTCTGTGATGGTTTAGTGGTAACCGCCTAACATAGATTTTTCTTCGAGTGTTTAGCCATTGTCCTGCTCAAAACCATGTTAGCCCATATATGTTGTTCATTTGAATTTCTTCATTACATGGCATGCTGATTGGAGGTATTAGTAAAAACTTCACCTGTGGAGTGGAAACTTGCTACAATGCATCAATGAATTTAACCTACGCCCAGGAAATTTGTAGGCCTACTGTAGGCCGACAGGCTGGTTTAATTTGGGAGTTTTGTATTTTTCTTGGGGGGCTTGAGATATTAGATGTGTGTGGATTGTTGTGGAACTGGGAGAGCAGTGAAAAACTATGAAACATTTGATTACTTCTCAGTGGTTTCTGCCTAGGTGTTGGGCCTATAATATCTTAACCCTTTACCTAACATGAAAAGCAGACGACACTTGGAAAAAAAATTCTTGAATAACTAATTTTTTTAATTTTTTGTCTCAAAAACATAGGTTATGACCCCTCGTTGGAACGAGCTCGACGAGCTCGTTCCAACGAGGGGTCATAACCTATGTTTTTGAGACAAAAAATGAAAATATTTTGAAAATTAATTGGCGATTTTTGAGAATAGCGCTGGCCGGTTTTGGCCGTTACGTTAGGTAAAGGGTTAATATTGTTGGATGACTTTTTAGTCGCTCTGATGGGGAGGGGTGGGGGGGCTGCCCAGGAAATTTCAGCAGTGTTGAAAGTGCTCCACAA
Organism: Pictodentalium vernedei; assembly: GCA_031216915.1. NCBI lineage: Eukaryota > Metazoa > Mollusca > Scaphopoda > Dentaliida > Dentaliidae > Pictodentalium > Pictodentalium vernedei. The sequence continues at coordinate 390,867,451 of CM062296.1, read as the reverse complement.
CAGTGCTTATGACCCTTTATTCAATATTCTGTTTCTTATTTCATGTACAAGCTTCTATCTCTTTGGGAGGTGGTCTGTACCTGATGTAAACAAATAGGCCTGTACAGTAACAGTTTATCTTTTAAAGAGGAAAGCTCAAATGAATTTTCATGAGGGCTTTTGAAAATATGAAAAGACTTCCAGGTGCCATCATTTATTTTAGTTGGTACATGTAAATACAGGCCTATGGTGCATGTTTAGGCTATTTTTAATAATGATAGAGATGGATGGGGGCACGAGTGGGAACAGTGTGTTTGCTGATGTGACTTTTGTAATGATCAATAGTGATTGTTTTATAATTACATTGGTATGATATATGTTTTTGAAAGCTGTAATGCGTGTGGGAAATAGTTAACTCTTGGGAATTATTGTTGAAATCTCCATAATCAGCCATTCAAAAAGACACCACCTCTCTCATGCTGAAGTGAATGAACAAAAATGTTTGAAACACTTTTTACCTGCATCGCCAGCGGCAGCTAGAGCAGGTCGAGTAACCGCTCGACTCCGTCTGTCAGTCCCTCCGCCTGAAACACTTTTTCCGTCAAGGTTTTCTTGGCTTCTATGAAAGGGAATGATTTTATATTTGGTCTACTGCTTTATAATGATGAGTTGTATCGTGTAAGCAATTTTCAGATCTGCAGTTCAGCCACTTCCTGTTTGCCGATACTTTGAAATTTTACTGTACCCACTGAACTTTGAAATTTTTCGTCAAACTTTTCTCGGCTTCTATGCAAGGGATTGATTTTATATTTCATCTGGAGCCTGATAATGATCAGTTGTATCGTGTATGCAATTTTCAGATCTGCCGTGCAGCCACTTCCTGTTTGCCGATTCAATTGCATGCAGCGACGCAGGTTCAGACCCGGTATTGGTCTTGGCTTGTTCATTTCTGGACACGATGTTTAATTGTACATGTTCCTGATTTAACATCTTGAAAAAAAAAAGTTTTACAACAAATCATCTACAATGGCCAGAGGAGAGAAAGAGAGAGAGCGACGAGTGATTTACATAGGCGAAAATCCGCTCTCTGCATACTGTACCTGCTTATGGGGATTCTGCATGGATGGAAAATAGTGCTCAAACGACTATGGAATTTCAAAGTCGACTAGTCGACACCCCAAAGTCGAGTCGATGTCGACTAATCGGCAAGCCAGACTAACTTTGGAATATGTGCTTGTAACTGGGCAACACCACCACGTTATATGAGAAAAATACTCTTCTTTTTAGTTCCTAACAGGCTATCCCTGCTTCGTTACAAGGACGAACCATGAGCTATGCGTCGTGGTAAAACACCCCTATTTTAGTGTAGAGCTGTTCAGTCCACAGAAAAAGTAGTCGGTACTCAGCGCTGTCAAAGTACAGAAAATGGAACCAAGTAATTTTGGAAAAGACCGAAAATGTCGGTTCCGGTACATCCGGGTTACCACATAAACAAAAGAGGGAAAAAATGACTGTCGACATGGAACGAAGCATGGTGAGAAAGTACTTTATTAGGGAGAATAGAACAGATAAACATTCAACTTGCAAAGTATGCAACAAGAAAACTGCATTGATGTATGGCAGCACCTCAAATCTGCCCCCCCCCCACTCCCCGCCTCCACCCCAACTTCAATGATCCATAAAGAATTAAACAACTCGGAATTGGCAAAATGAATAACGCAATTGACAAGCATTAAATAGTTGCTACACACTCAAGTCATAATATTTTTTCAAAACAACTTCACAAGTGTTGAAGACCTTCAAACTATCCCGGAATGAAAAGAAAACTCAAGACTTGTAAATATTGAGGATGTTTTATGAAAATGCCATGGATTTGATAGGGAAGAAAAAGATGGGGCCAGTCTAGGGGCCAATTAAGAAATTTGGGAGTGAAATGGCAGAAATCAGGAGTCAAATTTCAAGTGATTTTTATTCTAAGACAGACATGAGATTTATTTCTGTTTTCTGAAAAAGAATAAATTAAGCCACTGTTAAGTGACTGAGTGGGGGACTTTTAAGGCAGGAACCCCAAAGCAGCAATCCGCCAGAGATATTGCAATACTGGCGTCACACGTGGTAGAAAGGTTTGTTCTGGTATTGTGGCTTGTCTACTTAACAACACTGCAATGGTGACCAGCGTGACCTTAAAGGCTTCAGTGACCAAGACTCAATAAAAAATTGAAAAGATTCATGATATCAGAGTCTGAGATCACTTATGTAATAATGATTCGGCACTGGAAGAGTCAAACCAAGACACTGAGACACTGCGTGGGAGTCAGGGAGCTTGACACAACATGTGTTGCAGACAAACTGTCTATAAAGTTCTCAGAAGTTTATCGAGTTTCCGGTCGGTTTTTACGTTGTCGCATACACTATCTGAAGCCAGCGATCAGCAGCATGTTTTTAGCTCACCTGACTTTCAGTCAGGAGAGCTATAGTGATCACTCACCGTCCGTCGTCCGTCGTCCGTGAACATGGTGTTTGCGTCTTCTCCTCCCAAACCGCTGAACCAATTTAATTGATATTTGAGATAATAGTTTGTTATGACATCGCAATTTGATTTTGTTCAAATCAAGTTGCCCCACCCGTGGGTAGGGCCACACCCAAAAAGTGTGCTGAAATCTTAAAAAATCTTCTTCTCATGAACCAGCAGTAGCAGAGACTTGATATTTGGTGTGCAGCTTCCTTTTGAGGTGTAGACTCAGATTTGTTCAAGAGAAGTTTGTGGGGCTATACTTGGCGTCATTATGGGAGGGGCAAAATTTTTGGCCCCGCCCAAAATTTCTATTTTCCAAACCGAGAGGTTGATTTGAACCAAATTTTATGTGAGGGTTTATTGGGTCATAAGTACCTAATTTATGCTGATTTTTTTTTTTCCCGTAGCCCCATGGGAATCGCAGGAGCTAAAAATAGAAAAAAATTAAAACGCCCATATCTCCAAAACTGCAAGGCGCAGAGAATTTTTAGTTGGTGTGAAGCTTCCTTAGGACCAACAGAAAGAATTGGTAAAAAAAAATTGCCATCGGTTTTATCATAGGGTACAGTTTCGGGACATTGAAAAAGTGCTGAGTCAGCACTTTTTAACACTGAAGGCAATGGGAAAAACATTAAAGAATCTTCTTCTCCAGATCCAGCAGGCAGAATCTTTTGATATTTGGTATGCAACATTGGAGGGTGGATCTGATTCAAGTTTGTTCAAATCGGCCCCCTGGGTTCATATTTGGGCTCAGTATAGGAGCCCGATTTCGAACTTAGTGCATTTCAGGCAAATTTCTTAAAAAATCTTCTTCTCCAGATCCAGCAGGCAGAATCTTTTGATATTTGGTATGCAACATTGTGGGGTGGATCTGATTCTATTTTGTTCAAATCGGCTCCCTAGATTCATATTTGGGCTCACTATAGAAGCTTGAATTCAAACTTAGTGCATTTCAGGCAAATTTCTTCAAAAATCTTCTTCTCCAGATCCTGCAGGCAGAATCTTTTGATATTTGGTATGCAACATTGTGGGGTGGATCTGATTCCAGTTTGTTCAAATCGGCCACCTGGATTCATATTTGGGCTCACTATAGAAGCCCAAATTCGAACTTAGTGCATTTCAGGCAAATTTCTTTGAAAATCTTCTTCTCAAGATCTAGCAGGTAGAATCTTGTGATATTTGGTATGCAGCATCCTTAGGGGGGTGAGATTCAAGTTTGTTCAAGCCATGTCCCTAGGTCCATATTTGGGCTCACTGTGGGAGCTTGAATTGTAACTTTGTTCGAAATGAGGAATTTTCTTAAAAAATCTTCTTCTTCAGATCCAGCAGTCGGAATGGTTTGATATGTGGTGAGTAGCATCCTTGGGGGGGAGGGGGGATTCAAGTGTGTTAAAGCCAAGTCCATGGGTCCATATTTAGGCTCCCTGTGGGAGCCCAAATTATAACTTAGTCAATATGAGGAATTTTTCTTTAAAAATCTTCTTCTTCAGATTCAGAAGTTGGAATGTTTTGATATTTGGCATGGAGCAACCTTAGGGGGCTGAGATTCAAGTTTGTTCAAGCCAAGTCCCTTGGTTCATATTTGGGCTCACTATGGGAGCCTGAATGACAACTTAGTTCAAAATGAGGAATTTTCTTTAAAAATCTTCAGATCCAGCAGATGAATGCTTTTGATATTTTTTATGCAGCATCCTTAGGGGGGTAAGATTCAAGTTTGTTCAAGCCATGTCCCTAGGTCCATATTTGGGCTGATTGTGGGAGCTCGAATTGTAACTTGGTTCAAAATGAGAAATTTTCTTTAAAAATCTTCTTCTTCAGATCCAGCAGTCGGAATGTTTTGATATTTGGTGTGCAGAATCCTTAGGGGTGTGAGATTCAGGTTTGTTAAAGCCAAGTCCCTGGGTTCATATATTGGCTCCCTGTGGGAGCCCGAATTATGACTTCGTTCAGTATGAGGAATATTCTTTAAAAATCTTTTTTTTAGATCCACTGGTCAGAATATTTGGATATTTGGTTTCAGCTTTTCTTAGGAGGAGCAGATGCAACTTGTGGAAATCAATTCTCTGGGTTGATATTTAGGCTACCATGTCAAGTGAGCGCCCTCAGGCACCCTGGGGCCTCTTGTTTTCCAAGCATTTTGTAACCCTATTTCCCCGGAGATGTGAATTCATTGATCTTTCTACTGAAATTTTGTTGACTTGCGTGTCCTGCAACTGTGTTTCAACTTGTCCACGACAAAAACCAGAGTCGACTATAGGCGAAAAAACAGTCGACTAGCCGACTAATTGTTTGAGCACTAACGGAAAAAGGGTTTTGCCAAACAATTTTGCATGACCTTGGCACAAACGAAACGAGCGTTTGTACAATTTTTGTATCCGATTAACCCATTAATAATGCCAGTTTGCATCTCGTCAGTAATTCGGTATTGATTGCTGCCCCCACTCGAGTCGAGATATACAGTTTTACAATTTTGCAATTAATATGAACATGTTGATGCTGTTTCAGACTGTTTTTCACATATGTGCTGCTAATTTATTCAACAAGGCAATGCCCATGTGCAACGTAATTTGCTAAGAACATGACTGTGAATTAATTAGTATGTCAATGTCTGTAGGTTAGGTTGTAACAATCAGTATTTCTGAAAATTTTAAACAAAAAGAATATTAGATGAATATCAAAACAGATGACCCGACGACACGTCGTGTTTATCTACGGTTTTCTTGATGTTAATTACTGATCGTCGGGTAGTTTTTGTTTTAATAATTTGACAAGTGAAACACTGTCAGCACATATTGAACAAATCGAGAAACCCCACCGGAATCACGTCAATGCTGAATTTTCTCGATTGCCGTGTAGTCTCTCGCTCAAGTTAATCATGCACCACCGCGATCAAGATTTTACACATCGTGGAAAAGGCAAAAAAGTCAATGCCTGTACTGTATTGCTATGACTCTCAGATTAAAGTTTCTTCAAGGTCTTAAGCATGACTGATTGAGAGAGGGGGTTCTTTTTTGGCTTTAAATGAGCTTTGAAGAATTTGAAGTAATTTTAAGCAAAAGAATTTTCACTTGCATTTGGTGACTTTTTTTTTTTTTACTTTAAAATGAGTTTTGAAGGATTATGAGTGATTTTAAACAAAAAAATCACCCATTTGATATCATGGGGTGGGTGGAGTGGGGTCCTTAGGGTAAAAAAAGGATGAAATACACATAACCAACCCATACCTGACCTAAGGGTCATTTGGTCTTTTTTGAAGTAGAAAAAATTTTCACACAGAAGTCACATGAAATCTTTCAAAACTCATTTTAAAGGAAAAGAAAGAGAAAAAGTCACCCAATTGACCAACAAATCACCCTCTGCCCCTAGTTAAAAATACCACATTCACACAGTTGAATTAGATTGCAGTGTTTGTTGTATGTCAAACAAGTTAGAATAAATGCTCAGTTTAGAATATAGGAATGTGACCAAACCTTTGTTAATTGAATACTCCTGTTAACTGAATAATTTTCACTGGCAAAAAGCTCCGCTGTACTCACTTGTTTGATATTTTTAAATTGTTTTTAGCATTCACTGCCAGCAACTTGGTCAAATCCTGCAACAGTATTCATCAACAGTCCACCACCATGTAATGTTCTAAGAATTTCCATCACAGCGGACAACTGCACAACTGATTTGGAAAAAAATAGCATGGATGTCGGTTATGAATTGCGTGGCTGTAATGCTGACAGTAAGGATGATAGTGTTTTATCCCATTATAAGCCATCTGCTGTATGATAACAGATGATAGTATTTTATCCCATTATAAGCCATCTGCTGTATGATAACAAGTCTGAGATAATTCTTTGTTTTCTTTCCAAACAAGGGGAATACACTTCTCCCATACTTTTATCACTGAACAGGTTTTCACCAATAGTAACTATAATGGAGCCCACTTAATTGGATATCTCTTAATTGTATATCTCTGTTAATTGAATATAATTTTCCAACACAAAACCACTTACCATACCTCCATTACAAATTTGACCTGTTGATTGAATATAGGTTAGAGAGTAAACTCCTCTGAATTGAATAAAAAATCTTGTTACCTGTCAAGAAATTCCCCTCAGTCTTCCTTTGTTTATAGACCTATTTGGCCTCAGTACATCTAATACAGGCATTAATCTATTATATCTTGTTTGACAGAGCTCATAGAGCTCTGTCAAACAAGATATAATAGAATAAATGCTTAGTTTATCTCTAGAATACAGGAAAGTGACACTATCCCTGTTAATTGAATATTCCTGTTAACTGAATAATTTTCATTGGCAAAGTGGCTATTCAGTCTACAGTGTTCCACTGTATTGTCATTCACTTCTGCGAAGACACTTCAGTGTACAATATAGTATGGTTGCTGTGGGCTGGTCACCTTCCACGAGTGTGCAATATTTCCACGGACACAGTAATATTAGATTTCAAACACTAATTAAAGGAATAATCAGAAAAATTGTTATTAATGAAGTACCAGGTACAACCCGGCGCTTCATTAATTGAAATTTTTTCTGATGATGATTCTTATTACCTGGTAAACACATGCATGGATATCACTACCCACATGTGGATTTCGACCAGTCCACAGCAAGTGTACTGTATTGTGATCATGAAAGCAGTCTTTTATGTGATCAGATTACAATCCGATGAAGACACACCTGCGCAGTTGATTGAGATTTTGTAAATAAAATACTTGAAAATTAAGACTGCATCAACAAAAATACATTGCATTTTGTAGTTTTGACAGATCCTGTCACAATCCGATCAAAATTCTCTTTCGCATTTGTGATAACAGTTACTATAATACTTCCATTATAGTTCTGTTATAATTTATTTGACACTCTCCAATAAATTGTAGCCATGGGAACGTGAAATTAACCCTACCAATTAAGAACAAAATATCTTTTTCATCCAAAAAAGAGCTGTTGCTTCATAAATCAGATGAACTCACTGACTTTGTTACCTGAGAGATCATAAGATAAGGTTAGAGAAAAAAAAAATTGTTCTGATATTATTATTGTTAATATGTAGGTTTAATGTGGGGCTAAACTTCCTAAATCCTTGCTTGACAGCTTGTAGTCCTCATAATTCTTATCATACATGTGACAATATACAGCAAAGAAGAAATCAACTGGTCACATTGCAGTACTTTCTGAAGGCTTATTTAATCCTTTACCTAACGCAGTCGATACCAAAAGTTATTATTTTAAATATTATTTTTCAAATTTTTCCAAAAAATTTCCCCCAAACCATATCATTTGATCTCTTATTGTAACAATCTCGTTCAAATGAGGGATCACATGATAAAGTTTTATTGAAATTTTTTAAATAATATTTTTCAACTGTAATTTTGCATATTATGCAGGCAGATGTGTCTGATTCATTAGCTAAAGGGTTAAAATGCCAACTGCAGCACAAGAGATGCCAGTGATGTAAATGTAGGAGGAAAATTGATATTCTCCAGATGTTTATTTTCTAGGTTTTTTTCATACGTTATTCCTAGTGACTGCAGCTACATCATGGCTTCTGAGATATAATAACCATTATATATTTATAATACACTAAATGATAGATTATCGATTAAATTGCAGAAAAATAGAAATCGTATCCCCCACTGTGAAGGTATAGAAATTTTCACTTTCACAGTACCAATCAAAATGGCAGCTTTCAAATCATCACTTCAAGGTGAATACGAGTCAAATTATCACTGGAAATTATTAATTTGTTCTAAAAACGTATACTGAAAAGAAAATCTAGTGCTTTTGAGTGGATACCAATCATTTCCAGCAATAATTCAACACATATTCACCTTGATCAGATTGCAAGACAATATCTGTTCTGAGTATCAATCAAATCACTTCCGCATATCAATATGTGCTGTTTATAGTCATGGATCAATTCAAGATTGAAACAAGTGGAATTATCGATGGGAATGATCAGATTCTTATAAAAAGCATATAATAAAAAGAAAATCTAATGTTTTTGAGTGGATACCAACAGTTATCTCACTCGTGATTGAGACAAATGGTTATTTTCGCTCGCGCTTATTTTGCATTGTAACAATCATATATTCCATGTTTTATATATCATCATTACTTAATATATATGTACAGTATATTAACATAAGTTTAGTGACCTGATAAAACTATGTAACACCCAAAATGACACTTGATGTGTCAGGCCACAAGGTTTAATGAAACAAGTTTTCCATTACTGCCCACAGCCCAACATGTCACATGACTTCTATTATCAATTGCTCGTTAATTCTTCACAGGTCAATATTTTGAACAGTTGCAGCTGAAAGTACAGGATTCATTAATCTGTGTAAGACTCCACATCACCTCAAATCTACTGGGCTTAGTACAAGCCTAGGTAGGTCTGAGGTGAAGAGGAATCTTATAGAGATTGATAGACTGAGGTTCTTGTAAACCTGTGTCTTCAGAAATACTGTTTAAAAACAATAATGCCCTTGATAATCATGTTATTGTTAAATGATGGGCATGGTGGCATTGTGGTAACCAGTTCTCGTCGGATCACCAAAGTTAAGCAACTTCGAGCCCGGTTAGTCCTTGGATGGGTGACCATCTGAGTGATCGATTCAGACTCCCACATTGTGTCCTTGGGCAAGGCACTTGACCCCGATTGTCCACATGTGGGCACGATTATGCAGTGCATTAAGGCATACTGCACATCGATGGTGCACATGTCTTCAACCAATCTAACCCTGCCTGTGTTGCAGTGCTCAGTTATGATGTTGGGGAGCTGTCAGCTGCTCGTCGATGCTCAGTGGTTCTCTTAGGGTACTCCGGTTTCCTTCACCCATAAAACTGTCACCGACACAAATTGACCTTGACGTTAAGTGTTGTTAAACCCTAAATATTGTTAAATGAATATATGAGGTAATTATAAATACACTGGCAGAATAATTAAGTGATGATAAATAAGACCACTCATTTGTCTTTTCATCATTTGATTGTTCTGACACCGCATTGGATTTGCCGTCATTTGAGCATTATGCGGATGGAAAGGGAGGGGTAATCAAGTTTCAGCAGAAGAAAACACTCTCTCTCTTTCAAAGGTCTTAGGTAGTGGCATTGCTAACAGGGAGAGGTCATATTTCAGTGGGACATTTTTGTTTGGATTGAATTAGTGTTGTGTGGTTAACCGGTTTTGTGAGTTGCTTTCAGTTCAGCTCTAAAACCGAAACCGTGCAATTGTTAAATCAGTATGGTTTTGGTTTTCTTTACAAAATATCGGAAACTTGCATTTACACTGTTCAGTTTGCATTGTCAACGACATAAAACTAAATCCATATGTCAACTGATAACTCTGTCATCAGTATTCATATATTCAGACTCCAGAGAAACAAACAACTGTCTAACAGGAGTTACTGTCGCATTAGAAGAATGATCACACGTTCCAAGAAATTTTCGTATGATGTATGACAACACTTGTCCAATTACACATCACGGTTACAAAAGTGTGTTGGTTTGTTCTGTCAGAAATTCTCAGAATGACAATCTTGACACGCCTACAAACGTCAAAATGAGCAACTTGGGGACTTAGCAAGTGGCTTCGTATCTGCACATGTTTGGGTGTATTAATTACCTAACAACAAAATCGTGAATAAAATCATGGAAAAATAGTCTTTGTTTTTTTAAATGGCGGATTACTGTGAAAAACAAAACATACTTGTCGTGTGGATTTCCTGGACACGTGTTTAGAATTTAACTTTCAACATTGTCACCTCCCTTGATGCATTTATCCACTGTATGCATGCAAGTGCATGTCACAATGGAATGTCTCCGCACCTATTTTGTAATTACCCACAGAGTGCAGACCATGCAAAGCTGCAATGCCTAAAATCCCCTGCACACAATTAATTTGAACATTTTCCTCATATAATACAGAACTGATTTAGTTTCACAAGAAACAGATGGAAATTGAAAGTGGAACTCCAACTTCGAAAGGCAAATGGAAAACGGTACAGTTCAAAACATTACAGATAAAAACTTGTCAATGTAAATTATGGTTGTTCTAAAAATCAAAAGAGCGTGGAACCTTCTGGCGGTGGCCGGGTGCGGAATTTAAGAGCAGTGTGTGGGAGTCTGGGTTTCCTATGGAAAGGATGTAGTGTCGACTGTCAAGACCAATCAGTCCACCCACCACAAATATTGGCTCCCCATTCCAAACTACTAGTTACGGGCACCTGTAATGAGAGCAACCTATATTCTATATCAATGTACCAATGTGCAACTGGTCTTAGAAGTAATCCGTCTCAGATAGCATAGTTTAGAGTACATTTTTTTCAAAAATATCTGAGTGGGTGGGGGGCGGGGAGTGGTAGGCCAGTACTAGGTCCACCTGGACTTTGAGATCAGGATGTCCAGTGGTAGCAAGGAGTCTTCCAATAATACTAGAGTATTAAGGTCGGCAATAGATTGGGGGGAGGTTGTGAGGGAGAATTCCTTGGAGAGATGCAATGCAGCTTAACCCGCCCCACAGTTTACTTGTTCCCTCAACTTTTGTTTCCTGTCAATTTTCTGGCACCGCTCCTGCAGTCCTGCCTTGAGTCTTTTAAAGTATTTTTGTGGGGTGGGGAAGGTGGTGTCGTGGTATTGGACGTGTTCACCTATGTAGGAGATTTGTGTTGGTGGGGGGGGGGGGGGGGGGAATAAATTGATGCTAGCCATTGCCAGATGAATTATCATTTAAAATATGACAGAATATGTATTTTATTGCCACTATGTGATATTTTGCAAGGCTACAATCTTCTTATTGCCAAAAAAATGAAAACCGACCTATAAAACGAGTTTTGGGGACAAAACCGAACCGAACCAAAACCGAGGTCAGAAAAAAACCTGCACAACACTGGATTGAATCTCCATCATTAATTTACTCTTGTTGGTAATCATATATTTAATATGTAACTAGATTTAATACTTGAACTTCACAGACACGATCAATCATACTGCTAGAGGTGTGTAGTACTTGTAGAGGTGTGTAGTACTTGTACCCAATTTTGACTATTCAAGTTCCAGCATGAAAAATTTGGACTATGGAACATGTTAATTAACTGGTAGAGTGCTAAATTATTTTTGGTTCTTAAAATTTCTTTATGCATCCTTGCCTTGTTACAATTTATGAAAGAGTGCCAGAGTGCCAGTAGGCACTCTCCCATAAATTGTAACAAGGCAAATCCTAACAGATAAAATAATATCACCTCAAAGATAATATGAAGCACATCCACAGAATAGGAAGCCTTTAAATTGTGGTACCGACACTTCAGAATAATCCGTAATAAGTGTTTCCAGCACTTTACTAATTAAATCAGAAGTTGTGTCCACCTAACAGCTTGTCAAGTTCATTCTAGTGTTGGGGCACAAGCTATATTATAGACGGAAATTATTATTAGGCCTAAAAATAGGTTTAGGTTCTAGAGCAATCCCTCAATGAAAGTGAACCCCCTCGTTGAACTTTTTTCCCTTCTCTGTGTCTTCCAAAATTAATATGATACCATGGCACTATAACATTTTACCCTTTTTTAACTTAACTGACTGCAAGTCAGTCAGTGTGAGGTATTGCCATCACCTGGCGTCCGTCGTCCATTAACTTTTGCTAACCTGGCTTCTTCTCCACAGCCATTCAGCCAAATTTAAACATATATTGCACAAACCATCCCTGGGGTATACACTTTCTATTTTGTTCAAATGGGGCGGCTGCCTTCTTAGGGCTCTGGGCAATGATGCCAAAGCCTAAAAATCTTTAAAACTCTTCTTCTCATGAACCACCAGAGAGATTGCCTTGATATATGGTATGTAACACTCTTTGGTGTTGAAAATTAAAGTTTGTTCAAGAGAAGTTGGTAGATCAATATTTGGGCTCTTAGTGGGCACATACCCATTTTGGGCTCTGCCCCAAATTTCTATTTCAAGAACCGATGGGGCGATTTGAACCAAATTTGGCATGTAGCATAGGTAGGTCCAAAGTACTTGATTGATGCCCAAAATTTTTTGTTGCCCCGTGGGTACCCCAGGGGCTAAAAATAGAAAACAAAAATTCAAATGCCGCTATTTTCAAAACGACACTGAACAGAGAACTGTTATTTAGTATGAGACATCCTTTTAACCAGTAGAATGGATTAAAAAAAAGAAATAGCCATCGGTTGTGTCAGGGTGTTTTGCAGGGGAGTTTGAAAAAATGCTGAGACAGCTAATTATTTGCTCAACAGAGGAGCCCAAATAATTAACTTAGGGTGCTATGGGGAATAAGCTTTAAAAATCTGCTTCTTCAGATCAAGCAGACAGATTCTTTTGATACTTGGTATACAACATCTCTACAGGGGTCAAATTGAAGTTTGTTCAAATTGAGTCTCTGGGTTAATATTTGGGCTTCCTATGGAAGCCCGAATATTAACTTGGTGCAATTTGGGGAATAATCTTTAAAAATCTTCTTCTTCAGACCCACCAGACAGATTCTTTTGATATTTGGTGTGCAGCATCTCTAGGGGGGGGGGGGGGGGGGGGGGGGGGGGGGCAGGGGGGGGGGGGGAGAGGGGTAGATTCAAATTTGTTCAAATGGGATCCCTGGATGAATATTTGGGCTCTTTATTGGAGCTAAAATTATAACTTGTTGCATTATGAGAAAATTTCTTTAAAAATTTTCTTTTTCAGACCCACTAGTGAGAATCCTTTCATATTTGGTCTGTGACATCTCTAGAGGCGTAAGATTTGAATTTTTGTTCAAATCGTCTCCCTGGGGGTTAATATTTGGGCTTCCTATGGGAGCCCAATTATTAACTTGGTGGAATATGGGGGATATTCTTTAAAAATCTTCTTCTTCAGATCCACCAGTCAGATTCTTCTGATATTTGGTATGCAGCACTTTTAAGGGGGCCAGATTCAAGTTTGATCAAATGGGATCTCCGGATGAATATTTGGGCTCTTTATTGGAGCCCAAATTTTAACTTGGTGCAATATGAGAAAATTTCTTAAAAAATCTTGTTTTTCTGACCTGCTATTGAGAATCCTTTCATATTTGGTATGTGACATCTCTAGAGATTTCAATTTGTTCAGATCAACTCCCTGAGTTAATATTTGGGTTCACCAATATTTACTTAGTGCAATAGGGGGAATTATCATTTAAAATCATCTCCTTCAGATCCAGCAGTCAGATTCTTTTGATACTTGGTGTACAGCACCTCTGGAAGGGTTAGATTGAAGGGTGTTCAAATCAGGTCCCTGTGTTAATATTTGGGCTCTTTATTGAAGTCCAAAGTTTAGCTTAGAGCAATATAAGAAAGAAAATTTCTTGAAAATTCTTCTTCTTCCGATCCACCAGTGAGAATCCTTTCATATTTGATACGTAACATCTCTAGGGGTGTCAAATTCAAATTGGTTGATGTTTTTTAATACTTCACAGAACAGAGTTTGTTGGGAAGCTTTCCTAGGACCAGCAGAAATGAATGGCCAAAAAAGTTGCCTTTGGTTGTGTCATAGCAAATAAAAAAAATTCCTCTTGCTGCTGATCACATGCTGATACACTCATCTGTTTTGACAATTTTAGCCAGTTGAGCGTTTTAGGCTCTCTTGAGCCTCTGGTTTGATTGATGTATACACCTGGAACTTTATTAAGCACTCCCTGTTTTTTTCGCAATGGTGTTACATGTAATAAAAACTGTCATTACTTTCATGCTACCTTTCAGATGGCCAAAAGAGGTTGTTTGCAGAAAGAATGGTCTATTGACAAATGAAAGACAACACAATGATGAAAATATGCAGTATTTTAATGGCGCTAATTACACATATCTGTCAATATTGTTTTTGATGAAAAAATGTCTCTCGACAAGTATGGTGCTGGAACAGTCCATGATGAAACTATGCCGGTAATTACTGACAAAAACTGTAACTTGTGATCTCCTGAACACAATAGCAGTGTCTGACGTCAGTAGCGAGTGTATCCACCATGTGTCTGAATTACAGCCTGACCCCCTCCTAATGCTACCAGCGAGCCTTCTGATACGGTCCAGAGACAGACAACTGCTGCCACTCCTCATGCAATGCAGATTCCAAATTGGCCAAATTCTGTACAGACAGATGCCTTGCTTGCACACAACATCCACAAAAGACCCAGATGTGTTCTAAGGGAATCAAATCGGGGCTCATTCAGGGTAGCTGCGTGTCCTTGAAAACCAGGAATGTCCTTGAATTTGAAACGCTATATTTTTATACTGTACCAATGACCCAGACATAGCTGGTGCTAACTCTTAAAAATGTAGGGCCAAACACAAATTTTTTCCCCCAATCCCCAAAATTTGCATCTAAAACCAAAGAAAACATGTCCTGAATGGCCCTCCATACTTCACCTCTACTGCGCATGCGCAGTGTCAAGGACATCCCGAAATTGGCGCCATTAATCATTCTTTGTTTGGCCCTTCATCAGTTAACATCTGACTGATCTTTGTGCTTGTAAATCTCAGTTTAAATGATGCCAGACACATAAATATTAGAGAAATGGTGATTCTAAGGAGGATATAGAAGGAGGAGAGGAAAAATGAGTGACAGAAAATAATCAGGGCTGTAACTTAAAATTTTTTAATGAAATTATGTTAAGTTACCTATTTTCGAGGCAAGAGCCTGTTGTGATCATTCTTGTTATCAAGTTACACTGCTTGTTCAGTGTTTTCCTCTCTCCCTTTCCTTTAAGTCCCCCCTTGCTATTCTCCCATGCTTTTGGCATATTTTCTGTAATATTATTACTAAAATTTCTTGGGAGTTTTAGCTGGATAACAGAATGAATTCTGTTCTTTTCCCCATGTTTACGTCTTCACCTATGGGTGGTTAGGCATAGTGTTCTGTATCTACCATCTGATGTTCTGCAGTTTCTTCCCTGGAAGTCTCTGTTTTGCATCAGATAGTGTATTATTGATAACTGATTTCGGGCCAGGGTTATCAGTGCCTGGAGTCTTGTTTCTGGTGTTTTTACACTTCTTGTTTACATTGACAACAGCCCTCTGTGTGAGGGGGTTTTCTTGAAAATAATATCTTGATGTTAGTTTAATCATTACTAGATACATTATTATTGTTCGTAAGTGTTGCATTAATTTTTTAAAATATTTTTAAAATTTTTGTCCACACTTAGGCTTGGGATCCATTGGGGCTCAACGTTACTTTTCAGAAACTTGGGCTTTTCTGAAAAAATATTTTTTCAAAAATTTTTTTTTTTGATTTCAATTATTTTTTCTATGTTAATGGATCATGTTATTATGTATTTTGATTGTCAGGGGTTGGTGCGAGTACTAGGACTTTGTTTTCTTTTCACAATGAAGGGATATTGTTCAATTGTAATAAGAGGAAATCTTCCTCTGACTTTCATAATCATTGTATAAATGTAGTCAGTGTACTCGCACTAACTCCTGTTCAGTATGTGTTAATTTCCATGACAACATGGGAAGCGTGTGTCACGGTATGTTAGTGGGGAAATGGCCATTCCGGTCCTTTCCCCGCAGGGTCACTCTAGTTTATCAATCTCCATTTCAGACGATCAAGAACAGGGTGATGTATCCGTGATGTCTTCCAAAAGTGTGCCTTCGTCGTCACAATTAATGAAGAGCTAGCGGAAAAGTGCTCATGAAAATACGTCAATTGCCTAAGAGGTCCCTAGTAGGATCGACGGCCTTTGACATCCGCTAGCTCGCCCAGTGTAGCGTCCATTCATCGAATGGTTCGGCAGCCGGGTTTGTCCGTTGCGGTCCAGAAGGAGTTTTGGGTGATGCGAGCACTATAAATCAACCAAATGCACACCCAGTGACGGCTGATTAGAGGAGAGAACGGAGGAAGCCTTTTAGTCCGGTTCCTAGTTCGTCCAGGTCCATCTGGACTGCGAGCGAGAGAGGCCCCTCTCTCGTACAACAACATCTGGCCCCAGATGTTGTGGTACAAAATGTTTCGCATTCGGAGCATACGTTCGCCGCTCGGGACGCTCCGTTAGATAGACAGTCCGGGGAGACTGTCAATAAGGCTTCCTCATCCTCATGGTAGCGCACACGACCACTCTTGGATACGTGACCTCGGATATCCAGTCAACTTCGCCAATCAGAGAATCCTCGGCGACCAGGTCACGCCATCCGATAGCCAGGGACACGAGGCCTGGAGACTCCAGACGTTCGCATAAGAAAGTATGCGGGAGTCAACGTACACGGAGCTTCCAGCGGCAAAGCATCGTAAGACCGCTACTGCACAGGCCTCGGTGACGGACGTGCTATCCCAAATAGCACAACTTATCGCAGCATCCCAGCAACGACAGAATCTCTGTCGCATCATGTAATATCCGACGACGCTGGGTCGGGACGCTCCGCGGAAGCATCAGGTACGGACGTCCGAAAATTTCATACGGTCCGACAGGATGCCGAAAGGGATTCGGAGGATTTCGAGCTTTCCCTTTCGGAACAACATAAGCTGCTGTATATGTCATCCGACTTCATCTTCTAGAGGTTCTTTCGTCGGACCAGAATGCTGCGATGCCGGATAAGAAACTGATAGCGTCGGTGGACAGAGAAATTTTTGGTTCGGTTCAGGGACATCGCCCCTCAGTTCCGACACAGTCCAATAATGTCACAGAAACTTTCGAATTATTGAACGACGCTATATATATTATTTATATGCTTGCTATTAACAAGCATGTCTGGTTTCTTGTTCACAAAGTTACTGAGATGTCTTTCAAAAGTGTGCCTCTGTCGTCATAGTTAATGAAGAGCTAGTGGCAATAAGTGCTCATGGAATACGTCAATCACCTAAGAGGTCCCTAGTAGGATCGATGGAGTTGACATTCGCTAGCTCACCCGGTGTAGCGTCCATTCATCGAATGGTTCGGCAGTCGGGTTCGTCCGTTGCGGTCTAAGAAGGAGATTTGGGTGATGCGAGCACTATAATAGACTTTAGTACACACCCAGTGACGACGGATTAGAGGAGAGATCGGAGGAAGCCTGTTAGTCCGGTTCCTAGCTCGGCCAGGTCCGTCCGGGCTGCGAGCGAGAGAGGTCCCTCTCTTGTACAACAACATATGGGACCAGATGTTGTGGTACAGACATTTTGCATTCGGAGCATATGTCCGCCGCTCGGGATGCTCCGTTATATAGACAGTCCGAGAGACTGTCGATAATGCTTCCTCATCCCCACAGCAGCGCACATGACCGCACATTGGCTACGTGACCTCGAGTATCCGGCCAGCTTCGTCATTCAGTGATTCCATGGTGGACAGGTCACGCCATCAGGTCGCCAAGGGACACGAGGCCTGTACACTCCAGTCGCTCGCTTAATAGAAGTATGCACGGGGTAACGAACACGGAGCTTCCAGCGGCAAAGCATCGTAAGACCGCTTCTCCACAGGCCTCAGTGACGGACGTGCTATCCAAAATAGCACAGCTCATTGCAGCATCCCAGCAAACGACAGATTCTCGGTTGGATCAGGAATAATCCGACGGCGCTGGGTCGGTGTGCTCCGCAGTTGCATCAGGTACGGACGACCGAACACTTCATAGGGTCCGACAGGATGGCGAAAGGGATTTGGACGATTTCGAGCTTTCCCTTTCGGAACAACAGAAGCTGCCATACATTTCTTCCGGCATTATCTTCCAGAGGTTGTTCCGTCAGACTACATTGCTGCGATGCTGGATAAGAGACTAATAGCGTCATTAGACATGGAGTTTTGGATCGGTTCAGGGACATTGTCCCTGAGTTGCCGACACAGTCCAATAATGTCTTTGGAACATTCGAATTATTGAACGACGCTATATATAAGCTTGTTACCAAACATGCTAGTCTAGTTTCTTGTCCGCAATGTTCTATTCTGCCTTTCATCAATTCTAGGAAAATAAATTTATATTGGCAGAACAGGGCATACCGAGAGTTCCTATGCATCTAGACGGTGAGGCTGAAGACTGGGAATTATCTTTTTCGCCGTCTATGTAAATTCCAACCACGACGTTGGAAATGACAATGATGTCTAACAGACTTAACTTAGACGCTTTATCATACGTAGACCACCTTACTCAGGCGTTATAATTACGTCTTCAAGAGAAAGAATTCCAGGATATGATCCTCAATGAGATTTCTTTCAAGGGCAGTAGTTTTTTCATGTATAACTCCGCCCTTCAGTGGCAACCTGGAGTTGGTTAGACGTGACGCAGCCCTAGCTACATCCACGCACATGGATAGTAAGGTGAAGAACTCTCTCAGAGTCGCTTCGGTCTCGGAGAAGCTTCACTTCGACGGCAACCTTTCAGCAATCTATGAATTGCTCGATATACACGTTCTCTTGTCTATCAAGTGTAACAAGAGATTCAGACTTGGGCAAACATTCGGTGGTTGACTCAGAGAGTGCCACTGCAGTTGCCGGTTCCGAGTTTTATGATTATGACGGATGCCAGTCAAACAGGTTGGGGTACAATATTGATCCCAACGGATTCGAAGTGCCAGGGTCTTTGGGTTCCGCAGTTTCTAGGCAAGCACTTAACTTCCAGGAAGTGATGTTATTTTGGCTTGCACTATGTCATTGGATGAACATTATTCAGAAACGCATGTCCAATCCTGTCCGATAATACGACAGTAGTTGCGTATCTCCGGAACCAGGGAGGCACTCATTCGGTTCCGTTATTCAATTTAACGGAAAGAATCCTTCTGTTTGTTCTAGAACACCAAGTTCTGCTTCGGTCTGTCATATTCCGGGTCGTCTGATTGTATTAGCAGACTCCCTTTCACGTAAGGGTCGCTTGTTGCCGTCAGAATGGACTCTTAACAAACAAGTATTCAATCAGATTTGCTATCAATGGGAGCGCCCAATGATAATTTATTTGCGACACAACTCATTAATCAATTGCAGACGTATGTGTTTCCATGTCCGGATCCCTGAGCTTATGTAGTTAACGCTCTATTGATCTAATAGGACGGAATGATAGGATATGCGTATCCTCCAGCGCTGTTGATTCAGCATGTATTGCCTAGATAAACATCCACAATACAATTCTGTTGGTAGCATCTCTGTCTTCACAGAGACCGTGGATAAATTTACTCAGGTGTCTGCTGTGGGACTTACCGCGAAAACTTCCTCCATGAGAGGATCTTCTTTCGCTGGGGAAATTGTGTCAACTTCATCACAACCCACAAGGTCTCAACCTTCACGTATTCCGTTGTGTGGTCCTTCTTGCACGGCAAGCATTGTACAGGACGAGAAAAGGACGCGATTTCTTACTGTAGGAGAACCTCCTCTTTGCTATACTATGTGGCTAAAGTGGAGGCTCTTCCGTCGTTGGTGTAGGGATCATTATGTTGATATTTTTGATCCCTCCATACTAGACATTGCAAACTTTCTAGTATACTTGTTTGACAAGATCAACTGCAGCCTGTTACTATTAAGGTTATAGGTCTATGTTATCTCATACCTATGCACTCCATGATAGTTTACAATTGAGTCTAATGTCTCTTTATCTAAGTTAGTTAGAAACTTTTCGATAAATAGACCTAGAATCCTTAGATTAATTCCTATACGGAATTTAGCTTGGGTTCTTATTTAGCTAAGTAACCATTTTAGCCTCTGGAAACAGTAGTTTTCAAATTCTGGCCTTTTAAGACAGTAATTCTCTTAGTCTTCTCTTCTACTGAGGAGTCAGTGAGCTTCATGCACTATCGGTGGACGATTCTCACTTTCGTAGTTTCGGAAACACTATTTCCTTTACTACTTATGTTGGATTTTTGGTTAAGAATCAGGCTCCTAATAAATATCCGGAACCTATTGTTATTAAGGTCCTTCTGTCTTCGTACGGGCATAGGCCTTTACTCTGTCCGGTTAGAGTTTACGTATTTATAAACAGATCTCAGTTTATCAGTAAGGACGTAAAGCTTCTTCTGTCTTTGATGCCTAATAGAAGGACATTACGGTCCATTCTATTGCTAATGGATTCAATTAACTATCGGTACTGCTTATGGTAATCTATCATTAACTCAGCAGTTTGTGCTTAAGATTTCGGCTCATGAAGTAAGAGCTCTTTCTACATCTTGGGCTTACATTAATAGTGTCGCTATTATAGATTTAATGAAGGCTGCATATTGGTCTCAGCCATCCACATTTATGAATTTTTATCTCAGAAATATTGAGTCCATTTCTGGAGGCCTGCATTGTTTAGGTCCATTATCTGCTAGTCAGAATGTCGTCCTGTTGCCCTCTTCGCTCTGGGCTATTTGACCCAGGGCAAGGAGAAGGGGGGGGGGGGGGGGGGTGATCTCAGTTATTCTGAGCTGTTACTGGGATGGTTTTAAAGTGATAAGTTTATCTTTTAAAAATTCATTCAGGTCATAGTTTTTAAAGTATAGCTTTTGAATATATCACGTGTCAAACGGGCATTATTATACAATCCTCGGACACATTTAAAAGAGCATAAAGAGTCTCAATTCTCTAGACTAACTTTATTTTTTGGCTTACTTTAAAAATTATTAGTATAAGGATTATACTGGATGTTAATAGAGTACATGGATGTTATGATGCTCAATTATGGAAGGTGTTGTGTCTTTCTAATTTATCATAAATAAGAAAGATACATGTAAGGCCTAATACTCCTTTTCCCCTCGAGGGGATGACTCTATTTTATATAGTTGAGCTTACTGGATTTTCCTCTATGTCCTAGGCCCTCCAGCCTTTTTACTATTCAGCTATGTCTGGGTCATTGGTACAGTATAAAAATGTTAAAAAATTTATAGTAATTTATATATTTTTTATACTTACCAATGACCCAGACGGGGATGGCCCTCCCAGGAGTTGGGAACTCATACCTCCCCGCTGAGTACATAGCGCTCACCAGGCACTGATTATAAGAATGATTAATGGCGCCAATTTCGGGACGTCCTTGACACTGCACATGCGCAGTAGAGGTGAAGTATGGCGGGCCATTCAGGATATGTTTTCTTTGGTTTTAGATGCAAATTTTGGGGATTGGGGGACAAAATTTGTGTTTGGCCCTACATTTTTAAGAGTTAGCACCAGCTATGTCTGGGTCATTGGTAAGTATAAAAAATATATAAATTACTATAAATTTTTTAACTTTCAAGGCCTTGAAAGTCCTTGAAAACGAGGTATATCAGTAAAAGGTCCTTTAATGTCCTTGAATTTGATCGCCGATTTATCACAAGCATAATAGCAGTCCGAAAAGGAACGAATAAATTTGTTGACAAATCCAAACAAGTAGGTGTTATTAATATTAATTAACTCTTAGCTCTCGGTCAGCTCATGTTTATTAGTACAGAGGGGGGCTTCCGTGGTCGAATTATGTTCAACAATCAATGAAAACCTTTTGATTTCCACCAGAATCGTCATGAGTTTCCATATAAAGTAACGCATGTGTTCCAATACTTTGTCCTACAGGGGGACAAAACGTCCCAGTTTGACTTTGTTTGGAAAATGGTGTCATCAATTGAAAATAATTATCAACTTTCTATGACATTATTGAGGATTCTGATTCGGATGAGGATGGTTTTCCTGGATATTCTTTCATAAGAAATATCAAAGAAGACTCGTCAGACGAATTCGAGTCGTGTGAAAGCAATTTGGAAGAAAATGTAAATGCAGGCGAATCAGGTGATCAATCAAGCACGTGTGTTCATGTTGACAAAACCTTGAATTTGGGGGATTTGTTCCACCACCCATGGTTAAAAACATTTGACGAGCCCACGGCATTCAGTTTTCTGTGGATGGCAACGAGCGTGAGTTTTTTTTTTCAGTAAATTTTTTGACAATGATTTTATTGAACTGTGCACTTTGCAAACAAATTTATATGCCAAACAATACTTTGAAAAAAACCCAAACATGAAACCATTCGCACTTGCCCGATCTTGGGTGGATACAGAAGCGACTGAAATGAGGGCTTTCATAGCAGATGAAACAGTTGCCACAGTGATGAAATCGTGCGCACATGTTTGCTGGACAAACAATAAGTAGTAAATTTTACCTCGGTTCACAAATTGTGAACCGAGGTACAATTGACTACTTATTGTAAAGGGGGTATTGCCATTGGGACGTTTCGGCCTTAGGACGTTTCAGTCTCAAGACGGTCCTTGAATATCCTTGAATTTTCTTCAAAAAGGTCCTTGAAAGTCCTTGAATTTTGTTTTCAATATTCTGGGGGAACCCTGTCATTGCAGGCCAAGGTAGTGTTGTAATAGCATTGTTCTGATGGAATGCTCTCACAGCATGGGAACGATGTGGCCTTGCATTGTCGCCCATGAATGCAGGGCAAGTAGCCGTGGGTGGTTGTCAAAATGAAGCACAACAACCAGATTGAGAATGTCCCGGATGTACTGATGACCACTGAGATTCTCACAGGCAGTCACCATATGAAGTTTACAATCATGAGAGAGGCATCCCAGATCATTGCTGATCCTCCACCATAAGGAACAGTAGGTCTGATGTTCCTGGGCATGTAAGCAGTATTTCTATGCCTCCACACTCTCATCTGACCATCTGTGATGAGAAGCAGGAACCTACTCTCAATTGACCAATGGACTCTCCTCCCCTTCCTGAGATTCCAATGTTGTCATGCCATACACATTCCAAACGTCATCTTTGATGCTGATTGGACAGAGCTGCATGCTTATGACCCTTCTGGACCTCTTACCCAGTGCTTTGAGACAGTTTTGGACAGTTCTGTTGTATAAATGCCTGTTGGGGAGCCAAAGGCATTTCAAAACCCCACTTGAAGCAAAGGGTTCATGCCTAACGAGGCATGTCATCGGATAAGTCTGCGGATGACAGAATGACTATAGACAAGTTGTTTTCCAATAGCTTTGAATGACATGCCTGTTGCATGCATGCCAACGTTTTGCCATCTTAGTGCTTCTGACAGTCTCCTCCTTGCCATGTCAACATTTATTGATAAATGAAGTGACAAATTTTTTTGTTTTATACCCAGATATTGCATATGAATGATAGTGTGTTTTGTGACATTCGTGGGAAGCATGCTTCACATAGATGAGGGGATGTGTTTGGGGTATGCTATCAACCAGAAACATCATGTTTCACTAGATGAAATGTACTGCAAGATATAGCAGTCATTAAAACATAATAATCAGTAACAGCAATTTCACTGTCATGAAACATTTCAGGGGGTGCTTAATTAAGTTCCAGGTGTATATGTTTATTTGTTTGTGTTAAACAAAGCATGATTAAAACACGGTGTCTCTTTATTAAAACTGTTTTGTGAACATCCAGTTTACTGTGTTCTGCATAAAATAACTAAAAATATTTTGTGGAGGGTATATTGTATGCATTTTTCAAACGATGCTTGAATATAACTGAACATGAATGTATTTGATATTTCTCTTTCAACTGGTAGAGTGCAGAATTTTTCTTGCTTGTCAAAATTTGTTCACATGTCTTTGCCTTGTTACGTGTGTGAATGAGTTAATCAATATGGCATGAGTGCCAGCGCAGAAGGATAGAACAAGAGGCCACAGGCCTCGAGTTTTATCCTTCCACGATGGCACAAGTGCCATATTGATTAGCCATTCACACAAGCATGTCATTCTGTGTTTATTACATGCCTTCACGTCTATAAAAACAATTATTACAAGGACACTCGGCAATTCATTTGACAACTATCAATAAAAAGAAAACATTTTATCGCCAACCAAATTTTCGAGGGGAACCTGTGTTAATATTTTGTCCACTGAGTTCCAATGTGTTCTATGTGCCTACTGGCACATAAAAAAACAGCCATTGCTAGTGATTCAAATTGTAATTGCATTACACGATTAGTAGAAAATTCCATTGAAATTTCACTTCTATTTAAAAGTAGTCCGTCAACAATTTCTATTTCGCACATATTTGCGGAACAGATTTTCATTTTCTACACGGTTTAGTGTTGCAGTAGTTGGGGATCACATAGAACATTGCCACAAGACATGTCCATACAGATGAATTAAATCCACTATAAAGATTATGTGGACCACATCCACAGAATATGAAACTTTTAAGTTGTTGTACCTGAAGTTAAGAATGGACCCCAAAATAGTTGTTCTGAACTTAATTAGGTAAGAAGCAAAAAAATAAAAGATAAAAATAAACCCTCCTCCCTCATTGATTTGAACAATTATTTGCTCAAAAACAACACGTTTTTTGTGTTCTTGCCTTGAAGATCTTATTTTTTATAAGTATTGTATATCAGGCAAGATAGGTACATAGTTGAGTAATGTGAAGATAAAGTAAAAGGGTTTCCATGATGGTTCTTGCCAGAACCAGGAAATAATTTCTGTAGGGTTCCAAATGTCAAATTAATGGAACTTGTCATGTTACATCAATATCTAAAAGCAATATAAAGACTTTAAGTCGCAGCAGCAGCACTTCAGAAAACCCCCTAATTTGGTCTTCCAGTAAAAATGAAATATGGAATATAGTTGTGCCCAGTTATATTTGTGCACCTTTTTCAAAAAATAAATTCCACATAATATCCAAATTATTTTCTGCATAGCTGAGCAAACTGGATGTTTAGAAAACAAATATAATGAATAGACACTATTTTCAGCTCAACTTTGGCGAAGCCAAATTTGAGGTATTGCCATGGCCTGCCGTCCATCTGCCTGTCCATTGCACCGTCAACAAGGCTCGGGCTAGAGACCGCATTTATGAACCGATCTTTTCAAAACTTCTTGGGTACCTTTGTTATCACCATGGGACAAGAACGAGTGTTCTGGGGTCCGGTCCAAAATTCAAGATGGCCGCTGGCAGCCATTTTGTACAAAATTAGGTGCAATCAGATTTTTGCGCAGAACTTCCATATGAAAGCTCTGATTTGAATAATTTTTTGTATGAATGTTTAGTACCATGGGATACATCACATATAATACAGGCTTTTTTCTCATGCATAAATGATGCAAATTGGACTACCTTTGATTTATTTAGTGTTACTTTCGGCACTGTAAGTGCAAATGCCAATACGGTTTGGGCTAGAGGCTGTATTTATGAACCAATCTTTACAAAACTTCTTGAGTACCCCTTTGTTATCACCATGGGATGAGAACGAGTGCTTTTGGGTCCGGTTTGAAATTCAAGATGACTGCTGGCAGCCATTTTGTACAAAATTAGGTTCAATCAGATTTTTGCTCAGAACTTCCATATGAAAGCGCTGATTTGAATAATTTTTGTGTGAATGTTCAGTACCATGGGATACATCACATATAATACAGGTTTTTTTCTCAAGCATAAATTATGCCACTTAGACTAACTTTGATCTATTTAGTGTTACTTTCAGCACTGTAACTGCAAATGCCAATACAGCTTGGGCTAGAGACCGTATTTATGAACCGATCTTTACGAAACTTCTTGGGTACCTTTGTTATCATCGTGGGACAAGAACGAGTGTTTTTGGGTGTGGTCCAAAATTCAAGATGGCCACCAGCAGCCATTTTGTACCAAAATTAGTGCAATCGGTTTTTTGTACAGAACTTCTGTATGAAAGTTTTGATTTGAACAAATTTTTGTGTGAATGTTTAGTAACATAGAATACATCACATATAATATGGGTTTTTCTCTTGTGCTGAAATTATGCAAATTAGATGAACTTTGATTTATTCAGTGCTACTTATACACAGAAAGTGCACATGTCAATACGGCTCGGCTAGGGGCTGTATTTATGAACCGATCTTCACGAAACTTCTTGGGTACCTTTGTTATCACCTTGGGACGAGAACGCGTGTTTTGGAGTGCAATCCAAAATTTCAAGATGGCCGCTGGTGGCCAACTAGACGAACTTTGATTTATTCAGTGCTACTTATACACAGTAAATGCACGTTTCAATACGGCTCTGGCTAGAGGTATCTAACTGTCACCCACCTTTACAATACTTTACCTGTACCTTTGTTACAGGCTATGGTCAGTATTTATGTACAGACCTTTACATGTACCTTTGTTATCAGGTCTTTACCTATATATGTGTCATTGCTGTGCCATACGCTATGCATGTACCTGTCTTACACAAGTTGAGCTACAATGTCATTGACACTTTCAATAATCATGCTCTGTTGCAAATTAATTAAAGTCTCATGATTTCAAACTAATTTTGGAAGATACTGGCAGGCAATAAAATGTTCCATGAGGGGGTTAGTTTCAGTGAGGGAGGTGCCTGAGAACCCAAACCTTTTTTATTTTTGGCCCAGTATATGGTTTAACAGCAATGGTGGGAAGAACCTTGTATACTACTCATACTCACAATCCCCAACACTGGGTTATGTACTATCACCCTGATATGCCCAATGGTTTATTTTGTCATAGTTATCCTTTCATTCCTACATACTTAAGCTGTATAAAGGTACTCGAGGGCTCCAATGGGCATGACAAGTTGATTTTTATTTCTAGGGAGGCAATGAACCTTCACTTGAAGAAATGAAGTATGAGTGTGGGAGGGGAGAGGTATTTTTCAGCAGACATATATTTTGTCTGCTTCCACCTCCACCCCCCCCCCCCCCCCCCCCCAAACCAACCTGCTTAGCCTCGCAATACTATTGAGTAATCAGTTAAGTATTTTTTCCTTTTCCTTCATCCTGGGATATTTTTTTATTAATTAACAGTTTACTCTATAACCTGTAATTAATAAGTGAAATTTGTACTAAGATATCAAAAATGTGTTGGTGTTAGAAAGTTATATGCACTTAACAGGGTTATTAAATTATGAAATATCCTGTTTAGTGCAACCTGCTGTATTCATAAAACAGGGGTATCATTAATGACCAGTATGCAATTAACAGGTAAAATTTCTTTTGAAGGCATTCTAAATTGAGTCTGGTGATGAAAAACGTCTGTATTTAACCCTTACAGGAGTGAATCTGACTTTAATAACCTTTCCCATTAACAGAACAGGTGCTCCATCATGCAGTCTCCAGGTAAAGTTACAAGTTACATTTCAGATACCAGGCAGTTGTTTCCAGACAAGTTTTGGCTGCCTATACAGGCAGCCAAGACCTCTTGCCTAGAAACAGCTGCAAAGCCACAGGATGTGGACTGTCAACGTGCAGAAAAAATGTCTGAAAATCTCCAGGAGCCTAAGGATATTAGGAGGGTCAAAACCAAGATATCTGATATTAGGGGAGAGGGAAGTGAAAGTTTCCAATAGGGATACATTTGTACTATCAGGGCTTTCCATGAAGTGCTAAAAAAATTGGCTTCGGTAGAGTGTTTCTTCCAGTGTTACAGTCTTGAAATATGTTCTTGGTAGAGCTGGGCGGTTTTGTTTTTTTCAAATTCCGTTTTGGTTGGGTTCAGGAAGAAAATTTGTTTTGGTTCAGCTTTTCAGTATGTTGGTAACATATTTTAACACTTATGGCTCCTTAACTTGGAAAAGAAATCAACAATAGTTTATATGACACCCCTCACCACAAAAAACTCTGGTGGTAAATATCACCATTAGATTCAGCCTAACCACCCTTTGACCATTCTCAGGGGTTCTTTGGGGATGATTTGCAAAGTCTGTTGAGTCAGAAAAAACCCAGGTAACAAATGAATAAAGTTCATCTAATCGATATTGTGTTCTCGTTGTCACATTTTCTCCCTTATTGACTTGTCCGGTGGAGTCAATCAGTTCCTTTGGTCCTGTCTATTAGTCACAATCACTTAACCCTTTGAACCCGTAAGAATGCTTTTCCGAGCCAGGATCACAATGTGTCCCAATCACATAAAGTAAATGGTTTCTCAGTAATTTGTGGGAGTAGGCCAATCAATATTTTCAATATGCAGCCCCAAGGCTTAATTGGTCTACCCCCAAAATATGAATATGGGCTCTCCCAATTGACGTCATTGAACTGACATGCTAGTTATCATTAGGGTTCAAAGGGTTAAGTGGAGAGAAGAGTACTGTATATTTATATATTTTTCTCTACAGTTGCAAGCACTCCAGTAGCAGTTCCAGCTGAACCAACACCACTAGTGGGTAAGTCTAAAAAACAATTGAACATATTTACAGAACAATCGACCAGTGCTCAAAATAACTTTTTTTCTTTGTGTAGCAAAATGCTACACATTTCCAAAAAATGAATAGCATTTTGTCAAAATTACATAGCTATTTTTGTATACCAGAGTTATGTTATGCTGTTTTGTATTGAATTCTTCTAAGTAGATAGAATAGTTTCCATCCATTTCTGTTCATTTCCAAATGATCTGCAACACATGAAACATTTACTTTGTTTCTTTTTTTAACTGAACTGCCTTTAAGGGTTACATGGACTTGAATATTTTCAAATGGTGTCTTGGTTGTTTAATAGAGTTCTCAAAATGGAAGTTGGGATTTTTAATTTGATGGTCTTGAAGTTATTTTTAATGGATATTTTATGCAAAATGTTGTAAAAACAGGAAGAATTTAAACCTATAGAATTCATCTTACATATGAAGTTGCTAATGATGCTTGATGGAGAGTTAATCTGAGATGTTCCATAATCAGAAGTAAAGTATCAGTGAACTAGTTTTCAAATTTGTTTGCAAATTTTCATTTACATTTTGCGATACAAGATAATCAACTGCAGCCTAATAGGCTGCAGTTGATTATCTTGTATCGCAAAATGCTATACATAATTGAACATTGTGTAGCTTTTTGCAAGTTTTGCATTGCAAAAAGCGACACGACACCGCTTATTTTGAGCCCTGCAATCGACATGGACTGGTCACTTTCTTTGGTGAACTATTTTTCCATGGACACAATAATATTAGACTCCAAACACTAATTATAGGAATAATCATAAAAAATTGAATTAATGAAGCACCGGGTACAACCAGGTGCTTCATTAATTAAAATTTTGCTGATGTTGATTTTTATTACCCTTTAACCCTTTACCTAACGAATTGCCCACATCCGCCTGCATTATATGCAAATTGAGCAGTTGAAAAAATTAAATTTTTCAAAATATTTCAACAAAACCATATCATGTGAGCCCCTCATTGGAACGTGCTCATTGAGCTTGTTCCAATGAGGGGTCACATGATATGGTTTTGTTGAAAGTGTAAAAAATTAAAAAAAATTATATTTAAAATAATAAATTCTGATATCGTCTGCATTTGGGTAAAGGGTTAAACGAATGCATGGACATCACTGCCCATGTGTGAATTACAACCGGTCCCCAGCAACTGTACTGTACTACTGTACATAAATATCTGTCCTTTTTGCTCACCTATTGTTTTCTGGTCCATATCATCAGTGTCTGTCAGTAATTTACAGTCAACTTCATTGGTAACATTGATGAAAGAACGCAAAGAATTCTGCAGGCGGAGATAGGCTAATTACTGTGACCTTTTGTTTGATCACCAACAGAACTTTCACAAACTTTTACTAAAACTGCTATTACATCTCCTTTAGTTCTCAGCATATTTCAACAAAACTTCATATAAACTATTTAAGTTCATGTGCACCTCACAGATAATATGAAACACATTCACAGAATACTGAGTGTTTAATTGCAGCACTTGGACTTTGGAATGGAGCCCAAATATGGGCTTCCAGCACACAACCAGTTAAAAGACTGGACTATATGAAATATATGTCTATTTTGTGCTGTTCAAAAACAGAGACTCTTTTGTCTTTTTTGGGAAAGGGTATGCCATTTAGAAAATTTGCATCATGGGGCTCCAATTTGTTTTGGGGGGGAAGAAACCTACAGAGAAATTTACATTTGAATCGAATGAAGAACATTTAAGACTGATATCTAAGCAATTGCATGTATACTGCAAGTAATTCTCCCCAGGTAAAAAGGCGTCTTCAACATATACAGGATTCATTGAACAGTTGTGGTGGAGTAGTAACCCAGAATTTCATCTAGACATCTGTGCCAAACAAAATGGTTGAAGGAAATAAACTCAAGATGGGACACAATTAGTTCTTTGCTGAACAACACAGCAACAGTTTCCTCGAACCCTTGTCAATTGTAACATTTCAACAATGGGAAAATGAAAATTATTTCTGTTGCAATCCTACTGGCCTAGCGCATTGTGGTGGGATTGCGATGGACAAATATTTTTCATAGACACAGGCAAAACCCCTTTTAAATTCTTTTGTATTCATTAAAAATATTAATTTTTTCCAAATATGCATCCACTGAACCAAATGGCAGCCCCCTGCTTAGTACCTCTCTAACTTGAGCATTCCTTGTGTACCGCAATCATTTGGAGTACATCACATCAGAATAAATACCTAAATCTGTAAGTGTTTCCATGTGAAATAAATTGTTAAACATTATGTAGAATAATTCACCAATTTATATGCACTTCTCAATGAATCTGAATAAAAATTGTGAAAAAAATAAATAAATTATTGCAAAAACTTGGGGTATTTCAAAACCTGATTTTGTTATATTTTTCAGATACATGCAGAAGACAATTTATGGCGTTTAGTGGAAATGTCTTTTTTTGTGACAGCTATGGAGTGTGAGTTTTTAAAGTCTAAATTTTAACCCTTTCCCTGACACAAACAGAAGACAATTAAAAAAAACAGCTGAAAATTTTAATTTTTTGTCTAATAAATATATCCTATAACCCATCATTGAAATGAGTTCATTGAGCTTGGGGTCGTAACTGGTAAAGTGCTAAATTATTTTTTGGTCATCATAATTTGTTTGCAAGTCTTTTCCTTGTTACAATTTATGGGAGTGTTCCTGTAGACACTCTCCCATAAATTATAACAAGACAAATCTGTACACACTAAATAACTTCACTTCAAAGATAATATGAAGCATATCTACTGAATATGACGACTCTGTGCTGCACTATCTGCACGACAGAGTAAAGCCCAGATATGGGCTTCCAGCACTCAACCAGTTATGTTTTTGAGGTAAGAATAAAAAGAAAATTGGAATGTCAGTTTTTGTAAATTGTGCTGACAGCTTGGCTAATTTGTTATGTTAGGTAAAGGGTTAACTGAAACAATGAAATACTCCCAAGGCCAGAAACCCAAATGGAGTGTGTCCTGTCAACCTACCTACCCTATTTTTAGGGCTCTAGAATACTCTTGCATTGGGATAGCATGAGAAGGCCTCAATGCCTGCTATTCTTATGGAATCACAATTGTGCCATGACTGCAGATCAGTTGGCAAAGATGGGATGATCTGTTTCAAATGCCTTGGAAGGAAAAGGAATATGTGAAAGTGATGTGTTAGATTTTGTCCAATGAGGTGTCAGATTTTGTCCAGTAATCATCATATTGTTATTGGTCCGCTTAATTCTGTTATTCCAGGAACACTTCACTGGTTTTATAACATCTTTGAGTGACATTATCCATATAGAACACATATTTCACACAAACCAAAATTTGTGGACTGCCCAGTTGGTTATCATATTGGGTTCCATTCAAGCCTGGAAATAAGCAATCTGTCATTTACAGAATGAGGTCCCTGGAGGGTGAATTTGATGATGCTATCCTGTACAGTGGACTAGAATCCCAATTTATCCTCTGTGTACCTCTTTCTGTTTAGGCTTGAGACCTTGATTCAGATTGAGGTTCACAGAGGGTAAATGTAGTAATGCTACCCTGCTGTGCAGAGTAGCATCGCCAAATTCACCCTATGGGGACCTCATTCTGCCAATAACAGCTTGCTTATTTCCAGGCTTGGTTCCATTCAGGACTGAGTGTGTAATACAGTATAGAATTGTTCTACTTGTGTTGTTACATGGTCACTTTATAGGCTGACATAAGTCACAGATTGATTTCTCTTACCTTGTTTAAATCCTGACCAACAGAGAATTCTGGACATGCCTGAAATGATAAGTGACAGTGTCCATAATAAATGTGCTTCTTGAAAAACATAGAAAAATACAAAGATTAAAAACTGGAATAATCATGTCATACTTTGGGACTATTGAACCAATATTGATCTGATGGGTCCTGTCGAATTATATGCATGTGACATGAATATGTTTGTTCAGTTTGCTTTTTTTAAGTTGTTCATATATATCCTAGGGTCATAATTTTGAGTAGGCCTGGGTGTTTTTTAGCTCAGCTTGACAAAGTCAAGCTGAGCTATTGCCATCACTTCTTGTCCATCGGCATACGTACATACGTATGTACATATGTACTTACATACGTCCACAATTTCCTTTGGCACACCTCACAGGTCGCATTTATGATCAGATCGCTTTGAAACTTGGTATGCTTGTTTGGGGTGACCTCTAGATGGAAGCTATCAATTTCTTTCAATTTCTGTCAAAAAATGTTGCCGCGGACAACGTTCTTAGAACTTAGTTTAGTCAGACCTCAATATTTCCCTTTGGCACACCCTACAGGGCACATTGATGATCAGATTGCTTTGAAACCTGGCATGCTTGTTTGGGGTGACCTCTAGATGGGAGCTATCGATTTTCTGCCATTTTCATCAAAAAATGTTGCCACGGCCAGCGTTCTTAGAACTTAGTTTAGTAAGACCTCAATATTTCCCTTTGGCACACCTTACAGGGCACATTTCTGTCAAAAAATGTTGCCGCTGACCTTTGAACTTAGTTTAGTCAGACCTCAATATTTCCCTTTAACACACCCTTCAGGGCACATTTATGAGCAGATCACCTTGAAACTTGGTATGAATGTTAGGGGTGACCTCTAGATGTGAGCTATTGCCTTTTTCATTTCCATAAAAAATTATTGTCGTTATCACCAGCCTTTGAACTTACTGCATTTGTGCATCAACTTATCCCTTTTGCACTCTCTGCAGGGTATATTTATGAATTTCCATTAAAAAAAAAACAAAACAAAAAACATTGCCACAAGCAATGACCTTCTACGTAGTGCATTTGTGCATTAACATCTTCCTTTGGCATGCCTCAGAGGGCACATTCATTATCAGGTTGTTTTGAAACTTTGTATGCTTATGCAGGGTGACAAAGATAGGAGCTGTTAGCAACAATCATTGAATTTATTGCATTTGTGCATCAACATTCTTCTTTGACATGGCCTACAGGCCACATTTATCATAGGATTGTTTTTGAACTTGGTGTGCTAATTAGTCAAGACCTTTAGATAAGAGCTAGTGATTAGCATTCATTTCTGTGGAAAAAGTTGCCATTTACAATATCCTCTGAACATACTGCATTTGTGTATCAACATTCTTCCTTTAGCCAGTCTTACAGTTTACATTTAAAAATGCATGGATTACTCTGACTTTGTGCACACACAATGCTGCTATGTTGAAATTTCATGATATAACACTGGTACCAATGATTTTCAATTTTGCCATTTCATTTATAACTTACCAAGTTCAAGTTTTGTCAAGTTGACCAACAGCATCATTGACACTTTCATTTGTTTTTCCTATTCAGTTCCATTTTTTGTGGCAGACCACAAAACCAAACCACAAGACTCAGCAAAAAATGGCAGAATGGTTTTACTGTGTTCGTGCATAAACTGATCAAACTATCTTACTGAGAGGCCATGGTCATTATAGACTCACATCAGTTAATCTATCGGACAAGGAGCAAATACATTGTGTTCTCATCGTCACATTTTCTCCCTTATTGACTCGTCCACTGGACGAGTCAATAAGGGAAACAGGTGACAAAGAGAACACAACATAGTTTGGATGAACTTTACTCATTTGTTATCCTGATTTGTTTGTTTTTTTCTGACTGAATAGGCTTCGCAACTGATCCACTAGAACCCCTAAGAATGATCAAAGGGAAGGTAGGCTGATTCTAATACAGCTTTTGTGATGAGTGGTGTCATACAAGCTATTGCAATTTTTTTTCAGGTTACGGAGCCTGAAGTGTTATTTACTATTTCTTCTTAAGACATAGAAAAAACGGACCAAAACCGAAGGTTTCATCCTGAAACCGAATCGAAACTGAATCTGACAAGCAGAACCTTCCAGCTCTAATTTTTAGTTTGTGCACATTTAAATGTAAATATACTTATCTTTGGGAAGAGATGTAGCTTCCACACACTCCACCCATCACTGAGCTCTAGTGACATAGTTGTTGGGAATTCATGCCAATTTTGTCACATAGTTGTTTAAATGCCGACCACCATTGCAGAAAGGTTGAATTTCGTATCCTAATACTGTATTTGCTGTAAAGTCATTCCATTGAATGGCAATATTAATATTAATTTTGAAGACCACCAATTTTTGAATACAAATATAAACTGGAAAGAAAGGGCACTGGAAGTGGGAGGATGAGAAGTGAATGAGAGTCTGCTTCCCCCTGACCTTGAGGCTAGGGGGCAAAAGGGCAGCACATGCCATTTTTTCACCAGAAGTGCACTTGTGGAAAAGACTCTGCTTTCAAAGAATTGTAACTGAGAAACTCTTGAGTATTTGTTTCTACCATATTATTATGTGTACCAAAGCCAGTGTCAATGGTATGTGTGTGCGTGGGGTTGGGGGGGAGGATCAGGTATAATGCCAGAGTTTGGTTGATGTTGATCAGATGTTTTGAACATCACCAGAGCCTTGCTGATTTCTTTTAATGCCAAATCATAATTATTACAATGATGAGAAAACAAATTTCATTCATAATCATCATTTTTATTTTTAAAACTGCTTAATCGAGACCACTTCATATTAAGCACCCACAGCACTGCATAGCTTTCATTCTGTGAACATTGAGGCCTGAATTTCATACCGAGATCTATGGTTCACGACTGGGTGACTGAAGGCCCTTTCTGTATCTAACATAGGTAGAGCTTAAAAATTTGTGCGTGAATCAGAATTGATTCTCGCAAATGATTCTGACAAAGAAACCAATGGGAATCAACTTTGATTCTCACAAAACTTTCATTTGATTCTTTTCATAGATTCTGAAAATGTCCTTAAAGGCCTGACTAATTGTTAATATTTTACTTTGACTTCACAGTCGGGCATAGTGAAGCCTTGCCTGTCTTTCATGGCAGCCAAGACATCACTAGAAACCACTGCCAAGGCAGTATAACTTCCATCAGCAAGACTTGTATATTTTAGACAGGAAACTCACCAAAATTTGAACTAAGCTGAAAAATAAACAAATCCATTATCTTTTTCTATTTTCAGTGGAAATGATCACAAGGTACCTGTGCAACAATTGTGTTATTGGTCAGCTGATGGATCCAACTGGAAAGGTAAATTTATTTTTAATATACTCACAAAAAAAGGGGCCACTGTCATGTCTTTATTGAAAATTACCAAAAGCCACTTATTTGCTTTACCTGTACTCATTAGCTTGTTGTTTTCTCAGCAGTAGAAAAACTGTTTGTGTGAAAGTGTTTTGTTACAGTTTTTGAGAGAGTGCCTACAGATACTTGCCAAAACATTGTCACAAAACAATAATTAATGAATAAAATCTTTCTAAAATAAGGCTATGATTGCTGGTAGCATGGTATCAATAAAAAAAATACATTACATTAAACCACCTTTGAAAATTATTTTGGCACGTAAACATTTTATACACTGGAAGGAAAAAAGAATTTAACCAATTTAATCTTGTTTGACAGAGCTCACTGAGCTAGGTCAAACAAGATGGAATTGGTTAAAGGACTAATTGCATTATTGGAATGATTTGCAGCTTAAAATTTTGATATTTTGGCTTGGTGATGAGCCGATAAGATAAATGACCATCATCTGAATGCCAATTTTTGGATACAAAATCGGCCGATTGTCAAAGCCGATGTCAGATGGTCATTGTTTTATGTTTAAATGATGGTAATCACCAGGCAATGATCTGAGCACCCCCCCCCCCCAATCCTGACAATGGTTTTAGTAGTGTGTGTTATCAATGTTGAGGGTTTTAATTAATTTTAATAATAATTAATAAATTAATTTACTTATATAGCGCTTTTACCAGCAAAAACACTGCTCAGAAGCACTCACAAAATAAACTGACATTCAAAAGAAAAAATTCAACAGTCAGAGGCTATCCGAAAGAGATAGGTTTTTAAACCTTTTTTTGAAAATTTCATAACTGGGGGATTTCCTTAAATTCTGAGGAAGTGCATTCCATAGTGAGGGAGCTGCAAATGTGAATTATCTTTTTCCCGCAGTTGATCTTATTCGGGGCATGACAAGAAGATTCTCTGAAGATGATCTAAGATTCCGTACCGGTTTGTATAAATTGACAATCTGTTTTAAGTCGGTGGGGGCATTATCTCCATGGATGATGTTGTGTGTCATCATCAATACTTTGTATTTGATGCGAGACTCAACTGGTATCCAATGCAAGGATTTGAGGATTGGTGTAATGTGGACAAGTTTGGAATGTGCTGAAGCAGGTTAACAGATTTCAGCAGAAGCCCAAAATAAAGAGAGTTGCAATAGTTCAGTCATGACAGGACCATAGACTAGTGATTTAGTTTCTCAGATCAAAGCTATTATTAAAAGTAAAACCAAGGTACAGAGTATTTTCGGTTGGGTTAACATTGGCATCAACTATTTTCAGACAGTTTGAGTCATTTATTTTAGAGAGGGTGGTGGACAAATACAACTGGGTATCACCAGCATAAAGATTAATGATTTAATTATTGATGAGGAGCACATTTATTTTACTAATGGGCGCTGCCATCTTGCAAACATAATATATGATAAACCAGAATCACAGCAGAATAAAACAAAATGAAACAAACATAAACCCGAACACTATATACTGTTTTATCTTTTGTGGAAGCCGTCACCACAATGCATTAAAGGTAATATGGACAATGTTGCAAGCAAGTTCCTGCAATTTCTTGCAGTCGTTTTTGGATTTCTTTGATATTAAGCTGACACTCATCACTTGAGTGAACACTGTTGTCTCTCAAGTTCCGCCAGTGCAGTGTTCGGCGAAATTTGTTGAGATCAAACGAAACTATGAATCACTCAAGAGTCATTTCAATAAATACATCTTAAATCTGGATGATGAATTGAGCAAATCTTAACAATTGTTTTATGTGTGACCATCGGCGAGTGATCGCCTCCCTCTCCCCCCCCCCCCCTCCCCTGACTACCAATTATCAAACTGATGGGTGCTTACCAGCCAAAGGCCAATTCTATACCAGTTGATCACCTCATCACTATATTGACATCATATTTTTCTCTCATTTAACTATGAATTTAACCAAATATACCTTGTTTGACAGAGCTCATTGAGCTTTGTCAAACAAGATATATTTGGTTAAATATCAAAAATGCATTATGGGAAATATTTGCTGCTGAAAACTTTACCATTTTGACATCAGAGTGCAAAGGGTTAATGATATCTGATTTGCTTGCATATGATTGGTCGAGCTAAGTTTTTCATAACTCGAATAATTTTCCAATCGTATGAATGTTTTTTTTGTTTTTACAGTATTTTTTATTCAGATAAACATAAAGAAGTACATAAGGAATATTCACAAATTCATACAAGGTTGACAGAGGCAGAAGTTACAGAAAACATAAAATACACAGAATGGGGTTTTACAAAAAGTTATTACCGTAAAGGTGTTTTGAATTTCAAAATTTTCACTAAGTAGAGCATGCTTTCATAGAATTTCGTGAATGGTGTAAACATTTTCTTTTGGGACTGCCATTTGACCTAAAAAATATTATTAATTATTTATCTTTTAGCTTGTGTTAAGGGTCCCTGTGTACGTATGAGTGTTTTTTATTTGTCCTGCCCATTTGTCAGATAAAAAGTAATAGGCATGACCAACAATGCAACTAAACTGTGTAATTACTACAGATGGGCTATTAATATTCAAGTGGGTTGTTGAAACTAGCTTCCCCCTCCCCTCCCCCCACTTCATATGCAAGATATGCGCATCTCATGTGAGAAGGCCAAATCTTTAACCCCTGTCTTGTCGGTGTTGGGATTTAATTTTGTGGTATATAACTAGGGTATATACATAGCTTTTGTATGCTCTTTCCGATGAGCAAATCAGTTTTTTTGAGAAATGGACAAGAAAATTGTTTGATATAGCAGCACGTGCCTCTGGATTACTTTTGATGACGTCAGAGTGTTTTGTTGGGGGAAAAAAATATCCCTGTTGTGGGTGGGTGTGAGATGAGGAAATCTCACCCTCGGGACAAGATATTTGGTCCAGACACTCGCCAAGCCTCAGGTCTGGCCCAAATATCTTGCCCTCGGGTGAGATTTCCCCATCTCACACCCTCACCCATCGGGGCTAATAATATTCTCTTTAGTACTCGAAGCTGCATGTATTGGACTGTGTTGAAAATAATAAAACTGTCATGCGCACATAAGTTGGTGTCACTGGAATGACATAGGCCTAAATGACAGACACTTTGACCTCATTCGGGTACATTATGAAACAAGCAAAGGCTCTGAATTAAATTATAACAGTTGAAAAGAATAATAATCTGTCATTGTTATTCAACTGATTGACAGGTTAAGATTTTAGTCAAAAATGGCTAATTTTAATTCAAATCTCCTGCTTATTGATTATTTCTGATTGATAATGTGTCAATGTTTAGGATTTAGGCCTGTCATGATTAATCGAGAAATTGACTAATCAATGGAAACACCCATCATTGACTACAATTTCAAAGACAATGGTTATGGGTTTTCATCACTACTTTACTGATGAATTATTACTGTCCTCCCCATCATGCTTGTAAGAAGTGTCAGAGGCTGTAGAATATAAAAATACATTGTAATTGATATGGGAAATAAGTATAAAGATACAACACATGATGCCAGGTCTGGTGTTCTAGAAAATATGAGAGTACAGATATTTGCCCTTCTCAGTTTGCCAAGGGGTGCAATTGCCTTCTTAAATCTCAATGCAGCTATTATTATTAGACTCTTAACTTTACCTAACGAATTGCCCGCATCTGCCCGCGTAATAAGCAAATTGAGCAGTTGAAAAAATTAAATTTTTCAAAAAATTTCAACAAAACCATATCATGTGACCCCTCATTGGAACGAGCTCATTGAGCTCATTCCAATGAGTGGTCACATGATATGGTTTTGTTGAAATTTTTTGAAAAATTAAAAACAATTCTATTTAAAATAATAAATTTTGATATTGTCTGCATTGGGTAAAGGGTTAATCATCTCAGGTCTGAGATGGTCAGGAATCTGATTTTTTCTTGAAGAACAGTAGACGTGCAGCATGCCTGCATGCCTAAAGAATGTCCGGCCCAAGGAACTAATAACCCAAAATATAGTTTTCTATATAGTTGTTTCTTGAGGTCACAGAGTTCTATTAAAGTTGACTTTAATTGATTCTTCTTCTTTAAAAGTCACATAAAATTTCATAATTGTACCAGCCCAAATTGGATTCCACTGTATTTTATATTTCTGGCATTGTAACATTGGAAAAACTTGGACATGTATAGGTTGTAGTCTAATGGGAATTCAGTACAGTTGCCCACTCAATTGAGGGTTAACAGAACTGAAAAGAAAACCAGTCACTTCTTTCATGAAAATGAACCTTTCAGCTCTTATCAAGCCTCAACAGCTACTAGCGAATGCAGTAAAATTTGAAAATTCAGATGGTTTTGGTATTCAATGATTGGTTCGGTTTAGTTTTTCGGTATAAAATAAAAAAATAATAATGCAAGTTTTTGTGAATAGTGCTGGCTGGTTTTAAATTTGGTCATTACTTAAGGTGAATGGTAAACAATTTCTCAAGTGATAGTACAATGTGTTGACAGCATTTATATAGTTTTGCAACACTTGTCTTTTGTGGCATTCACCACAACATTACCAACTGTCATGGTTAACCCTTTACCCAACGAATCGGCTGCATCCGCCCGGGTAATATGCAATTCAGCAGTTGAAAAAATATTATTTTTCAAAAAATTTCAACAAAACCACATCATGTATACCCTCGTTGGAACGAGCTCGACAAGCTCGTTCCAATGAGGGGTCACATGATATGGTTTTGTTGAAATTTTTTGAAAAAATGATATTTAAAATAATAAATTTTGATATCGTCTGCGTTGGGTAAAGGGCTAATTCTAAGGGCAATAATTCCCTATGGTACACTGCTAATTTTCCTTGACACAAAAATTTGTGCAAATCCAGGTGAAATAATTGAACAAATTCTTTAAAAGGTGATCTTAAATCCTGGTTGCATGATTTATTTTTTGTAGAAATCCAATCTGTTTCATATCTTGTTGGAAGAGATTCAGTGAATGGTCATTTGTATGGCTTGACAGAAGATCGGCAAACTGCTGTGGTCAGTATGAATGGAGGAGTAGATTGGGCAGGATGTGATTCCTCCCTTGTGTCATCTGCAAATGTGAATCTTGCAACATTTCAAAAACCGATTTCTTGTCCATGGATGGTAAATGCAACCTTTTCTAATGCTGATCCAACTGCAACATTCCAAATGGATGTGTATGGAGGTAAGTTTCAGAGGTTTCTAATTTATTAACTGGTTGAGTATTGGAAGCCCTAGGGACTAAAAAAGTTAAAAATCTGTTTCCTGGGCCCTCCTGGTCCTTTTGACTGTCACATGCTCTCTTTATAAAACTAATGGAAACTGAAAAGAATAAAAATTAAATGGTTTTTAATGGGTTTTTTTTTATATTTTTATGCCCAGCGACTTAGGTCGGGTGGCATATAGTAATTGAAGGGTGCGTGTGTCCGTCCATCTATGTGTCTGTGTGTCCAAGCCAATAACTCGAAAACGGTTAGGGCCACAGTCATCAAACTTCACACAATTATAAGGACCATGGGAGGATGTGTCACACACCATAGCCAGGTTCGTACCTTCAAGGTCAAATGTCAAGGTCACACTATAAATTGGTCAATATTCGTGTCTCAGCCATAACTCAGAAACGAGTCATAGTACAATTGTTAAACTTTTTACGAATGTTAAGGGCAGTCAGAAGGTGTGTCGCGTATAATAGTTGCCGCCGCATCTGCAAGGTGGAGGTCACAATTGACCTTCATATGTTCAGGGTCAAAAATCGTGTCTCAGCCATAACTCAGAAACGAATCATAGTACAATTGTTAAACTTTTTACAAATGTTAAGGACAGTCAGAAGGTGTGTCGCATATAATAGTTTCCACCGCATCTGCAAGGTGAAGGTCAAAAGTGGTGGGGGGGGGCATGTGTTACCTTAGTAACATTCTTCTTGTTTAGTTATAAAATTCATAAATTTGTCCCTTGAGTGCAAGAAGGCTTTGCAATGCTTTAGCATTGCAAAGCCTTCTTGCATTCAAGGGGCGAAATACACACCATCCATGCTATTCTGTAGATTATGAGGCCTAAAACATTGACATTTGATGGCAAAAAACTAATTAAAAAATAAAACAAAAAACTGCCCGCCCACATGCAATTTTACAAAAAATGGCCTGAGAAACAACAGATCTACTTTGTGGGGTCTTACTGAAAATTGAAAACTGTTACAGCTTTATTGAAAACTGTTGAATCCACTTCAGCAGCTTACACAGTATGTATTAGTTTGTTTTCTGGTCAGTAGCAAAAAAAGGGTTGTGTAAAATTGTTTTGATACAATGTA
Organism: Pictodentalium vernedei; assembly: GCA_031216915.1. Lineage (NCBI taxonomy): Eukaryota > Metazoa > Mollusca > Scaphopoda > Dentaliida > Dentaliidae > Pictodentalium > Pictodentalium vernedei. The sequence goes on along the minus strand of CM062296.1, from coordinate 390,825,514 downwards.
TTAGAGAGTGTAAATAGACCCTCGCCAATAAATTGTAATGAAACATTACTCCCCCCACGTGTGTGAATGGGTTATTCGATATGGCATGAGTGCCAGCCAGCACGGAAGGATAAAATGAGAGGCCGCAGGCCAAAAGTTTTATCCTTTGCGATGGCACAAGTTCTATATCGATTACCCATTCACATGCATGTGTTGTTTTGTGTTTATTACATGCCTTCAAGTCTATAAAAGCCGTTATTAAAAGGACACTCAGCAATTCATTTGACAACTCATCCCTTGAGTTCCAATGTGTTCTTTGTTCCAGTAGGCACATAGAACACATCGGAACTCAGGGGAAGGACTATCAACACATTTTATCGCCAACCAAATTTATAAGAGAAACCTGTGTTACTATTTTTAACTATCACCATTGATTCAAATTGTAATTGCGGTGCACAATTTCTAGAAAATTCCAGTGAAACTTTGATTCATTTTGAAAATAGTCTCTCAACGATTTCTGTTTGGCACATGTCTGTAAAACAGATTTTCATTTTCCGCATGATTTAATGTTGCTGTAGATGGGGATTTCAAAGAAGAGGTGTGTAATAAAATGGATTTTCCAAAGAGTAGTACATAAAATATTAATATTTTTCATTCTTACGCAAACTGTCTTTCAAACTAATGTTTGGTACCCCAGCAGAAAGTTGATTTCCTGTATTATTTATGACTTAAAAATGTAGTTTCTGCATGTTTGGATTTTGAAGAATCATTTTTTCTTGTAATATTAATAATGTATTTGGAACAAGCTGAAAAAATATTGTGGCTGTAAATTAAATTTGTGGCGTTCAAGATTTGCCATTGTGAAGCAAATCTGCAATGACATTCCGAAAGGTATGCTGGCCAATGCATGAACTAAGCAAAAGTGCTCTCTAAGCAAGCCTGAAAGTAAGCAGACTGGCATCTGCAAAATGAGGGCCCCAGAGGGTAAATTTTGTGATGCTACCCTGCACAGCAGGGTAGCATCACAAAATTTACCCTCTGTGAACCTCAGTCTGAATCAAGGCCTCAAGCCAAAACAGAAAGATGTACCTAGAGGATAAATTGGCCAATGGTATGGGATAGCATCGGCAAATTCATCCTCTGAGGACCTCATTTTGCAAATGACGGGTTGCTTATATTCAGGCTTGCCACTAAGGCATCCCCAAGCTCTAGTAAACCTTCCTAATGGCATTGGTAAAAACATCCCCTGACCTTGTTCAAAACATCCTATGGCACTGGTCAAAATGTCCCAGGCATTGCTCAAAAAGTCTTCCACTGGCATTCGCCAAAACTTCACCAAAGGAAAGAACTGAAGAAATATTAGTTCTCAACATCCTCCAAACATACACACTCAACTTTTATCTCACCAGGCAACAGTTTGTCTGAGAATTATTGCCCAATTGCTGACATGTTCAAAGTAGAACAGTTGGTTTCAGGTTTGGTGATACGCAAGCGGAAGTAGGCTTAGAAATTAGCCACATCTATCCCCCCCCCCCCCCACAAAGCAAATCTACTGTTTGTGAACCTCCAATAGCTTGGTCAGTGTTTCCTAAACGATTTGTTTTCATAGATTTTAAGCTGACAAGCAAGTAACCAGCATTTTGACAAATGCTGAGACACATTTTTATCGATGATGGGGGATGTCTTAACCAATTTTGTTTGGCTGACGTTTTGACCAGGAAGGTGGGTGGATGTCGCTAATTCTGAGCAGACATGTTAAGCTGATGAACTATGAAATAGAAGATTTCTGAGCACAAATACAGAGATTTTAATTTTTATATGTCTCAAGGAGGAAACTTTATTGGCTTTAATAGAGAGATTCAGTTGAAAATTCCAATTTTCAAGCTCCTTTAACTAAATATTTATGCTGGACCCCAGAGGTTTTACTGGGAATTAAATGCAACCCATCAAAAATTTTCTGCCAGAGAAGTGTACATGTCCGAATCCTGGTTTTCAAAAGCACTGTTTACACTTTGGTAGAAGTTTTTCCATTGTCTACCTTCTTGAAAAATTATAGAGAACAGTGTCATTTGGTTATTAGCTCACCTGACTGAAAGTCAGGGTGAGCTTTTCTGATCACTTTTTGTCCGTCGTCCGTCATCTGTCGTCCGTCGTGAAGGTGGTGTTTGGGTCATTTTCTCCCAAGCCACTGGCTGCAGTTCAATGAAAATTCACATGAATAGCGGTTATATAGGGGCATTTGGGTTTTTCTTCAAATTGGGTTTCTGCTCATATTGAGGAGGGGGGTGGGGCCAAAATGCACAAATTTTTTTTAAAATCTTCTCATGAACCAGCCGTAGCAGAGACTTGATATTTGGTAAGCAGCTTCCATTTGAGGTGTAGACTCAAGTTTGTTCAAGAGAAGTTTGACGGGCAATATTTGCCTTTGTTCTGGGAGGGGCAAGAATTTTCGCCAAGCCCAAAATTTCTATATTCCAAACCAAGAGGCAGATTTGAACCAAATTTGATATGAGGGCTTATTGGGTCATAAGTACTTAATATATGTCCCAATTTTTTTTTCCCATCGCCCCATGGGATCCACAGGAGCTAAAAAAGGGAAAAAAAATTAAAACGCCCCTATCATTAGAATTTTTATATGCCCGTTTTGAAAAAACGGGTCGTATTATGGTATACCGCTGTCCGTCTGTCTATCTGTCTGTCTGTCCGTACGGTCACACGTCGTACGATAACTCAAGAATGCTTTGAGAGATTTTCGTGATTTTTGGGTAGGTGGTGTATATCGATGGAGGGAAGCTCCCTTTCATTTCGTGTTGCCGTTCGATTAGTCATTCCAGAGTTATGGGACTTTATTACTTAGAAAATTGTTGATTTTTTACACGTCGTATGATAACTCGAGAACGCTTTGAGAGATTTTCGTGATTTTTGGGTAGGTGGTGTATATCGATGGAGGGAAGCTCCCTTTTGTTTAGTGTCACCGTTCGATTAGTCATACCAGAGTTATGGGACTTTATTACTTAAAAAATTGTTGATTTTTTACATGTCGTACGATAACTCGAGAACGCTTCGAGACATTTTCATGATTGTTTGGTAGGTGATTTATGTTGATGGAAGGAAGCTCCCTTTTGGTTGGTGTCACCGTTTGATTAGTCATTCTAGAGTTATGGGACTTTATTACTTAGAAAATCGTTGATTTTTTACACGTACGATAACTCGAGAACGGTGCGAGAGATTTTCACGATTTTTTGGTAGGTTGTGTATGTTTATGGAAGGAAGCTCCCTTTCGGTTAGTGTCACTGTTCGATTAGTCATTCCAGAGTTATGGGACTTTATTACTTAGAAAATCTTTGATTTTTTACACGTACAATAACTTGAGAACGCTTTGAGAGATTTTTGTGATTTTTTGGTAGGTGGTGTATGTTGATGGAAGGAAGCTCCCTTTCGGTTAGTTTCACCATTCGATCCAGAGTTATGGGACTTTATTACTTAGAAGATCGTTGATTTTTTACACGTACGAAAATTCGAGAATGCTTTGAGAGATTTTCGTGATTTTTTGATAGGTGGTGTATGTTGATAGAAGGAACCTCTCTTTCTTAGTGTCGCTGTTCGATTAGTCATTCCAGTGTTATGGGACTTTATTATTGTAATTATTTCTTTGCTGTCAAAAGTTCATATTCTTGGTTTGTTTTGCGCTTTAGGCCTCATAATCTACAGAATAGCATAGGTGGTGGTGTATTTTAACCCTTGAGTGCTAGAAGGCTTTGCAATGCTAAAGCATTGGAAAGCCTTTTTGTACTCAAGGGACAAGTTTATCAATTTTATTAACTTGGGTAAAATATCAGACATAAACCATTTAATTTTTAGTTTTTCAAATTTGCATTGGTTATAAAAAGAAAGCATGCGGCAGCCAAAAGGATCATGTGGTAGGGCCTGAGAAACAGATTTTAAACTTTTTTAGGCCTTATTTGTTTCTATTATGAGAAGTGCAATTTAACCTTCTTTCTCATGATTTTATGAATGTTTCGTACATACTCCACCAACTATTACCTCCATTTATACTTTATCACAGTATATGGACTATTATCTTGGTGGAAGATACACTCCACCAGTGTTTTATAGGTACTGAGTATGGACCCAAATTTTGATGCTCTGTGCCATAAGTCTGTAATGAGTTCAGAGATACTACATACAGGCTATTGATACCACAGCACATTGTTCTCAATATAATGCATGTTGTAAAGATGTAAGTGATAGACTATATATATATAGTCTATCACTTACATCTTTACAACATATATATATATCATGTCCTCCATTTGTCCCACTATTTTTAATTTTTGTCCTGAAATACTGAAATATTCAAGGCAACAACATGCTCAGCTGTCCAAACTTAGTGCTACAGGCCATTATATCATTTTTATACGCCCGCTTTTAAAAAATGGTCGTATATGTTGATGGAAGAAAGCTCCCTTTCGATTTGTGTCGCTGTGCGATTTGTCATTCCAGAGTTATGGGACTTTACTCGTCAAAATATAGGTAATTTTTCACATGTTGGGTGCTTCCCTCTTGTAATTAATAACGAGCGTATCATGCGCTTATGGCGCAGCTGTTTATTATTTGGTGTGAAGCTTCCTTAGGACCAACAGAATGGAATGGTCAAAAGAAGTTGCTATCGGTTTTTTCATGGGGTACTTTTTTGGGACTTTTGAAAAAGTGCTTAGTCCACATTTTTTAACACTGTGGGTAATGGGAAGAACATTTAACACTACTTTTCTCCCAAACCACTGCTCCAAAAGCTTTCAGATTTCACATATAATATCTTTGGAAGATTGTTTCAAATGTTTATTGAAATCAATTCCCTGGGTCCATATTTGGGCTCTCTATGGGAGCCCAAATGTTTAAATTAGTGAAGTTTGAGGAATATTCTTTAAAAATCTTCTTCTTCAGATCTACCAATAGGAATCTTTTGATATTTGGTATGCAGCATGCTTAGGGAGGTGAAATTCAAGTTTGTTCAAGCCAAATCCCTTGGTTCATATTTAGGCTGAAAATTTGGGGTCCTGGTCCGGACTTAGAAATTTTGGACCAAAATCCAGAAATTAGTTTTTTGGTTTTTTATGCGTTTTGGTCAATTTTAAGAAGAAGAAGAAAAAATTTTAGTCTGAAAATATTTTGTATGGGACTTAGAAAATTTCTGAACAAAACTTTAAAAAAATCTGTTTTTATGCATTTATCTCAATTTTGGGATGTAAAAGTGCAGGAACTGAAAATAGAAGGAAAATCCTGTGGATTGTGTGGGCACAATCGCTTCATCTAGTTGGTATATGCTTTTCTTTGGAGGGGCATATGCAGCTTATTCAAGTCAAGTCCCTGGTTTGATATTTAGACTACCATGTCAGGTGAGTGCCCTAAGGCCCCCTGGGGCCTCTTGTTTTTGTTGTTGTTTTCACATACAGTACATGAAGGGTGGATTGTATCTAATTCACCCAGGGAGTGGAGTTATCACCCAAAGTATAACTTTCGAATTCTGTATAATTGGACAAAAAACACAAGCAATGTTTCAGCCAATGGACCTCCGGGTATAACCCAGAGGTCCATTGGCTGGAACTTTGCTTGTGCTTGTTATGCTTTGCAACAAATTTGCAATTATTGCATGGGTGGAATCTCCACTCTGTGGGTGATTTAGTGATAATACACTCTCCACATACTGTAATTACAAGTTTAGTTCTATAATACACTCTCCACATACTGTAATTAGAAGTTTAGTTCTAAACACACTTTCAGTTATTACACATCAATAAATAGGGATTTAATGTTCAAATGATGTAATTCTATTTAGTCGTTCTGCTACAATGTAATCCAGCCATTTTGCTCATATTGGCACCTCTCAATTTAAAATTTTTCTATAAATTACTGCCTAACAGGCAATGTTTGGACTTGACAGACATAAAAGTTTTATGTCTGTCTAATCCAAACATGGTTTGTAAGTCCTTTATATTTTTAGTTTTGTATGTCCTGAAAGATGTACGAAACTCAAGAAATAAATTTTGACCTTATATACAGTTCAAAAGACAGGTGATCAGGTTGCAAGCTAAACCATTGATGGACCTTCACCTCCAGGTGATGCACATTTTTAACCTAGCAGAAGGTAAAATAAGGTGGGGAAAGTTTGTTTTTTTTTTGGGGGGGGGGAGGAGTAAAATATGTTCCCCTCCCCCACTCAACCACTTCATTTAGTCTGGCCAAGAAACTATTGAGTTCAGAATGAGGTAACTCAGAAGTAATGCTTGCAAAAGGTATCAATACTTTTTGTCTATGAAGTATCTTTATTTATTAATTAAATACTATGTGAGAGCACCAATAAGCTCTAACCCTTTACCCAACGAATCACCCACATCCGCCTGCATAATATGCAAATTCAGCAGTTGAAAATATATTATTTTTCCAAAAAACTTCAACAAAACCATATCATGTGACCCCTCGTTGGAACAAGCTCGTTCCAACGAAGGGTCAAATGATATGGTTTTGTTGAAATTTTTTGAAAAATTTGAAAAACTGATATTTTAAATAATAAATTTTGATATCGTCTGCGTTGGGTAAAGGGCTAAACAATTTTCAACCCTTTACTTAACATTTATTTATTTATTTATTTATTTATTTTTTATTTATTTATTGAGGTTCAAGGTCACATACTTATGCACAATAGCTAATCATGACCATGACAGTTTTACAGGTGGAGGAAGCCGGAGTACCCGGAGAGAACCACCGAGCAACGACGAGCAACTGTCAGCTCCTCAACATTCTAACTCTGTTCAAGCTCCGCTCAAGCAGGGTTACAGCGGTTGATGACATGTGCACCATCTACGTGCAGTACGCCTTAATACACGGCGTCATCGTACCCCCATGTAGGCAACCGGGATAAAGTACCTTGCCCAAGGACACAACGTGGGTTTTACTTAACATGAAAAGCAGACGACACTTGCGAACAAAATTCGTGAATAACTAATTTTTTTAATTTTTGGCATCAAAAACATATCTTATGACCCCTCATTGGAATGAGCTCAATGCGTGCATTCTAGTAAGGGGTCATGAACTATGTTTTGGAGACAAGAAAATGAAGAAAACAGAAAATTGAATGGTGTTTTATTCTGAACAGCACTTACCAGTTTGGATGTAATGTTGGGAAAATGGTTAATTGAGCATGATATAGGTTTGAAGAATTGAATCAGAAAATCTGCAGTGAAAGTTCTAACAGTGAATTATTTTTTATTTTCAGCCAATAGTAAAGGAATACACAAAAACACAGGTAGCTGGGTAAAGGTAGTCGACTGGGATAGTTCCTAATGGCTTTGCCTGGTACGGATGTATTTGCATCACAAGATTGAGAATTAGACGACGTCTTGAAAAGACATTTTCATAATCTTTTGCTACAATTTCATAACCTGGAAAGTGGTTAATTGTCTACTTGGCAAAGATTGACTTGTGTATCTTGATCATATAACAACCAGGGACACTGGTACCAGTTTAGGCAGTGGGGGCAATTGATATAACTTAGCTTCGGTCAAATTGGGAAGATCAGAAACCTGGCTCTGTGATCACCAGTCTAATTCTATTAGTAATCCAATGATGTTATAGGCTATTTATTTACTCACTTTTCATGGAGTTTGTATGTAGACTACCATTGATCTAATATTACGTCCTTTCACTCACAATAATACTCAGATCAAACCTGGAAATAAGCAGAATGTCATCTGCAGAATGAGGTCCCCAAGGGTTGAATTAGGTGATACTACCCTGCACAGCAGGGTAGCATCACTAAATTTATCCTCTGGGGACCTCAATCCAAATCAAGGTCTGAAGCCTTAACAGAAAGACGTACCCAGAGGATAAATTGGCCCACTCTATGGGATAGCATAAACAAATTCACTATCTGGGGACCTCATTCTGAAATGACATGATTGCATATTTCCAGGCCTGACACAGATATTCTCTTTTGCTACATTTCAATCAATAAGTATTCAATTCACCTTGAAAACATCTCAATATTAAAACAATTGGTGGAACTCTGTGGTGTAATAATAAAACTATAGCTGTAATGATAATGTCCTCAGAGATTCGGTCAAATCATGTCTCAATTGAGAACATTTCTTGTGTTAATTGAAAGAAAATGAATGTTTACAATATTTTTTCAGATTAATTCATTCTTTCAGTTGGTGGAAAAGCAAACTGCAGATTCGCTTTTCAACATACTGAAATATCCTGAAGATTGAATCTAAACATGGGCGATGGGTCATTTATGGGCTAGACTGATTCCAGATCATAAAAGCATCAGATTCCTTTCAAAATTAGACTGGTGTCTTGAGAACTTGCCTCTCCCCATAGACATTTTAAAAAATAGACTTGAAATGTAACTTGACCTTGTGATGTCTCCATACCTATTTGGAACTGTTCTTTCTTAGTGATTTGAATTTTAATATTGTTGTGTGAAAGAAAAATGAATGGTCTATGAGCAAGCAAGTTAATCCTTTACCTAACAAAATGGCCACATCTATCTGTATAATATACAAATTGGGAGAGCGGTGGCTCAGTAGGTAGAGATGCAGGCTGCAAACAGAGAGGTTCTCGGTTCGACTTCCGCCTGTGGCAACCACGTTGTGTCCTTGGGAAAGACACTTGGATCACAATTGCCCATGCGGGGGCACAGTTGCATTGTGTACTAAGGTGTACTGTACGTCGATGGTGCACTTGTTTTTCAACCAATGCTAACCCTGCTTGTGTGGAGTTAGTACGTTGGGGAGTCTGACAGTTGCTCTTTGTGAACTCTGGCTTCCTCCACCCGTAAAACTGTCTGACACAAGGTGACCCTAGCTGTCGAAAGTGTTGTTAAACCCCAATAAATAAATACACAAATTGAGCAGTTGAAAAAATAAAATTAAAAAAACCCATGTGATCTGTCATTGGAATGAGCTTGTTTAGCTCATTCCATTGAATGATAATATATAATTTTATTAAAAATTTGGAAAAAAGAACATTTAAAATAGTAAATTTTGATATCTGTGTTGGACAAAGGGTTAATGAGCAACAAGTAGTGAAAAGGGATTAAATATAGTTTAATCCTACCGCTATGACCCTTCATTTGAAATTTGATTTCATTCCAAATTGTCCCTATCAATCAATTCAATTCAAGTCTTGTTGATTCAGAAAATCTTTAAAAAGATTGATTTGCCCAAACAGACCTGCCGTAGTTGCATACGATATTTGAAACACGCTAGTAATTAAAACAAGAATACGTTCCTATGAGGGGGTTGATAAGCTGAGTTTGAATGCTTTTTGATAATAGTACTGGCTGCCTTTGGCCATTATGTTGGGTAAAGAGATGACATTTACACAACATTTCGAACCAACTCACTCACAACGTTACCAAGTCTATGTTGACTTCGGACGACATTGACAGATTTGACGTGTTGTGAACGATATTTTCCATAATTAGCTACTTGATGGTGATTATGTGATAAACATGGGCATTAAACTTGTAAACAGGAGAATATCATTCCTAGAGTGGAATATTAGATGCCATCTGCATTGGAGATGGCACCTTGTTCCACTCAAAGGATCATGTAATAGAATGGAACCCTGTTAACTGAATAGCCACTTTGACAATGAAAATTATTCAATTAAGAGAAGTATTCAATTAACAGGGATTGTGTCAGTTTTCTATATTCTAGAGATAAACTTAGCATTTATTCTATTATATTTTGTTTGACAGAGCTCCATGAGCTCTGTCCAACAAGATATAATAGATTAAATGCCTGTATTGGATGCACTGAGGCCAAATAGGTCTATAAATATAGGAAAACTGGGGAGAGTCGGCAATTTCTTGACAGGTTACAAGATTTTTTATTCAATTAACAGGAGTTTATTCCATAACCTATATTCAATTAACAGGTCAAATTTGTACTAGAGGTTTGGTAAATGGTTTTGTGTTGGGAAATTATATTCAAAGATTATTCAGTTAAGAGATATCCAATTAACTGGGCTCCACTGGATTTTAAAAAAGGATGTAATTCTGAATCAGACTGAATGGTATAAACTCATGAGGATAAGATAATTTATTGTTTGTTTATTGGGGTTTAATGGCATTTTGTAAGATCATTTAATTTTATTAACCTACAGTCAGGAGGCAGCAGGTTGAAAAATATTAATTGATCTATTCCTAACATCATTTTCTGAAAGGCTTTAAATAAAGTTATTTTGGGACGAGGTATTTTGAGATGTATATTGGCAATTGCTTTTTGGACTTGGGAAGTTTGAATGGAGGTGTTCTGAGCACTCCCATAAAGAAACATATATCAAGTCTTCTAGAATCTTATCCAAGCAGTATTACTTTGCTGAAAGTAGTCCGCTAAAATGTTCTGAAAGTATCGGAGGTTAGCTTCTCATTGCTATAGCATCTTTAACCCTTTTACATACCTTCATGGCCAAACCCGACCAGTGCTATTCACAAAAATCACCACTAAGATTTCATTTTTCCCAATTTTTTGCCAACAAAGTATATAGCTTATGATCCCTCAATGTAAAAGGCTCATTGAGCTTGTTGCAGTAATGGGTCATAAGTTTTTTCGAAAAAAAATATTTGAAAACAATGTCTCTTGGTCATGTGGGATAAAGAGTTACATAGAAGCCAGTCTCAATCGTTGACTTGCACTAGACAGATACTTTCATAATTTGAGGTGCAGAGGTCAATCACAGACTTGTTACTCTGATTTACCCTGCATGTCCCAACCTATTATTATTAGGAGATATTTACAAAATCCAATTTCTGCATACAGTAAAACCTGTCTTGAGAGATCATTGTGACCTTGTACCATTGGGTTGTTTTACTCTACAGTGGACCTGTCATGAGAGTCCACCCATTTTGAGAGACTAGTTTACCATGGCAAAAAGGGTGGTCTCTCAAGGCAGGTTCTACTGTACTGAGTTTTGAACTCGGAACTGTATGCTGGTCGTATTTCAAGGAGGGAAGGAGTGAGAAAACTTCTCCAAGGAAAATGCCCTAGGAGATAGGGCATTTCCCTTCTCCAAGGGAAAATGATAGGGCATTTCCCTTGGAGAAGGGAAATGCCCTATCTTCTAGGGCATTTTCCTAGATACTGAGAGATACTTCTCCAAGGGAAATGCCCTAGAAGAATTATCCAGATTCTGAAGACGAAAGAGGGATAAATTTCTGCCGCAGTTCCCGTAAAAATGTGTGACATACCGGTGAACTAGAATGGAAAATTAGAATCAATATATATTTTTATATTATAGTACCTGCTACTACTGGCCTTGATTTTTTTTTCAAAAACTGATTAGCAGCTTATGAAAAGTTACTCATGATGCACCAAGAGCCATGAGGCCATCTATGGTTTAGGCTGGGCTGAAAAAAATTGAATTTCAACCACCCCAAAGTAATTAGGAATTTCACATCTTTTGCAAAATTCTGTCATCTGGATGTGAAATTCATAATTAATTTGAGTTATCAATTTGGGGTGTAGCCTATTTTATATCTGTGCATAGCTGGTTTAGACATTTGCAGACTGTCTTGAAATATCCACAACTGCATGCAAATTGAGTTGTGTGGGGGTGGGGGTGGTTCAGAGCATGTTAACTTGTATCTGCTAAACATTAATTGAATTTCATTGGAATGTTTCAACTTGTGCTATTTAACAGCTTGCTTTGAATTGGTGGGAGGCTTGTTGCATTTATGTTTATTGAATGGATTAATTGTTTTTAAGGTCAGGTTTATGGTTTACATATGCAAAAAATTAGGAAAGTGACACTTTATGAGCTGTGCAACATGATCATAAGAAAACCATGTGGAGAGTAGCAAATAAAATTCTGCCAGTCATCTTTTTAACCCTTTACCTAACTTGAAAAGCAGACGACACTTGCAAACAAAATTCTTTCATGTCTAAACTTGGTTTCATTGTTTGTGTCAAAACATAGCTTATGACCACTCATGGGAATGAGCTCATGGAGCTCATTCCAGTGAGGGGTCATAAACTATGTTTTGGGGACAAAAAATGAAAAAAATAATGAAAATTGAAGGGTGATTTTTGTGAATAGTGCTGGCCGGTTTTGACCATTATGTTGGCAAAGAATTAATACCAGATTGTAGTTTCGTCTTAATGCTTTGCATATTGCAATGCAAGACCAAACAAACTAAGGCCAGTACCATCCTCCCCACCCTGCAATATTTGGTCCTGAATCTTGTTGAATGGCCATTCAATGAATGATAAAATTGTTATGTTTTTTCATGATTTGACATTTGTAATCACTATTTTATTGTCAATATTTTATTGGTCCAGCTGTGATTTGATAGCATCTTTCAAATGTGTGATTTTTCCCAATATATTTCTGTGATATTCTTTAGTAGATGTAGAAATCATTCTTTTGATTCTTTTTTTTTATCAAGAAAGGGTAAATGAAATAAGAACCACTGGGCAGTGGTACATCTGTATCACACTTGGCAATCCACTAACTGAATGCAAACAGGATTTGAGTCTAGATCATAATGACTGATGTCATTGCAGTTGAGCTTTCACTTGAGTGAACATGAAATTTGTTACATTACTTAACTGGTAGAGTACTGAAAGCCCATATTTGGGCTTTATTCTGAAGTGCCGGTACCACAATTTAAAGGCTTCATATCCTGTGGATGTGCTTCATATTATCTTTCAAGTGATATTATTTTACCTGTTAGGTTTTGTCTTGTTACAATTTATGGGAGAGTGCCTATAGGCACTCTCCCATAAATTGTAACAAGGCAAAGAGGCACAAAGAAATTTTAAGGACCAAAAATAAATTAGCACTCTACCTGTTAATATAATCCCCCTCCTCCACAAAAGAAGTTTAGATGGTGTACTCCACTTTCAGATTGTCCACCCATCCGTGTATGTGCCCATTCGACCAACTGGTATCCACCCAACAATAATTTTGAATGACTATTCAAAATCAACTGATTTTTGGTGTACATTTTAAGCTAAACAGCATCTTGGTGAAGTTCAGTTTTAAACAACATATGACTTTTTTGTCAGATTTCTTTTTTCCTGATCCAGTCATGATCCATTTGAAATTTCCAGTTTTTAATCACAGTTCTGTTCTGAACTGTGGACATTGCACTCAGTTCAAGACATTATTAACAATGTTACACAACAAGACTCAGATTAGTAACGTCGTACTAATGTCAAAACTGCAGAATGAGAAGAAAAATCATTAATTATTAGTTGATCAAGCTGTTCAAAATGTTTGCATCATAATTGACCTTAACCCCATTATTTAGGTTAAGTAGACTTGATATGACTGACTGATAAGACAGTTAATCTTCTGGTCAGTCATGTTCCCGATTTTTAAACCAAGATCTTCAGTGACATGATCTATTCTGCTGACAGTTCAACATCATTGTATACCTTTAACCCATAAGTCCTCAGATTAATCTTATATTAATAACTACATCATCTTGGGCTGCACAGTATTCAAAACTGAATACCAGTATCATAGGGCCCTGCGATTACTCAAATTTTGAGTCGTATCTCGAGTCAGATTGCAAAATTGACTTGACTTGTCTCTGATTCACAGATGTCCTTTTTCTCGAGTCGATTCGGTCCCAATAAATGACAGATTTTTCATTGTGAGTTCTTTCTTTAACCGATGCAATAATCCAGTTTGGACACGAAATAAATAGGGAAATATGTTACAAAACCCTATTCATATCACTGTTAAATGTCAAAATTTTTATTTAAAGGTTCTAACAGGCAAGAAAGGTCGGTAGCTTGTACCAAAATATGTATACATGGAATAGTTAGCTGACTGAAAGTCACATTTATGCGATGAAAGAACGTTAAATCCCTCTCTGTTGAGAAGAAATCGGGCCATCAGTTTTATAAGAATCGACTCAAAAAATTTGTCGACTCACATGTTTTAAACTAGATTTGAATCGAGAATCGACTCAAACTAAAACATCTGACTTGCCGGGCCATTTGGTATCAGTGATCAAACAAATACTGTGGTATAACAGTACATGTATATCGAAAGACTTCAGATATCTGAACGTTATGTACCATAATTGGGATTGTAGCCATCATAGTCGGAACAAATCAGCATGCCTTGCTTGAAGATGCAGTTCAAATAACCCTTTACCCAATGCAGATAATATCAAAATTTTGAATTTTAAACATTAGTTGATAAAAAATTTTTCAAAACATTTAAAAAAATCAGTATCATGTGACAACTCATTCCGAAGAAGAGTCACATGATTTAGTTTTCTTTAAATTGTGGGCAAATAAATAATGACAATAAACCAATATTTTTTTAATTACACTGGTATTCAATCGATACAAGTTTCAATACTGGTATTTATTGGTTTATCGATATACCGTGCAGCCCTAACAGCATTTACATGTTCACAACTGCAGATGACTTAACCCTTTACCCAATTCAGACAATTTCAAAATTTATTATTTTAAATATCATTTTTAAAAATTTTTCAAAATATTTCCACAAAACCATATCATGGGACCCTGCTTTGGAACGAGCTTGACGAGCTCGTTCCAAAGAGGGGTCACATGATATGGTTTTGTTGAAATTTTTCGAAAAATAATATTTTTTCATCTGCTGAATTTGCATATTATGCGGGCAGATGTGGGCAATTCGTTGGGTAAAGGGTTAACAGTGTTTCTACATCATTGTTGCCTGCCTGTATAGGCAGCCAACAATAATGTAAAAAGACTGCCAAGAGAAATACATCCTGCCAGTAGAGTTCTCAAGAAAGAATATACATGGGACAACTTTTTCAAAAGCAAAATAAAAGGGGCAGTTTGTATTTGTATGGGGACTTAAGGGTTAATATTGCTGAGGAAATGTCATTTTATGACGCTTTGTTGGAAAGGGTCTCATTATAGTCTGCCATTATTTTAATGGTAGAACTACAGATATTTCAGGTTGATCTTGTTTCGATGCCATTCAGATGAGAGTTGATGTTGTATAACGTCCATAATGTAACCCAAACTGATTTGGCCATTGTGTTAGTTGGAATTCTTTCCTTAACCTGCTAATCAGTTACTGGAAATTTGTTTTCACCTAATCACAGTGAGAACGATGCATGCATCCTCATTGTTTGTGCCCTGCTCCAGGGTATAACAGATATTATTGCATTCAGGTCTTCATTGATTGTGGAAATGTGATAAAAAAATTCTACAGTTTGGTTCAAGTTTGACTATTGTTTCAAATGGTATGTTGGTTCCCAGCATCCACCCTTTCTTAAAAAATTAATTCAAGTTTGCAATTGGTCGCATGGTAATTGGATTCATAACTTTGAATGTCAGTTTTTTTGTTGCAATCAGTGCAGCCTGGCATGGATTTGTATATTTAACATTTCAACCAAATTAACACAACTAGATCAAATCTGAAAAGAGCAAGACATATACACTGCTTCCAGCATTTTTCAAAAAGAGTGGATAGTGACTTCAGGTTCATATCAACAACATGCATGAAGTGTAAATCCAAAATGGCTGCTTCTTAGATTTGTAAATAAAGCTATTTTATAGATGGGGAAGATTAACTGGCTATTACTCAACAGACTAACACTCCTAGTTGCATGTTACACCAAATCATTTACCATCTTTCTGGTACTGTTAACCTGTCAACCCTTTACCTAACAAATCAGTCATATCCACCCGCATTGTATGCAAATTCATCAGTTGAAAAAAAAAAATGTTTTTCAGAAAATATCAACAAAACAATATCATATGACCCCCTCTTTGAAATAAGCTAGCTCATCAAGCTCATTCCAATGAGGAGTCACATTATATGGTGGGGTCATATGTTAGGTAGAGGGTAAGAGTTGAGGAAATTGAAATTGACTGATTTATTCGGAGCGCCATGTATTTTTGGATGGCACATTGGCCTCCAGACTGAAAGCACCATCTGCATTGTACCACTGGGCAAGACACTTAATTCCATTTGCCCACATGGGAGCATTGTAGCAGAGTTTTCTAAGGCACAAGGCATGTTGATGGCACACTTGCAATGTTTATCCTGCTTGAATGGCATTATTGAGTTGGGAGAGCCTGACAGTTACTTGTGGATGTTCGGTGGTATTATTTTAGCACCTCTGGCTTCCTCTACCTGTAAACCTCTCAAGACACAATATAACTGTGGCTGTTGAAAGTGTCATTAAACTCTAACAAATACAATTATATCCACTTTTTAACAAAAATGTTGAGTTATGGGGATTTGGATGGATTATTAGATAAAGAGTATTATTATATACTTTATAAATAACCACATTTGTATTGGCTGGATCTTTCTTATACACGTGACTGGTACTCAAAAATCCATGAACACTGGTTTTCCAGTGAATGGCAACTTTCTAAATTTCGCTTTTGGAAATCCTCTCCCAAGTTCTATTTCAATTGACGTAATCTCTATAATATTGTTTATTTTTATGTTATTCAGCAGATGATAACTATTTTATTATTAAATAAAAGTATATCTGGTTGATATAATTGAACTTTTAATTGACAAATAGAAGTTTGTTTTTTTTGAGGATGATGTATATAATCAAACAGTTATGGACTTTTGTGGTGGTATATATAATGTGATATGAACCTAAAACGCTTATATTGACCTCAGCTGACACCTTGGTCAATATACGTTTTTGAGGTTCATATTACATAATATTCACCACCACAAAAGTCCATAATTGTATAAGGTAAGAATGTGCAGATCCTCCATGTGACCAATTGCAGACCAGCAACAAAGACTTCATAAGAGTCTGCATGTGTTATAAATTATTTAAATAATTTATTTACCATTTGTTTGAAAGTAATGTACATTGAAATGAGTGGAGGCAAGTAATTGGTTCAGTGCTGAAATAATTTTACTCTTTAGCTAACAAAACTAAAAGACAACACACAAAATTGTTTTCTTGGATAACTAACAAAAAATACTTTTTGCTTCAAAGATGTAGCTTTTGAAGCTGTGTCAATGGAAGCCATGTTTGTTTAGAAAATGGAGATCCTGAAATAGGTGGGTGATCATTAACCCCAGGTTCTCCGATTAATTTTACAGTAATATATAACTAGAGGTGTGATTGTCCCTGGATGGGCCTATCAGTACTCCCCACCATAATGATTGGCATACCCTTAAAACAATAGTTATAAAATGGGCACCATGGTACTGAAATGCACATCCAGAATTTAGACCTAGCAGCAGATAAGTCAAACAGGGGCGTAACTATTGCGAAAATGGTCCAACCAGAACTATAATTGCAGGTGCACAGATTCCCATAGAGGTGAACATGCATACTGGGTTTCAAAGGGATTGGTCCTTAAACATTGGAGAAAATCTCTAAACTTATGTCTATGGATGGACAGATGGATGGACGAACAGATTGACAGACAGACAAAATGATTCTAGTATTCCCCACAACTCGTGTGGGGTATAACTACCGCATATATATAGCTGCAGATGGCTTAACAGTGTATCTACATGATTGTTGGCTGCCTGCACAGGCAGCCAACAATCATGTAAAAACACTGCCAAGATTATTATTATTGTCCCTGGTGGCTGAGGGTGTGAGATGGGGAAATCTCAACCAAGGGCGAGATATTTGTGCCAGACACGAGGCTTGCCAAGTGTCTGGACCAAAGATCTTGTCCCAGGGGTGAGATTTTCCCAACTTACACCTGCCCCCATCAGGGATAATTTTTCTCACCCACCAAAACAGTCTGACTTCATCAAAAGTAATTCAAGGGCACGTGCAGCTATATCAAACAATTTTGAGGTCCATTTCTGATTTGCTTATCTAAAAGAGCATACAAACGTTCTGTATATACCACAGGTATATACCACAAAATTAAATACCCGCGCCGGCAAGACAGTGGTTAAAGGTTTTAGTGAAATGAACACTGACACATTCCGATGACGTCATATTATGAATTCTGCAATATATTCGCATAACGTTTCGGCAGGAATTTCGTGCAACTCGCTCCACTCATAATGGCGTTCATCCAAAAATTTATATAAAAGAGTCAAGTGTCGTTTGGTTTTGTGGTCTGTTTTTTTATTTCTATTTTCTTAGACATACGTTCGTCTGCTAATATTTCCAAAATGTGACACGGATGTTGTTTGTTTACAGAAGAACGTGTGATGATTGAATAGTCCTGCGCTCATTAAATATGCTAATAAGCCAATATAGGTTGGTCATGTGGGTGGGGTGAGATAGCTGTCACGAGGATGGGATGCGACAGGCATATCTCTCCCAGCTGTCTCACACGACTATGTCCAGTACCTTAGTGGTGGGAGAATTTTCAAGGAAGAAGACACCCGAGACAACTTTTTAAAGGCAATATAAAAGGAGTTGTTTGTGGCAGTATCGGGACTTAACCCTTTACCCAACGAATCGGCCGCATCCACCCATGTAATATGCAAATTTGGTAGTTGAAAAAATATTATTTTTCAAGAAATTTCAACAAAACCATATTATGTGACCCCTCCTTGGAACGAGCTCATCGAGCTCGTTCCAACGAGGGGTCACATGGTGTAGTTTTGAAATTGAAAAATTTGAAAAAATAGTTTTCAAATTGAAAAATTTGAAAAAATGATATTTAAAATAATAAATTTTGAAATCGTCTGTGTTGGGTAAAGGTTAAATATTCAAATGAGGATGGTCACATGCGCTGGGCAAGACAGATCAGTCTCACCCATTTATCTCTCCTGGGAAATGCGTATCTTAACAGGCAGGTGCTGGGAGAAACGATCAGTGAGTAAAGAAATGCATGATACACAGCAGGGGTTTGCTGGATGTACTTTAATCTTGAGCTACCAATTTATTAAATATGGTCTCTTGACGACCTTGTTCCCATGAAGTGTCATAAACTGTGGTTTGCAAAAATGGCTAAAATTAGTAAAATTTTAACCTCAGTTTTTATGTTTAGTACATATTCTTGAGTAACTAAACTTTTTGGTGGCAAAAACATCCCCCCATTGGAACAAGCTTTGTTTTTACCTGCGTCGCCAGCGGCAGAGCAGGTCTAGTAACCGCTCAACTCCGTCCGTCCGTCCGAAACACTTCTTCCGTCAAAGTTTTCTTGGCTTCTATGAAAGGGAATGATTTTATATTTGGTCTGCTGCTTCAAGATGATGAGTTGTATCGTGTGTCTAATTTTCAGATCTGCCGTGCAGCCGCTTCCTGTTTGCTGATACTTTGAAGTCTGTTCATCTCTGTAATCAATTGCATACAGCGACACAGGTCCAGACCCGGTATTGGTCTTGGCTTATTTTTGCAAATAGTGCTGGCCAGTGTTGACTGTTATATTGGGTAAAGGGTTCTTATGACTAGAGGACGACATCTGCTTGGCAGAATTTCTTGAAAAGGTGATGATTTTCATTTTTTCCTCCAAAATGTAGCATGTGTCTGCAGGTATGGATTGATGTTAGTTATATTTAATGGACAGAGTTATTCAACACAGACACATTCAATTTAGTGGACTCCACAGTATCAGGCATGAAAATAACGAGCTTACATCATAATCTGCTTGCCGGTTACACTATATAACATGCTGGCAGGATATAGGAGAAAAGGGCTGTGATGTTTTCAGCCTTCTCCAGTTCACCAGCCATGCTGCTGTATGCAGATGTCTCAAAAGAATTTTTGCCAATAAAATAGCAACAACTAATGCACAATCTTAAGATCACACATTAGTTTTTCAACTTGTCCCTCCACAATACCTTTTGCAAGAGCACATCCCCAGAAGACACCAGTAAGATAAAAATTGAACACTTCAATGTAGGAGAAGATGGCTGAGAGGGGTGTAAGAGAAACATGTGAATAAGACAATATTGTGTTGTTTATAATTATTTTTGCTTCTTATAATATATATTTATTGATATATTTTTATGTCCTTAGAGTTACAAATTCATGTTTCCTTGAGTATTTTAAGCTTATTTTGACACTTTACTTAACACAACTGGGAGACAACCCACACAAAACTGTACTTTAATTAATAAAAATTCTAATTTTTTACCTCAAAAACATTGCTTATCACTCCCCTCATTGCAACAATCTAACAATCTTGTTCCCTTTCAAAACCCTGCTGAAGAATAAAACTGCTGAAATTTTTTTATTTGTTTGTTTTTCACAATTATGAGATCCGTCCATTCATTTCTACATTTTATTCAATCTTACATTCCAACTTCTAAACAGTATAAATGTTGACAATTATATTTTTATTTGAAGTTTTATTTTTCAAAACCATATTATATTCATATATCTGTATACATATATATAGACATATTTATCTACATGTAAATTTGTGTGAGATTGCTGATTTTTCTCTTTACACTGAAACTCTTTGTTATTTTTCTTGTTATTAGTTTTAGTGCAATAAAAATGTCTTGTTATGCAATCTGCATTCTTGTTCTCTTTCATGTCTATGGATATAGGACGAGTGGGAGGGAGAGGAAAATGGGTGCACAGGACCAATACCCCCCCCCTCCCACACTTTTTGGGGGAAATTAGAAAGGGGTGCACAGACTCTACATTCTTATTTTGGTCTGATAGGGAAATGTGTTACATATCGTGCCAAAAATGGGCATTTTTAGCTTAACTTGACGAAGTCAAGATAAGCTGTTGCCATCACACGTGTGGAAATCTGCGAGTCTGTTCACATTTTCATTTAGCAGAGGCTACACCCTGTGGTTCTTGTCCGATCATCACGGAATTTCATATGCAGGTTTGGGGTCATATCTAGATGAGAACATTCCTTTTTGGTCACGATCGGTCAACCATGATGGCTCCCCAAGCCCAAAAACGTTTAGCACAGTCTACAGGTCGTATTTATTATGAAAGGACTTTATTGTAACCGGGTAGGTTGCCTCTAAATAATATCTAGATGAGAACCTCCCCTTTTGCATGATCTGTCAACCGAGCCGTCTGCCCAAGCCCGAAACCCAAAAACTTTCAGCACAGTCTGCAGGTCATATTTACTATCGAGGGATTTCATTGTAACTTGGTAGGATGACTCTGTATAATGTCTAGATGAGAACTTCCCCATTTGGTCACGATCTGTGAACCATGGCAACTGCCCGAGCCCAAAACCCAAAAACCTCTACCACAGTCTATAGGTCGTATTTATGGAGGGATTTCATTGTAACTTGGTAGATTGACTCCAGATAATGTTAGATGATGAGGTCCCCTTTTAGTCATGATTGCTCAACTGTGACAGCTACAGGGGCATGTGGCCTGAAAACCTTTAACACAGTCTACAGGTCATATTTATGAAGGGATTTCATTATTACTTGGAAGAATGACTCAGTATAATGTCTAGATGAGGACATCCCCTTTTGGTTGTGATTGGTCAGCCATGATGGCTACACAGGCCTGAAGCCCGAAAACCTTTAGAATAGTCTACAGGCCTTATTTATGAAGGGATTGCATTGTAACTTGATAGGATGACTCATTTTGGAATAATTTCACTGTAACTTAACTGTGAGGGCCACATTCATTAACTATGAGGGCCACATTAATCCACCCCTCAGTTCTTTAGTGCAGTCTACACCTCATATTATTTTTATTGAAAACATAGCATACAGGGAACAGAAATTAACATATTCCCAATTATCACAATTCTTGTCTTATTTCATAATCCTTTCATAAACATTGAACATTATTCTTTTCATCAAACACAATTCACAGACAAGTTAAGCTACAGTGTCACTGACACTTTCATTCTCAATGCAGAGGGGGTGTAGGTCCAAAACATAGCTTTGCCTGGTGTATTCCTAAAATGCAAAAAGGGCAACGCCCCCGGTCCCCCGACCAAGATGGCAAATTCAAGGGAGCTGTTAGGATGCAATTTGTTCGCAGAGCATGGCCATTTTTTAACTTGACCTGTATTTCCAACCAATTAAACCACATACTTAGTTTCGTTTCAATCAAATGATCCAAAGTAAAGTTATCATTCGGACAACACAAAAACCGTATTTTCTAAGTCGAAAAAGGGGAATAAATCCAGTAAAAATCAGTGGAGCATGCCCATTTTCGAACTTGACCTGCATTTCCACCCAAATAAGTGGCATACTAAATTTCGTTTCAATCAAATGATCCTAACTAAAGTTATCATCCGGACAACACAAAAACTGTATTTTTTAAGTCGAAAAAGGGGAATAAATCCAGTAGAAATCAGTGGAGCGTGCCCATTTGTCGAACTTGACCTGCATTTCCACCCAAGTAAGACACATACCAAATTTAGTTTCAGTAAAATCATCCAAATTAAAGTTATCATCTGGACAAGGGTGTGACGGACAGACGGACAGACGGATGGACGGACGGACGGACACTGCTGATTACAATAGTCCCCCGAACGGTCGGGGGACAATTAGGGCACATGACCACCACTGAATATATTAGTGTCTGCGGCCCCCTGTATTTCCACGTCCCCCCCCCCCCCCTCCCAATTTTAAAATGTTTCTACATGCTTGTACATGTTGCCCTCATCTTTCTGTTAGACCACCTCTCAGTGAGCTAAACTTGCCTCACCCACATCTGTTATCACCACCTGTTTTTATAGAAACTTGAGTAATCAATTTCCGTCCATCGCCCAGCATAAACTTTACATTATCGACTTCTAAAAAAACTACTGGACTGAATTGCCAGGTCCATAAGGGTCTTAACTCTTGTCAAGACCCACACAAAAAATGTCATCTTTTCAGAACCATCAATCACAATCTTTGATAACTGGCATACAGCATCCTTAGGAGGGACAGATTCAGGTTCAATCCGAGATGCTGCATATATTATTTGGGCTCCCTATGGGAGCCTAAATTTCACCTTAATGCAATATGAGAAAATTTCTTTACAAATCTTCATATCCACTGATATTTGGTATACCATATCCTTATGGATGTTAGATTTAAGTTTGTTCAAAGCTAGTCCCTGTGGGTACTTCAATTTCAACTTAATGCAATTTATTTATTTATTGGGGTTGAACAACACTTTCAACAGCCAGGGTCACCTTGTGTCGGACAGTTTTATGGGTGGAGGAGGCTGGGGTATCCGGAGTAACCACCGAGCAACTGTAAGGCTCCCCAACATACTAACTCCACATTAACTAACACAGGGTTAGCATTGGTTGAAGACAGGTGCACCACTGATGTGCATTATGCCTTAGTACACAATGCCACCGTGCCCCCAAGTGCACAATGGGGGTGAAGTGTCTTGTCCAAGGACACAACGTGGTTGCTGCAGGTGGGATTCGAACCAAGGACCTCTCAGCTTGCAGCCTGCACCTCTACATACTGAACCTTTTTCTGATCCATCAGTCAGAATCTTTGGATATCTGGTATACAGCATCCCAGTAGGGGGTAGATTCAAGTTTGTTCAAATCCTGACCCTGTGTTAATATTTGGGCTCCCCATGGAAGCCTAAATTTTACCTTTTTTCTTCAGATCCACCAGCAGGAACTCTTTTGATATTTGGTATACAACCTCCTTAGAGGCATCACATTCAAGTTTGTTCAAATCCAATCCTGGGTTCCTATTTCGGCTTCATATCTGAGCCTAAATTTCACCTTAATGCAATATGAGAAAATGCCGCTCAGGATCACAGATCCAATGTCGAGTTGTGACCTTGACCTTTGACCTGGCAAGTCCAAGGTCAATAGGGTTCTTCCTCGCACCAAGGCCAACACACCTATGAAGTTTCATGACTCTAGGTTGAACCACTATCAAGTTCTCATCCGGAAACCAATTGTTGCGATATACTATGTTCAAGGTCACTGTGACCTTGACCTTTGACCTGGTGAGTCCAACATCAATAGGGTTCTTCCTCGCACCAAGGCCAACACGCCTGTAAAGTTTCATGGCTCTAGGTTGAACCACTATCAAGTTATCACCCGGAAACCAATTGTTGCGATATACTATGTTCAAGGTCACTGTGACCTTGACCTTTGACCTGGTGAGTCCAAGATCAATAGGGTTCTTCCTCGCACCAAGGCCAACACACCTATGAAGTTTCATGACTCTAGGTTGAACCACTATCAAGTTCTCATCCGGAAACCAATTGTTGCGATATACTATGTTCAAGGTCACTGTGACCTTGACCTTTGACCTGGTGAGTCCAACATCAATAGGGTTCTTCCTCGCACCAAGGCCAACACGCCTGTAAAGTTTCATGACTCTAGGTTGAACCACTATCAAGTTATCATCCGGAAACCAATTGTTGCGATATACTATGTTCAAGGTCACTGTGACCTTGACCTTTGACCTGGTGAGTCCAACATCAATAGGGTTCTTCCTCGCACCAAGGCCAACACACCTATAAAGTTTCATGACTCTAGGTTGAACCACTATCAAGTTATCATCCGGAAACCAATTGTTGCGATATACTATGTTCAAGGTCACTGTGACCTTGACCTTTGACCTGGTGAGTCCAAGATCAATAGGGTTCTTCCTCGCACCAAGGCCAACACACTTATGAAGTTTCATGACTCTAGGTTGAACCACTATCAAGTTATCATCCGGAAACCAATTGTTGCGATATACTATGTTAAAGGTCACTGTGACCTTGACCTTTGACGTAGCGAGTCCAAAATCAATAGGGTTCTTCCCCTCACCAAGGCCAATCTACCTATGAAGTTTCATGAATGTGAGTTGAACCATTATCAAGTTATCATCCGGAAACGAATTGTTTAAGATTTACTATGTTCAAGGTCACCGTGACCTTGACCTTCGACGTAGCATGTCCAAAATCAATAGGGTTCTTCCTCCCACCAAGACCAACCTACGTATGAAGTTTAATGAATGTGAGTTGAACCACTATCAAGTTATCATCCGGAAACCAATTGTAATTTTAACTTAGTGCAATATGAGGAATATTCTTTAAAAACCTACTTTAGATCCACAAGTCAGAATCTTTTGATATTTGGGATACAGCAGTTTGTTCAGATCAAGTCCCTGGGTCCATATTTGGTCTTCTTATGTGAGCCTAGAGTTTAAACCTTGTAATGTTATCTTGCCATAAATGCTGATGGTAGTGTTATCTGGTCATAGATCCTCTGCACTGTTATCTAGCCATTTTCCAGGAGTGCGAATAAGGCCCCTTTGGGCCTCTTGTAATGTCCACATTATATGGGGACAAAGAAACATCTGGGTAAACAGCCCTTCTTTGGGGAATTTGTGAATTTCATTTTTAGGCAAAATTTATCTTGCAGCTGCAGAGGGCGTGATCTACCTGGCAATTAGAATTCCCTTTTTCAGTAAACCACTCCTTGGCTGGGGATACTGGTGGCATTGCACCTTGTTATTTTCATCATGTGCGTTCAGATTTTCTAATTGCACTTTAAACAAAACTAGAGTGATGTCACGCATACGGCCCGACTGTCCCACGAATGGCAATGCTTAGACTCAAAATAGTTGGAGCCATTTTTGTTAACTGTTTACCTAACGAATCTGCCATATCTCCACTCGTGATATACAAAATTTGCTATTCAAATTTTATTTTTTCATTTCTCTACTTCAAAACATACCTCATGACCTATTAATGGAACAAACTTGATGAGCTTGTTCCAATAAGGAGTAATAAGCCATGGTCAAAAGTAAATAAAAAATGAGAAATGAAAGAATCTGAGGTTTCAGAAAAATAATTTGAACTGTTGGCTTCAACTTGTGGAAGGTAAAGGATTAAAGATGTAGTACATAAAGCAATGTTGGGCTATATGAGTCAATTTTCTTTTTAGCATGTAATAACTCCCAATCCTTCAAAATGCATTTTGGGAATAATTGCCTAAGTGACACTTTTGTGTGTGTGTGTGTTTGTGTGTGTGTGTGTGTGTGTGTGTGTGGGGGGGGGGGGGGGGGGGGGGGAGGGCAGTTGTGGAACCTATATTGAAACCTGGCCTGTATTACTAGCTGGAAAATACACATAACAACTTTGGTTGAAATCAAATAATCCAAACTGGAGTTATCAGTTGGAAACCAATTGTTTACAGACAGATGGATGGACCGACAGATGGACTGACGAAAGTCATGACTATAGCCCCGACTATAAACAGTCAGGCTAAAAATGCATTCTGTACCAAAGAAAAAATATTGTATGAATGGCCCTGGGTGAGGAGGAGGTGGGGTGGGGATGAGGGGTGGTGTGTTTGGGGAGTCCATTTTTTTTTCACATGTGGTCAGTCTAAATCCTTCAGAATGCATTTTGAGCAGAGAAAAAAAAATACCTAACTGGCACCATGGGAGTGGGGTGGGGGGTGGGGGTGGGGGTGATGGTGTTTGTCTGGGTTTTTAACCACAAACATTAACGAAAACTGTAAAAAAGCATTTTTGATGAAAGAAAAAAAAAGTGCCTAATTGGGGGGGGGGGGGGGGGAGTTTAAAAAAAGGTTCTGCATGTAGCGACTGTAAAATAGTTCAAAATGCATATTCGAGGAAAGAAAGAAAAAATGCCTAATGGGGGGGGGGGGGGAGGGGGGAGGTGATAATTTCTGTCTGGATTTTTAACCACAAACTTTAACCAAAACTGTAAAAAAAAGCATTTTTGACAAAAGGAAAAAAAGGGTTCTGCATGTAATGACTGTAAATAGTTCAAAATGCATATTGGAGGAAACAAAAAAACAAAAATGCCTAATTGGGAGGGGGGGGGGGGGGTGGGGGGTTGTGGTGGTGTTTGGGGTTTTAACCAAAACTGTAAACAAGCAGGGGGGGGGGGGGGGGGGAGTTTAAAAAAAGGTTCCACATGTAGTGACTGTAAATAGTTCAAAATGCAATATTGGAGTAAAGAAGAAAAAAAAATGCCGCTCAGGATCACAGATCCAATGTCGAGTTGTGACCTTGACCTTTGACCTGGCGAGTCCAAGGTCAATAGGGTTCTTCCTCGCACCAAGGCCAACACACCTATGAAGTTTCATGACTCTAGGTTGAACCACTATCAAGTTCTCATCCGGAAACCAATTGTTGCGATATGCTATGTTCAAGGTCACTGTGACCTTGACCTTTGACCTGGTGAGTCCAACATCAATAGGGTTCTTCCTCGCACCAAGGCCAACACACCTGTAAAGTTTCATGGCTCTAGGTTGAACCACTATCAAGTTATCATCCGGAAACCAATTGTTGCGATATACTATGTTCAAGGTCACTGTGACCTTGACCTTTGACCTGGTGAGTCCAAGATCAATAGGGTTCTTCCTCGCACCAAGGCCAACATACCTATGAAGTTTCATGACTCTAGGTTGAACCACTATCAAGTTATCATCCGGAAACCAATTGTTGCGATATACTATGTTCAAGGTCACTGTGACCTTGACCTTTGACCTGGTGAGTCCAAGATCAATAGGGTTCTTCCTCGCACCAAGGCCAACATACCTATGAAGTTTCATGACTCTAGGTTGAACCACTATCAAGTTATCATCCGGAAACCAATTGTTGCGATATACTATGTTCAAGGTCACTGTGACCTTGACCTTTGACCTGGTGAGTCCAAGATCAATAGGGTTCTTCCTCGCACCAAGGCCAACACACCTATAAAGTTTCATGACTCTAGGTTGAACCACTATCAAGTTATCATCCGGAAACCAATTGTTGCGATATACTATGTTCAAGGTCACTGTGACCTTGACCTTTGACCTGGTGAGTCCAAGATCAATAGGGTTCTTCCTCGCACCAAGGCCAACACACCTATGAAGTTTCATGACTCTAGGTTGAACCACTATCAAGTTATCATCCGGAAACCAATTGTTGCGATATACTATGTTAAAGGTCACTGTGACCTTGACCTTTGACGTAGCGAGTCCAAAATCAATAGGGTTCTTCCCCTCACCAAGGCCAATCTACCTATGAAGTTTCATGAATGTGAGTTGAACCATTATCAAGTTATCATCCGGAAACCAATTGTTTAAGATTTACTATGTTCAAGGTCACTGTGACCTTGACCTTCGACGTAGCATGTCCAAAATCAATAGGGTTCTTCCTCCCACCAAGACCAACCTATGTATGAAGTTTAATGAATGTGAGTTGAACCACTATCAAGTTATCATCCGGAAACCAATTGTTTACGCCCGCCCGCCCGCCCGCCCGCCCGCCCGCCCGCCATTCACCAAACTATAAGTCGAGTTTGACTTCGTCACAACTCGACTAAAAAGCCTAATGGGAGGGTGGTGGGGGTGGGGGGGTGGGGGGGGGGGTAGGGGGTGATGGTGTTTGTGTGGATTTTCTAACCACAAACTTGGAGTCAACCTATCAAGTTACAATGAAATCCCTCCATAAATATGACCTGTAGACTGTGCTAAAGGTTTTCGGGCTTCGGGCCCCTGTTACCGTCACAGTTGCCCAAAAGGGGATGTTCTCATCTAGACATTATATGAAGTCAACCTATCAAGTTACAATGAAATCCCTCCATAAATATGATGTGAAGACTGTGCTAAAGGTTTTCGGGCTTTGGGCTCAGGCAGCCATCATGGAGAATGAATGATCGCAACCAAAAGGGGACATTCTCATCTGGGCATCATGTGGATTGATCCTACAAAGTTACAATGAAATCCCTTCATAAATATGACCTGTAGACTGTACTGAAGGTTTTCGGGCTTCGGGCACCTGTAGCCGTCACAGTTGCCCAATCAGGTCCAAAAGGGGACTTTCTCATGTAGAAATTATATGAAGTCAACCTATGAAGTTACAATGAAATCCCTCCATAAATATGACCTGTAGAATGTGCTAAAGGTTTTCGGGTTTTGGGCTCGGGCTGTCGTGATGGTTGATAGATCACGCCCAAATGGGGAAATTCTCATGTAGACTCATATGGAGTCGTATCAAGTTACAATGAAATCCGTCCATATGAAACATGACCTGCAGACTGTGCTAATAGTTTTTGGGTTTCGGGCTTGGGCAGCCATTACAGTTGACAGATCATGCCCAAACGGGGACGATCTCATGTAGGCTTTGTACAGAGGCATTCTATGAAGTTGCAATGAAATCCCTTCATAAATACAACCTGTAGACTGTGCTAATGGTTTTCGGGTTTTGGGCTCGGGCAGCCATACCGGTTGACCGATCACGACCAAAATGGGACATTCTCATGTAGACATGACCTAAAACCTGCATATGAAATTTCGTGATGATCAGACAAGAAATACTGGGTATAGTCTGTACTTGAAGGTTGAACAAAAAACTTTAACCACAAACTTTAACCAAAACTCCAAATGTCAACTAAACAGGAATAAAAATAAAAAAAACAAAAAAAAAACAAAAAACACTTGAACCTTCAGTAAAAAATTTTAACCACAAACTTTAACCAAAAACTCTAAATGTTAACAGATGGACAGACGGACGGACGGACGGACAAAAGTCATTACTGTACCCCTTACTGTAAACAGTCGGGCTAAAAATGCCTAAAGCATGCAGTTAAAGAGAATTACATGCTTTGGCCAAACTGTCCTCCAGCAATTTGACACAAACCGGCTTCTAGTTTAACCCGAACCATCCTTTGCAATGGCCGAATGGTCCTCTAGCAAGTTGACTCTTAACTGTCCTCTAGAAAATGTGTGATACAATAGCACTT
This sequence comes from Pictodentalium vernedei, assembly GCA_031216915.1. Classification (NCBI taxonomy): domain Eukaryota; kingdom Metazoa; phylum Mollusca; class Scaphopoda; order Dentaliida; family Dentaliidae; genus Pictodentalium; species Pictodentalium vernedei. The sequence continues at coordinate 390,795,945 of CM062296.1, read as the reverse complement.
AAGCCAGCCATTAATTTGTTGCAGTTCTCAGGTGAGTAGGCAAAGATTAACATGGAATGCAGGACAACCCCCATACTCCTCTTTCGAGTAGGTTCCACTTTATGACCAATAGGTATAACTAGGATTTTGTATTCATTTAGTTTGAGTCTCCATTTATTCCCATATCTCCCAATAGTTTCCCACATTTTTTCTAGCCCTCTTCGCTTTCTTATACTAGTATCATATAATCTGTGAGAAAAAGCCCTGGGATCTTCAGATCCCAAGCTGCTACATCCTTGCCTATTCTATCATATGCCTTTTTAACAACCAGAAATTCCACAAACGTCTTGGTCTTTTTGGCTATCACAGATTCTACTATTTAGGAGAGTGTGAAAACATGGTGACTCTTCTTCCCTTCCTGAATTCATCCTTTACAATGTTGCTACTGACAGAGATTTACAAAAGAGATATCCAAAACATCCCTAGCTCCCTTTTTGTGTATAAATATGACCTTGCTTTCTCTCCACTCTTTTGGAACCCTCATAAAACAACAAGAAATTGATCCACAGTTTAGTCAATGACCATTATAGTAATGAAGGTATTGAAAATGCCTATTTTCTGTATATATCCATTGGAGGATGGTTTGGGTCAGAATGCAGTGGGTGGTTTGGTTCAAATTACTGAGGATGGTTTGGCCAGAGGACGGTTTGGATGTGTTTGATAAAATCAATTTGAACTTGTGATGTCATTTGCATTACATCTGAAGAGATATCCTCTCATTTTAGCTCAACCTGATCATGTCAAGTATGAGCTATTGGAAAGGTTTGTCACTCCAGCACGGTGTTGCTGTGCAGCAAACCTTCTATTGATCTTTACCTTTTTGGGAAGTTTGGTGGAAATCCACCCAGGCATTACAGAATTATGGCTCGGGATGGACAAATACAGTCTGTGAGAGAATTAAGTTTTCTTATTCCTGTGACCTTGACCTTTGTCACTTGAGCATAGTGTTGCTGTGCAACAGACCTTCCATTGGTCTTTACCCTTGTGTAAAGTTTCATGGAAATCCACCAAAGCATTACAGAGGTTTGGCTCTGGACAGACAAATAAAGTCTGACAGATGTATGGATGGATGGACTGATGGACAACCCATATTTAAGATGCCTCCCTATCGGGGTCATAAAAACCAAACTGATACAAATATCATGGAGATAACAAAAACTGAACCAAGCCAATCACTGAATACCGAAACATCTGTATTTTTCAAATTTTCCTACTTTTGCTATTTATAAGGCCTTGTTGCGGCTTGATAGCAGCTGATGTGTTCATTTTCATGAAAGAAGTAACTGATATTCTTTTCAGTTTTGTTAACCTCTTAGGGCCTGTGCTATTGTCTTGAATGCCCTCCCTCTAGACTACAACTTGTACATGTTCAGTTACTTGGCAATTTCTTGTCAAGTATCGGCTGACTGTTAAGGAAGCCAAGACCTCACTAGAAATTACTCTGCAGGTGATTTTTCTATTGTCAGCAGGACCTATTAATGATGGCATATTAGGGGCAAATTCTCCAAGATCACAAATGCCTGAAATAGGCCTTTAAAGGGTTTTAGTATTTGGCAAGAGAATGCCAATATTGAGCTCATTGGCAGTGGTATTTGTGGTAGAATGATACAAGAACAACTTATTTTGTATTTCTCCTTTGGTACAATAGTGGAACCCTGTTAATTGAATAGCCCTATTGACAATGGAAATTATTCAATTAACAGTAGTATTCAATTAACAGGGATTGTGTCACTTTCCTGTATTCTAGAGATAAACTTAGCATTTATTCTATTATATCTTGTTTGACAAAGCTCCATGAGCTCTGACAAACAAGATATAATAGATTAAATGCCTGTACTGGATGTACATGTACTGAGGCCAAATAGGTCTATAAACAAAGGAAAACTGGGAGAGTCAGGGTAATTTCTCGACAGGCTACAAGATTTTTTATTCAATTAACCGGAGTTTACTCTATAACCTCTATTCAATTAACAGGTCAAATTTGAACTAGAGGTGTGGTAAATGATTTTGTGTGGGGTTATTCAGTTAAGAGATACCCAATTAACTGGGCACTCCTGTATCAGCAAATCTTAGATCGAATACTAAATACCGAACCGATATGGTATACCCCATAAAAATACCGAAACCAATACTGAACACAAAATTCCAATACTGCTATTGATCTCTACACAAAAGCAATCTCACAAAAGTGCTGCAAGATTTGTCAACTCAAACAATGCACAATATCAAGAACAAAGACAAAATTATCATCTCCAATTTAATGTTATTGCATTTCTTTTTCCAAAAAGCAAGATTCTTCAGTGTTAAAAGCAGGCAGGGGTTTTCAGTCTGATCAAGACCCAGTCATAATCCTTAAGACAAAATTCCCTCTCCACCCTAATTTTGTCATCACAGTATCATTCAAAATACAGCCCAATTGTCCTATACATGTACCTCTAGTTTTATGTGGATCAAACTAAGAATTATTTCCATCCCAACACACAGGTATGAACTTATGTTATTTAGGAAAACATAGAATCTGCATTTACATGTATGTGGATGGAGAATCAGTGTGCAAAATTTTATGAGAATGCTCGCTTCATTTGCATTGTGGTTACGCAAATTTAAATCTACGCGAATAGATGACCGGTTAGACAAAAGTTGCATCTTGAATGGTAAAGTCTGAAATTTAAATGGTCGAGTGTGCGGGGGAGGGGGGGGGGGGGGGGGGGTTGGGGGGGGGGGGGGGGGTTGCCTGCAAGCCGAGAGGTCCTCGGTTTGAATCCCACCTGCAAGCCGAGAGGTCCTCGGTTTGAATCCCACCTGCGGCAACTGCATTGTGTCCTAGGGCAAGACACTTCACCCCCATTGCCCATGTGGGGGCATGGTGATGCTGTGCACTAAGGCATACTGCACGTCGATGGTGCACCTGTCTTCAACCAATGCTAACCCTGCTTGTGTGGAGTTAGTATGTTGGTGAGCTGACAGTTGCTCGGTGGTTCTTTCCGGGTACTCCGGCTTCCTCCACCCGTAAAACTGTCATGGTCATGATTAGCCATCGTGCAGAAATATGTGACCTTAAACACCAATAAATAAATAAATAAATAAATAAATAAATAACTGGTAGAGTGCTAAATTTTTTCTCAGCCTCATGATTTGTTCCAACATTTTTATCTTGTTACACTTCATGGGAGACTGCCTAAAGGCACTCTCCCATAAATTGTAACAATGCAATTCAATGGATATGAAGTAATTTTACCTACAAGATAATATGAAGGACATCCACAGAATATGAAGCCTTTAACTTTAGGTACCTGACTACCTGTAGTTCAGAATAAAGCCCAAATATGGGCTTCTTGCACTCTACCAGTTAAGCAGCCTTTCTTGTATCTTGATAGATTTTTAGACTTTTGCTGTGACAGGCTATATATATTTCATTCCATGCAATATATGAATACTTGTTAACCCTTTAACCAACGAATCGCCCGCATCCGCCCGCGTAATATGCGAATTCAGCAGCTGAAAAAATATTATTTTTCGAAAAATTTCAACAAAACCATATCATGTGACCCCTCTTTGGAACGAGCTCGTCCCAAAGAGGGGTCACATGATATGGTTTTGTTGAAATTTTTTTTTTAAATTTAAAAAACGATATTTAAAATAATAAATTTTGAAATTGTCTGCATTGGGTAAAGGGTTAATGATAAAAAAAAAACAGTTTCCCAAGAATTTTTACATAGTCGAGCACTTGGTTAGCCATTTCCAACCCACGTGAATGATCAGTCGGTTTGAGTCATTTCTTAAATTTTGCACACTGAGACTCAAAAAAAAACTATTTCATTAACTCCAAAACAGTTTTCTATTTCCAAAGAAATTGAAATATAATACAGTTTACCCTTTAGGGCCTAATTCTGATTTTGCTCACTTTTTACTACAGCTGAAAAGGTGCCTCAACATGTGGTAAATCGTAGAGTTATATAACATTCCAAGTATCAAAGAGGTTGTTTCAAGGCAAGTGTTGGCTGCCTATATTGTCGGTCAAGACATGCCTAAAACAACTGCAAAGTCACAGTATGTAGACTATCAAAGTGTAGCAAAAATGTACAAGAGGACCCAGGGGGCCTGAGGGTGTTGATTGGACATGGTTGCCTAAATATCAACCCAGGGAATTGATTTGAACAAGTTACATCTGCCCCTCCTAAGAAAAGCTTATACCAAATATCCCAAGATTCTGACCAGGTGATCTAAACAAAAACGAATTTTGAAGAGTATTCCTCCTGTTGAACTAAGTACGGTAATAATTTGGGCTCCAACTGGAAGCCTAAATATGAACCCAGGGGCTTGGCTTGAACAAACTTGAATCTCACCTCCGTAAGGATGCTGTATACCAAATATCAAAAAACATTCTGACGTTTGGATGTGAAGAAGATTTTTGAAGAGTATTCCTCATATTGAACTAAGATATAATTTAGGCTCCCACAGGGAGCCCACATATGAACCCAGGGTCTTGGCTTGGACAAACTTGAATCTCATCCCCCCTAAGGATGCTGCATACCAAATATCAAAACATTCCGACTGTTGTATCTGAAGATTTTTAATGAATATTCTTCATACTGCACTAATTTAAACACCTGGGCTCCCATAGAGAGTCCAAATATGGACCCAGGGATTTGATTTCAATAAACATGTGAAACAATCTTCCAAAGATGTTATTTGTGAAATTTGAAAGCTTTTGGAGCAGTGGTTTGGGAGAAGAAGAGTCTTACATATTTTTCTCATTACCCATAGTAATGTTACTGACAGTGTTAAAAAATGCTGACCACAGGAAGCCCAAATATGAACCCAGGGACTTGGCTTTAACAAACTTATATCTCACCTCCCTATGGATACTGTATACCAAATATCAAAAGATTCTAACTGGTGGATGTGAAAAGAAGATTTTTGAAGATTATTCCTCACATTGACTAAGTTATAATTCGGGCTCCAACAGGGAGCCCAAATATCAACTCAGGGACTTGGCTTGAACAAACTTGAATCTCACCTCCCTAAAGTGCTACAGTCAAAATATCAAATCATTCCAACTTCTGGATCTGAAGAAGATTTTTAACGAAAATCCCTCATTTTAAATTAAGTTATAATTTGGGCTCCCACAGTGAGCCCAAATATGAACCCAGGGACTGGGCTTGAACAAACTTGAATCTCACCCCTCAAGGATGCTGCATACCAAATATCAAAACATTCTGACTGCTGGATCTGACAAAGATTTTTAAAGAAATATTCCTCATATTGAACTAAGTTATAATTTGAGCTCTCACAGGGAGCCCAAATATGAACCCAGGGGCTTGGCTTGAACAAACTTGAATCACACCCCAGAAAGGATGCAGCATACCAAATATCAAACCATTCCGACTGCTGGATCTGAAGAAGATTTTGAAAGAAAATTCCTCATTTTGAACTAAGTTATAATTCGGGTTCCCACAGTGAGCACAAATATGAAGCCAGGGACTTGGCTTGAACAAACTTGCATCTCACCCCCTAAGGATGCAGCATACCAAATATCAATACATTCCTACTGCTGGATTTGAAGATTTTTGATGAAAAATTCCTCATATTGAACTAAGTTATAATTCGGGCTCCCACTGGGAGCCCAAATATGAACCCAGGGGGCTTGGCTTGAGCAAACTTGAATCACACCTCAGAAAGGATGGTTCATACCAAATATCAAAACATTCCGACTGCTGGATTTGAAGAAGATTTTTCAAGAAAATTCCTCATTTTGAACTAAGTTATAATTTGGGCAGTGAGTCCAAATATGAACCCTCATATCAAATTTGGTTCAAATCAGCTTCTCGGTTTGGAAAGTTAAAAAATTTACAGTAATTTATATATTTTTTATACTTACCAATGACCCAGACATAGCTGGTGCTAACTCTTAAAATATAGGGCCAAACACAAATTTTGCCCCCCAATCCCCAAAATTTGCATCTAAATCCAAAGAAAACATGTCCTGAATGGCCCTCCACACTTCACCTCTACTGTGCATGCGCAGTGTCAAGGACGTTCCGAAATTGGCGCCATTAATCATTCTAATAACCAGTGCCTGGTAAGCGCTATGTACTCAGCGGGGAGGTAAGAGTTCCCAACTCCTGGGAGGGCCATCCCCGTCTGGGTCATTGGTAAGTATAAAAAATATATAAATTACTATAAATTTTTCAACATTTTTATACTGTACCAATGACCCAGACATAGCTGAATAGTAAAAAGGCTGGAGGGCCAAGGACATACAGCAAGATGGAATATGCTCAATTATATAAAATAGAGTCATCCCCTGTAGGGAAAAAGAAGTATTAGGCCTTACATGTATCTTTCTTATTTATGATAAATTAGAAAGATACAACACCTTCCAAAATTGAGCATCATACATCCATGTACTCCATTAATATCTAGTATAATCCTTATACTAATAATTTTTAAAGTAAGCCAATAAATAACGTAAGTCTAGAGAATAGAGACTCTTAATACTCCTTAAAAGTGTCTGAGGATTGTAAAATAATGTCCGTTGACATGTGCGATATTCAAAAGCTATACTTTAAAAACTAAGACCTAAATGAATTTTTAAAACATAAACTTCTCACTAAACAACCATCCCAATAACAGCTCAGAATTACTAACTCCGGAGGAGGTATCCCCTTGTTTTCATAGTAAAACAGGTGACCCAAGGGAACACCCTCCCCCCCCCCCCCCCCCCCCCCCCCCTTTTTCTTGCCCTGGGTCAAATAGCCCAGAGCGAAGAGGGCAGCAGAATGGAGTCACTGCCAAAACAGACAGCTTACTCTGAGGTGCCAAATAACAGTGATGGCTCAGATTTTGGTCTGAAAATAATAACAGTGATGGCATTTTTGCTCTATGTCTCAATACCAAATAACAGTGATGGCAAGGAATTTTTCAGCAAAATTAATAAGCATGTCGACACTCTTATTTGGCACCTCGGAGTACCTAGCTATAGTAGCAACTGTTAAGTAAATGACATTCTGAGCAGTAGATAATAGACCTAACAATAGAGGCCTCCAGAAATGGACTCGATATTTCTGAGATAAAAATTCATGAATGTGGATGGCTGAGTGCAATGAGCAGCCTTCAAAAATCTATAATAGCGACACTATTAATGTAAGCCCAAGATGTAGAAGAACTCTTACTTCATGAGCCGACATCTCAAACACAACTGCTAAGTGAATGATATACCATAAGCAGTATCGATAGTTAATTGAATCCATTAGCCATAGAATGGAGCGTAACGTCCTTCTATTAGGCATCAAAGACAGAAGAAGCTTTACGCCCGTAGTAATAAACAGATAACTGTTTATAAATACATAAACTCTAACCGGACAGAGTAAAGGCCTATGCCCGTACGAAGACGGAAGGATCTTAATAACAATAGGTTCCGGATATTAATTAGGAGCCTGACTCTTATGAGAAAATCCAATCTAAATAGTAAAGGAAGTAGTGATTCCGAAACTATGAAAGTGAAAATCATCCACCGATAGTGCATGAAACTCACTGACTCTTCATTAAAAGAGAAGCCAACAGAATTACTGTCTAAAAGGTCAGAATTTGAAAACTACTGTTTCCAGAGGCTCAAATTAGCTAAATAAGAACCGAAGTTAAATTCCGTATAGGAATTTAATCTAATGATTCTAAGTCTATTTATCGAAAAGTAACTAACTGACTTAGATAAAGAGACATAAGACTCAATTGTAAACTATCATAGAGTGCATAGGTATGAGGTAACATAAACCTATAACCTTAATAATAACAGGCTGCAGTAGATCTTGTCAAACAAGTATACTAAAAAGTTGCAATGACTAGTATGGAGGAATCAACAATATCAACATAGTGATCCCTACACCAACGACGGAAGAGCCTCCCCTTTAGCCGCATAGTATAGCGAAGAAGAGGTTCTCCTATAGTAAGAAATCGCGTCCAAATCTCGTCCAGTACAATGCTTACAATGCAATAAGGACCACACAACGGAATACGTGAAGGTTGAGACCTTGCGGGTTGTGATAAAGATGACACGATTATACCCAGCGAAAAAAGATCCTCTCATGGAGGAAGATTTCGCATTAAGTCCCACAGTAGACCTCAGAGTAAATTTACCCACGGTTTCTGTGAAGACAGAGATGATATCAACAGAAATGTATAGTGGTTGTTTATCTTAGCAATACTTGCTGAAACAACAGCGCCGGAGGATACGCATATCCTATCATTCCGACCTATTAGATCAATAGAGCGTTAACAACATTAGCTCAGAGATCCGGACAAGCAAACACATACGTCTGCAATTGATTAGCAAGTAGTGTCGTAAATAAATTATCATTGGGTGCTCCCATTGATAGCAAATCTGAATGAATACTTGTTTGTTGAGAGTCCATTCTGACGGCAACAAGCGACCCATAAGTGAACGGGAGTCCGGTAATACAATCAGACGACCCGGAATATGACGGACCGAAGTAGAACTTGGTGTACTATAACAAACAGAAGGATTCTTTCCATTAAATTGAATAACGGAAACGAATGAGTGCCTCCCTGGTTCCGGAGATACGTCACCACTGTCGAATTAACGGACAGGATTTGGACAAGCGTTTCTGAATAATGTTCATCCAATGACATAAAGCAAGCCTAAAAAAACATTATTCCGTGGAAGATAAGTATTTGCTTAGAGACTGCGGAACCCAAAGACCCTGGCACTTCGAATCCGTTGGGATCAATATTATATCCCAACCTGTTTGACTGGCAACCGTCATAATTATAAAACTCGGATCCGGCAACTGCAGTGGCACTCTTTGAGTCAAACACCGAATGTTTGCCCCAGTCTGAATCTCTTGCTACACTAGATAGACAAGAGAACGTGTAAATCGAGCAATTCATGGATTTCTGAAAAGTTGCCGTCGAAGAGAAGCTTCTCCGAGAACGAAGCGACTCTGAGAGAGTTCTTCACCTTACTATCCACGTGCGTGGATGTAGCTAGGGCTGCGTCACGTCTAACCAACTCCAAGTAGCCACTGAAGGGCAGAGTTATATGTGAACAAACTACTGCCCTCAAAAGAAATCACATTGAGGATCATATCCCGGAATTCTTTCTCTTGAAGACGTAATGATAATGCCTTAGTAAGGTGGATTACGTATGATAAAGCGTGTAAGTTAAGTCTATTAGACATCATTGTCATTTCCAACATTGTGGTTGGAAAAGACATAGACGGCGAAAAAGATTATTTCCAGTCTTTAATCACGCCGTCTATACGCATATGAACTCTCGGTATGTCCTGAACTGCCAAAATAAATTATTCATATAAATGATAAAAGGCAGAAATGAGCATTGCGGACAAGAAACTAAACTATCATGCTTGGTAGCAGGCTTATATATATATAGCGTCGATAAATAATACACATGTTCTAATGACATTATTGGACTGTGTCGGTAAGTCAGGGACAATGTCCCTGAACTGATCCAAAATTCCGTGTCCAATGACGCTATAAGTCTCTTATCCAACATCGCAGCAATGTAGTCCGAAATAACAATCACTGGAAGATAATGCCGGAAGATATGTATGGCAGCTTCCGATGCTACGAAAGGGAAAACTCGAAATGTTTCGAATCCCTTTCGCCATCCTGTCGGACCCTATAAAGCGTTCGGTCGTCCGTACCTGATGCAACCGCGGACCGCATCGACCCAGCGCCTTCGGATAATTCCTGATTCGACTAAGAAACTGTCGATTGCTGGGATGCTGCGAAAAAACTGTGCTAACTCGGATAGCACGTCCATCACTGAGGCCTGTGGAGAAGCGGTCCTACGATGCATTGCCGCTGGAAGCTCCGTGCATACTACTAATATGCGAGCGAACGGAGTGTATAGGCCTCGTGTCCCTTGGCTACCGGATGGCGTGACCTGTTCGTCGTGGAATCACTGAATGACGAAACTGATCGGATACTCGAGGTCACGTAGCCAATGTGCGGTCGTGTGCACTGCCATGAGGATGAGGAAGCATTATCGACAGTCTCTCGGACTGTCAATATAACGGAGCGTCCCGAGCGACGGACATATGCTCCGAATGTAAAATATCTGAACCACAACATGCGGTCCCCTATGTTGTTAGACGAGAGAGGGACCTCTCTCGCTCACAGCCCGGACGGGCCTGGACAAGCCAGGAACCGGACTAACAGGCTTCCTCCGATCTGTCCTCAATCCGCCGTCACTGGGTGAGTACTAAAGTAATTATAGTGCTCGCATCACCCAAATCTCCTTCCTAGACCGTAACAGACGAACCCGGCAGCCGAACCATTTGATGAATGTACGCTACACCGGGTGAGCTAGCGAATGTCACTCCGTCGATCCTACAAGGGACCTCTTAGGCGATAGACATATTTCATGAGCACTTATTGCCGCTAGCTCTTCATTAACTATGACGACAGAGGCACACTTTTGAAAGACATCTCTGTAACTTTGCGAACAAGAAACCAGAAATGCTTGGTAATAGCAAGCATATAATAATAAATATATAGCGTCGTTCAATAATTCGAAAGTTTGTGTGACATTATTGGACTATGTCGGAACTGAGGGACGATGTCCCTGAATCGAACCAAAAATTTCTAAGTCCACCGACGCTATCAGTTTCTTATCCGGCATCGCAGCATTCTGGTCCGACGAAAGAACCTGTAGAAGATCAAGTCAGATGACATACACAACAGCATATGTTGTTCCGAAAGGGAAAGCTCGAAATCCTCTAAATACCTTTCGGTATCCCGTCGGACCGGATGAAATTTTCGGACGTCCGTACCCGCTTCCGCGGAGTGTCCCGACCCAGCATCGTCGGATGAAACATTATGCTACAGATTCAGTTGTTGCTGGGATGCTGCGATAAGCTGTGCTATTAGGATAGCACATCCGTCCCCGAGGCCTGTGCAGTAGCGGTCTTACGATGCATTGCCGCCGGAAGCTCCGTGTACGTTGACTCCCGCACACTTTCCTATGCGAACGTCCAGAGTCTGCAGGCCTCGTGGCCCTGGCTACCGGATGGTGTGACCTGGTCGCCGATGATTCTCTGACTGGCGAAGCTGACTGGATATCCGAGGTCACGTAGCCAAGAGCGGTCATGTGCGCTACCATGAGAATGAGGAAGCCTTATTGACAGTCTCTACGGACTGACTATATGTCGGAGCGTCCCGAGCGGCGGACGTATGCTCCGAATGCGAAACATTTTGTACCACAACATCTGGGGCCAGATGTTGTTGTACGAGAGAAGGGCCTCTCTCGCTCACCGTCCGGATGGACCAGAACGAGCTATGAACCGGACTAAAAGGCTTCCTCCGTTCTCCCTCTAATCCGCCGTCACTGGGTGTGCATTAGGTTGATTTATAGTGCTCACATCACCCCAAAACTCCTTCTAGACCGCAACGGACGAACCCGGCTGCCGAACCATTCGATGAATGGACGCTACACCGGGCGAGCTAGCGGACGTCAAAGGCCGTCGAACCTACTAGGGTCCTCTTAGGCAATTGGCATTTACATGAGCACTTTTCCGCTAGCCCTTCATTAATTGTGACGACGGAGGCACACTGTTGGAAGACATCACAGATACATCACCCTAATCTTGAACGTCTGAAATAGAAATTGATAAAGTAGAGTGACCCTGCGGGGAAAGGACCAGAATGTCCAATTCCCCACTAACATACCATGACATACGCTTCCCATGTTGTCATCGAAATCATCAGATACAGAACAGGAGTTAATGCAAGTACACTGACCACATATAGAATGATTATAAAAGTCAGAGGAAGACTTCCTCTTATTACAATTGATCAAAATCCTTTCAATGTGAAAAGAAAACAAAGTCCTGGTACTCGCACCAACCCCTGACAATCAAAATACATAATAATAATATGATCCATTAACATAGAAAAAATAATTGAAATCAAAATATTTTGAAAAAAATATTTTTTCAGAACAGCCCAAGTTTCTGAAAAGTAACGTTGAGCCCCAATGGATCCCAAGCCTAAGTGTGGACAAAAATTTTAAAAATATTTTAAACAATTTATGCAACACTTACGAACAATAATAATGTATCTAGTTATGATTAAATTAACATCAAGATATTATTTTCAAGAAATCCCCCCCCTCACACAGAGGGCTGTTGTAAATGTAAACAATGAGTGTAAAAACACTAAAATAAGACTCCAGGCACCCAGGCCCGAAATCAGTTACCAAAAATACACTATCTGATGCAAAACAGAGACTTCCAGGGAAGAAACTGCAGAACATCAGATGGTAGATGCAGAACACAACGCCTAACCACCCGTAGGTGAAGACGTAAACATGGGGAAAAGAACAGAATTCATTCTGTTACTCAGCTAAAACTCCCAAGAAATTTTAGTAATGATAATTACAGAAACTATGCCAAAAGCATGGGAGAATAGCAAGAGGGGACTTAAAGGAAAGGGAGAGAGGAAAACACTGAAAAATCAGTGTAACTAAATAACAAGAATGACAACAAAATGGCTGCTGCCTCGAAAATAGGTAACTTAACATAATTTCATTAAAAAATTTTAAGTTACAGCCCTGATAATATTCTGTCACACATTTTTCCTCTCCTCCTTCTCTATCCTCCTTAGAATCACCATTTCACTAATATTTATGTGTCTGGCATCATTTAAACTGAGATTTATAAGCACAAAGATCAGTCAGATGTTAACTGATGAAGGGCCCAACTTAGAATGATTAATGGCGCCAATTTCGGAACGTCCTTGACACTGCGCATGCGCAGTAGAGGTGAAGTGTGGAGGGCCATTCAGGACATGTTTTCTTTGGTTTTAGATGCAAATTTTGGGGATTGGGGGGCAAAATTTGTGTTTGACCCTATATTTTAAGAGTTAGCACCAGCTATGTCTGGGTCATTGGTACAGTATAAAAATATAGAAATTTTGGGAGGGCAAAAATTCTTGCCCCTCCCACAATGAAGGTAATTATAGTGCCCTGAACTTCTTTTGAAGCTGCACACCAAATAATATGATGTCTCTGCTATTGCTGGTTCATGAGAAGGAAGATTTTTAAGATTTAAGTACACTATTTGAGCGTGGCCCTAACAAAGGGCCAGGCAACTTGATTTGAACAAAATCAAAATGCGATGTCATAAAAAACTATTGTCTCAAATTTCAAATAAATTGGTTCAGCGGTTTTGGAGGAGAAGATGCAAACACCATGTTCACAGATGGCAGACGGTGAGTGAGCACTTTCGTACCCTATGCTAATAAACAGCTGCGCCATGAGCACATGATACACCCGTTATTAATTACAAGAGGGAACCACACAATATGAGTATACATGTGTACTTGTCAGGTTACATATACTTGCCACCAAAAAACTTGCTACCAAAAAATCATGAAAATTGCTCCAAGTCCAACATGTGGAAAATTGCCTATATTTTGATGATTAAAGTCCCATAACTCTGGAATGACAAATCGGTCAGCGACACAAATCGAAAGGGAGATTCCTTCTATCAACATATACTTGCAAACAAAAAATCATGAAAATTGCTCTAAGCATTTTCAAGTTATTGTTCGACATGTGAAAAATAAAGTCCCATAACTCTGGAATGATTAATCGAACGGCGACACCAACCGAAAGGGAGCTTCTTTCCATCAACATAAACCACCTACCAAAAAATCGTGAAAATCTCTCGAAGCGTTCGAGTTATTGTACGACGTGTAAAAATTCAACAATTTTCTAAGTAATAAAGTCCCATAACTCTGGAATGACTAATCGAACGGCGACACTAAACAAAAGGGAGCTTCCCTCCATCGATATACACCACCTACCCAAAAATCACGAAAATCTCTCAAAGCGTTCTTGAGTTATCGTACGACGTGTGACCGGACCGGATGGACAGACGGACGTGCAGAGGTATACCATAATACGACCCGTTTTTTCAAACGGGCGTATAAAAACTGAACGTCAGGCGAGCTAATAAAAATCTCCAGACCTCAGGAAAGGGTTTAATATAGAAGAACATCCTATGGGGGATTCAACTGTCCCTATGGACTTTTTATTTCAATTTTAGGAACATGTTGGTTGGGGGGAAAATTTGGCAAGAGGAATGATCTGTCAAGAGGCCCCCCTGTCTGCTAAGTGAAATTCCTGCATGAGCAAGTTGTTTAGTTATTCATTTAGTATCGAAGGATATACACGCATCCTTATCAGAACACAATTCAAGTCAAATTTGGCAAATCACTTTGCATTTAACTCAAAAGGAGTCACATTGAAAGAATTGGTTATGAAGTCCTTTTATGCCAGTATTATTTATTTATTCATTGGTGTTTCAGATCACATATTTCTACACAACGGTAACTGTGGCCACTATATGGAGATAAAATCAAGTTAGTGCTTATACCAATAATGCTGCTTTTTGAGGACTTCCACCCTTAGCACTGGTGACCGGGTTCTACCAGTAAAACAGAGCTTGTTTACCACAGCACACAAACACTGCTTCACTTCCAGTGTTCCCACAGGGGGTTTTGTGCTAAACACACTATTAATTGAAAATTTAATGTGTTTTCATTTTTGGAAATCAGTTTAAAAAATTCCGCAATCCAGTTTAAGTATTTCAAATAGTTCATTGAATGCAGCACCCTATGTAATGACATATAACCAACTTATCCCAAGCATTTTTACAGCCTCAGTCATTATATATTTTCATGTAGCCTGTGATAGGGCAGTTACCAATTTTTTTATAACCAGAATGTGTGACTAACCCTGTGCACTGCACAGGGTTAGTCACACTTTCTGGTTATAAAAAAAAAATTAATTTTTAACTGAATAACTAACCCTGTGCACTGTACAGCCTTAGCGTAAATGTCATCTATATCAACTCTTTACACAATGTAATGGCTAAAACCATCCAGTTCTATTCAAACTCAGGTTAAGAACCCTTGTTGGGTTTGTTTTTAGTGAATTACAAAAATGAAAACATACTCTATTTTCAGTTAATGGCTTGTTGCTAGTAAAATACTTGTTTGCCACTGTACTGAAGCATGGCTTCACTTCCATGGGGGTTCCTGTTGAGGACACAAAGTGGAGAGGAGCATCAAGGACAGAATGCAAATGGCTGAAAGATTCCAACTTAACATCTCCTGGTCAGAGATGGGCGGTATTGGAATTTTGAGTTCGATATCGGTTACAGCATATTTAGGGGGGGTATACCATTGTATCAGTTCAGTATTTGACTTGATGAGATATGCTAATAGTACTAAATGGGAATTAACCCGGAGATTTGCTGATAGTACTAAACAGAAATTCACCACGAAAATACAGGATAAGTTTTTTTTTGCGTAACTCTGCAACAAACCCACCACTGTCAATACAATTAGCTCAACATTAATAGTGGCATTCTTTTGCCAACACAAATCATATCTACAGTAATTTTGTGACTTGTTCCAAACACACACTTTAAAGGTTTATTTTGGGCTTTTGTGGTCTCAGAACATGTGCCCTTAGCATGCTACCATTAGATAAGGAGGTCTCCTAATAGACAAATCACAAGGGCAGTAGTTTCAAGTAAAGTTTTGGCTGCCTTAACTGGTGGTAGAGTGCTGGAAACCCATATTTGGGCTTTATTCTTAAGTGCAGATACTCCAGCTAAAAGGCTCCATAATCTGTGAAAGTGCTTCATATTATCTTTGAAGGGAAATTAAATAGTTTGCGTGGATTTGCCTGGCTACAATTTTTGGGAGCACTCTCCCACAACTAGTAACAAGGCAAAAATATGTGCACAAATTTTGTTAACAAAAAATAATTTAGAACTCTACCAGTTAACAGGCAACCAAGATTTGACTGGAAATCACTGCTGAATAACTGGACAAGTACAGGTTGTAGTCTAGTGGGAGGGAATTCAGGACAATTAGCCAGGCCCTTTGGGGTTAGCAAAATTGAAAACAAAATTAGTCACTTCTTTTATGAAAATGAACACTTCCACTGCTATCAAGCCTCAGACAGGCCTTACAAATAACAAAAGTAGGAAAATTTAAAAATACATATATGATTTTGGGATTCAATAATTGGTTCAGGTCAATTTATCTCTATCCCAATGATATCGGTACCAGTTTGGTTATTTGCTACATTGTCCATCTCTACTCTTGGTCAAAAGTCTAGTACTCTAACCAATTATGAAGTTGATGCTACTGTAACAATAACAAATGAGGTCATTACATACATATTTGTGAAAAAAGATTGTCAAAAAATAGAAGAAAGCACAAATACCAAAAATAATTTATTTTTGATGCCTCAATTACAAACTACATGCATTCATTACAAATACTTAAGTTTATCCAATACAGGGCTAGTACTGAAATGGTTAGCCAGATAACTGGTTCACAGCTAATTATTGACCTAACCAGTCAGAAATACGAGAGCACAGGGCTCAGTGGCTATGGTACTGGTCTTCAAACTGAAAGGTCCACAGTTCGATCTCCACCAGGGGTAACTGTGTTATATACTTGGGCAAGGCACTTAATCCTGATTGCTCATGAGGTGGCATGGTGGATCTATGTACTAAGGCATACTGCACATTGATGCTGCACTTGTCTTCAACAAATGCTATTCCAGCTTGGGAACACTTAGTACATTGGGGAGTCTAGCAGTTGCCCGCCACTGCATGGTGGTTCTCACTGGGTACACCTATTTCCAACACCCATACAACTGTCCGACAAGAGGTGACCCCGGGTGTTAAAAGTGTCATTAAACAATAAAAAAAAAGGAGTAAAATGTTTCACATTGAAGTTGCAGTCCCCTCAATCTTTTCCCCATCAAAAAACTACACACAATGACATGATAATCCTGCCAAATTACATGTACACAGTGTACTCGATGATATGCAATGTAGGGAATGTGCAAGTCCAATTCTGAGTTGTTTGCAACATTATCCATTTGGCAGCTTTCGATCAAGGAATTCTCATGTCCTTATTTTCTTTGATGCCCTGCGCAGTGTCAGTGAGTACTCGATATTTGCAGAGACAATGGCATAGTGTGTACTCAACTGATCATTGTTAAGTACTCTGCAATAAATGGTCGTTTGAATACACACCAAAGAGAAGTTTTTTTTCAAAAATTTCTCAAAAATCCAGACTGTTTTTCTCTCTTAGTCAAGGTATTGTTTATTGGGGTCTATCAACAGCCAGTGTCACATTGTGTTGGGACAGTTTTATGGGTGGAGGAAACCAGAATACCAGTATAGCACAGTCAGTGTACAATATGCTGTAGATGACTGGTTATCATCTGGTTACAGTCCATCATTAGCCAGTTATAAAAGCAACCATTTCAGCACTACACAGGATAGTATACAAGCATTCCATAGGAACTGTGCAACTGGTAATAAATTAAAATTTTCCTCATCAGTTCGAAATCCGACAAAACAGTAGTGTGTAGCCTCTGAAGTGAGCCTAGCTTTTGGACAACAGTCCATTAAGCTGATTCTAATACCTAAGTGGAAGATACAAGAACTGAATTCAATTTTGATGCACTGATTTTTCTTCTCAATCAAGTGGCAATAGGATATCTATTTGATCACAATAAAAATTTCATAACCCTTTACCTACCTCATACAGTATTTTTTAAAAATTAATTAAATTTCACATTTTTCAAAAACAAATTTCACAATTTTTCAATAAAATCATACAAATATGGATATCATTAGAACCAGCTCGACGAGCTGGTTCTGATGATATCCATATTCGTATGGTTGTATTGAGAAACTAGCGAGATATTTTAGGCTGTGGTAGACTTATTCTGGTTAGTTTTTCTGGCCATTTTGACAGCTATGTTTGGTAAAGGGTTAAATGAAATATTGCAAACTCAAGACTCAGTTGAGAAAAATGATGGACATACATGAAGTACCCAAGGTGCTTTTCTTTTTCTTTAGAGAGTGGAAAGAGAATGTTGAACTGGTCATGATCTGATCGAAATTTCACTTTTGTAATAACAATGAGTGGCCCACTTTATTGCACATCTCTTAATTGTATCACCAGGGTACCCTCACAAATTCAGGCACCAAATTTAAAGACTTTCAGGGACCTATTAAGATCAAATCAAGTATTTTCTGAATGTTTTTCACTGCACCAAGTTCATGGACCACCGATATATGAATTACAAAATCAAGGTGCCTGTACAGTACCTGCTGAAATAAGTTGCAAGATACTAAAATACTTCATCTCTCACATTTTGTCCCTTGAGTGCAAAAACCACCATCTGCAATGATTTTGTTAGTGGTACTAAAGTTGTTGCTAGAAAGTCCTTTAGAGCACTGGCCAACTGAAAAAGTACTTTCAAGAACATTTGGGACTTCAGGCCCATTTACAAGTGCTTTCAAGGCCTTGAAAACAAATTTTTGAATTCAAGGACTTTCAAGGATCTGTACCTACCCTGATAACTCTGTTGATTTCATATAATTTACAAAGACCAAATTATTTACCATACCATCAGTACAAGTTTGCTCTGCTAATTGCATACATTTTATAGAGTGAAGTCCTGTTAATTGAATAAAAAATCTTGTGATATGTCGAGAAATTACCCTGTCAATCATAAAATTCCTTTTTTATTTATAAACCTACACGTATTTGGCCTTAGTTTTTATAATGCAGGCATTGAATCTAACAGAGCCAAACAAGATACACATGCATGCATAATGGAATAAATGCTCAGGTTATCTTTATAATACAGAAGAAATGACAAAACTCCTGTTAATTGAATACTCCTGTTAATTATTTATTGGTGTTTAAGGTCGCTTTCCAAATCTATGGCTATGTCATGATGGCAACATAGATATGAAGTCCACTTTAGTCAATCAGTTATACCTATACTGGAGCCTTCCACCCCCAGACATTGGTTCTGAGTCCTATTTCACCAGTTCAGAAGAACCTGTTCACTACAGTAAACATTGGTTCTGAGTCCTATTTCACCAGTTTAGAAGAACCTGTTCACTGCAGTAAACAAGCAAACATGTAGTTCAGTGATCTGAACGTAGTGGCTACCCCTCTATGTTCAGATTCTTCCCATTCAAGTCTGTCGTAAAATTCCCCATCATGTTTTAATGGGAACTCAAAACTCAAAAATAGGAATATATATCAAGCCTTCACCCTTATCACCAGCTGCATTCAATAGTACATGTATTTCCTTACATTTGTGCAGAATAAATTGATCCAAACTATATGATATCCTTTTTTTATCTGAACAGCCTTGAATCATCAAAAATCACTTCGATGGCATCCATGTTACTTTTCGCTTGTATTGGCTATAAAATAATAACCCAGAGGTGCGCCTAAACAAATATCGATGTGGGTGGAAACGGAAATATGCAGAGGAGGTTGATTATGATCACTGTGTGGGGGCATTTTATTAGAGTTACCGTTTCCACATCGATATTTGTTTCAGCATCAACTCTGGGTTGCGCAAAAAAACATGGGCGACATCAAAGTGATTGTTGACGCTTCAAACATGTTCAAATGTCGATAAATAAAGGATAACATCGGGACCCCCAGCATAGAAGTCCAACAGTCTACCACTGAGCCACAGCGCTCCCTACATTATATGGGGGTAGCCTTGAGGATGCACATTGAAAATATTGATTGCTCTGCCCAACACATTCACTAAGCAGACATCCTACTTTATGACATTATGATGTATCAAGTTCCTGGCAGAAAAAGCAGTTCAAGAACTTTTCAAGGCTGTTTGACAATTTTTAAGGCAATTAAATGTTTCAGGGCCAAGGTTGAAAACCCAAGGACTTTTTAAGCCTGCATGAACCCTGCTGTTTAGAAAGGCTCAAATTAGAGGCATCACACTCAACTGAAATTACAAACCAAGAAAAACAATTTTGAATTATTACTTGATGGCACTGTATGCACAGCTTGCATGCCATCCGGTATGTTACAGTCATTAGACAAACAGAACAAAACAGCATGTACTGATTGCAGCAATGAATACAAAAACAATGGGAACTGAAAAGTTTGCAGTGATATTGGAATAAATTGATATGAGATGCCTTTAACATACAGTTAAAACTAAAAGTCCTGTCATGAACTTTGCGCTTATCTAGGCTTCATTGCACGTAGGAATTGCATGCAATTGCCATATCGAATGGCATCCGAAGCATTGCAGGTTCTCCTTGTTACTCATAGCAAACACAGGCAATGTTTCTACCAATGGACCTCCAGGTTACCTGGAGGTCCATTGGCTGAAACATTGCTTGTGCACAGGCCATATGTGCAGAATTTGATAGACTTACTATGGTCAGAACACATAGATTAACGCACAGATCGACGTGCTATTTGTGCGTATTTCATGACAGGACTTCTAGTTTTAGCTGTACCTATGTTAGGCCACACTGAATAAATTAATTTAATCTCAGGCAATTTTTTTTTTTCAAATCAGTGAGGGAGGGAAGGCATTATTTTTTTCTTCAATATCATGAGCATGGACTGAGAGGCTATCTGCTGTCTTTTCAAACACAAACTACAAAGAAAGTGGATAATTGTAGAAATAAACTCATTTAATTCTAAAAATAAAACTGTTTTGCATCTTTACTTATGCTCTTCAGATTTCAGTTACATATATCAATCAAAAAATATAAAAACGGTTTTAGTCTCCCGATTTTGTAGTGCATGTAATATGGAAGACACTGCAAGGCAATACAAACGTCCAATGAAGGGGTTTAATTTTAGTGAGGGATTGCCTGAGAATCAAAACACATTTTTTGTAGCCTTATTGACTGTAAATGACATTTTCAAATTGGGGTAAGGCCCACCACAAAATAGAGCTTCCGTTTCTAAGGCCATTTTTTTGTAAAACTGCTTGCGAGTGGACGGTTTTTAATTTTATTTTTGTTAGTATCTCTTTGCCATCAAAAGTTCATATTCTTGGTTCATTTTTAATGTTTTAGACTTCATAATCTACAGAATAGCATGGGTGGTGGTGTATTTCGTCCCTTGAGTGTTGCACTCAAGGGACAAATTTATTAATTTTATTAACTTGGGTAAAATATCAGACATAAAACATTTAATTTTTATTTTTTTAAGTTTGCCTTGGTTATAAAAAACAGAGCAAGCAGCAGCCAAAATGACCATGCCTGAGAGGACCTGAGAAACAGATTTTTTTAACTGTTTTAAGCCTAACTGGGTAAAGTGTGAATGCTTAACACTGAACCCCTGGATTTATTTATTTATTGGTTGTTAAGATCACTTACTTATGCACAATGGCTAATCGTGACCGTGACAATTTTACGGGTGGAGGAACCCAGAGAGAACCACCGAGCATCGACGAGCAACTGTCAGCTCCTCAACATACTAACTCTGCCCAAGCAGGGTTACAGCGGTTGAAGACATGTGCACCATCGACGTGCAGTAAGTCTTAGTGCATGGCATCATCATGCACCCATGTAGGCAACAGGGATAAAGTGCCTCGGCCAAGGACACAATGCGGGTCGTCCGGACGGGGATCGAACTCAGGACCTCTAGCATAGAAGTCCAACAGTCTACCACTGAGCCACCACACTCCCGAGCCCCTGGATAAGATTTCCACATACAATATTGGTTAATGAGATTTGGTGAATCCATTTTGAATTAGTAGTGAGGGTCAGAAAAAATTTATTCCAAAGCCCTTTAGGACTGCTGAATTAAATTATTGAAATTCATTAGATTTTAATGCCGATATGTATCTGTGTCTTAATTTGGTGCTCAAGTTTTATCTGTTGCAAGGCACAAAAATTTTTTGAGAATGCTTGTTTTATCCTTGTGGTGATTACACACAATATTGTGATCACAAAAGCAGTGTCTTTCTTGATCAGATCACGATGGGATTGTGAGTCACTTACACAACATGGGTCGAGTTTTCATAAATAAAATACATGTATTGAGAAAAAACATGAGAGCTGATGTACAGTCGCCGTGGACTGGACGTAATCCACACGTGAGAAGTGATATCAATGCATGCGTTAAACATGTAATTAAAGTCATCAGCAGCAAAATTTTAATTGATGAAGCACTGGGTTGTACCCAGTGCTTCATTAATTAAATTTATGATGTTATTCCTATAATCAGTGTTTGGAATCTTAATATTATAGCATCCATGGAAATATTGCCGACCCATGGAAAGTGACCAGTCAACGGTGGCCGTACTGTACAAGTAACATTTACAAAAAGAGTAACTCAGATTTAATTAGAAGAGCACCTAGGAATCAATTTTCGCACATTTCTTTTCTGCGGATGTGATTCAACATATATTATGCCGTGGTCATGATCTGGTTGAAATTCTCTGTCTGCTTTTGTGTTCACAGTACTATAAAACAAATTCATGAGAATGATCAAATGTAAACCAAAATTTTTCTTCAATCGAACACATTATTAAAAATATGTTTGTGATTTTGGACATAGCACACATCAAGTTTTATCTGAAAGTCATTTAAACAATGTTGATCTGGAGCATCCCATGTCATGTTTGAAGCTTCAACATATATTTATTTATTTATTGGTGTTTAACTGGTAGAGGGCTCATTACATTTCAATTAGTGTATCATTTGTAACGCAAGTATTTTTAAAAAAAAATATCACTCTACTAGCAAAAAGAGTCTTAGTAAATTTACCAAGATGTTGCTCATAAATTATTGTCTGTTGCAATTTATTGAAGAGTGCCATTGACACTCTCCAATAAATTGTAACAAAACAATTTTATATTAATATTTTTCTTCACCCCTGAGCCAACAACAAATTAGTGCAAAGAGTGTAAAGCCACAATAGTGGCTTCCAGCACTTTTTGGTGGAGCCCTGACAGTGGCTTTTAGCACTCAACCTGTTAAGGTCATATTTCTGCATAATGGCTAATTGTGACTGAACCAGGGAGATGAAGTCAAGTTTAGTCGAAGTTTGTGAAGCACTGGTGACTGGGTCCTATTTTACCAGTAAAACAGAGCTTGTTTATCACAGTAAACAAGGCATGCTTCACTTCCTGGGGTTCCCACAGGGGAGCTTCAACTATTACAGTAATGAAATGTTATGGTGTGACTCAGTGTTTGGAAGGCTGAGAATTTTCCAACAGAATGTCTCATAATAGAGTAGTAAAGGCACATAACAATATTTGCTTCATGCCAGAATAAATCATATCACTGAAGCACAGACTTGTTATTTTCCGTCAGGCCATCACCCTCGTCCTGTCACCCACATAAAACTCGAAATTCTGTGAGAAGTAAACAATCCTCACAGCATATTCCAAGGCCCTCTTTACAGCATATTCCAAGGTCGATAAAAATTAATTTTTGATAGTATCAGTACTGCGTGCCTCAGTTAGCCGAATTCAAAGAGAGATGATAGCATTATTCAATTCCACTTGGTTTGGAGCATCAGAGGATTACCTGAATTTGGAAATACATATGTGCTCAATGTCGAAAACTGTTCAGTTAGCTGACCTCATTAATGTCAACAAGTGAGCAATAAGTGAATTACACTTTCAATTTAACCTCACTGATAAATCTCGCATCAATAGATTTATCAGTGAAGAAAAAATGAGACAAAACTGTATGCATTCTGTAATTACTTTGTTGGGCACTGTTAATTTAATCAATTCAGTTCTTGATTAATAGGGTTCAGTGAGCTCTGTCAAATAAGACAGAACTGATTAAATTAGGTGCCTTAAGGAAAAAATCTAGGTGAAATTTTGACAACAGTGTGCAGAGGGTTAATTTTTTTTTTGGAATGAGCTGCAGAGGGAAGGAGGAAGAGTAAAACAAAAGGCACAGCTACATGAGTAGGGAATGTTACTTTAGATTTCCCTACATGTACTACCATGAGTCCTTATCATCAACATTTGCAAAACTTTTTAGTTTCAAAATGTATGATGCGGTATCAGTTAAAATTAAGTTGTTGAATATAACAAGTGAATTTGCAGTGAAAGTCACTGTTGGGGTCTCTTCTGTCGGAATTTCAAACTTGCATCAAAGGCACTCATCTACAGAACAGTTGCTGTGGAATGGTTGTAATCCATGCGTGAGCAGTGATGTTCACGCATGCATTTTTACCAGGTAATAAAAATCACCGTCAGCAAAATTTTAATTAATGAAGTACTGAGTTGTACCTGGTGTTTCATTAATTAATTTTTTGATGATTATTCCTGTAATCAGTGTTTGGAATCTAATTTTATTGCATCCGTGGAAATATTGCCCACCCGTGGAAAGTGACCAATCCACGGCGGTCGTACTGTAAACATTCAGATATACAGATATGATTAAAAACCAACAATCTTGAAAATGGCTCTCAACAGCTCCCCTTGGATGAGTTGAGGCAAACCAAAATACTCCCGAGGACATTTAAGGTAAACTTTTTTGGCTTCCTGGAAGTTTGAAAATGGAAAGCCTCTGGCCAGTGGAAAGATGTATAATTGGCTTTGATTTAGAAAACATTGTATCTTGTTTTTCAGTTTAAACAGAACACTTTGTTATGAAATATGAAATCATGTATTGATAATATATAAGATGAGATACTTGTTCAAAAAGTAGGAACGTGATTGGACAAAGGGTCTGTGGTACAAACAGTCAGCCATATCAATTTTTGAGTTTCTTGAGTTTCTTGTCTATTATACTATTCTGAAGTACTGCTAGTGCACTTTTTGTCCCTGTCAAACTAAAACTGCCCCATTACTGGCCATTAGCAACAAGCTATTAATAGAAAATAGAATATGTTTTCATTTTTGGAATTCATTTAAAAAAAAGGATGGCTCTAAAGCTGAGTTTGAATAGTACTGGTTGGCTTTGGCTATTACTTTGTGTAAAAATTGATATTGATGAGATTTAAACTAATGCTGTACAGTGCACAGGGTTAGTTACTCAGTTAATAGTGAAACTTTTTATAACTAGAAATTGTGACTAATCCTGTGCAATGCACAGGGTTAGCCACAATTTCTGGTTATAAAAAAATTGTAACTGCCAGATCACACACTACATGGAAATATGCACTAAGGCTGTAAAAATGCACAGGGTTAATTGGTTACATGTAGTTACCTTAGGAGAAGGATTCTAGGAACTATTTTAGATAATTGTACTGGATTATGGGCATTGTTTTGAAGTGAAATCCAAAAATGAAAACATATTCTATTTTCAGTTAATAGCTTGTTTAGTGTAACTCAATTCCTGTAGAAAAACATAGTGCCCAACAATTCTATACTAGTAAATAGAGATCATTAACATCAGTCCTAACCTCTACTAGGATACATTCCTAACCTCTACTAGGATACATTCCTAACCTCTACTGGGATACATGTATATGTAAATAGATATTAAAATTTGACTACATATACAGAATAAAGACACTGGATTACTACTTAATCGCAGCACCATATATTCTCCACTCGAAAAGAATTTGTAATTGTTCATAACGGCACAAGAAACTATGGGAAACTTTTATCAAATGGACCACCGGCTGAAAGTTTAGAACACTTTTCCCAAATACAGGATTTGGGTGGTCTTACTGTCGGTAGTTACAGTACCTTAGCAGTGGTTTCTGTGGAATTCTGGGCTGTCTGTGTAGGCAGCCAAAACTTCACTAGACACCACAGCTGCAGCCCAGTGTTACCATACAACAAGGGAGCAAAAGATAAGTTCCCCAGTCATTTAAGGACAATTTCAGAATCTAGAACAAGAATCAAATGAACATTTTGTGAGAATCAAGTTAGTTGTTGCTAGTTGTTTAGGCAGAAATCCTGTTACATAAACTGCATATGTTGCATAGTCAAAAACAGAGATGGTGGAAAAGCATCATAAAATGTTTTTCCTACAGGTTCCCACCCTGTTATATCAGGTAACCTGCAAACAGGTTTTGATGGAAGCTCTTTATTTCCAGTCCTGGTTACAGAATTTTTTGCCCTGGAATTTTGGGGTCTAGCACAATGTGACTGGCACAAAATACTGCACCTCATTCTCGGAACTTCTATTATTTACCTAACAATATGGAAACTCCAACCGGGGCTATACGTAAAAGTTACATACATGTACAAGCTATCAAAATGCTTCAATGAATTAGAAGAAAAATGAGTTCAGAAAGCAGCAAGAGAGATTTTTGTGGATAAAATGCGAAGATCTCTTGAGAGGATCCAGTCTTTGACTTTAAGCTCTGTGAACTGAAGCAAGTCAGTGATGGGTGGATTGATTATGGAATGTAACTGAAATAGAAAGAAAAAGCGCATATACACTATACAGTACTGTGATTACAAAAGAGGGCTGAAAATTTCATCTAAATTGCGAGTGTGTTACAATCTGGTCAAAATTCTCTGCCTGCTTTCATCATCCTCACATATGTTTTGACAGTACTCTATTGGATTGAGAAAATTAGAGTTACGATCTTTTCGTTCCTCCAAAGGTTATGCACACTGCCATTTGCAGGATCAAATTATTGTTCGTGCCTCAAATTAGGTTTATCCCGGTGTGAGTTAACCCTTTACCCAACAGATCGGCCGCATCCGCCTGCGTAATATGCAAATTCAGTAGCTTAAAAAATATTATTTTTCAAAAAATTTCAACAAAACCGTATCATGTGACCCTCGTTGGAACGAGCTCGTTCCATCGAGGGGTCACATGATATGGTTTTGTTGAAATTTTTTGGAAAAATGATATTTAAAATAATAATTTTTTTCTATCGTCTGCATTGGGTAAAGGGTTAAATGTCAAGAGACAATATCTATGATATTTTGTCAGATCACGGTGCAAAGAATTTGGCTTAGTTTAATCAGGGATTAATCACTTTATGTGACATAAAAATCGCGACATCGACGGCGTAGCTGCGACGGGTGGTGCAATCTCACAAAATTCTAAGTTCATCAAGGGCCATAACTCCAAGAAAAATATTTGGAACAACACATGCATTGAACAGTGGCTAGACATCAATAAGATACACTTACATGACAAATATAAAGTCATTCCATGAAGTATTTCAAAAGTTATTGAGTTTTGAAACTTGTTGGTCACAGACAAACTCGTTGGTCACAGACAGACCGACCGACCGACAGACCGATATTGCCACTTATAGAGCTGCTAGTCGCAGCTAAAAATATTTGGAACAACACATGCATTGAACAGTGGCTAGACATCAATATGATACACTTACATGCCAAATATAAAGTCATTCCATCAAGTATTTCAAAAGTTATTGAGTTTTGAAACTCGTTGGTCACAGACAGACCGACCGACAGACAGACAGACCGACAGGGCTAGACATCAAAAAGATACACTTGAATACCAAATATGAAGTCATTCCACCAAGCAGTTTGAAAGTTATTCTTTTAGAAGCGCGTTAGTCACAAAATTCTAAGTTCATCAAGGGCCATAACTCCAAGAAAAATATTTGGAACAACACATGCATTGAACAGTGGCTAGACATCAATAGGATACACTTACTTGCCAAATACAAAGTCATTCCATCAGGTATTTCAAAAGTTATTGAGCTTTGAAACTCGTTGGTCACAGACAGACCGACCGACCAAAAGACCGACAGACCAACATTGCATGTGCATCGAACATGGGCTAGACATCAATAAGATACACTTGGATACCAAATATGAAGTCATTCCACCAAGTAGTTTGAAAGTTATTCTTTTAGAAACACGTTGGTCACAAAATTCCAAGTTCATCAAGGGCCATAACTCCAAGAAAAATATTTGGAACAATACATGCAGTGAACAGTGGCTAGACATCAATAAGATACACTTATATGCCAAATATAAAGTCATTCCATGAAGTATTTCAAAAGTTATTGAGTTTTGAAACTCATTGGTCACAGACAGACCGACCGACAGTCCGACAGACAGACAGACCGACAGACAGTCCGACATTGCCACTTATAGAGCTGCTAGTCGACATCAATAAGATACATTTACATGCCAAATATAAAGTCATTCCATCAAGTATTTCAAAAGTTATTGAGTTTTGACACTCGTTGGTCACAGGCAGACCGACCGACGGGCCATAACTCCAAGAAAAATATTTGGAACAACACATGCATTGAACAGTGGCTAGACATCAATAAGATACACTTACATTCCAAATATAAAGTCATTCCATCAAGTATTTCAAAAGTTATTGAGTTTTGAAACTCGTTGGTCACCGGCCGACCGACCGACCGACAGACAGACCGACATTGCCACTTATAGAGCTGCTAGTCGCAGCTAAAAAATTAGACTTGTTGTCCTCCATACACATGTACATGTAATTAGGATTAGCTCCCTTGAAATGTCTGACATACAGTTGAAACTTGAAGTCCTGTCGCTGTACTGTACACTGTTCTGAAGTAATAGATCACTGAGTTACTGCACATTTTGTCCCTATTAAACTCTAACTGCCCCATTAGCATAACTCAATTCCTGCAGAAAATTAAAAACATAGTGCCCAACAATTCTATACTAGTAAATAGAGATCATTAACATCGGTCCTAACCTCTACCAGGATACATTCCTAACCTCTACTGGGATACATGTATATGTAAATATATATTAAAATTTGACTACATATAAAGAGAGACTGGATTACTACTTAATCGCAGCACCATATATTTTCCACTCGAAGAAAAGAATTTGTAATTGACGGTTTGGCGGACAGGGTTGACCGATCATGACCAAAATAGGAGAGTCCCATCTAGATATCATACAAAGTTATCCTACCAAGTTACAATGAAATCCCTTCATAAAAACAACCTGTAAGCAGTGATAAAGGAATCTAGGTCAAATGACCAGGCGGCAGTAACGGATGACCAATTGTGACCAAAATACGATAGTCTCATCTGGACATCATACCAAGTTATCTTCCAAGTTACAATGAAATTGCTTCATAAATATGAACAGTAGACTGTGCTAAACAAATCTAGGTCACGTGCCTGTGCACCTGTCATGGTTGACCGATCACAACCAAAATAGGACATTCTCATCTAGACATTATACAGAGTCATCCTACCAAGTTACAGAACAGTCGCCGTGGACTGGTCATATTCCACGCATGGGTACTGATGTCCACGCATGCATTTTCTAGGTAATAAAAATCAGTAGCAGCCAAATTTATAACCAAGTGGTACAAGTGTAATCAGGAAACTGAATGAACAAGAGCGCACGTATCGCTGAAGCAATACAATGTTCCCTACCGGACTAATGAGCATTAATAATTATACAAATGTTATAACCTAGATGTGATCAGCATGAATTCTGTTGAAGCATTTCCAAAAAAAGTCCAGAAAACTGATATTTTGGCGCTTTTCCATATTTAGAAGAGCCATAACTCACAAAAGAATAATGCAATCAGCATGAAACTCAAACTTGATCTGTAAGTCATCGTTCTATAGTAGGTTACCAAGAATGAAATCATTCGGTTGAAGCATTTCCAAAAAAGGTCTGGAAAACTAAAGTATGACTGACTGACAGACTGACGGATGGACAGAGTGCAAATGAAACTTGATCTGTAAGTCATCGTTCTATAGTAGGTTACCAAAAATGAAATCATTCCATTGAAACGTTTCCAAAAAAGTCTGGAAAACTAAAGTATGACCGACAGACTGACTGACAGACTGACGGATGGATGAACAGAGTGTAAATGAACCTTGATCTATAAGTCATCGTTCTATAGTAGGTTACCAAAAATGAAATCATTCCGTTGAAGCGTTTCCAGAAAAAGTCCGGAAAACTGATATTTTGGTGCTTTTCCATATTTCCAAGGGCCATAACTCACAAAAGAATAATGCAATCAGCATGAAACTCAAACTTGATCTGTAAGTCATCGTTCTATAGTAGTTTACCAAAAATGAAATCATTCCATTGAAGCGTTTCCAAAAAAACTCCAGAAAACTGATATTTTGGTGCTTTTCCATATTTCCAAGGGCCATCACTCACACAAGAATAATGCAATCAGCATGAAACTCAATCTTGATCTGTAAGTCATCGTTCTATAGTAGTTTACCAAAAATGAAATCATTTCGTTGAAGCGTTTCCAAAAAAACTCCGGAAAGTTAAAAAATTTATAGTAATTTATATATTTTTATACTTACCAATGACCCAGACTTAGCTGGTGCTAACTCTAACAAAACCAGGGCCAAACACAAATTTTCCCCCCCAATCCCCAAAATTTGCATCCAAAACAAAAAGAAATCATGTCCTAAAGGACCTCCATACTACGCCTCTACTGCACATACGCAGTGACGCAGACGTCCCGAAATTGGCACCAATTATCATTCTTACTGGCAGTGCCTGGTCAGCGCTATGTACTCAGCGGGGAGGCAAGAGTTCCCAACTCCAGGGAGGGCCATCCCCGTCTGGGTCATTGGTAAGTATAAAAAATATATAAATTACTATAAATTTTTTAACATTTTTATACTGTACCAATGACCCAGACTTAGCTGAATAGTAAACAGGCTGGAGGGCCTAGGACATAGAGGAAAATCCAATAAGCTCAACTATATAGTAAAGAGGTAACCCCTTAAGGAGAAAAGGAGTATTAGGCTTTACATGTATCTTTCTTAATTAATATTAAATTTGAAAGATACACTACCCTTAATAATTGAGCACAATAACATTCATGTTCTCTATTAACATCCAGTATATCCCTTATACTAATTATTTTTAAAGCAAGCCAATAAATAAAGTAGTCCAGAGAATTGAGACTCTTTATAGTCATTTAAAAGTGTCCGAGTATTGTATATTAAAGCCCGTTTGACACTTGACATATACAAATGCTTCACACTGAGCTACACTTTAAAAATAAGACATGAATGAAATTTAACATTAATATTACACTTTAAAACCATCCCGGAAGCGACTCAGAAATACTGACTTGGAGGAGGCATTCCCTTGCTTTTCACTATAAAGCAGGTGACCTAAGGGAACTAAAGCCCCCCCCCCCCCCCCCCCCCCCTTCCCCTTGCCCTGGGTCAAATAGCCCAGAGCGAAGAGGGCAGCCGGACGGAGTCACTGCCGGAACAGAAAGCCTGCATAACTATAGTTGCAACTGTTTAGTGGACGACATTCTGAGCAACAGATAACGGACCTAAACAATGCAGGTCTCCAGAAATGGACTCAATATTTCTGAGATAAAAATTTGTAAATGTGGATGGCTGAGACCAATAAGCAGCCTTCATTAAATCTGTAATAGCAACACTATTAGCATAAGCCCAGGAAGTAGAAAGAGCTCTTACTTCATGAGCAGAAATTTTAAGCACAGACTGCTGAGAAGAAGATAAATCTCCATAAGCAGTACGGATAGTTAATTGAATCCATCTAGCAATAGAATGGACCGAAATGTCCTTTCTATTAGGCATCAAAGACAGAAAGAAACGTTTCCGTCCCTTTCTGATAAACTGAGATCTCTGTTTATAGATACATAACGCTCTAACAGGACAGAGTAAAGGCCTACGCCCGTCTGAAGACGGAAGAGCCTTAATAACAATAGGTTCCGGATATTTATTAGGAGCCTGATTCTTAGCTAAAAAACCCACATTAGTAGTGAAGGTGATAGTGTTCC
This sequence comes from Pictodentalium vernedei, assembly GCA_031216915.1. Taxonomy (NCBI): domain Eukaryota; kingdom Metazoa; phylum Mollusca; class Scaphopoda; order Dentaliida; family Dentaliidae; genus Pictodentalium; species Pictodentalium vernedei. Next base: position 390,764,359 of record CM062296.1, on the reverse strand, counting down.
CAACACTACGATAGTGAGAATCATCCACCGACAGTGCATGAAGCTCACTGACTCTTCTAGCAGAAGAGAAAGCTAAGAGAAAAGCTGTCTTATAAGATAAGAATTTGAAATCTACTGTCCCAAGAGGTTCAAATGGCTTTTCCTTCAATTTAAGAAGAACCCAAGCTAAATTCCACTTAGGAATTAATCTAAGAGTTCTGGGTCTATTTATCGAGAAGTTTCTAACCAACTTAGATAAAGAGACATTAGATCCAATTTGTAAACTATCATGATGTGCATAGGTATCAGATAACATAGATCTATAACCCTTTATAGTAACAGGTTGCAGTTTGATTTCGTCAAACAAGTATACTAGAAAGTTTGCAATGTCTGGTATAGAGGGATCAAATATATCTACAGAATGATTCCTACACCAACGACGAAAAACCTTCCACTTAGCCGCATAGTTTAGCGAAGAGGAGGTCCTCCTACAGTTAGAAATCGCGTCCACTGCTCGTCCTGTAAAGTGTTTGCCATGCAAGAAGGACCGCACAATGGAAAAACGTGAAGGTTGAGACCTTGCGGGTTGTGATGGAGTTGGCGCGATTTCCCCTGCGAAAGAAGATCCTCCCGTGGAGGAAGCTTTCGCGGTAGGTCCCACAACAGACACCTGAGTAGATTTATCCACGGTCTCTGCGGCGACAGAGATGCTACCAACAGAATCTTGCATTGAGATTGTTTTATCTTTAGCAATACTTGTTGAATTAACGGCGCTGGAGGATACGCATATCCTATCATTCCGTCCCAAGGGATCGATAGAGCGTCTACTGCAAATGCTCTTGGATCCGGACACGGAGACACATACATCTGCAACTGATTGTTGAGATGTGTCGCAAATAAGTCTATCATTGGCCATTCCCATTGGTAGCAAATCTGATTGAATACTTGTTTGTTGAGAGTCCACTCCGACGGCAACAAGCGACCCTTTCGTGAAAGGGAGTCTGCTAGCACATTCAGACGACCCGGTATGTGACGGACCGAAAGAAGAACGTGATGTTCTAGCGCAAACAGAAGGATTCTTTCCGTTAGATTGAACAACGGAACTGAATGAGTGCCTCCCTGATTCCGTATATACGCCACTACTGTCGTATTGTCGGATAGGATTTGGACATGAGCATTGTGAATAATGTCCATCTAGTGACGTAACGCAAGCCAAATTGACATCATTTCCTTGATGTTTATGTGCTTGCACAGGAATTGCGGATCCCAAAGACCCTGGCATCTCAAATCCGTTGGGATTAATGATGCACCCCAACCTGTTTGACTGGCATCCGTCATAATGGTAAAACTCGGAACCGGCAACTGCAGCGGAACTCCCTGAGTTAACCACTGAATGTTTGCCCAAGTCTGAATCTCTTGTTTCACTTGATCTGACAAGAGAACGTCTACATCGAGCGAATAAATTTTCACACTCCAATTCTGAGTCAAGAAAATTTGAAGAGGACGTGTGCGTAACCGCCCCATCGGAATGAGATCCGCGGCGGCTCCGCACAGACCTATCAGTCTCATAAATTCTCTCGCCGTGACTTTGTCTGCGTGCAGACAATAGCGAGCGTAACAACTGACTAATTTCGCTCTGGTTAACGGCAGACGAACGAGATTGTTGTGCGTCTCGAAGCTCATTCCCAGATGAGTGAATGACTTGGACGGCACCAGATCCGACTTCTCCTCGTTTACCATAAAACCGAGACGTCGGAGCAATAGAAGAAGATTCTGAACATCGTTCTGAAGCGTTAACTCGTTGCCGTACCTCTGAAGAATGTCGTCCAGGTAGGCCGACGTTACCGCAGACGAATGAGCTCGAAAATAGATCATTACCGAGTTCATTACCCGAGTGAAAGCCCAGGGTGCTAGATTCAATCCGAAGCACATCGCCCGGAATTGATACACCACTCCTAGGACTGCAAAGCGTAGGTACTTTCGGAATGTCGGATGTACCATGACGTGAAAGTACGCATCTTTGAGCTCTATGCTCGATGCATAATCGTTCACCTGAATACTCGCTCTGACCGATCGAATCGTCTCCATATAAAACTTCGGAGCGACGATCAGCTTGTTTATCCAGCTCAAATCTATGACTGGACGGAACGAGCCGTCTGGTTTCGGAACCAGAAACAGATGGCTGTAGAATCCCAGAGATTCCTGGTTTTCTACGACCTCTACCGCGTTCTTCATTAAAAGAGACTGCACCTCTGATAACAGAGCGTCTCTTTTCTGCGGATTTGACGGAAGAAGAGTCCACTTTGGACTTCGAGTTAATGGAGGCTTTCGTTTGAAGGATATCTTTAGACCTTCCGAAGTCACTCCTCTCACCCAAGGGTCGTCCGTAATCGACGCCCATTCTTGTGAAAAGCTCGACAACCTTCCGCCAACCGGTACGCGATAGAGGTTTAAGCCATCACCTCCTGGACCTGCGAGGCCTGCGGTAGGAGAAACCACGTCCTCCACGGCCCGCACCTCGCCCCGTCGACCTCAGGGCGTCCGACCGATTGTCCCGGCCTGAAGGACGTCCCGAACGAGAGTCGCTACCCTGACGGTCTCTCGAATACGACCAAGAGGACGCACCGGAACCTCTATAGGAACCTCTCTTGGGCGCATTAGACCCAGAAGTGCCTGTCTTATTCGTGTCTGCTGTATCCGACTTCTTAGGAGCAGATTTGAACAACAGAGAATCCTTAGCTTTCTTTGTAATTTTATCATAAATAGCAGAAAGCTTTCCGTCAAAGAGAAGTTCTCCTGAGACCGAAGCGACTCTAAGAGAGTTCTTCACCTTAGTATCCACTAGTGTGGATGTAGCTAGGGCTGCGTCACGTCTAACCAACTCCAGATTTGCCACTGAAAGGGCGGAGTTACACGTGGAATAAGCTACTGCCCTTGAAAGAAGTCTTAAAGAGGATTGTATATCCTGAAACTCTTCCCCCTGAAGGCGCAGTGATAACGCCTTAGTAAGGTGATCTGCGTAAGATAAGGCATCTAAATTGGCTCTGTTAGACGCAATAGCTGTTTCCAACACCGCGGTTGGAATAGAAGCCGACGACGGTAATGATAGCTCTAAGTCTTCCGCCTCGTCGTCCATACGCAGAGGAACTCTCGGTATACCCTGTCCTGCCATATCGAATTTATTCCTTGCATTAATGAAAGGCAGGTTGAGAGTATTAGCAGACAAGAAACCTGCTTTCCCCGTCCTGGAAGCAAGTTTAAATATAGCGTCGTTCAATAATTCAAATGTTCTTGCAACATTATTGGACTGCGACGGAAACTCGGGAGCGATGTCCCTGAACCGCTCAAAAAATTCAGAGTCCAATGACGCTATAATTCTCTTGTCCGGAACCGCAGCAGTCTGGCCCGACGGAACAACTTGAGGGAGAAAGTGCCGGATGAAGTCCACGGCAGCTTTATGTTGTTCCGAAAGGGATAGCTCCAAGTCATCCGTATCCCTTTCACCATCCGGTCGGACCTCATGATGTTCCCAGTCGTCCGCCCCCGATGCTTCGGCGGAGCGTACCGACCCAGCGCCGTCGGATAATTCTCGATCCGACACCGTTTCTGTTGGCTGCTGGGATGCTGCGATAAGCTGTGCTATCTGCACAAGAATGTCCGGCGTCGAGACCTGCGGAGGCGCAGTCTTTCGCTGCTTCGCCGAGGGCAGCTCCGCATCAGATGGCTCCCGCATACTTTTCCTATGCGAACGTCCGGAGTCCATCGGTCTCGAATCCCTGGCTGCCGGATGGTGTGACCTGGTCGCCGAAGAATCCTTGATCGGCGAAGCTGGTAGTATATCGGCGGTCACGCAGCCAAGGTGCGGTCGTGTGCGCTGACGAGAAGAGGAAGCCTTAACAGTCTCCGCGGACTGCTTATACAACGGAGCGTCCCAAGCGACGGACGTATGCTCCGCTAAAGACACATTTTGTACCACAACATCTGGTCCCAGATGTTGTTGTACGAGAGAGGGGCCTCTCTCGCTCGCGGCCCGGCTGGACCTGGACGAGCTAGGAACCGGACTCAAAGGCTTCCTCCGTTCTCGCTTACTATCCGCCGTCACTGGGTGTGCATCTATTATGTTTATAGTGCTCGCATCACCCAAAATTTCCTCCTGGACCGCATCGGACGTACCCGGCTGCCGAACCATTCGGTGAATGGACGCTACACCGGGCGAGCTAGCGGACGACATTTGTCTAATCTCCATGAGCACTTTTGCCGCTAGCTCTGAATTCATTTGTGACGATGGACGCACACTTGTAGAAGATAACATGGAAACATCACCCTGTTCTGGTTCCTCTGAAATAGAAACTGAGAGAGTAGAGTGACCTTGCGGAGAAAGAGCCGGCATAGCCCTTTCTCCAGAAACAACATATCGTGACACACGTTTCCAATGTTTCTCATCCCAATATTCACATATAGTACAGGGATTAATGCGAGAACACTGACTACAATTAATACAATGATCATGAAAGTCAGAGGAAGATTTCTTCCTATTACAATTTGAACAATGTCCCTTCATTGTGAAAGAACAACAATAAGTCCTAGTTACTCGCAAAAACCCCTGACACAAAGATACATAATAACATGATCCATTAATAAATGAAAAAACAATTGCAAATCAAAATAATTTTGAAAAAATATTTTTTCAGCAAAGCCCAAGTTGCTGAAAAGTAACGTTGAGCCCCGATGGATCCGATGGCAAAGTGTGGTCAAAAATTTTAAATATATATTAAATAATTAATGAGACACTTACGGATAATATAAATGTATCTTATAGTGAGATAAACTACAGCAAAGGCAAACAGCCCCCCTCAAAAAAAGGCTGTTGCCAATGAAAACAAACAGTGTAAAAACACCAGAAAACATGACTCCAGGCACTGAAAAAACTGGCCCAGAATCAGTCATCAAATTACACTCTATCTGATGCAAAACAGAGACTCCAAGGGGAGAATCTGCAGAACATCAGATGGAAGATGCAGAACACAAACGTTATACACCCATGGGTGAAAACGTAACTATGGGGAAAATAACAGAAAACATTCTGTAACCAAGCAACTCTCCCAGGAAATTTTAGAAATGAAATTTCTCAAAAATATGCCAAAAGCATGGGAGAATTGCAAGGGGGGACTTTAGAAGGCTAGGGGAGAGGAAACACTGAATAAGCAGTGCAACATTTAGCAAGAATGACAACAAGAGGCCCATGCCTCGAAAATAGGCAACTTAACATAATTTCATCAAAAAATTTTAAGTACAGCCCTGATTATTTTTTGTCACTTCTTTTTCCTCTCCTCCTTCTATCCTCCTTAGAATCACATTTTCTCCAAAAATTACGTGTCTGGCATCCTTTAAACTGAGATTTACAAGCACAAAGATCAGTGAGATGTTGACTGATGAAGGGCCAAACAGAGAATGATAATTGGCGCCAATTTCGGGACGTCTGCGTCACTGCGCATGCGCAGTAGCGGCGTAGTATGGAGGTCCTTTAGGACATGATTTCTTTTTGTTTTGGATGCAAATTTTGGGGATTGGGGGGCAAAATTTGTTTGGCCCTGGTTTTGTTAGAGTTAGCACCAGCTAAGTCTGGGTCATTGGTACAGTATAAAAATACTGATATTTTGGTGCTTTTTCCCATATTTCCAAGGGCCGTAACTCACACAAGAATAATGCAATCAGCATGAAACTCAAACTTGATCTGTAAGTCATTGTTTTGTAGTAGTTTACCAAAAATGAAATCATTCTGTTGAAGCATTTCCAAAAAAAACTCCGGAAAACTAAAGTGTGACTGACAGACTGACAGACTGACGGATGGACAGAGTGCAAACCTATAGTCCCCTCCGGCGATGCCGGTAGGGGACTAATAACGCAACGTTATATGCAGTTAATTGAGTAATAAACTCATACGTCGTAAGAAAAGGCTAGACCACTCGGAGCGAAACTTTTCAGAGTGGACTAATTGCCACATTGGAGAATGTCGCCCAGATTACTGACATGTCAGCCACACATGTATATGAAGGCTAGCAATTTTATTGATAAGGAATCATATGCTCGTATATGACTATAACAACCACAGGAAACAAACCAACTAAATAGTGGATGTGTCTATGAGGCCGCCGTTAGAACACGACCCAGCTGCCAATCGAGAAGCCATGAAAGGCATGCATATACTTGAAAGCATACAGGGCTTACAGGAAGAAAACTACGTCCTGCCCTGTAATCGCCTCCTAACACATTGGCGGGGGGATTCGACAAGTAATTCCTATCGAACCCCCCCCCTCACCCACATTACTTGAAACGCTGTTGTGTTAGTTATCAAATAGTATAGGAATCACAGGGCTCCCTCACATCTGACCGACTCCATAATGCCACTAACGACGGAGAGAGACGTGATTAATAACAAGAGGCCCCAGGGGGCCTGAGGGCACTCACCTGACATGGTAGCCAAAATATCAAGTTGCATCTGCTCCTCCTAAGAAAAGCTTATACCAAATATCCAAAGATTCTGACCAGTGGATCTAAAAAACAAGAGGCCCCACATGGCCTGAAGCGCTCATCTTGAACAGAACACGATTTAAAAAGAGTCCAAGAATGAGTCTACATCAAGCAAGCCATCTCCATAGGCTACACTGTCAATCCTTGAGTCCCTCAGGAGTGACAAAAATAATCCGGGCATCATGCCTTTTCTTCAGTTGATCATAAAGTAAAATGTAGAGCTCCCCTATGAAGCCCCTTGATACAACCTATGTGGATTAATCTTAGTTACACACCTCTAGAGGATACTGGATACAAAATTTTTAATTCTTCAGCAAAATGGCCAATTTCGGCTCCCATGGAGAGCCCAAACATTAACCCAGACTCCTGATTTGAACACAGTTGAATCCGACATCCCTAGAAATGTTGTGTACTAAATATGAAAGCATTCTGACTGTTGGATCTGAAGAAGAAAAATTGTAAAGAAATTTCTTCAAATTGCACTAAGTTCAAATTTGGGCTACCATTGCCAGCTCAAATATTAACCTATGCATCCGATTTGAACAAACTTGAATCTGACCCTCCTAGAGATGTTGTATACCAAATATGAAAGCATTCTGATGAGTGGATCTGAAGAAAAAGATTTTTGAAGAAATTCCCTCATAAATTTCATGTTCCCATATGGAGCCCAAATATTAAACCAGGCACTCGAATTGAACAACCTGGAATCTGAACCCCCTAGAGATGTTGTATACCAAATATGAAAGCATTCCAACTGGTGGATCTAAAGAAGAAGATTTTTAAAGAAATTTCCTCATATTACTCTAAGTAAAAATATGGGCTACCATAGCAAGCCCAAATATACACCTAGGGATCTGATTTGAACAAACTTGAATCTGACCCCCCTAGAGATGTTGCATACCAAATATAAAAGCATTCTGACTGGTGGATCTGAAGAAGATTTTTTTAAATTACCCTCCATATTGAACAAAGTTAAAATTTGGGCTTCTGAAGGAAGCCCAAATATTAACCTAAGGACTTGGTTTGAACAATCTTGAATCGTACCCTCATAACAATGAGGTATACCAAACATTAAAAGATTCTGACTGGTGGTTCTGAAGAAGAAGATTTTTAAAGAATATTCCCCATATTACCCTATGTTAAAACTTTGGGCTCCTGTTGAGAGCCCAAATATGAACCAATGAGCTTTATTTCAACAAACTTGTAACTGACCCCCCCTATGAATGCTGTATACCAAATATGAAAAGATTCTGATAATTTGTTCTGGTGAAAAGAGTTTTTAAAATTTTTGCAAATATGCTGACTCAGATTTATTCGATGCCCATTACAGAACACCCTAATATAAGCGATGGAAATTTTTTTTACTATTCAATTCTACTGGTCCTAAGGATACTTCATACCAAATAACAGCTCTCTGTTTTGTGTGGTTTGGGAAATATGGGCGTTTGAAAATATTTCTATTTTTAGCTCCCAGGGTTCCCATGGGAATGCGTGAATTTTTTTTTTTTTTGCATGGGTCAAGTACTTATGACCCAATAATACCACAAACCAAATTTGGTTCATACTGGACCATCGGTTCAGAAAATAGAAATTTTGGGCAGGGCCAAAAATCTTACCCCTCCTATTACAAAGCCAAATATTGCTTCACGAACTTCGTTTGAACAAACTTGATTCTACACCTCAAAAGGAAGCTCCATAGCAAATATCAAGTCACTGTACACACTGGTTCTTGAGAAGAAGATTTTAAAAATATTTTGGAGCATTTTCCCCCACTCCCTCCTTATGAGGCTGGGCATGTTGAGTTGAACAAAAATGAAATGCCCCTTTGGGATCATCACTCACACAAACTTTCACTTGAATTGGCCCAGTGGCTTTGGAGGAGAAGACCAAAACATGGTGTTGACGGACGATGGACGGAGAGCGATGAGATTAGCTCAGCTTGACTTTGTCAAGATGAGCTAAAAAATATTTTTAAAGAATATTCCTCATACTGAACTAAGTTATAATTCCAGCTCCCACAGGGAGCCCATATATAAACCCAGGGACTTGGCTTTAACAAACTTGAATCTCACCCCCCTAAGGATGCTGCACACCAAATATCAAAACATTCCGACTGCTGGATCTGAAGAAGATTTTTAAAGAAAATTCCTCATTTTGAACTAAGTTACAATTCGAGCTCCCATAGTGAGCCCAAATATGGACCTAGGGACATGGCTTGAACAAACTTAAATCTTACCCCCCTTAGAAGATGCTGCATACCAAATATCAAAAGCATTCATCTACTGGATCTGAAGAAGATTTTTAAAGAAAAGTCCTCATTTTGAACTAAGTTATCATTCGGGCTCCCACAGTGAGCCCAAATAAACTTGAATCTCCCCCCCCCCCCCCCCTTAGGATGGTGCATGCTAAATATCAAAACATTCCGACTGCTGAATCTGAAGATTTTTAAAGAAAAATTCTTCATATTGACTAAGTTATAATTCGAGCCCAACTATGGACCCAGGGACTTGGCTTTAACAAACTTGAATCTTGAATGCTGCATACCCAAAATCAAAAGATTCTGCCTGCTGGATCTTAAGAAGATTTTCAAAGAAATTTGCCTGAAATGCACTAAGTTCAAATTTGGGCTCCTATACTGAGCCCAAATATGAACCTAGGGGGCCGATTTGAACAAACTTGAATCAGATCCACCCCACAATGTTGCATACCAAATATCAAATGAATCTGCCTGCTGGATCTGGAGACGAAGATTTTTTCAGAAATTTGCCTGAAAAGCACTAAGTTTGAATTTGGGCTTCTATAGTGAGCCCAAATATGAATCCAGGGGGCCGATTTGAACAAACTTGAATCAGATCCAACCCACAATGTAGCATACCAAATATCAAAAGATTCTGCCTGCTGGATCTGGAGAAGATTTTTTAAGAAATTTGCCTGAAATGCACTAAGTTTGAATTCAGGCTTCTATACTGAGCCCAAATATGAATCCAGGGGGGCCGATTTGAATAAACTTGAATCAGATCCACCCCACAATGTTGCATACCAAATATCAAAAGATTCTGCCTGCTGGATCTGGAGAAGAAGATTTTTTTAAGAAATTTGCCTGAAATGCACTAAGTTCGAATTCGGGCTTCTATACTGAGCCCAAATATGAATACAAGGGGCCGATTTGAACAAACTTGAATCAGATCCACCCCACAATGTTGCATACCAAATATCAAAAGATTCTGCCTGCTTGATCTCGAGAAGAAGATTTTTTAAGAAATTTGCCTGAAATGCACTAAGTTTGAATTCGGGCTTCTATACTGAGCCCAAATATGAATCCAGGGGGCCGATTTGAACAAACTTGAATCAGATCCACCCCACAATGTTGCATACCAAATATCAAAAGATTCTGCCTGCTTGATCTCGAGAAGAAGATTTTTAAAGAAATTTGCCTGAAATGCACTAAGTTCGAATTCGGGCTTCTATACTGAACCCAAATATGAATTCAGGGAGCCGATTTGAACAAACTTGTATCAGATCCAGCCCACAATGTTGCATACCAAATATCAAAAGATTCTGCCTGCTGGATCTGGAGAAGAAGATTTTTTAAGAAATTTGCCTGAAATGCACTAAGTTCGAATTCAGGCTTCTATACTGACCCCAAATATGAATCCAGGGGGCCGATTTGAACAAACTTGAATCAGATCCACCCCACAAAGTTGCATACCAAATATCAAAAGATTCTGCCTGCTGGATCTGGAGAAGAAGATTTTTTAAGAAATTTGCATGAAATGCACTAAGTTCGAATTCGGGCTTCTATACTGAGCCCAAATATGAATCCAGGGGGGCCGATTTGAACAAACTTAAATCATATCCACCCCACAATGTTGCATACCAAATATCAAAAGATTCTGCCTGCTGGATCTGGAGAAGATGATTTTTTAAGAAATTTGCCTGAAATGCACTAAGTTCAAATTCAGGCTTCTATAGTCAGCCCAAATATGAATCCAGGGGGGGCCGATTTGAACAAAGTTGAATCAGATCCACCCCATAATGGTGTATACCAAATATCAAAAGATTCTGCCAACTTGTGCGGAGAAGATTTTTTAGTAATTTCTCTAATATACATAGGGTGCTATCGGAGTTATGCCCCCTATGGAGCCCCAAGTGGGCATGTCCATTTCATTTGAACAAACTTGAATTGACATACGGTAATGAACATCAATACCAAGTTTCGAGCACATCGATCAAGCGGTTTCAGAGGAGACGTAGTTTGAAAAATGTTCATTAATCACACTACACTACTGTGCATGTGACCATCATATGAATATCCCAGGTCAGAGATGAGACAAAAGAATTAAACAAGGCTGACATTACGCCGACAATGAATGCGATAATTAAATTGGACAAGACATTTGCAGCGAAAGGGATTGACTCAAGAGAGCGTAATCTCAGAATTAATTGTGAAATGGATTAGATCAAATAAACAACTGCATGTCGATGTCAAGAATGTCAGAATGAAAATGAGTCATCCATAATTTTCCTTCAAGTTTAATGATATTGTTGATACATTATATCGTAGTTACATTTTTCCTCCTGCCCAATTACACAGTGTCACAAATACAACTCACGAAGGCATATTATAACTATGCTGCGTTGAAATTCGACAGTCAATTTTACAAATTAAAAGTCACTGTTGCACACACAGTTCAGAGAATCTCTGCTTTCAGGTCAAATGTCACAGCAAGCTAAAAATAAAACTACTGGTGCCATGTTATCTGCTTCGCAAACCTGCATCAAGAACGATTGTTTCAAGATGAGTTGTGAGAATGGCAGATAAGGAAGGAGTGTGTAGGAGGAATTCACATGGGGTGGGGGTGCCAGGGTAATAAACGACATTCACCAGCGGCATTGATAGTCAGACCGAGGAGGCGATTTTTGTACATTGCACGAGATTCAGATTGTCAGAGATATTCGTTAGGTAAATGAATTGTTAGTCTGTGGTAAAAAAAAGCTAAGGCAATAACATGGGTTTGTCAGGAATTTCACTGACCCTATAGTCCAGGCACATTAGACATAAAAATGAGAAAGTAAGGAAAAAAATCGGAGAAAGCTGATTTTTTTATATGTTTCTGGGACACACATTGCGGATAAAGTGTGAAAAGTCCCCGCGAATCCGAGTTGAGCTTTTTTAGTTACAGCGTTTTTTTGATGAAAAAAAAAATTTTAAAAAAAATTCGACCCAGCTCCATATTTCTCATTCTTATTCACCTTAGTAGGGTGAGAATCATAAATACCGTGCTGAATTATATTGAGAATACATATCCCCAACAGAAAATGACAACTTTGTACCAATCCTCACACTCAATGGTGAAATATTCACGAAAATGTACAAAATTACGAAAAAAAAGTTATTGTTTTCATACACACATCGGTACACAACGTCCATTAAATCAAATCTACGACTACTTTGGGAGTTCAATTATATATCAAAAATTGCAGAAAAGCAGTGGCTTTATAATGATATATAACAATAGTCATTTATTCCATAATGAACTGGTGAAACGTGTGAAATATTAACCATACTCCCTAAAGTCAAATTCAAACGGCATCGACTTTTCTCATTCAAATACCGTATTATAGCATCATTGTTTCAATTTCCATGTTCGATTAAATCACATAATGTGGTGTTCGCCTACACTCAAGCAGTGGAGATTGTGTCTTCGTCAGATAAGTTGACAAAAGTTTTCGTTAGACTCGGCGGCTTCCATATGATTATGTCATATTTAGGGGCAATTGGTTCGATCATGGCTGGTAGCGGCTTGGATGAACTTTGGGGGACTGTTTATGCTGGTGGGTCAATCCATCATTTGATCAGTGGTCATGCATATTCAAGAGCAGTTCGTGCCCATTTGCTAACACAAATTGCCATTACAAAACTTGTGTTTGAAGAAAGCCGAACACTAGATAACATAGACTGCACAGAAGTCAATGAAATATTCTGTGGACTTGCCAGAGGTGACTGTACAACAGCTGACGCTGTCAATCAAGAAAGTGTCAACCATCTACTGTCAAAATTACACGAACTGCTCCAGAATGCGTCCGTAGGACGCACAGGAAAGCTTTGGGTACAATACTACGAGCAAATAGGTCTTCTCCAGTTGTTCTTGAGAGCAGAGCGCACAGGCGACTGGGAACTCCACACATATTGTGTTCGCAATATGTATGATTCCAGTATTTCACGCAGGTGGTCATTTTGCATACGCAAAAAGTTCTCATCTCTATTTGCAGCAGATGAATGAGCTAACAGAAATAATGCAACACAATGATTTGAAGTTGTTCACTGAGAAAGGTTACTTTACCATAAGGCGCTCAGATAAATTCTGGGACGGGATATTTTCTGATCAGACCATAGAGCATTGTTTAATGAGAATGTTCAAGCTCCCTGGTGGTCTCACACATGGCAGGGGAATAACCGATAGCACTGTTGCGAAATAGGTACATGGACTACCTCTTTGACTTCCGATATGTAATGCTCTCGAAAATTTTGTTTATGTTCACACTGGTCATGGCGAACAACATCGGGATCTCCGTCAAAGTTCACAATTGACTGATGCCAATGATATCACCAAATTATTGAACTGGCTCAGAGTGCATTCCCCCTTTCAGAATAGAGATCCACTACAATTAGTCTCTATAGCGACCGGGCTTGTGGCCGACGAAACTGTGAACTGTGACCAAGTTCGCAAAATTGGTGAATGTTGCGTATCGAATGTTGTAAGCAAAACGTTCAGCAGCATCAAACTACAACGTGTTGACACTGTGAAGTCTTTCGCATCGATGGCAAATAGCATCAAAGTCCGTGGAAGTAAGGTAGTGATTGACCCCACAATTCTGTTCGACCGCATCACATGTGTTATTCAGTCACAAGCAGAGATGGAAGAGTATCTCAAATATGAACTCGCCCCGAAACCACCAGCATTGTTTGATTCTGCTGGAATGAGGAAGACACAGAAAAGCACGCTCGGTAAGATCCTCAAAACATACGGTTCCGAGCAAACTAAAATCCCAGAACATTCTCTGTTTGTTGTAGATGGTGGATTTTTATTGAGGGCAGTTGTATGGCCTAAACAGTCGTCATATAAGGACATATGTACATCATATTCCAATTATCTAGTGAGACATTTTGGGGCGAACGTCGTGGTTGTTTTTGATGGTTATGCTTGTACAATGTCGACAAAGGGCATGGAACAAGCCCGTAGATCTAAAGACAGGTATTCCATTGATATCAATATCTCACCCGAGTTACCAGCCACCAGACCCCAATCCGATTTCCTTGCAAATGCCAAGAACAAAACCCAACTGATCGATCTTCTAATGCAGGAGCTATCTGCTATCAATATTCAGTCCAAGCAGGCCGAGGCTGATGCTGATGTACTGATAGCCGAAACTGAACTTGACATCGCTCAAGATGACAACAATGTTGTCGTTGTGGGAACAGACACAGACTTGTTAGTCATTCTTACCTCTCGAGTTCAACCGGGATGTAATAATATTCACATGATGTATTCCATTACCCCAAACTTACTAGTTTCAGTTAGTGAAATAGCAACCAAAATGGGTGACCATAGAAGCAACCTCCTTGTAGCACATTCTATAAGTGGTTGTGACACTACTTCTGCACTCTTTCGAGTTGGTAAGAAGAAAGTATTCAGTACAATTGTCTCCGATGTTACTAGCGACTCACAACAGTATGTCAACACAATTTTGGCGGATGACAGTACACCAAGTGCAGTAGCCGCTGCCGGGGAACAACTTCTCCTGATCTTATACGGGAGTAAAACTGTTTCCTCTCTCGACCAATATAGATATGTCACTTACAAGCGTTATGTAGCAAAATCTAAACTGAATAAACCCATCGACCTAGCCTCACTCCCACCAAGCAGCGATGCTGCACAACAACATGTCTACAGATGTTATCTCCAGGTCCAACAATGGCTGGACACTTTGCTTCCTCCGACGGATTGGGGGTGGTCGCTAGACAATGGACTTCTTGTACCGACTGCAGCCACAAAGCCATGTGCCCCCGATAACCTACTGAATCTGATCAGTTGTGGTTGCAAGAGTGCTTGTACAAAAAGGTGTGGGTGTAAGAAGGCAGGACTCTCTTGCTCAGGTTTGTGTAATTGCAGTTCGGATTCTTGTAACAACCACAGAAACACTGTCCTGTCGGAAATTTCTGAGTTCGATGAATAATATGTAGAAAGGTCATGTCATTTCTGTATATAGCATTGATAATGGTCAATGTAACTTAATCCATTTTGATTGATTTGTACATTCTGTAAATATTATTTATTGATTTTTGTACATTCTGTAAATATTATTTATTGATCTAATGCTGCCAGACACAGACGTGTCTGTTCGATCCCAAGCCCGAAAATAGTTCAGTTCTCATGCTGACGAATTTTCTGCCAAAAGGGGAACTCGGCCAGAAGCAGAGGGGGTCTTTCATAATGTCTATTTTGTAGGCAATGATAAAAGTCTTCAAATGGTGGTGGATTTTTTATCGTCTGTCCAACTAACATCCCGTTCTGTACTACGACCCTTTGGGCAAATCCGTTGGGAAAATCGTCATTTTTTGCGTAAATCCGATACTTTTTTGTGAAATTTCAATAATTTTTCGCAGAAATTGTCACAGAATGCACATTTTCCTCTAGGTAAATGTATATTAGACATTATGTAGCTCGAAATACGCGTAAACAAAAAATACAGTTGGATCAATTCGAGGTTACAAGTTCGTGCGATTTTTTTTAATTTTTTTCAAACGTGTTTTCGAAAAAAGGCTGTAGAAAAAAAAGCTCAACTGGGATTTTAGGGGACTTTTGTCTAATCGTTCAGTGACATGTACTCGACAGTCCCTGAAAAAATCAGCTTTCTCCGATTTTTTTCCCTAGTGAAACCTAATGTTCTTGGGCTACTAGGCTTTTGGAATGATTAAAAGCCCTGTCTTACGTGCACCACTGTCGACTTCGTCTCGGACCTGTCATAAGATTTGGGCATCTTTATCATTCTGTTGCACGGCTAATGAACCGCAACATCCTTCAAAAATCATGTTACATGCAAGTTATATTAATTATAACTTAATGTAGGGCAAACTGTAGAATATAAACACCGTGCAATAGTGTTAATATTCTACAATTTGCCCTACATTAAGTTATTTTCTGAGAGGGATAGTAAACAAAGCTCCCCCCCCCCCCCCCCCCCCCTCATCTTGAAAAATCTGATTATTCAGGGAGTTTGCTTTATTTATTAATATAGTGTCAAAAATCCTGTCTATTGTCTTCATTACGGAATTTGGTCTTGTTAGTTTAAACTTTGACCCAAAGTACGTAATATAATTTTTGATGTACGTCTTTCAGGATGTCACACCAATAGGCCTATATTGTATTACAGACTTTGAATCCAAGTTTAGACTATCATCTCGTAAATGATAACTAATTATGGCCTGTGGCGGATACAGGAATTCTCAAAGGGGGGGGGGGGGGGGGCGGATCGTGCAGATGCCAAAGGTATCTGCCGCGAATGCCGAAGGCACAAGCTTTTGTAGGGGGGTCTGGGGTGGGGGGGGGGGGGGGGGGGTCTCCCCCCAGAAATTTTTTGGAAATGCGCGACCAAATGGGGCATTCTGGTGGTTTCTGGGGTGGAAATCCTCTTGAATTTTTGAACGGCTAATTAACACTTTTTAAACAGCATGTTTCAGAATTTCAAATTCTGTCATACGTTCAAGACAGAATTAGAAAATTTGAAATATGCTCTTCAGATCCGTTTACCATAATACTGTATTTTGGACACACTGTTTACAGTCATAACCGACTTAACCTCAGGAGAACATTGCGATCTGCCAGCGTTTGAAAGTTTTCAGCAGTCAGCCCTCTAGGCTTAGGTACGCCATGACTATGCCAATTAAGATCCTGACCCATAACTGGCATAGCCATGGGGGTACCTGAGGCTAGGGCATGTGACACCACAAAATCATGCTGTGTTGGTGACGCTATAAATGGAGGCGACCAGTAGATATATTGTGCATAATTTCAATGGTATATTTGTTTTCCATAGCGAATGGTGATGGAGGAAATAAATGTTGTTGTATGTTTTTACTTCAATTCATGTATTGTCCCCAAATGAAAATCCTGGCTACGCCCTACATCCGAGACAAACACGAGCTAAAGGGGGGGCGACCGCCCCACAAGCCCCCCCCCCCCCCCCCCCCCCCCCGCCACTGTATCCGCCAATGTTTATGGCCAAAGAAGTGTAGCATTGTGGATTCCAGACGAAACTTTTCAACTGCATCATAAATTCAGCCAGATAACCTAAAAACTGACCGACTTTTTCCCCAATTTACAATGAGCATGCATTAAAACTAAAATTTGAAAAAATATTGAAACCCAGAGAGAACAAAAAATACATCTTACCTCTTCGATGACCAACTACAGTGAAAACTACAAGTCCTTCACGAACTGTGCGCTTATCTAGGCTTAATTGCGCGTAGGAATTGCGCGCAATTGCCATATCGACTGACACACAAAGCATGGCAGGTTCTCCTTGTTACCCTTAGCAAACACAAGCAATGTTCCTGCCAATGGACCTCCGGGTTTACCCGGAGGTCCATTGGCTGAAACTTTGCTTGTGCACAGGCCGTATGTGCAGAATTTGATAGCCTTACCATCGTCATAATGCATAGATTAACGTGCAAATCGACATGCTATTTGTGCGCATTTCAGGACAGGACTTCTGGTTTTAACTGTATAATCTTAATGTTAGCAAAGAATACACAGTAACTGTTATCCAAACTGTGAAATGCCAAGAAGCTGTCATGAAGCCACGCACGTTACTAGCCTCCAAGCTATGATCGAGAAAAGATGCCGGCATGGCTTCACAAAAGCTTCATGGCGGTCAGCTGCTTCGCTATTGGCTGAATTATAAATACACACATGCCACAAAGAACTTAAATATCAAGATCTCCTCTGAAAAATCAAAAAACTTTCGTTCATTCATTCATTCAAAAATCAGAATCGATTCTTTAATATCATCACCAAAATGACCACAAGAAAAGAAACTTTGCTACCAAGTCACTATCTCGTAAGATATGCCGTAGACAACAAGCTCCAGGTTCGAACAAGAAGATATTTTCTTGAGATGCAGTGGATTCTACCCCCATCTACAGGGGCAACAATTACCGCCATACCACTATTTCACGTTGGGAAGACCACACAAGAAGCATTAGTGGTGCGAATAGACAAAAAGTTAACAGGCAATTTAGGGAAGTCAGAGGAGAGATTGAGAATCTTAGTAGACTCGTCAGACAGTGTCCTGCCATTGTCACAAATACATGTGCAGGTGTAAGTTCTTCAGATACATCTGTAAATGAGGCTCCACAGTTACAGCCTAAGGATCAGCCCTCAACACAGGAGGAACACTTCAGTGATATCCCGCCAGAGTACAGATTGACTGTAGAAGAATTAAGAACAATTCGTGCTCACTCATATAACCCCGGCAATTTTGCCAAAAACATATCATAAAAAGGTTTTCCCTGAGTCATTTGGACTGGATTCCCAAAGAGTGAAATACTCGTGGTTTGGTGGCGGTAAACTGAACAAACTTGAACTCGATCCTACAAAAAAGGCTTACATCAAGCGATACGTCCTCTTCCTGCATTCGGAGTTCTCTGAGCAGAGGACATTCAGTGACACCATCGTTTCCCGAATAAATTAGAATTTGAGACGACCAGTCAAAAAGTAGAAAAATGTTTTATGAGAAAATTATGTGTCATGTATATTTACTCTTGTTATTGGTTAAGTACTAGAGCAAAAGCCCTCATGTTTCATATTCGGAAATGCAAATAATATTTTGTTTACATATATTTGTTTTATGACAAATTATTAGAGAGTGCCCATGGCAAACAAATTCTGAACAACAAAATCAGACTCCCCCCCCCCCCCCCCACCCCCCACCACCCCAAGACTATGGTCCTGTGAGATTCGTTTTAGTTAGTATTCATGTTTCATATATTCAGTCATGAGAACGCTCTGAACAACGAAATCAGATCCCCCCACCCCCCCTCCCAAGACTATGGTCCTGCAAGATTCGTTCTAGTTAGTATTCATGTTTCATATATTCAGTCAAATGCAAATAATATCGTTAAAATATTTGTTTTATGACAAATTATTGGAGAGTGCCTGTGGGCACTCTCTAATAATTTGTAATAAAACAAATTCTGAATAACAAAGTCAGCTTGGTATAAGTCATCTTAGTTGTCTAACAAAACGTATAGCTGAGATAGACACTGTACATAAATAATGTTGAAAATAAAGACTAGGATGAACAATAATCCTCACTTGTAATATTCCAACTCCATCATCATGAGCGCTTCGAAAAAAATATGGGAGGATTCAATCGGTCGATCATGGACTTGACACAGGCACTCACCACCAGTCATTTGATGTGACAAAAAGGTTTAAGAGAAAATACATGTACCCCAGGTGGGGGTCAGCCTCTTTTGTTACATCAAATGACCGGTCGCGAGTGTGATTATAGTGGAGCAGAGTGTCACTAAGTTGGATTTGCATGCTCCGTTGGAACCACATTGCTACAATAGGGTTAATGTCAATTATGTGGGATTTTTTTTTTACAATTGTGCTTATCATGAAGTCGTTCTGCTGTTCTACCATTGTTGTTTTTTTATGTATACATGTATATTTTGATATGAAATAAACCCAGACAAGAACTTCTTCTTTGGTGAATACTTCAAGACAACCCCTTCTTCTCTGGCCATGTTTGAATCCAACTTTTGGAACTATGGGGTTATTGGTCAAATAAAGAAAAAAACATCCGCCACTGGGTAATTGGTAGGGTGGGGTAGGGGGTATAGGATTCACGCATGATAGGCCTAATACCATCATCGCTGATAATACTGAGCGATCTCGGTGAGCTCAGGAACCAGTTTGAGGCCGATATTTTCATTGGAGGAAAGACACCACGAGGTCGTATTTCTGTCCTTAAAAATTGAATTATAATGCACTGACTGTATATCTATCTTTCACACAAAGCTGATATCTGTTCAGAAATGCCGATCAGTACTGGGCGAGTCGAGTGGGGTCTCATATCTTCTTCCTGTTCAAACCACGTGCATTTGACAATCACGGAACAACAGCAAAATACACAACGCGTGCTGGAAATAAATGCTTTAATATAGTTATTTTCTTTTTTGTTATTTTCTGGTCAACAAACATCAATCTCAACCTCATGCATGGGCTTCAAATGAATATATGACCGCCCGAGCAATTTCTATGCAAATACTGATTACCCCAAACACCCACAATTCAAATGCACTAAACAGTTGTTACCACGCCAACTTCCTCGAATCGCCGTTTGGGAAGAGGTTAATGAATGAATTGTCACCCATTGATTACCACCACGTAACGAAGGCCAGAGCAGGTGGATATGGAATGAGCATTTCATCCAATGGTGGGAAGAAAACCACAGACAGCAATCTGACCCCCTCTCCCGCCCTCCACCCAATGCAGTCTATTGAACTGTTAGTATCTAGTGTAGATTTGCAGACGAAGGCAATTCATTTAAGCAGGCATGAGTTAAAAAGTGCGCACCAGCTTTACGGTATTTGGTGAATCGTCCAGTTGAACGAGCGGTGCAGAATCTGCCATTTTAAAATTTGCAGCCATTTAATTCTTAAAAATTTATCAAATCATCAGCAGTTCAAATTTAATGCCAGAAATTGTATTCTATTAAACCTAACTTAAACTAAATGCGATTCTGAATCACATTTATGTACGTTAGTGTTGAGATGTTGCAATTTGGCAGAATTTTTTTAAAATATTCTTACTGATTAAAAACGTAAATATTTTGAGTGATGCCAGATGGTAATAGTTGGGCCGACGTCGTTTTGTCGAGACTATTGAATTGTACATGTATTTCGACCACAAAATTTTTACAGCCGTACAAAATACAACAATAAGTAACTCCTTTTCACTCAGGTGCCCGAGAAATTAATTACAGCTGTAATCTGTTTGACCGTGAATCACGGCAATTTTAATAACGTGTTGGACATTGACTCGAGAAAGAATCTCCAATATTAGTCGGCGACTTCTCTTAGATCTTGAGTGAACCTTTCGTGGACCTGGGATATTCATGCAACCGTCGCTTGCACAGTAGTGTAGGTAAATATGGCGTCAACAATAGAGCTTATCGCCTCATATAACTAACACCAGAAATATCATTAGGAAAAGAAAAGAATCCTCCTCTAACATAACAGTATCATGTCCGATATGCCAACAAACTCAGCCTAGCTGAAACAGCTGAAGGTCTTCCTATATGTGAAGACAACAAGAGGCCCCAGGGGGCCTGAGGGAGCTCACCTGACATGGTAGTCTAAATATCAAACCAGGGCCTTGACTTGAATAAGCTGTATACGCCCCTCCAAAGAAAAGCATATACCAACTAGATGAAGCGATTTTGCCCACACAATACACAGGATTTTCCTTCTATTTTCAGTTCCTGCACTTTTACGTCCCAAAATTGAGATAAATGCATAAAAAACAGATTTTTTTTATTTTTGTTCGGAAATTTTCGAAGTCCGAAACAAAATATTTTCAGCGTAAATTTTTTTTTTCTTCTTAAAATTGACCAAAATGCATAAAAAAACAAAAAACTAATTTCCGGATTTTGGTCCAAAATTTCTAAGTCCCACCTGGCCCCCAAATTTTCAGTGTAAAAAAAATTTTTTTTTTTGTCTCAAAATTGACCGAAACGCATAAAAAAAAACACAAAAAAATTCCGGATTTTGGTCCCAGAACGGGACCCCAAAGTTTCAGCCTAAATACGAACCCAGGGACTTGGATTGAACAAACTTGAATCTCCCCCCCCCCCCCCCCCCCCACCCCACTAAGGATGCAGCATACCAAATATCAAAAGATTCTTATTGGTAGATCTGAAGAAGATTTTTAAAGAATATTCCTCATTCTGTACTAATTTAAACATTTGGGCTCCAGTAGAGAGCACAAATATAGACCCAGGGAATTGATTTCAATAAACGTGTGAAACAATCTTCCAAAGATGTTATATGTGAAATTTGAAAGCTTTTGGAGCAGAGGTTTGGGAGAAAAGTAGTCTATGTTTTTCCCATTATCCACGGTGTTAAAAAATGCTGACTCAGCACTTTTCCAAAGTCCCCAAAAAGTACCCAATGATAAAACCGATAGCAATTTTTTTTACCATTCCATTCTGTTGGTCCAAAGGAAGCCTCACACCAAATAAGAATTCTCAGTGCCGTGTAGTTTTGGAGATATGGGCGTTTTCATTTTTAGCTCCTGCGGTTCCCATGGGGCGACAGGAAAAAACATTTGGGCATAAATTAAGTACTTATGACCCAATAAGCCCTCATATCAAATTTGGTTCAAATCTGCCTCACGGTTTGGAAAATAGAAATTTTGGGAGTGGCAAAAATTCTTGCCCCTCCCATAACAACGACAAATATAGCCCCACAAACTTCTCTTGAACAAATCTGAGTCTACACCTCAAAAGGAAGCTGCACACCTAATATCAAGTCTCTGCTACCACTGGTTCATGAGAAGATGATTTTTTAAGATTTAGGCACACTTTTTGGGCATGGCCTTACCAAGGGGCAAGGCAACTTGATTTGAACGAAATCAAATTGCAATGTCATAACAAACAATTATCTCAAATATCAATTAAATTGGTTCAGCGGTTTGGGAGGAGAAGATGCAAACACCATGTTCATGGACGTTGGACGGTGAGTGATCACTATAGCTCTCTTGACTGAAAGTCAGGTAAGCTAATAAAAATGCTGATAACTGTGGCTTTAGAAGCTCACTAAGGAGACTTACAATGCCAGCCGTCGCTTATAAGTCTTCATCTCTGTGAAAACAGATATATCGGTGTAAGTTGCGACCTTGAAGGCTCACTGAACAGAGATTTACAACTATCGCCGCGTAAGGTAGGGAATGAAGAGCCGCTATTTTAACAGCCCTAAATTCCAAAGGAGAAGTAGTCCCAAGAGATAATAAATTCAGTTATGTCACTGCGTAATTTCTGAAAAAACATCGCTAATGATTCTAGCTAGGATACTATGGTGTAAACAATAAGACTCAAGTCTATGACACCTAGGAAAACAAACTGAAAGGCACTCTACCCTTACCAGTTTTATTCCCAAAAGACAACAGTCAGAGCCTAGCCAACATAGCTTTAGAAGTCTTCCTTTCCGTGAAGACAGATATTTCAGTGTAAATAGCGACTTTGAAAGCTCACTAAACGGAGACTTACAACCATCGTCGCACAAGGTAGCGAATGATGAGCCGCTATTCTAACAGCTATAATTCCAAGAGGCAGTAATCTCAAGGTAGATACGCAGTTATGAGTCTTCGTCAATGTGAAGACATATCTGTGTCACTTGCGGCGAGTGTGGACGTTAGCTCCTACACAGGCAAGTTTATCAAACAATATTTGGCCCCAAATGTTGTGGGTGAGAGAGGGACCTTTCCAGCTCACGGTCTTTTCAGACCTCGTCGAGCCTCCCTAAGATAAACCTGCAGAATCGTACACAGGCAAGTTTCTCAACAACGTTTGGCTGCAAATGTTGCTTGGTTAGAGAGGGGCCTCTCCTGCTTGCGGTCATATTAGACCTTGCCGAGCCTCCTTAAGAGAAACTTGCAGGTTTCCTCCCTATTTCCGTCGTCGCTGGTGAGCTTTAGTTTTTGAGGTGCTCGCTCTACCCAAATCTACACTTCCCTCGACCGCAGCGGACTTACCCGGTTTCACTAGCTGCTTGCAAAGGATAAGAACACTAACTAGAGGCCTTATCCCTTGCTTATATTCATGAGCACCTTGCAGCTAGCTCTATTTGCTCATCAGAGCACGACAACGGTAGCACAACTTAGGATGGGTGTCACAATACCATCACCATGTTCGTGTTCCTCTGAAATGGAAACTGAAAAACTCGAATTATATTGCGGTGAGAGGTCCAACATAGAAACCTCACCGCCAACTTCCTCACCTTGCATTCAGAGCAGTAAGCTTTGATATTTACAATCAAAAAACGATAGCACTCCTACAAACTCCGCAACAAAATATATGATAAAGATACATGAATAATAGCAATCAACATTAAATTCGAAAAAATTTATAAAAAAAATTTCGAAATTATTTTTGAGAAAATGCCTAAGTTCCTAAAGGGAATATTATGAGCCCAAGGGCATCCCAATAGAGCCTAAGTGTGGACAAAATCAAAATTTTTGAGCTGTACTACCGGAATAATAATCAATGTATCCTACAGTAATTCTACAGTAACATAAAATAAATACTACATATATTTGAGGACGCTGCCAATGTAAACAACGTCAAAGGAAAATACCAGAAAAAAGATATTGAGCATACAGAAAGGCCCAAAGTCAATAACCAATTTAAATGCTACCAGATGCAAAGCTAGATCTTCATACGTCAGATGTGTACCCATACGCGCAACTAGTAGAAAGCTGTATGACGGAGGGCCACCACGGAATCTGACATTATGTACACCATACAAGGTATGGGTACATATAGAAATGGATTGGAGGAGTGTCTAATTTGATGGATAAAGGGTTAATATCTCCGGATCAAATTATCAGATTTACATAAAAAACTATACAGCACAGCACATCAGTAACCTGAATAAATATATAAAGAAACATGACAATCGGATTGATCTTTTTTGAGATATCTCATGCCAAAGGGATTGGAGGAATTTTCAATTTGAAGGATAAAGGGTTAATATCTCCGGATCAAATTATCAGATTAACACCAAAAACTATACAGCTCAGCACATCAGTAACCTGAACACAAATATAAAGTAACTTAACAATCCAAGCAATATTTTTCAAGTTATCGAATGTCAAAGGGATTGGAGGAATTTTCAATTTGAAGGATAAAGGGTTAATATCTCAGGATCAACATAACAGATTTACACCAAAAAGTATACAGCTCGGCACATCAGTAACCTGAACACAAATATAAAGTAACTTGACAATCCAAGTAATATTTTTCAAGTTATCGAATGCCAAAGGGATTGGAGGAATTTTCAATTTGAAGGATAAAGGGTTAATATCTTGGAATCAAATCATCAGATTTACAGCAAAAACTATACAGCTTGGCACATCAGTAACCTGAATACAAATATAAAGTAACTAGACAATCCAAGCAATATTTTTCAAGTTATCGAATGCCAAAGGGATCGGAGGAATTTTCAATTTGAAGGATAAAGGGTTAATATCTTGAAATCAAATCATCAGATTTACAGCAAAAACTATACAGCTCGGCACATCAGTAACCTGAATACAAATATAAAGTAACTAGACAATCCAAGCAATATTTTTCAAGTTATCGATTGCCAAAGGGATTGGAGGAATTTTCAATTTGAAGGATAAAGGATTAATATCTCGGGATCAAATCATCAGATTTACACCAAAAACTATACAGCTCGGCACATCAGTAACCTGAACACAAATATAAAGTAACTTGACAATCCAAGCAATATTTTTCAAGTTATCAAGTGCCAAAGAAATGGATATGGATGCCGGACGAAAGGATGGACAGACAGACAGACGAAGGATGGACGAACGACGGATGGTCACCCCGGATGCCGGCATTATGTGTACCATACATAGTATGGGTACACATAAAAACGATACATCGGATAGAAGATGCCAGACCAAAACGACCTAACAACCCTAGGGTGAGGATGTAACCATGGGGATAAACAGAATAAACATTCTGTAATACACGTTAAACTCCGAAGAAATTTAATAAAAAATTTCAACAAAAAATAGCCAAAAAGCTTAGGAGTTTAACAGGAAGGGTTCATGGAAGGATAGGGAAGGAATTCTTAACAAACAGTGGAATAATCATTAGCACGAATGATTACGTCAGGCGTATGTCCCGAAAATGGGAAACATGAAATAATTTTTATAATGATTATAAAGTTACAGCCCTGAACGTTTGAAACCACCGTTGTTCACTTCCATCATCCATTAACAGCCTTGGATCCATCAATTCTTGTATTGATTTGTGTCTGACATCCTTAAAAAATGAGATTTTAAAGCACAGATGTCAGATCATTGTTACTGGCTTTAGGGCCAAACAAAGAATGATGTTGGTGCCAATTCCGGTCTCTTCCTGACTGCATGCGCAGATGGTAAAAGTATGGAGGGCCAGATAGGACTTTTCATTTTCAGTTTTGTATGCAAATTTTGGGGATTGGGGGGGGGGGGGGGGGGAGGGGGGCTTCAAAATTTGTGTTTGGCCCTTGATAACATCAAGTTTGCACCAGCTAGTCTGGGCCATTGGTTGGTTATTAGTATAAAAATCTTTCATTTTCTGTCACTTTGGGAGACTACATGGGGGAGATAGCCCATTCATGGCCATGAGGATCAGGACCATCATCATATAATCCACCCAAATCCTATTTCATGTTTGTGCATCATTTGCATCAGCACGCAATGTTTAAGCAGACGCAAACTCAAATGTTCAGGCTGCTTACCTGGATGTCAGAGGTAACACATCCACCCTACCATCATCTCACACAGGTCTTGGGGTATCAAATGCAACATTCTAGTATATACAGGGTGTTTGAAAAATTCCCAAAATTCACCCCTTCCTCTCCCACCCCCCACTTCCTCCTGATAGACAGTTTCTTGATCTTTGCTTTAGATCTGACACCTATATTTCCTATCTAATTCACAGCCAATTAACAAGAAATATAAACAGTAATTATTTACACAATTAGGAAGTTTTCACCAATCAAGCGACTGATGTGCTTCCTTTTATGTGACACATAAGAATGTAAGCGACATTGTCTAAAGTTTAATCTTTCACACCCTCCATCAAAGTTGAACCACTGATTGCAATTATAACACATCATAAATGATAATCTCTTAAAAACAGATTTATTAGATAGCAACTTTGGTGGACTGTGATCTTTCAGAAACAGAAAAATAAGACATTTTACAATGGAATATTTTATAAAATTTATTTATGTACAGCAACTCATGCATTGCATTATCATCACTTGTTGACAAATGGGGATATACAGTACAGTTGCCGTGGACTGGTCATAATCCATGTGTGGGAAGTGATGTCCACGCATGCGTTTACTGGGTAATAAAAATCATCATCAATAAAACTTTAATTAATGAAGCACATTTCAGAGATACAGAGGATCCCACTTAACTGGCTATCTTAATTGAATAACTCTGTTAATTGAATATAACTTCCACACACAAAACCATTTACCATACCTTTACTACAAATTTAATTGAGTATAGACTATAGAGAAAACTCCTTTTAATTGAATTAAAAATATGGTCATATATACAGGCTGATATATCAAGAAATTAGTACCCCGACAATAATCAAATTCCCATTGCTGGTACAGTGTAGACCTATTTGGCCATAGTCCATCCAATACATGCATTTAATAATAATATATTTTTATCTTAATTGACAGAGCTCCATGGCCTTTCCCAGTGATTTATAATCGATAACAAGGAGGTACACAAAATTCTTTTTAATCCTTCCAATCCCACCCAACGGTGGTAAAGAATGCGATACTCAATTTGAGTACAATATATCACCAAATGAATCTGGATTGAAAAATCCACACTTACTACAATTACAGCCAGAATACTACTATAAAATCAAGCTGCATCCAATTTGAAAAACAATAACTACTCAACAGTATTCTGTGATTTTCTAAATAATCACAGAAAGAACGACGCACAAAGTGGTGTCCACCTGTCTGCACATGTTTGTCTTATAATAGGTTCAAACACATAACAAACATCACTAAATGGAACCCAATCCGTGAGTTAATTCCAAAGTGAGAATAATGCGAAAACTGGTCCTGTACAGAGCACACCTATTATAATGATCTAGTCTGATATTGAGCAAAGAGTAACTTTGACAAAATTACCCATGAGCTAATCTAGGTCACATGCCTGTGCGGCCATTATGGCTGACCGATCACGGCTAAAATAAGACATTCTCATCTAGACATTATACTGAGTCATCCTTCAAATTTGCAATGAAATCTCCATAAATGCAAGCTGTAGACTGTGCTAAAGGAATCTAGGTAACGTGCCCCTGTGGGTGTTACGGTTGACTGAACCCAACCAAAAAAGGATGTTCTCATCTAGACATTATACAGAGTCATCCTACAAAGTTGCAATAAAATCCCTTCATAAATACGACTCAAAGACTGGGCTAAAGGTTTTTGGGCTTCGGGCCCGCGTAGCCGCCACGGAACACCAATTACGACCAAATGGGGACGTTCTCATCTAGACACTATGCAGAGTCATCCTACCAAGTTACGATGATATCCCTTCATAAATACAACCTGTAGACTGTGCAAAAGGTTCATGCATTGGGCTTGACTTTGTCAAGTTAAGCTAAAAATTTGAGTTATTTGTGAAAATCGTCATTGAAATTTCATTATTTTTTCTTATTCATTTATGCTCATCACAATGAAGAGGTCATGAACTAAGTGTGGTCTTCTATTCAGATAGGTCTTGAAATTTTTCCTTGATTCATGAGAATTGATTTTGATTCTCGTGAAGTTTTGCTGTGAGAATCAATTTTCAGGTCTTAAATAAAAAGGGACAATGAGTAGTGGAATTTGAAAAAAATATGTTTACTATTTGACAAAACCACAATTTTCGTTGTGCAAAAAGTACCCTTAGGTTTCATATTTCATTTGTAAAAAAACATTACATTGTGTCGATTAAATAAATTAACCTGAATGTTAGAATTTAATATTTTTCTCAAAAGGCAGGCAGCATTTATTCATCCTCTCTAGTTAAATGATCCGATCAATCCCTCATGGAATATTCTGTGCGACGTGATTTTCCATATTTGTAAGAGTTAGCTTTCTTAGAAGGACAAAGGTGAAGTTTGTGTACATATGTTGCTATTTATAGCCTACATCTCCATGCAATCTGTTTTAAATTCCTGTTGTTGAAGCACATGCTGTGAGATTTATTGGAAGCATAACTGCATTTTATTTACAATAATTATAATACAAAGTTTTTGATCTAACCATGCCTAATTATTGATAAACTAATGCACAGTTGTTGTTTGAGTCGGTCATTCAGAAAGCAGAGATGGTCAAATTAGAGACCACATGTATTTAGACATTATGTCACAGTGCGCGTTTACTTCCAATCACTTCCGAGCAACTTTGTTTATATCTTCAGAATGTTGGATCTTCCGAAAATTCAACTGCATTAAATTTTTGAATTACATTTTGAAGGAATTTCACGTTACTACTGAAGTTTAGCATGCTGGATACAGATTTTTTACATGCTCTTTCATGTACATGAACAAGCAAAATTTGTGTGTATATTGTTTCTAATTAGCAGCTTATTGCTCCTTCCACTTAGAATTTAATAGTACTGATATACTACCCCCATGTTAGTGTAACCATTGAAAACAGCATTAGAGTATTCCATGAAAAAACAAACCTCCTTAGTGATATTTATTTACTATAGCTTAACCCTTAGGGACCTAAGTCCAAATTTGGTGAGTTTCTTGTCAGACAGGTACATGTGGAACATCTGTTCCAACATACAGGCATTCAATGGTCTTGCTTTTGGAAGTTACAAGTACCGTACCCTGGCAATGGTTTCTAGTGAATTTATTGTTGTCTGTACAGGCAGCCAAGACTTCACTAGATGTCACTGCCAGTCCAAGTATTACCTAATTATGAGAGAACAAAAATACACAGAATTCTCCAGGGCTTTTCAGAACATATGACACAAATCAAATTTTGTGAGAATCAAAGTTGATGATTCTCATTGTTTCCCTTACGAAGATTATCTGTGAGAATCAATTCCGAATTTTCAGCCCTATCCAGTGAAGTAAAGAGTTGAAAAAACTAATGTAATATTTACCATGCAGTTATTTCAGCAGGAGGGTTAACAACAATCAGGAACTTACATTGTGTACTAGTCAAGATGGCTGTGAAATGTTTATAAAAACTGGATAAAGGACATTGTTCTCTTATTTGTTCTTTTTTCTGTCTCGCTTTTTCTTTCCACTTGTGGGCATTGGAGGAGGTTCAGTTTCTCGATTGTTATTCTTCACTGAAGTTGTATTATTATCTAAATCCTTGAAAAATAAAAATATAACATATACAGGGACATGTAAAGATAAAATTTTTAAAAAAAAAAAGATAATAAAAACAATATGCATGTAATAAGATGTATAATAAAAAAAGATTGACCTAAAAAAGCATGTGCATGTACATGTAACTAGGCAGGCCTGGAAATAACCTGTGAATGATCAGGTTACGTGAATTGTGAAAGACACAAAAGAACTACAAGTTACTGTATATAAATGATACAACATATAATAAATTCCTAATCCAACATGTTTTGCCTATTGGGCCTGACACTCTCTCAAGACTAGCTCGACTCTTTGGCTGCACATTACATCCACATATTATAAATAATGAAATTTTAGTGGTCAGAAATGGTGTCATGTAAGGTAATGTGAGATCAATATTGGACGAGGCATTAGCCAGGGTTTCCGCTAGACCGGCTGCGGGTCTGTCGACCGGACCCATTCCCCCCGCCGATCCTACTATAATCAGTCAGAAAAGCTGGTGGTTAAAATGTTGAGTACAATGCTGTATCGTAACGACACTCAGGATCCTTTGTTTCCAAGTCATATAGGCATAATTATGTTGTATACTATGCCAACTATTACTGGCGACAACCTGATACTTTATAACCCCCAGACGAGAGGGGGAAACAAAGTTCAAATCCTAAACGTCGCCTATAAAATTTCGGACTGAAATTGTCGTGTTTGGTCCAAAATCACTGGCTTTTATTTCGAGCGATAAATGATGTAATTGCACATGCATGACATCACATGTCCGCATCATGGTTCTTTTCAAATATTTCGTTCTCTCTGCATTTCCAATTATTTACGTTGACACGTATCGGGTTGTATAAAATGAAAGTGTCAATGACACTAGCTTAACTTGTGTGTTGTGTTTGATGAAAAGGATAATGTTCAATGTTTATGAAAGGATTATGAAATAAGACAAGAATTGTGATAATTGGGAATATGTTAAATTCTGTTCCCTGTATGCTATGTTTTTCACAAAAATAATATGAGGTGTACACTGTACTAAAGGGCGAAGGGGTGGGTTAATATGACCTCACAGTTAATGTATGTGGCCCTCACAGTTAACGTATGTCAACAAAAGTTACCAAGTTACAGTGAAATTATTCCAAAACGAGTCATCCTAGATCAAGTTACATTGAAATCCCTTCATACATATGGCCTGTAGACTGTGCTAAAGGTTTTCAGGCTTCAGGCCTGTGTAGCCATGACGGTTGACTGATTCCTACTAAAAAGGGACGTCCTCATCTCGACATTACACCGAGTCATTCTACTGAGTTACAATGAAATCCCTTCATAAATATGGCCTGTAGACTGTGCTAATGGTTTTCGGGCTCGGACAGCCATACCGGTTGACCGATCGCGACCAAAAGGGGACGTTCTCATCTAGACATGACCCCAAACCTGCATATGAAATTTTGTGATGATCAGACAAGAACTGAGGTGTGTAGCCTGTGCTAAAGGAAAATGAGAAGACTCACAGACTAACAGACTTCCGCACGCGTGATGGCAATAGCTTATCTTGACTTTGTCAAGTTAAGCTAAAAATTTGAGACCAGCAATACGAAATGGAGTTTCAAATGTCTAGATTCTTTTAGCAGTGAAAACATGAAAGAATAAATAAATGAAGATGATTCCCTGTACTTTTGTCAAGAACAACCACACAAGCTGAACTGAACAGTTACCAGGGAAAGAATAGAAGAATAATTTGTATTTAATCTGGGTCAGACACATAATATAATGAGATAAGATGATAACTATTGTGGGTATGGTTTGGAGTATTGTTGACAGAAATTGCACGTGGCCAACTGACATTGGCAGCTACACTTTCTGTCCACAAAAAAGAGACGAGTCAAGATTTTAATAAAGACAGTATACTTAACAGTACCTAATTAAAAGCACTGTAGTTCATTGAGGAGACCCCCCCCCCCCAAAAAAACAAAAAAACAAAACAAAACAAAAAACTCATTAGCAATGAAAACAACAAACAAAGTCCTATTTATGAATTGGCAAGTAGAAAACTACTATATTTCACCTCTTTTCATTTCACTACCCATGGCTTGACAGGTGTGAAATAGATGTCCTATCCAATTCATAGGTAAACTTTTCTGTTTTAATTTATTTAATTTAGACACCCAATTTTGTTCCATGGTTTTGCATGTGACCTCTCATCGAATTCTGTCGACCTATTTTTTATATTAAATTATTTTATTTTTTTTTTGGGGGGGGGGGGGGGGGGGGGGGGTGTGTTCAGAGCCCCGGCTGACATAGGGATGATAACTTAAATGTTGAAATATGGTGGACATTGGGGGACGACAACAGGGAAGTATGAGATATGTGTGATTTGTGCTTTTTTAGGTTACAGGACATTTTCAGCCCTGAGACCTTCCAGCCCCCGTGAGGCGAGAGGCCAACATGTCCCACAAGGGGAGGGATCACACTTTGACTTTGAACTTCGTAGTATTTCAGTTATGAATGTATATAGAATATGTGGAGGTGCAGTGTCAGATCGACTAACTGAACAAGAGATACTGGTGTGAATTTATGAATTTGGTATGCATGTATGAAGTAATATAGATATATAGTCTACAAGTACAAGAGTATAGTCTTCTATCTACTAACAACTTGGTACTAGAAAGATGCTATGCAAGTTTCAAAAAATGCTATGTAATTTTCGAAATTGGGTAGCATTTTGCTACGCATTGAACAAAAATTATTTTGAGCCCTGATATGAACATGTATAAGTAACAGTGACATTGACCTACAGATCCCAAGAGCAATCCCAATCATCATCCCATTATAACCAACCTACCTGTGAGTATGAGTACTGTACGGCCAAAGATACAAAGGTTATTGCCCGGAAATGTGTGTGGCAGACGGACAGATGAATGGACGGATGGATGGAAAGATGAATGGACAAAGTGATTACTATATACCCTCCACTTTTACAATAAAAGACAAAAGCCCATTCTGATTCAAGGGCAACTTGAATGTTTCAAATGATGGTGCTGTCTTCAAGTTGGTTCCACTCTAATGGTTCTAAAATTGTGACTTCAAAGAATGAGTGCCTGTATTGTTCAGTCCTGGCACTTGAGAAATGGCCGATCCTTAACAACTTAGTACATATATGTAGGAGGCTTTACAATCCAATTCATCTGTAAACAAGATATTATTTCATATCTACATGTATAAGAAGGAGAGACTTGTGAGCCTCATCCATTTTTTCTTTAAAGTCTGAGTGTCATAACTCTTGATCAGACAGAATGGAAGTGGAGATGGGCGGGTGGGACTTTAAGCCTACATGCAAATGTTAAGGGAATACTTTTTGGGAACCACACACTATCAAATCTTTTTTTGCCATTTTCTCCAAACAATTTACTTTCTCTAGTGATCAAGCGATTACCAAAAATGGCTGCTGACCCATTACCGGTTATTTGAGCTCACGATTGGCTGATTCCGATTGTAATACTATGCACTACTAGACAAGTCGAGGCTCAAAAGAACTTCATAAAATTGAACATATTTTACAGTGTTTACAGTGAATACAGTCGTTCACTACTAGATAGTGTTGAAACTAGAAGTCCTGTCACGAACTGAGCGCTTATCTGGGCTTAATTGCGCATAAGAATTGCGCACAATTGCCATATCGAATGGCACCCAAAGTATGGTACCCAAAGTATACCTGGTTACTCATAGCAAACACAGGCAATGTTTCTGCCAATGGACCTCCGGGTTACCTGGAGGTCCATTGGCTAAAACATTGCTTGTGCACAGGCCATATGTACAGAATTTGATAGCCTTACTACGGCCATAAAGCGTAGATAAACGCACAGATCAACGTGCTATTTGTGCGCATTTCATGACAGGACTTCTAGTTTTAACTGTAAGTTGAGGCTTGAAAGAGCTACATGTACATAAAATTGAACAGAATTTTTCATTCCCCACCCATCCCTCTCACCAAATGTAGCCCAGTCGTTGTTTTGATTTGTAATGCACAGAGCCATGTGTACCGCCCACATGCGATACAGGTAATTTTACTGAGAAGTCAACCTGTCAAGAGAGCAATAGTTGATGGCATGTCGAACCATGTTTTCTAAGCACCAATAAGTCACATCAAAGAGAAAAATTGGAAAAAATACATACCACCATGTGCATTGGAAGAAATTTTACCCAATAATCATCTTTTAATAAAATACATATGCTTGTCATGTTGTAAACAGAATGTGTAATATGACAGCCAAGGGAAACCGAAACCAGCTTTTTAAAACAGACTATACATGTACATGCAATTCCAGAAATTGCTAAAATGATAACTGGAAACTGAATCAATTACCATGTGCTTTGTTAAAAATAAACAATAAAGATTAATGGAGTGAACAACATCTGGTTTATTGTGCTGAGCTTGAATTGGTGTCATTTTGTTTTGATATTGATTATCACTCAACCTAACAACCTTCTGACATCAATTCACCAGATGAAAACTTACACCAGAGAATCAAAACATCAAGAATAAGTTACGTTTAATCAAAACAAAAGCGGGACAATTTCAGGGTTTGCATTTGGTCAGGGTTGATTAGCCCAGGCCCCAAGATCAGCCCCGAGAGTGCTTCTGCGGGGACCGTTTTTCCAGCCCCGACAAAAATTCAAAACAAAACTAAACTATTAAGGCATGTTTAAAAATCAGCCCCCAAGTAGGCCCCAACCCTCAAATCTTGTGGACTTATTTCAGGCCCTGACCATTTTTCAAAATGCAAACCCTGCACTTTGCTCATTTGTATTGCACTGGAGTCATGACACTATGACCGGCTGCTGATTTGTAACTCATGGTTCCTTTTTAGGCATGGTCTATGCTTAATTCTTGACAGATGACTGAAGCAGAGTGCAAAATTACAAAACTGACTCTAGTCGACTGGCCGTTTACTTGGTTTGGAGATGGCAAACCGAATGCTTGGCTATTTAAAAATTCTTGGGAAACTGCTTTTTCATCATTAACAAGTATTTATATATTGCGTGGAATTGAAATATGTATTGCCTCTCAAGGCAAAAGTCTAAAAATCTATCAAGACACAAGAAAGGCTGGTTAACTGGTAGAGTAAGAAGCCCATATTTGGACTTCATTAGTATTCTGAACTGAAGTAAAAAAAGCTTCATATTCTGTTGATGTCCTTCATATTATCTTGGAAGTAAAATTACTTCATTTCCATCGATTTGCATTGTTACAATTTATGGGAAAGGGCCAAAAGGCACTCTAACATAAATTGTAACAAGACAAAAATATGTGAACAAACCTTGAGGCCGAGAAAAAATTTAGCACTCTACCAGTTAAGTTACAACTGACTTTATCATTCAAGATGCAACTTTTGGCTAACCGATCATCCGTTCGCATAGATTTAAATTTGCGTAACCACCATGTGAACGAAATGAGCATTCTCGTCAAAATTTGCACACGGCTGAAGTGATATGTGGTGTATACACTGCACATGGGTACTGAGACTCTTTTGCTGTCAATCGAAAACAGGTGATAAATGGATAAGGGGAACAACACTGAATAATGATTTATTTGAATAAAATATCACACACAGTGTTGTACACGTAATTATATCGAGAATAGTGTTCACCTTTATTGCAGAAGATAATAAAATGCGGTTTATGAATCATTATAAAATGCTTGGCAAACAGTCAGTGGAACAGAGGGTCCAGGAGCCCTTGCCGCTCTCATCTGATTGCTCCGAATCGGCAAATTGTGGTGGCTGGTTGCGATCATTGGCTGAACACTAACTTTTTTCAACTGGTGATACTACTTGAATGACTGTGACCACAGCTCAGGTCTACATTAGGTTTGTCATTGAGTATAAAAGCTGGAAATGGCAGGGAGTGTACGTTATGAATTTTCACATATATCAGACAGCTTGAAGTTGCAACTTTGTAAATGTTCAAATTTATGCAGGTCTATGCCGGCAGGAATATCTTTCTTCTGATCAATTTTGGACATGCCTAAATTTTGCCAAACTGGGGTCCTCTCAATCTGTCCATTTTATACATACACTTATATGTTTACTCAGTGACACGACAAACATTTTGCAAACCTGAACCCTGATCAACTATGGCTAACTGACTTTCAAAACTTTCCATATATGCCACCGTTTGCATTTCCCTGCATGAACAGATTTATTTGTTCACACTCAGAGGAAGGTATGTGCAGTTTCATATTATTTCTATGGCAGGCAACTATGCATTTTTTAAAACTTTCCATCAATGCCATTATTTTCAAGTTTACCGTATGGGAAAAGCCAGTGACTAGATCCAGTAGGAACCATACAAATTTTATGTAGAAATACACTTAACATTATTTAATGGTTAATTTTGGGGGGTTTTTTCATGAAAAGTAAAGATTTGTTGATGCATTAATGTGTGAAGGAAGTAATTTGTTGTGTTGTTCAAGAGTTGGCATAATTACTCATGTGCTTATTTGTTACGTACCTCATGTTTTGATAAGATAATAAAAGTGATATTGATATAACCATCTTGTTTTAATTTGTATACCCCACACACTGTTCCACGAAAAACAAGTTGTCCTCTTCATTTATTTATTGCAGTTTAACGACACTTTAACAGCCAAGCTCATATTGTGTCGGTGACAGTGTTACGAGTAGAGATGGGCAGTTTTCAAATTTCATGTCTGTTCCGGTTTCGATTTCATTCAAAGAGTTGGGTTTTTGGTTTCGATTTCAGTTTTCACTGTACAAACATAACAATATATTAATAATAATAATAACACTTCAGCTGACCGCTGATTTGTCATGGTTCTCGTAAGAGAAGGCCTTGGTTACCCATGTTTTACCAACTGCCTCCCTATTCCCGCGCTTCTTCTCTCCTCCCAACATTCGGAGACGAACTGCTTGATGACATCCTTTGCCCCATTCTTCCCAATCTCTTCGATTAGTATATTAACCCTCTCCTTTGAGTCGCCCCCTAACCACATGTCCTTCATTCTCCCATCCCACTTCCCCATTATACTCCCCGTGAATTTTGTTCTTTTAGACTGGTATTTTGGGCATTCTATAAGAAAGTGTTCCAGGGTCTCCACCACGCCCAAGTTACACATCTGGCACTCCTTTTCACTGTTGTTCCCAATTTTTCCCCTCAGCTCCAGGGACCGCCACCTCAGCTTGAACAACAGTGACCTCCCAAAGGTGCCATCAAGGTACTCATCAAAACCAGGCTTCTCTTATCATGCAGGCCACCCAAAGATCTCTTTGATTTGACCCGCCTCTCGCCAATTACGGTTACAATCCTCCATGACCCTTTCTCTGACGATCTTTTTACCCTGGTTTGCCCCAACGTCTAGGTCCGAGATCTCCAATGAGTAGTTCTCTACTAGCTCCCTCACTTTGACCATCCACCCCGTCTTGATATTTGAGTTGAAAGTTCTCAGGAACATTACTTTACACCATCGGCTGTCGGGGAGATTTACCAAATAGTTAAGTTAACCGAGTTTCAATAGGTCTATCTTGTCCTTGATCCTCATCACCCAAGCTCATCCCTGATTGCTTCTAGCGCTGCGGCATTACTCGAGCCTGTTATCCATCGGCCTGCATCGTTCTGCAGGATTTCCAAGCTCTTAACAGCTGTGTGGTTTAGGGGTACAACTTCCGTACCGTATGTTATACTTGGCAGACCCTCCATTTCCCAAATGGTTTCCCCCACGAAAACCTTATTGAAACTGTTTCTCCCTTTTAGTTTCATTTGGTTAAGGATTCGCTTCTTCAGAATCAATTTATTTGTGTGGTTTCGGTACAGTACAGTCACCCTGGAATTGCACTTTTCCACGTGCCCACGGTGGACGTGAACAAGCGTGTGAAAAGCCACAAAAATTTGTCCACGTTGTTGGGGATTAAAAGCCACGCTGATAGAGTACTGATGATATTTTAACTTTACGAAGTCGCACATTTTTTTCTGTCTTAATTTCATCGTAGTTAATTAATGCATCGATTATTTTAAGTAATGTTTCTGCTGAAAAATAACAATAAATTAAACTGAATGCACTGAAAGTTTCAACGATTGCATTTATATTAAGTTGCGATTGTGTATACATTCGTCAGTTCTTATTGGTGACAATGCATTCGTCCTTAGCAATTGTTTTCAGATAGTCTTAATGTCATCTCAGTTAATTAATGCATCGATTATTTCAAGTAGGCCTAATGTTTTATGCTGAAAAATAAACATAAAATTAAACTGAATGCGACGAAGGTTTCAATGAAAACACTGGGTTTGATGCAAAAAATTTTAAGATTGGTAACATAAACCCAGACTATTGTCAGGCAAGAGGTCATTGAGACAAACATGAATTTATTGACATAATAAAAGCCAAGTGCAACAGAAATACATGTACAAATGTATGAAAATAAATACATGTTTGTCTCAATGACCTCTTGCCTGACAATAGTCAGGGTTAATAAGACCTCTTGCTTACCAGTTGACAGAAGGTTATCATCTTCACAAGAAACTGGTTTTATGTCAGGAATATCAGTGGGTAAAAGTGTTGTCACGGAAGGCATATATGTAGGGCTATGATTCTGAACATAACCCCCACTTACAAGATGTCCACAGACAAATCTTCCTGTGGTTCCTTTCAAAAGGGAATCGCTCCTAGTGGAGATACAGGCTCTCTTACTGAAGGAAGCAAAAGAGGTCGTTGAGAATAGATTTCTGTTTTCTGAGCTTTCCACTCATTCCTATTAAATTTTAGTTTGCTGTTATACACTTAGAGTACCGTTATTCCCGTGATTATTTGAATGTGTCATTTACAACCACATAAATCAAATTTTCACATGCTGGGCTTAAATTGTAATGGGTGCTGCCGACCCTGTGATAAAGTTTACCATTCGCACGTGCCTATTTTTACACAGGTTTAATAAAAACAGAAGCGTGAATGAATTGAAATGAACAACACTGAACATAAACACATTCATGTACAACCATTTAATGTTTTTAAGGATACACATTTGCGCTGCGAATGCAAACCATGAAGATTGATGCCGTGGACTTGTCAACGATTGTCTTTGGAGGCACATCACCACTTTCTTAATCCCATCCACACTAGAACATGCTCTGTCCTTCTATGTATTTTTCTGTCCATGGGGTTCACGTTATTTTAGTTTTAACAGAATACCGTGGTTTGAGTGTGGGCATCCGACGTGGCACATGGAAAAGTGCCATTCCACGGTGACTGTACTGTAGATGCCTCTTCCTGTGATGTTTATATTTACCCCCCTAATACTCGTAGCCACCTGTCTCTCCTACACAAAGAAGTTTGCTGCTACCTTCTGGAATGCAGAACTCCCCCACTCTCCAGCTTCAAGTGGGGTCCACTTTGTGGCCCACAGGTATAACTTTGCTCTTGCTTTCATTAAGTTTGAGTCTCCATTTGCTACCATATTTCCCAACAATTCCCAGCATGTTCGCCAGCCCCTCTTCGCTTCCTGACACTAGCACAATATAGTCTGCAAATATAGCCCTGGGATCTACAAGTCTGCAACTGCTACCCCCTCGTAGCTATGCAGGAGTTCATCTCCTAAACTTTTGATGTACAATGCAAAAAGAATTGGCGAAAGGATACACCCCTGTTTTAGGCCTATCTCCATAGGCACACGTTTTGTTGTAATGTTTCTCAGGATAAGTTCACTCTGTACGTCTTTATATACATGTAATGCTTTCATAATTCCAACAAACTCGCCTCCCAAACCCAGAGCCGCCAACTTGCGCCACATACCCTCCCTCCATACTCTATCGTATGCCTTTTTATCATCCAAAAAGGCCATAAACATCTTTTTCTTTTTTGCTTTTGCGGATTCTATCATTTGGGATAGTGTGAAAAGATGGTCAGTGACTCTCCTTCCCTTTCTGAAGCCATTCTGGATTTCTCCCCAAAAAAAACCTCTTCAATCACCTCCTCTAATCTCCCATACAGGACTTTACAGAAAACTTTTCCAATGTTGCTACTGACAGAGATCCCTCGATAGTTATCCAAAATGTCTTTTTCCCCCTTTTTTGAGAATAAATGTCACTTTGCTTTCTCTCCACTACTTTGGGACCTCTTGGTTTTCTATAGCTAAATTGAATAGGGCAGTTAGGCTTTCCACGAATTCCTCTCCCCCTTTTTTGATAAACTCGTTAGGAATTTCATCCACCCCTCCCACTTTTCAATCCCTTAATTTTGAGATCACCTTTCGCACCTCCTCCGTTTTAATTTTGCTGCATATGAAGTTCGATAGATTTTCCTCGACCTGGTTAGGACACTCCGGAGGGCTCCCCATGCCCCATCGCTTACCTTTTCCCAGTGCTTGACTAGTTCTGATGCAACTTTATCTTGCTCGTCTGTAAGTCCGCCATCTACTCTAATACTCTGTGGGTTACTTCCTTTGTTGCGTTTATTCACCCATTTCCAAAATACGTTCGAACTTGACCCCCCCCCCCCCCCCCCCCCCCCCCCCCCCTGTCGTTCTTATCATCCTAATAAGACTGCTATTTCGCACTCTCCAATTATCGACTTTAATTTTATTTACTTTATTTCATGCTTGTTGGTATTCTTCCTTTGCTACTGTGGCATCCTTGCTTTCTGCCCCCTTAAGTTTTCTACTTCTCCTGTATGCAGCACATTTAGCTTTTCTACCCTTTATGGCCCATTTCAGTTCTTCGTTCACTCTGTACCCAAGTTACCATGTTGGAACCCTGATCTTTCCTACACTTTCCTTCCCTGCCTCCACTAGGCTCGCAACTATGGCGTCGGCCATCTTCTGGACACTGTCCCCCTTGTGTACTGTTGCAAGCTTTGGTTTCAGTTTTTCTTTGAACTTCGTCCAGTCAGCATCCTTTTTGAATTCCCAAATCTCCGTAAAGCTTCCTTTGCTTTTTAGGTTTTTGGCCCTGATCGTCACTGTAATCAGGTTGTGATCACTATCCACCTCCATTTTACCCCCATCATCCACTTCTACCCTATCACCTCCCTCCATAAATTAATATCTGTGAGAATATAGTCGATTATTGATATTCTGTCATTCCTCTCCCAGGTCCATTTCCCCTTACACCTCGAGCCCCTGTTCAGAATCTTCAGACCGAGCTCATTTGTGAAGTTCAACAGCTTCCTTCCATTCCTGTTGACTTTCTTGTCCCCACCCTCTATGCCTTCTTCCTTATCACCTATGTGTCCATTTAATTCACCCATCAGAATTATACCAAGTCCCCTGCTTTCTAGTTCTGTGATATTGGACCTTTGTGTTGAGTATATCAAGTCATTCTACTCCGATTTGCTTCCCTCCACCGCACAGTACACAATCCCAAGGGCAATACTTTTGTTTCTCAGACTGATCTTTACCCATCCAATTTCTTTCGATACCTCAGCCGAGGTGCTGACATCTTCCAGGTCTGTGATCAGCGACGGTTTTAAATCCTCTTTAATGTACATGCCTACCCCGCCCCCCTTTTTCGGACATGTTGTTTTTATAATCAGCGGCTCCAGATCACATCATTTTGAGAATGCGTTTTTGAAAAAGAGTAACCAGTCAGCATTCAGTCTGAATAATACCAGTTTGTTTTGGGAAAGCTTGTTTCAGGGAAAAGCGTAACCAGTCATCACGCAGTTTTGATAGTACCATTTTGTCACTGTATCTGTAACTTTTTCAGGAATTTTAGGGATTTGGAAACGACAAGTTGGGTTTATTCCATTTTGAGTACTTTCAAGTGGACTAAATTTGCTGTACCGGTATGTCAATAAAATTTTTGGAAAAGGAGGTCGGCCAACATTTTGCTCTCGCATCTCTTATTATCTAAATTTTGCTACAATGTCATGAAACGCTACTAAAAGGCCAGTGTGGTTAAAATGCACGGAGGCTGGTTTGGGTAAAATTGTGGTGGCCGGTATGGGCGAAATTGTGGAGGACGGTTTGGCTGGAGGCCGGTTTGGGTGTAATTCTAAGATAAATATCAACATCATTTCATTGTGCTCTGAGCAATTACCGGTAAGCCTGTAGTCCTTGCCGGAGTACCAGTTGATATTCGCAATATCAGACTGGTATAGGCTTTCCGCCAGGAAAAAAATGTTGAGACCGGTAATGGGGAAACCAAGTATCCGACGGGGCGACCATGGTCGCCCTGTCGGATCCTTGGGTTCACCATTACCCGCCTCAAGATTTCATCTGTCTGAAATGCACTCCGGAGACGCCCAAGTGGATGAACTATGCCTTGTGCGTGTTAAATTGGCTGTCCTCGGAGTGTACACAAAACTTACCAATGTGGACCGATGGAACCCAACCCAAATCGTGCGCGCATGCCATTTAAACCATCACCAGGTCCTGTCGTTCCATAGTCAAGGTTTTTGCAACTTGGTAACAAAAATGTTAAGACTGGTTGATGTTTTTCTGTTCCTTGTTCCCCGTTATTCTCTATCTTTGATGCGAGCCTTATACGAGTGTCTTTGATGAGCGCCTTACGAGTACCTTTTGGGTTGGGGAAAGTCAGCGAGGGGAATAGGGCCGTTGATGGGACCCCATGTCTGCATAACGGAAACCCTGCTGGTAGTTGACTGGGAATACAACCATATAGAATCCGTTGTTAGGATTTAGTTTCGAAAATTTCAGTTCACCACTGGTTTCATTCCCAGGGGGTATTGAAATATTAAAAACTATATAAATAGCTTTTCATTTAGAATGCCAGTTACTGTGGATAGAGTCAACTTTTGAATACCGCTAAGATGTAAGAATCACTTGGCGACTGTTACAGAAAATAACTTACCCCAGTAACATGATGTTATTCGATTTATTTGTGAAGAACAACAAGATCTTCAATTTTTTAAATACCTATACCTCGGATGGAAGCACATAAGAGTTTACGATTGCCTTTGTGTGTATATGCACACAGGAATTTGTGATTTCTGATGTGCTAGACGCCGACTGTCGAGTGGACTTGCGGTCCAGAAAAATCCACTTGATTTTTTTATTCATCCGACGAGCAACTTTAAAATTTAAATTTATGGGGTCAGGAAAGCCTCTACTAGTCGATGTCGACTCGACTTTGGGGTACAGACTAGCCGCCCTTGGAACTCCAGTCGTTTGAATCCTAGTGACAGGGCTCGATTTAACTGGATTCACATCGCGATTTTCGAATCAATTTTCCACCATACCTAATCAATTTCACATGACAAAAACATACAAACAATAGGAAATGCTAATCAAAATTTATCCAAGTTAATAAACTGCTATTCAATTTTTAAAAATTAAATCGACCCCTGCCTAGTGAAAGCCATAAACTGCTGCAAGATA
Source organism: Pictodentalium vernedei (assembly GCA_031216915.1). Classification (NCBI taxonomy): domain Eukaryota; kingdom Metazoa; phylum Mollusca; class Scaphopoda; order Dentaliida; family Dentaliidae; genus Pictodentalium; species Pictodentalium vernedei. The sequence goes on along the minus strand of CM062296.1, from coordinate 390,721,304 downwards.
AGCTTAACTGAGACATCAAATCCCGGGGCCGAATTTTCCCCGAGGCCGAATCTTTCCCGAGTTTCCATTCCCTTGAGCAGTAGTAGTAGTACAGTCGTTTGTCCGGTAACGGTTTTTGCCCAGCTACGCAAATCTCATAAAAACAATTTAGTTTTATTAAAAACAAAAACGTTATAAAGAAAAATAACAGCTGTTATTTGTTAATACATTATTCATGTTTTAAAAAATGTAGGTTTTATCATTACTCAAATTTAATGTTTGGCATTTTTTGTAGAGATTCTCACTGGCGTCATTTCTGTATCCTATTTTTGTTGCAAACAAAAAAATCGGAAAAAATATTTGCCGATGTGTGTCGGTGTCCTTGAATAAGAGTCTGAAAAATGCAATGTACATGTGTTTTGCCATAACACATGCCTATAAGTACAAGAACTGATGAAACTGGCAGTAGTATTTTTGCATCAGAAATTGTGTGTTTGAAAAGGTAGCCTATTTGACCGGTAAATTACGCAATTCGTCAATTGTGCCAACGACGAGCTGCACAAAGTTATCGCCTAGTTTTTTCGTTACCTGATCGAACAATAGTTGCCAATATGTTTTAAAATTGGCTGTTTTATGCTTTTGAGCCATTATGTGAACAGTTTTGAATTGAATAACTCAACTGTCAGATTTCTCCATCGAAAATCGAAAGTGAGTGACAACTAGAGGCTCTACAGAGCCTGTAATCGCTCACCTGGAACTACATATAAAAATGTGATTTCCCATAGGCTTTCCATGGTAACTATGAGCTGCAATTGTGGCCATGTTTGCAACATTTCATCAACATTACATGAGGATCATTGGTAGAAGGTGTCCCAGTCTTCAATCACGTGAAGTTTCAAAACATTTGAATCCATCAAACAGAATCATAGAATGTTTCTGGTGGCCATATTTTTCAACCAACGGGAACAAAAAGAGGATCGTTTGTAGAGGGCCTCCTATAGACCATTCTTGCCAAGTTTTGGTTCCATCAGCTCAGTAGTTCCAGAGAGAAGATGAAAATGTGATTTCCCATAGGTTTTTTTCTATAGTAACTATAAACCGCAATTGTGGCCATGTTTGCAATACGATCAAAATTAAAATGAGGAATGTCATGGAGGGTGTCCCAGTTATAAACCATGAAAAATATCAAAACATTTGGCCCAGTGGTTTCAGAGGAGAAGAGTTTTCAAAATTGACTAATCAGAATCAAAGAATGCTTCTGGCGACCACGTTTTTTCATGCAACAGGAATAAACTGAGTAACAGTTGTAGAGAACCTCTCATAGACAATGCCTGCCAAGTCTGGTTCAAATTGGCTCAGTACTTTCAGTGAAGATGATAAAAATGTGATTTCCCATAGGGTTTCTATAGTAACTATAAGCCACAATTACAGTCAGAATTGCAACCTGATGAAGATTAAAATGAGGATCATTGGTAGAGGGGGTTACAGTCACCAGTCACACTAAGTTTTCAAACCATTTGGCCTTGTAGTTTCAAAGAAGATTTTCTTGAAAATGCACACATTTATGAATTCTGTTTCAACAAAAAAAAATCAGTAAAAGAAGGTTAAATATTTTGAAAATTACAATTCTCTCAGACAGTATTCTCTTTTCATAACAGCTTTGGATAGGTAAAGGGTTACAGTCAAACACACTCTCCTCCAATATTTGTCAAATCTTAAAAGATAAACAATAATTACTGTCATCTAAGCTGACATGATTGAAACAGAATACAAATACTGTTCATGTTACTTATAAAAAAAAAACTGTTATCAGACTGAAGTTGACAGATACAGATGCCTGTAAATTCAGAAGACTGATGATGCAAAAATCAAGGTACAGTTAAAATGGTTTACAGTAAAGTCAAAATAAGTTGTGTAGGATAATCCAAAAATTATGTATCTTTTTCTTTTTTCTCTTCCTACACTGATAAGACCAGAAGCTAACATCATTTATGGAAAGCTCTCACTGATAGCTTTCTAGAAAATGTCAGATTCTGATCTTGTCAGGGCAGGAGCAGCAGTTTACTTAGTTTATTGCAGTTATGCTACAGCTTATTTTGACTTGTACTGTATACACAATATTTTGGGGTTTTTTTTTTCCAGTCCTCAGTGGAGAAAACTGGAACCAACCCTTACCAGATTCTCAAAAAAACAAGTATTTTGCTGACAGTACCAATCTTTTGTGCAGACAGGAGGAGCATTGGGTTAAGCATTAGAATATAGCCTCTGCTGGCCACATATTTCCATCCACTCATAGACCATTCCTGCGAAGTGTGGTTCACGTCGGCTCAGTAGTTTCAGAGAAGATGAAAATGTGATTTCCCATAGAGTTTCTATAGTAACTATAAGCCACAATTGTGGCCGTGTTTACAACCCGATCAACACTAAATGAGGATTGTTAGTAGAGGGGGTCCCAGTCATTACTAATGTGAAGAATCAAAACATTTGGCCCGGCAGTTACAGAGATTTTTGAAAATCCACCTATCAGAAACAAAGAATGCCTCAGGGGCCATGTTTTACAACCCTCGGGAACAAAATGAGGATCGTTTGTAGAAGACCTCCCACAGACCATCCCTACCAGGTTTGGTTCACGTTGGCTCAGTAGTTCCGGAGAAGAAGATTAAAATGTGATTTCCCATAGGGTTTCTATAGTAACTATAAGCCGCAATTTTGGCCATGTTTGCAACCCGATCAACATTAAATGAGGATCATTGGTAGAGGGGGTCCCAGTCATCGTTTATGTGAAGTATCAAAACATTTCGCCTGGCATTTTCAGAGGAGATTTTTGAAAATCTATCAATCAGAATCAAAGAATGCCTCTAGCGGCCATGTTTTTCAACCCACGGGAACAAAATGAGGATCATTTGTTGTAGAGGACCTCCCAGAGACTATCCCTTCCAGGTTTGTTTTCACGTGGCCTCGGTTTTTCTAGAGAAGGAGAGGAAAATGGGGGGGGGGGGGGGGGGGGGGGGTGGGGGAGGGGGGGCACGTAGCAACTACCTTAGCCCTGATGTGGATGGGGCTCAGGGATTTTTGATGTTTTTCAATTTAAATGTATTTTTGATGTTTTAAAATCTAAAAGTGTAAGTAGACTTGTCCTATGGATAAGTCTGCGCTGAAAATCGTGAGAAGGCTTTCGATACAGGCCTCTGATGCCTCTGGAGGCCTGTGGAGGTGGCAAGTGTACGTAGTTGCATTACTGATGAGGTTCCATTCATATAAAAAAAAAACTTGTTCCAGTTTGTTGGTTTTCCACCGGTGTTTCGGGAACGGGTCAACTCGCCACTGGGTCAACTTGCCACCAGGACAAGTCACCACCGGGTCAAGATGCCACCTGGTCAAGTCGCCATGGGTCAACTCGCCACCAAAAAAAAAATAATATAAGACAGGTTTGACACACTGAGTTTTATTCATGATCCAATTAACATTGAGCATTTATATGATAAAACGTAACAAAAAAAACACAATATATTACACACTATATACATTAGGAAATATCATATTTTGACGATTTTTTTTTTACTTTTAGCACATAATCTTATAACTGTGAAATATTCTATTTATAAAAGGGGAAAGATCGGCAGTTACATTGAAATCTTGGAAAACGTTTTTTGGGGATTAGTGGATATGCGTCATTTTACTCTTGGCTTCACGTTATGAAAGATGTCTTTGATTCATAATTATGCTCTGATCGTTTTGTATCATAAGATACATAATTATGAGAAACTGTCTATTCACATTTTCTTGAGTTCGGTATCAAATCAAGTCATGGCTGCTATTAGCAGTCATGACTTGATTTGATACCAAACTCAAGAAAATGTGAAGCATGTGGTAAACCATGGATGGAAATGTCAACTTATTTCGTGATCTCCCCAGCAACATTCAGCTGGCGTTTGCAGAATTTCATGTTATGGCCTATATGGATTCACACGAATATATTTCATGCATTCATACATGTGTGATAACAGCTTCGCTTTATGGTTGCATTAGAACAATATTGCAAGCTTTTTATTGAGCCGTCATCACCTTTCAACGACAGCTGATTCAACAATCTGTGCAATCAAAACAAACCCAAAAGTATCTTCTATTATTCATTTTCATGGGAAAATCATTCTCGGACGGTTACGGATTGAACAGTAAGTACAATAACATTTATTTTTTGAAAAAAAATGTTAAAAATAAGGAGAAAGAGCTTGGAAAAAACTTATCAAAAGTGAGTCAACTCGCCACAAAAAGTGGGTCAAGTTGCCACTAACCTGTGGCGACTTGACACGGAAAAAGTACTGGTGGCAAGTTCACCCAGTGGCGAGTTGACCCCGACCCAGTGTTTCCTGAATCGTGGTGGACAGGATTCTCTTTGGAGGAAAAAATGCACCATACACACAGAAATACAGGTACCGGTAATAAATTACCCAAAACGTTTTGTGGGGGACCCCCTGACACCCCCCACCCCCACTCTTTGCGTCTTCGGTTATCACATGGCCGTGATGTCCATTCTATACATCCCCCCTTCTCAGGGCCGTCTGCAGCTCTGATTCTATCCGACCGTTAACAGCAGTGAGAGTTTCTTTCCGAGTACGATATGAAGAAAATTATACATACAACCGATGTTTTTGCACTGTAAAACACCAAATTGAGCAAATAAACCATCATAACGTACCCTCTCAAAAGAGAAACTGGGGTTACCTTCACAATGCTGGAAGAGAGTTTTAACTTTTGTTCCTCCCCCTCCCCCCAAGAAAATTTTGAAATTTGTTATTAAATGGCACCTTCTGGGGGATTTAGGAGAAATTTACTTTATTTTTTTCCCTGTCAAAATTACATTTTTTGCAGCTATTCTCAACTTGGCAAGTTCACGAGTGGGTATCAGGCCTGGCATTCTTAAAAATGCATGAGGGCTAAAAATCGCTCTCCTCACCTGGCCTAGGGGAGCTATTAGCTCTCCTCAAGCTTACAAAAGCTAAAAGTGGCAAAATGAAGTTGTACTATTAACGAATTCTGCCTAGTGGGCTTTGTACATTTTATTTGATGCTGCTAACCAGGTAGTCTCTGTGAGATGGCTACACTGCCCCTCTCACACCTCTGGGCCTTGGTAAGGCCCGAAGGTGTGGGAGGAGCAGCAGGCCTGGCCATTTGAGGAGAGCTATTGCTTCGGCTCTCCTTGGCTCCCCTCAAATTATATTGGGGAGGGCCATAACTGCCCTCCTTAAACTGTAATGGCTCTCCTCAAACTTTCAATTCCCTTATTAAAAACTGTGTATAATTAATATAAGTGTGGAATAGCTCCCCTGAGCCAGTTTTAGGGGAGCCGTAGCGGCTCCCCTGGATTTTTCAAAAGGCCAGGCCTGGAGCAGTGTGGTCATATTGCAGAGACCACTAACTTCTCAGAGATCTGAATACCTGTGGGTTTTAGGAATAAGCTGTTGTGGTAATCATTATTTTCTGAGGCTAGGAGGGCTATTTTTCGCCCTCCTCAATTTTCTTAAGGCGAGCAGTAGGCGAGCGAATAAATCGCTCTCCTGAAAACGCCAGGCCTGGGGTATCCAGTAGCCAAAAGTAATAATACCTTTTGACTGCACAATTCCTGACGTGATAACTCCATCATCATTCAAAGAACATTCCTCTTCTTAACAGTTTAGTTCTGCGACTCATAAAACTATTTTTTTGGTGGGGGGGGGGGGGGGAATTCAGATCACACCCTCGAGTCCAAGGTCCTAGGCCTCCCAAAGTTCGAAACCTTGTGCTCACCATTCAGTCCCACGTTATTCAGTGATGACATCACTATTTTCTCGACATGGGGGCTTGTGCTCCCTGAAGCAGGAACTAGGATATTTCCCAACAAGCATACAATAAAGGAGGCAGTTTCCCCGACTTTGGGGGACCCCTCGCACAACCCAACATTATCCCTGGCCCTGGTAGTGAATGGTAGCTAATATATGTGTAACACAAGTTTGCAATCATGTCATTAATATCTTGGGGTTGGGGGTCAGGCCTGACCCAAGAGTCCTGAGCCTTATGGTCACTATCCTGCCCCACCCTAAGCAGTGGTGACATCAGAAGTTCTTTGACATGGGAGCTTGTGCTCCTATACATAGTGGCTGGGGGCATTTCCCGACAAGAACACAATGAAAGGGGTAGTTTCCCTGATGAGGATGACTAATCCTTCCCGATAGGGGGTGTAGCTGAGACTGCAGTCCTGACCTCATACCCTTCCAGCACCGCCCCTGACCATATCCCAGTCCCTGGTAGTGAATGTTGACTAATATATGTATACAAGCTTGCAGTTATTTCAGTGATATCTGACTGTCGGCTGAAACATCCCCCATCCATTTCAGATAGCAATTGCTTGGGTGGGGAGGGGGGTGCTCACATCTGATCCAAGAGTCTAGGGTCCTGGGCGAGGGCCTCCCAATGGTAACCCCAGGGGCCAGAACTTTTGGGTAAGGACTCAGTCCTGACCCAAGAGTCCAAGGTCCTAAACTCCCAGGCCATGCCTGGGCCTCCCTAACTTCCAGGCCCTGGGGTACTATACTGGTTACAGGAAGATTCGACCTCGACAAGATTCGATCTGGGAAGATTCAATCTTCAATAAAGAACAACACATTCACACTGGTTCAACATATTTTTTTTTTCAATTCAGTTGTTCTTCTTATTTTTCATTCCAAGCAACAAGTATTATTTACATGTATTAAATAAAAAAAATCACAATTACCGTACATGATTCATACAATACAGTCACAATTTTTTTCAACATATTCAGGCCTGGCATTCTGAAAAATGCAGGAGGGCAAAAAATCACTCTCCTCAATCAGCTTAGGAGAGCAATTACCTTTACACAGCATTTTAAGTATCCAGTTAAATGAACTCATTGAAACTGAAACCAATAGACTACATCAGTGATTTTATGAACTTTACTAAGGTAAAGCGAAATCTCTTAGACATCTAAATGTCTCACTCAACAACCGAACACACACTTGACAAGACCTGTGTGTGTACCCAGACCTGTTGTCCAAGAAAGTCATATGCCTACCACTACCACCTTCAACCCCCAATGGGGGTTGAAGGTGGTAGTGGTAGGCGTATGACTTTCTTGGACAACAGGTCTGCTTGAAGCTACAGTCACATCCTGGTGCAAGTGCTCCAAGTGACAGGATAGTAGTAATGGTAGTATTCCTTGAATAATTACCCCTCAAACTGTGATGTCAGTTGTTGAACTTGAAACTGACAAAAAAGAAAAATATTGCTGTAACCCATTTTGCTTCAAATGATTGCAACTGCGTTTTGGGTATACAAAGTACATACCCAAACACAGTTGCAGCCATTACCTTTTACCACTAAACCAGTTTCAAAATGAAATTACGTGATGTTATGTGACTTCGAACTTAAATTACATTTTTGCTTTACAACAAAAATTTAATGTGAGCATAATACATGTACATGTAATCTCAATCATCCAAGACCAAAATATTTAGGAGGGCAATTTTTCGCTCTCCTTAATTCTTTCAGGAGGGTAGTAAGGAGAGCTAAAAAATCGCTCTCCTGAAATTGCCAAGCCTGCATATTGAAATAACAATAGATTGCTACTACATGGTGAACAGTGAGTGTGGGTTTGGGGATTCAATTTGACAGATCTATCAAGTCATGTGGAGGCTCTGTTACATGTTCATGGGAAATTTACCGTTATTATATCACCTGCCCTTATGGTGAATGATGACTATGTATAATACGAGTTTGCAGTCATTTTCAGTAATATCTAACTGTCAGTTAAACCATCCTCCATTCAATATTTGAGACAGCAATAGCCACAGTTAACTACAACAGAGTTGGTTCTGTATGTGCCAGACGTGTGGAGCGGAAATTGAAATATCCTAATTTCGAACTATTGAAACCAGTCACAAAAAGATAAACAACATATTTCTTCTTACCTTTTTTGTTCCTATCGGGCATTTACACAACATAAATAAGATTTGTTGTCAGATTTATGTGCAATTTCAATGTTTTGGGGTATTTCCTACATGAAATATACGCCGGTTCGCTACTCATAAAAAAGTCTGTAACTGGTCAAATCACCACATCGACAAACAGGCACAGTGTTAACATTTGGAAACGATTCTTATGCCTGTCATTGTTTATCTAGTCTTCCAAGACATCAATTATTAGAATCTGAACCAAAATTGTGTTGGATCTGTTCATTTGAAAACGTTTGCACTTGATTAATGCAAACTCATTCGTTACCGGACAAATCAAATGACTGTAGTATAATCGAAATTTGGGGGCACACTAAAAAGTGTAGCACGAGCTGAGAATACGGTGTAGATGAGAAATAAACATTCGTTTTCTCTCTTGTTTGTCGTTCAATTTAGATTATTTTTTGTTTATAGATCAGTGGTACCCAGATGAAACAGGATAAAGTTAAATTGATTTTTAGACGGTATATTTTGTGAAATATTCGATAAAATATCTCTGAGAGACACTAAAAAGTGTAGCTGGTTCGCCCAGCCAGTTAATTAACACGCATGTGGACAGTGTTTTCACAGCAAAGGGTGATTAACAATTATGTCGGCTTTTGTGTGAATGAAAGTTAAAAAATTTATAGTAATTTATATATTTTTTATACTTACCAATGACCCAGACATAGCTGGTGCTAACTCTTAAAATATAGGGCCAAACACAAATTTTGCCCCCCAATCCCCAAAATTTGCATCTAAAACTAAAGAAAACATGTCCTGAGAGGCCCTCCACACTTCGCCCCTACTGCGCATGCGCAGTGTCAAGGACGTTCCGAAATTGGCGCCATTTATCATTCTAATAACCAGTGCCTGGTAAGCGCTATGTACTCAGCGGGGAGGCAAGAGTTCCCAACTCCTGGGAGGGCCATCCCCGTCTGGGTCATTGGTAAGTATAAAAAATATATAAATTACTATAAATTTTTTAACATTTTTATACTGTACCAATGACCCAGACATAGCTGAATAGTAAAAAGGCTGGAGGGCCAAGGACATAGAGCAAAATGGAATACGCTCAATAAAATAAAATAGAGTCATCCCCTGTAGGGAAAAGAAGTAATAGGCCTTACATGTATCTTTCTTATTTATGATAAATTAGAAAGATACAACACCTTCCAAAAATTGAGCTTCATACATCCATGTACTCTATTAATATCCAATAATCCTTATACTAATAATTTTTAAAGTAAGCCAATAATAAAGTAAGTCTAGAGAATAGAGACTCTTATACTCCTAAAAGTGTGTGAGAATTGCATAATCATGTCCGTTGACATATGCAATATTCAAAAGCTATACTTTAAAAACTAAGACTTGAATGAATTTTATAAACTTAAACTTCTCACTAAACAACCATCCCAATAACAGCTCAGAATTACTAACTCCGGAGGAGGTATCCCCTTGTTTTCATAGTAAAAACAGGTGACCCAAGGGAACACCCTCCCCCCCCCCCCCCCCTTTTTCTTGCCCTGGGTCAAATAGCCCAGAGCGAAGAGGGCAGCCGAACGGAGACACTGCCGAAACAGACAGCCTACCTAGCTATAGTAGCAACTGTTAAGTGAATGACATTCTGAGCAGTAGATAATAGACCTAACAATAGAGGCCTCCAGAAATGGACTCGATATTTCTGAGATAAAATTCATGAATGGATGGCTGAGCGCAATGAGCAGCCTTCAAAAATCTATAATAGAACACTATTAATGTAAGCCCAAGAAGTAGAAGAACTCTTACTTCATGAGCCGAAATCTTAAGCACAACTGCTAAGCCAATGATATACCATAAGCAGTACGCTAGTTAATAGAATCCATTAACAATAAAATGGAGCGTAACGTCCTTCTACTAGACATCAAAGACAGAAGAAGCTTACGCCCTTGTAATAAACAGATATCTGTTTATAAATACATAAACTGTACCCGGAAAGAGTAAAGGCCTATGCCCATACGAAGACGGAAGGACCTTAAAATAATAGGTTCCGGATAATAGGAGCCTAACTCTTATGCAACAATCCAACCTAAATAGTAACGGAAGTATTGATTCCGAAACTATGAAAGTGAAAATCATCCATCGATAGTGCATGAAACTCACTGACTCTACAGTAAAAGAGAAACCAACATAATTACTGTATAAAAGGTCAGAATTTGAAAACTACTGTTTCCAGAGGCTCAAATGATTACTTAGCTAAATAAGAACCTGAAGTTAAAATCCGTATAGAAATTTAATCTAAAGATTCTAAGTCTATTTATCAAAAAGTTACTAACTGACTTAGATAAAGAGACAAAAGACTCAATTGTAAACTATCGTAGAGTGCATAGGTATGAGGTAACATAAACCTATAACCTAAATAACAACAGGCTGCAGTAGATCTTGTGAAACAAGTATACTAAAAAATAGCAATGAGTAGTATGGAGGGATCAACCATATGAACATAATGATCCCTACACCACGACGGAAGAGCCTCCACTTTAGTCGCATAGAATAGCGAAGAAGAGGATCTCCTATAGTAAGAAATCGCGTCCAAAGCTCGTCCAGTACAGTGCTTACAATGCAATACGGACCACACAACGGAATACAAGAAGGTTGCGACCTTGCTGGTTGTGATAAAGATGACACGATTTACCCAGTGAAAAAAGATCCTCACATAGAGGAAGATTTCACGTTAAGATCCACAGTAGACAAGAGAGTAAATTACTCATGATCTCTGTGAAGATAGAGATGCTATCAACAGAAATGTATTGTGGTTGTTTATCTTAGCAATACCTGCTAAAAACAACAGCGCCGGAGGATACGCGTATCCTAACATTCTGTCCTATAGATCAATAGAGCGTTAACAGTATTAGCTCAGAGATCTGGACAAGCCAACACATACGTCTGCAATTGATTAGCCAGCTGTGTCATAAATAAAACATCATTGGGCGCTCCCATAGATAGCAAATCTGATTGAATACTTGTTTGTTGAGAGTCCATTCTGACAGCAACAAGCGACCCGTAAGAGAACGGGAGTGCGATAAAACAATCAGACGACCCAGAATATGACGGACCAAAACTGAACTTGGTGTACTATAACCAACAAACGGATTCTTTCCATTAAATTGAATAACGGAAACGAAAGAGTGCCTCCCTGGTTCCGGAGATACGCCACTACTGTCGAATTAAAGGACAGGAATTTGGGCATGCGTTTCTGAATAATGTTCATGCAATGACATAAAGCAAGCCTAAAAAACATTATTCCGCGGAAGTTAACTGATAGCTAAAAGACTGCGGAACCCAAAGACCCTGGCACTTCGAATCCGTAGGGATCAGTATATATCCCAATCTGTTTGACTGGCAACCGTCATAACAGCCACACTCGGGTCCGGCAACTGCGGCGGCACTCTCTGAGTCAACCACCGAATGTTTGCCCCAGTCTGAATCTCTTGTAACACTAGATAGACAAGAGAATGTATAAATCAAGCAATTCATGGATTGCCGGAAAGTTGCCGTCGAAGAGAAGCTCCTCCGAGAACGAAGCGACTCTGAGAGAGTTCTTAACCTACTATCCACGCGTGGATGTAGCTAGGGCTGCCTCACGTCTAACCAACTCCAATCAGCCACTGAAGGGCGGAGTTATACGTGAACAAACTACTGCCCTCAAAAGAAATTACATTGAGAATAATATCCCGTAAATCTTTTCTTGAAGACGTAATGATAACGCCTCAGTAAGGCGGATTACGTATAATAAAGCGTCTAAGTTAAGTCTAATATACATAATGTCGTTCCCAACATTGAAATTGGAAAAGACATAAACGGTGAAAAAGAATATATGCAGTCTTTAATCACACCGTCTAGACGCATATGAACTCTCGGTATGCCCTGCTCTGCCAAAATAAACTATATGTAAAAAAAGATAAAATGGCAGAAATGAGCCACGCGGACAAGAAACTAAACTATCATGCTTAGTAGCCGTCTTGTATATATATATAAATATATAGCGTCGAAAAATAAAACACATGTTGTAATGACAATATTGGACTGCGTCGGTAAGTCAGGGACAAAGTCCCTGTACCGATCGAAAAATCCGAGTCCAATGACGCTATAAGTCTCTTATCCAAGATCGCAGCAATGAAGTCCGAAAAATAATCACTGGAAGAAATGCCAGAAGATATGAAAGGCATCTTCCGATACTACTAAAGGGAAAACTCGAAATCTTTCGAATCCCTTTCGCCATCCTGTCGGACCCTATAAAGCGTTCGGTCGTCCGTAGCTTGATGCAACCGCGGACCGCACCGACCCAGCGCCGTCGGATAATTCCTGATTCGACCGAGAAACCGTCAATTGCTGGGATGCTGCGAAACAACTGTGCTAACTCGGATAGCACGTCCGTCACTGAGGCCTGAGGAGCAGCGGTCTTACGATGCATTGCCGCAGGAAGCTCCGAGATCGTTACCCCGTGCATACTTCCAATATGCGAGCGAACGGAGTGTATAGGCCTCGTGTCCCTTGGCTACCGGATGGCGCGACCTATTCGCTGTGGAATCACTGAATGCCGAAACTGATCGGATACTCGAGGTCACGTAGCCAATGTGCGGTCGTGTGCCCTGCTGTGAGGATGAGGAAGCATTAAAGACAGTCTCTCGGACTGTCAATATAACGGAGCGTCCCGAGCAACGGACATATGCTCCGAATGTAAAATATCTGAACCACAACATGCGGTCCCCTATGTTGTTGGCTTCCTCCGATCTGTCCTCAATCTGCCGTCACTGGGTGAGTACTAAAGTAATTAAAGTGCTCGCATCACCCAAATCTTCTTCCTAGACCGCAACGGACAAACCCGGCAGCCGAACCATTCGATGAATGTACGCAACACCGGGTGAGCTAGCGAATGTCACTCCGTAAGCGATAGACATATTCCATGAGCACTTATTGCCGCTAACTCTTCATTAACTATGACGACAGAGGCACACTTTTGAAAGACATCTCCATAACTCTTCGAACAAGAAACCAGAAATGCTTGGATAGCAAGCATAAAATAATAATATATATAGCGTCGTTCAATAATTCGAAAGTTTGTGTGACATTATTGGACTATGTCGGAACTGAGGGACGATGTCCCTGAACCGAACCAAAAATTTCTAAGTCCACCGACGCTATCAGTTTCTTATCCGGCATCGCAGCATATGTTGTTCCGAAAGGGAAAGCTTGAAATCCACCGAATCCCTTTCGGTATCCCGTCGGACCGGATGAAACTTTCGGACGTCCGTACCCGCTTCCGCGGAGCGTCCCGACCCAGCATCGTCGGATAAAATATATGCGACAGATTCAGTTGATGCTGGGATGCTGCGATAAACTGTGCTATTAAGGAAAGCACGTCCGTTCCCTAGGCCTGTGCAGTAGCGGACTTACGATGCATTGCCGCTGGAAGCTCCGTGTACGTTGACTCCCGCATACTTCCTATGCGAACGTCCGGAGTCTGCAGGCCTCGAGTCCCCGGCTACCGACCCAGCGCTGTCGGATAATTCTCGATCCGACACCGTTTCTGTCGGCTGCTGGGATGCTGCGATAAGCTGTGCTATGTGCACAAGAATGTCCGGCGTCGAGACCTGCGGAGGCGCAGTCTATCGCTGCTTCGCCGAGGGCAGCTCCGCATCAGATGGCTCCCGCATACTTTTCCTATGCGAACGTCCGGAGTCCATCGGTCTCGAATCCCTGGCTGCCGGATGGTGTGACCTGGTCGCCGAAGAATCCTTGATCGGCGAAGCTGGTAATATATCGGCGGTCACGCAGCCAAGGTGCGGTCGTGTGCGCTGACGAGAAGAGGAAGCCTTAGCAGTCTCAGCGGACTGCCTATACAACGGAGCGTCCCGAGCGACGGACGTATGCTCCGCTAACGACACATTTGTACCACAACATCTGGGGCCAGATGTTGTTGAACGAGAGAGGGGCCTCTCTCGCTTGCCGTCCGGAAGGACCGGAACGAGCTATGAACCGGACTAAAAGGCTTCCTCCGTTCTCCCTCCGATCCGCCGTCACTGGGTGTGCATTAAGTTAATTTTATAGTGCTCGCATCACCCCAAAATTCCTTCTAGACCGCAACGGACGAACCCGGCTGCCGAACCATTCGGTGAATGGACGCTACACCGGGCGAGCTAGCGGACGTCAAAGGCCGTCGAACCTACTAGGGTCCTCTTAGGCAATTGGCGTATTACATGAGCACTTTTCCGCTAGCCCTTCATTAATTGTGACGACGGAGGCACACTGTTGGAAGACATCACAGATACATCACCCTAATCTTGATCGTCTGAAATAGAAATTGATAAAGTAGAGTGACCCTGCGGGGAAAGGACCGGAGTGTCCAAATCCCCAACAACATACCGTGACATACGCTTCCCATATTGTCATCGAAATCATACGATACAGAACCGGAGTTAATGCGAGTACGCTGACCACATATAGAATGATAATAAGGTCAGAGGAAGACTTCCTCTTAAAACAATAGATCAATATCCTTTCAATGTGAAAAGAAAACAAGTCCTGGTACTCGCACTAACCCCTGGCAATCAAAATACATAATAATAATATGATCCATTAATATAGAAAAAATAATTGAAATCAAAATATTTTGAAAAAATATTTTTTCAGAACAGCCCAAGTTTCTGAAAAGTAACGTTGAGCCCCAATGGATCCCAAGCCTAAGTGTGGACAAAAATTTTAAAAATATTTTAAACAATTTATTCAACACTTACGAACAATAATAATGTATCTAGTTATGATTGAAATAACATAAAGATATTATTATTTAGAAATCCCCCCCTCACACAGAGGGCTGTTGTAAATGTAAACAATGAGTGTAAAAACACTAAAATAAGACTCCAGGCACCCAGGCCCGAAATCAGTTACCAAAAATACACCATCTGATGCAAAACAGAGACTTCCAGGGAAGAAACTGCAGAACATCAGATGGTAGATGCAGAACACAACGCCTAACCACCCGTAGGTGAAGACGTAAACATGGGGAAAGAACAGAATTCATTCTGTTATTCAGCTAAACTCCCAAGAAATTTTAGTAATAATAATTACAGAAATTATGCCAAAAGCATGGGAGAATAGCAAGGGGGAACTTAAAGGACAGGGAGAGAGGAAAAACACTTGTAAAAACAGTGTAACTAAATAATCAGAATGACAACAAAATGGCTGCTGCCTTGAAAATAGGTAACTTAACATAATTTCATTAAAAAATTTTAAGTTACAGCCCTGATAATATTCTGTCACACATTCTTTTCCTCTCCTCCTTTTCTATCCTCCTTAGAATCACCCTTTCACTAATATTTATGTGTCTGGCATCATTTAAACTGAGATTTAAAAGCACAAAGATCAGTCAGATGTTAACTGATG
Organism: Pictodentalium vernedei; assembly: GCA_031216915.1. Classification (NCBI taxonomy): domain Eukaryota; kingdom Metazoa; phylum Mollusca; class Scaphopoda; order Dentaliida; family Dentaliidae; genus Pictodentalium; species Pictodentalium vernedei. The sequence continues at coordinate 390,705,915 of CM062296.1, read as the reverse complement.
AAGGGCCAAACTTAGAAAGATAAATGGCGCCAATTTCGGAACGTCCTTGACACTGCGCATGCGCAGTAGGGGCGAAGTGTGGAGGGCCTCTCAGGACATGTTTTCTTTAGTTTTAGATGCAAATTTTGGGGATTGGGGGGCAAAATTTGTGTTTGGCCCTATATTTTAAGAGTTAGCACCAGCTATGTCTGGGTCATTGGTACAGTATAAAAATATACCAACAGGTGAATGAATTGGCTGGCTTGGGGTATTTGCCAAGAAAAAACAACAAACATCTGAAGTCAAATCTTTTATTGCAGTTATAAAAATGGATACATTTTGGTTATAGGCCTACATGTAATAATAATAACACTTTGGCCGGCCGCTGATTTGTCGCAGTTCTCAAGTGAGAACTTGAAGGCCTTGGTTACCCCTGTACTCCCGACTGCCTCCCTATTCCCACATTTCTTCTCTCCTCCCAACACTCGGAGACGAACTGCTTGATGACATCCCTTGCCCCATTCTTCCCAATCTCTCCGATTAGCATATTAACCCTCTTCTTTGAGTCTCCCACTAACCACATGTCCTTCATTCTCCCATCCCACTTCCCCATTATACTCCCAGTGAATCTTATTCTTTTAGACTGGTATTTTGGGCATTCTACAAGAAAGGATTCCAGGGTCTCCACCACGCCCAAATTACATATCTGGCACTCCTTTTCACTGTTTCCCCCCATTTTCCCCTCAGCTCCAGGGACCACGACCTCAGTTTGAACAACAGTGACCCCCAAAGGTGCCATCAACAGGCCTGCCAAAATTTAAATTTTGCGTAACCCAAAAATGCGTCGCGCAAATTTTGTTTGCGTAACCCGTTTTGCTTCGCGTAACACGTTTGTATAATAATGAAAATTATGTGCCAAAAAGAAACCATGAGCATTATATCGAGCAGGAAATGGAGTTTTATTGAATATAATGCTCCTGGCTTATTGTTGGCTCAATTATACCTTGATCAGTACTAAGCTCATTCTGATGTTTTACAAATAAACAATCGACATTGTTGTATTCCTTAATTTTTGTTACAATTGTGTTCTGTGTCTCCAAATAATTTATACCCACCCAATCTACTATCTCTAAAACTTTTCTCAAAACAAATTGGTGGTGTGTGTGTGGGGGAGGGGGGGGGGGAGGAGGAGGGGAGGGGGGCAGCTTGACAAATGACTAGTGACTTGAGTCAACAAACATCTTGTTCACTGTTAACTGAGAGCTGAGTGAGGGTGTGGGGTCATTTACCAGCTGTGTTTCATTGCTAGCCTTGTTGTCCAATTTACACAAATTCTGGGCAAATTCATGAAGGGAGTCCGGTTTACAGGGTCTTTCAATATTGGACCGCTGGGCGTGTACCATCAATGTACTGTTTAACGTTGTCGGTGACCACCACACGCAGCCCCGTTTGGATGCCTCTTTTACTATGGCATCCCACTTTGTTGAACACGTTAGGCATTTCACATTGAATACTTTCCTCACCTCGTCGACCCCAAAGGTAAAGTGGTGTGACATTGGCCACTTTTTAAAGGTTTTCTCCGTTACGGATTATGGGTTCGACTTTTTAAAAAATGATCTTCGGTCGGACATTTTAAAACATTCCCAGGAACATTTGCCACAAATTCGAGTAGTAAAAACCTTCACAACTTTACCACGTGTAGGTGACGAATACGTGTTACAAAGAGCACTTGTGATTCGCTCTACATACCTCATTCACACGTCGTCATCACTGTTTTATTTTTGCCAGAGCCTTACGCCATTGGTTGATTCGCTTTATAATTTATTTGTATCAGGTGATCAGGGTTTTAGTGTTCGAGCTTCTGAAGAAAATACCATTCGCAACAAACTTTATTGATGGTTAGATTTGCTTGAATTCGTAACGAACTGGTGCAATGAAGGTGACTTGTCATGCCATTCAATACTTAATCGATGAGCGAGTTTTAAATCATCAACCAAATACTGAATGGCACAGCAAGCCATACTTTTATGCAGTTTTATGTCATCTCTTTTTTGTTTCACCACATAGATTATACTGTTCCTCGCAGTCTGTGATTGGGGGCGTCTTTTTTGGGTGTTTGGTCAAACGCATTCAGTTCAAACACACCTTTCATCATTGACTTAATAACTAAAATGGTGCAACATTGACCAACTTTTGAAAGTTTTATTTTAGTGAGAGATTCCTGTTTGGATTTTGTGGTATTGTCTGACATTTTTTATTCAGCCCTTGGTTGGAAATACGAGGAATTTTTTGCCCGACTGAAAAATCGGACCCACAGCAGGAAGTTTGCGCGAGCGATGCAAAACCTGAGCGATCGCTCGCGCAATTTGGGCAGGCCTGCATCAAAGTACTCTTCAAAACTAGGCCTCTCTTTATCACGCAGGCCATCCAAAGACCTCTTTGATTTGACCCCCTCTCGCCAATCGGGGAGATATACCAAATAATTAAAATAACCGAGTTTCAATAAGTCTATCCTGTCCTTGATCCTCACCCACCCAAGCTCACCCCTGATTGCTTCTAGTGCTGCGGCATTACTCGACCCTATTATCCATCCGCCTGCATCAGATTTCCAAGCTCTTTACAGCCCTCTGGTTTAGGGGTACCACTTCCGTACTGTATGTTATACATGGCAGACCCACCATTTCCCCATGAAAACCTTATTGAAACTGTTTCTCCCTATAAGTTTCATTTGGTTAAGGATTTGCTTCCCTTTCAGAATCAATTTATTTGTGTGGTTTTGGTTTACTCCCAGATACTCGTAGTCACCTGTCTCTCCTACACTAAGAAGTTTAGGGTAATACTTTTTGCCGGTAAAAAGGACGGTATCTGGTAAAAAGGGCGATAAGTGTATAAAAACTATGTTTTAAAGTACTAAATGTACAAATTATCTAGCAATGTATTAAATTATATTAAATCTGATAAAAAATATAATAATTTTACGTTTATTCGTTGAAAAAGCACAAGTGGAGCTTTTTCAATGAATAAATATGAAATTATTGGTGCCATTTATAAATTATATAAAAAATAAGGAGACTTAATTAACTAACAAGTGATAGAAGTCCCATCGATGCAAAGGGTGTGTTTACATAGAATGCATACAAATGCTATACTGAAAACATACAAAAAATGCTGATAGGATCACCGATCCAATGTCGAGTTGTGACAGCACAAAAGTGGGTTTATTCATTATCAACTTATCGTCCCGAAACCAATTGTTTACAATTTACTATGTGAAGGGTCACTATGACCTTGACCTTTGACCCAGTGATTCCAAAATAAATAGAACTCTTTCTTGCACCAATGCCAACCTACCTATGAAGTTTCATGAATGTAGGTGGAACCATTGGCAAATTATCATCTGGAAACCAATTGTTTACGATTTATTATGTTCAAGGTCACTGTGACCTTGGCCTTTGGCCTAGTGAGTCTAAAATAAATAGGGGTCTTCCACTCACCTATGCCAACCTACCTATGAAGTTTCATGAATGTGGGTCAAACCATTATCAAGTTATCATCCGAAAACCAATTGGTTACGATTTAGTATGTTGAAGGTCACTGTGACCTTGACCTTTCACCTAGCAAGTCCAAAATAAATACGTTTCTTCCTCTCACTGATGCCAACCTACCTATGAAGTTTCATGAACGTGGGTCAAAACATTATCAAGTTATCATCCGGAAACCAATTGTTAACGATTTACTATGTTGAAGGTCACTGTAACCTTGACCTTTCACCTAGCGAGTCCAAAACAAGATCAATAGAGTTCTTCCTCGCACCAAGGCCAACCCACCTATGAAGTTTCATGAATGTAGGTTGAACTACTATCAAGTTATCATCTGGAAAGGAATTGTTGCGATTTACTATGTTCAAGGTCACGTTGACCTTGACCTTTGACGTAGCGAGTCCAAAATCAATAGGGTTCTTCCCCTCACCAAGGCCAATCTACCTATGAAGTTTAATGAATGTGAGTTGAACCACTATCAAGTTATCATCCGGAAACCAATTGTTTACGCCCGCCCGCCTGCCCGCCCGGACGCCCGCCCGCCATTCACCAAACTATAAGTCGAGTTTGACTTCGTCACAACTCGACTAATAAATAGCAACAACATTTAGATATCTTTGCACACTTAAAAAACAGAACATCAGAATAGTAATAGAACAATAACATGATTTTGGAAGGCATTATGGTTCATTAGTGGCCCAGCAGCAATGATGAACAGCTCGACTTTGTCTCGGACAGTTGATAAGTCCAAGGGGTGTTCATCATTGCTGCAGGGCCACTAATGAATCATGATGCTTGACAACAATCATGTTATTACTATTATTACCACTCCCTGTTACAGCTGACCACACGAGGGAATTTCAGGAAGAAATAATCACTAAAGTCAGTTTGATATTTCTGTTTTGATCGTGCGTTCGACTTCAGTTCAGAAATACAAAGGGACATCATTTGAATGGGAGTAATTCATTAGACCATGGAATCTAAACATAGCCGGGCCGGGGGCACTAATGGCTATTTATACCATTATCACCAGCGGCGCGGCTTCATCGAATTACGTCACTGAAATTATGGAGTTTTAACGGCACTCCAAAATCTTGTTAATCGACTAGTAACTTACAGATCGAGTGGTAATAATGAAGAATAATCACCAGTCTTATTGTTAATCGCCTTTGCTGTGAAAACACAGTACGCATGTGAGTTAATTAAGGGGTCGTCCAACCTAACTTTGGTCAATTTGTTGACATTTTCCCAATGCCTCAGAAACAGATAAGAGAAGTAAGGAAAGGCAAATTGTATATCAAAATAATGAGTAAAGTACATAGAAAAGGTACATATAATTTTGTTCAGGAAAAAAAGTGAATTTTATGATTTTAAAGAAGATTAATTTGCCAATAGCGTATGTAACGAACCGGTAAAACCACAAAATAATCGGTAATTCGAAAGCCTTGTCCTCAATATAATGATAACATATTACAGACTCGGAGAAAGCATTTTTTTGACACACACTCTGGTGGGTTTTGATGTTTGAATGTACTAACACCAACACAAATTTTGGATGTTCCAGATGTGGCCATGTTTCAATGATGTTTATTCCGGTCATGTGATTACGATGTGGTTCTTGCAGAAATACTCAATTTGGGCAATCGTAAGAATGCTTGGACGTGATCACGCCCTTTATTTGTTCGAGACAATGTATGAGTGGATTTGCAGACAAGTGACAGCAAATACTTGAGCTGTTAATGTCATAACTGCGTGTTTACAGGCTGTCTGAACTTGTTTTTTTTGACAAAAACTCTGAATTATTGCGCACTTGAAAGACAACATGAACCACTTGTAAAAAAATAACCGAGTGTATAAAATCGGGACGATACACATAAAATAAGGCAATATTCATAACAAAGTTAGCAGAATGCTTCAGAAATCACTTTTTCACAAAGTATATTCCAAGTGACCTGGAACTATATTGAGCATGTTGATTTCCCCCGATGTTGTGAAGTTATTTACTTCCTAGTAACCATGGAATTTGTAGTGGCTCTGTTTGAATTCTGCAAGATGGGTTGAAAATGATGCATTCGCACTTTTAAATAAGGTGCGTTTGGACGATGCTGAGAATGTTAAAAAATTTATAGTAATTTATATATTTTTTTATACTTACCAATGACCCAGACATAGCTGGTGCTAATTCTCAAAATCTAGGGCCAAACACAAATTTTGCCCCCCAATCCCCAAAATTTGCATCTAAAACCGAAAATAACATGTCCTAAATGGTCCTCCATACTTTTCCAACACTGCGCATGCACAGTGTCAAGGAGGTCTCGAAATTGGCGCCAATTATCATTCTTACAAGCAGTGCCTGGTCAGCGCTATGTACTCAGCGGGGAGGTACGAGTTCCCAACTCCTGGGAGGGACATCCCCGCCTGGGCCATTGGTAAGTATAAAAAATATATAAATTACTATAAATTTTTTAACATTTTTATACTGTACCAATGACCAAGACATGGCTGAATAGAAAAAAGGCTGGAGGGCCTAGGACATAGAGGAAAATCCAATAAGCTCAACTATATATATAATAGAGTTATCCCCTCGAGGAGAAAAAGAGGATTAGGCTTTACATGTATCTTTCTTATTATGACAAATTAGAAAGACACAACACCTTCATAATTGAGCATAATAACATCCATGTTCTCTATTAACATCCAGTATAACCCTTTATACTAATTATTTTTAAAGTAAGCCAATAAATGAAGTAAGTCCACAGAATTGAGACTCTTTATACTCGTTAAAAGTGTCTGAGGATTGTATATTAACGCCCGTTTGACATGTGACATATACAAATGCTTCACACTGAGCTACACTTTAAAAATATGACATAAATGAATTTAAACATTAGCTTTACACATTAAAACCATCCCGGTACCGACTTAGAATTACTGACTCTGGAGGAGGTATCCCCTTGCTTTTCACTATAAAGCAGGTGACCTAAGGGAACACCCTCCCCCCCCCTTCCCCTGGGTCAAATAGCTCAGAGCGAAGAGGGCAGCAGGACAGAGTCACTGCCGGAACAGAAAGCCTGCATAACTATAGTTGCAACTGTTTAGTGGACGACATTCTGAGCAACAGATAACGGACCTAAACAATGCAGGTCTCCAGAAATGGACTCAATATTTCTGAGATAAAAATTCGTGAATGTGGATGGCTGAGACCAATATGCAGCCTTCATTAAATCTGTAATAGCAACACTATTTGCGTAAGCCCAAGATGTAGAAAGAGCTCTTACTTCATGAGCCGAAATCTTAAGCACAGACTGCTGAGTTGAAGATAGATTATCATAAGCAGTACGGATAGTTAATTGAATCCATCTAGCAATAGAATGGACCATAATGTCCTTTCTATTAGGCATCAGAGACAGAAAGAAGCGTTTTCGTCCCTTTCTGATAAACTGAGATCTTCGTTTATAAATATGTAAAGCTCTAACCGGACAGAGTAAAGGCCTATGCCCGTCTGAAGACGGAAGGACCTTAATAACAATAGGTTCCGGATATTTATTAGGAGCCTGATTCTTAGCCAAAAATCCAACATTAGTAGAAAAGGTAATAGTGTTCCCAACACTACGATAGTGAAAATCGTCCACAGATAGTGCATGAAGCTCACTGACTCTTCTAGCAGAAGAGAAAGCTAAGAGAAATGCTGTCTTATAAGATAAGAATTTGAAGTCTACTGTCTCAAGAGGCTCAAATGGCTTTTCTTTTAGTTTAAGAAGAACCCAAGCAAAATTCCATTTAGGAATTAATCTAAGGGTTCTAGGTCTATTTATCGAGAAGTTTCTAACTAATTTAGATAAAGAGACATTAGATCCAATTAGTAAGCTATCATGGTGTGCATAGGTATCAGATAACATAGACCTATAACCTTTAATAGTAACAGGCTGCAGTTTGATCTCATCAAACAAGTATACTAGAAAATTTGCAATGTCTGGAATGGAGGGATAAAAAATATCAACAGAATGATCCCTACACCAACGACAAAAGACCTTCCACATAGCTGCATAGTTTAGCGAAGAGGAGGTCCTCCTACAGTTAGAAATTGCGTCCACTGCTTGTCTTGTAAAATGATTGCCGTGCAAGAAGGACCGCACAATGGAAATACGTGAAGGTTGAGACCTTGCGGGTTGTGATGTAGTTGATGCGATTTCCCCTGCGAAAGAAGATCCTCTCGTGGAGGAAGCTTCAGCGGTATGTCCCACAGCAGACACCTGAGTAGATTTATCCACGGTCTCTGTGGAGACAGAGATGCTACCAACAGAATTTTGCATTGAGATTGTTTTATCTTTAGCGATATCTGCTGAATCAACGGCGCTGAAGGATACGCATATCCTATCATTCCGTCCCACGAGATCGATAGAGCGTCTACTGCATATGCTCGAGGATCTGGACATGGTGACACATATGTCTGCAACTGATTGTTGAGCTGTGTTGCAAATAAGTCTATCATTGGCCGCTCCCATTGGTAGCAAATCTGATTGAATACCTGTTTGTTGAGAGTCCATTCTGACGGCAACAAGTGACCCTTCCGTGAAAGGGAGTCTGCTAATACATTCAGACGACCCGGAATATGACGGCCCGAAAATAGAACTTGGTGTTCTAGTACAAACAGAAGGATTCTTTCCGTTAAATTGAATAACGGAATGGAATGAGTGCCTCCCTGGTTCCGAATATACGCTACTACTGTCGTATTGTCGGACAGGATTTGGACATGTGCTTTCTGAATAATGTTCATCCAATGACATAGTGCAAGCCAAATTGACATCATTTCTTTGATGTTTATGTGCTTGCCTACAAACTGCGGATCCCAAAGACCCTGGCACTTCAAATCCGTTGGGATCAATGTTGCACCCCAACCTGTTTGACTGGCATCCGTCATAATAGTAAAACTCGGATCCGGCAACTGCAGTGGAACTCCCTGAGTCAACCACTGAATGTTTGCCCAAGTCTGAATCTCTTGTTTCACTTGATTTGACAAGAGAACGTCTATATCGAGCGAATGGATCTTTACTCTCCAATTCTGAGTACAGAAAATTTGGAGAGGACGAGTGCGTAACCGCCCCATCGGAATGAGATTCGCAGCGGCTCCGCACAGACCTATCAGTCTCATGAATTCTCTCACTGTGACTTTGTCTGAGTGAAGACAATAGCGAACGTAACAACTGATTAATTTCGCTCTGGTTAACGGCACACGAACGAGATTGTTGTGCGTCTCGAAGCTCATTCCCAAGTGGGTGAATGACTTGGACGGCACCAGATCCAACTTCTCCTCGTTTATTATAAAACCGAGACGTCGGAGTAATAAAAGCAGATTCTGCACATCGTTCTGAAGCGTTAACTCGTTGCCGTACCTCTGAAGAATGTCGTCCAGGTAGGCCGACGTTACCGCAGACGAATGAGCTCGGAAATGCATCATTACCGAGTTCATTATTCGAGTGAAAGCCCAGGGCGCTAGGTTCAAACTGAAGCACATCGCTCGGAACTGATATACAACTCCTAGGACTGCGAAGCGTAGATACTTTCTGAATGACGGATGTACCATGACGTGAAAGTACGCATCCTTGAGATCTATGCTTGTAGCATAGTCGTTCACCCGAATACTCGCTCTGACTGATCGAATTGTCTCCATATAGAACTTCGGAGCGACGATCAGCTTGTTTATCCAGCTCAGATCTATGACTGGACGGAACGAGCAGTCTGGTTTCGGAACCAGAAACAGATGGCTGTAGAAACCCGGAAATTCCTGGTCTTCTACGACCTCTACCGCGTTCTTCTCCAGAAGAGACTGTACTTCTGATAGAAGAGCGTCTCTTTTCTGCGGATTTGACGGAAGCTGAGTCCATTTTGGACTTCGAGTTAATGGAGGCTTTCGTTTGAAGGATATTCTTAGTCCTTCCGAAATTACCCCTCAAACCCAGGGGTCGTCCGTAATTGACGCCCAATTGTTTATAAAACTCGACAATCTTCCGCCTACCGGAACACGATAGAGGTTCATACCATCACCTCCTGGACCTGCGAGGCTTGCGGAAGAGAAACTACGTCCTCCACGACCCGCACATCGCCCCGTCAACCTAGGGACGTCTGACCGGTTATCTCGGCCAGTATAACGTCCCCTACGTGAGTCGCTGCCTTGACAGTCTCTAGAATAAGACCTAGAGGACGCATAGGAACCTCTATAGGAACTTCCCTTGGGCGTACTTGTCCCAGAAGTGCCTGTCTTACTCTTTTCTGCTGTATCCGACGTTTTAGAAGCGGATTTGAACAGCAGAGAATCTGAAGCTTTCTTAGTTATCTGATCATAGATTGCTGAAAGCTTGCCGTCGAAGAGAAGCTCTCCGGAGAACGAAGCGACTCTGAGAGAGTTTTTCACCTTACCATCCGTGGATGTAGCTAGGGCCACGCCACGTCTAACCAACTCCAGGTTTGCCACTGAAAGGGCGGAGTTATACGTGGAATAAGCTATGGCCCTTGAAAGAACTCTTAAGGAGGATGTATATCCTGGAATTCTTTCCCTTGAAGACGTAATGATAACGCTTTAGTAAGGTGATCTGCGTATGATAAAGCATCTAAGTTAACTCTATGAGACATTATTGTCGTTTCCAACGTCGTGGTTGGAATTGACATAGACGACGGTATAGACAATTCTAGGTCTTCAGCCTGGTCGTCTAGACACAGAGGAACTCCCGGTATGCCCTGTCCTGCCGTTTCAAATTTATTCCTTGAATTGATGAAAGGCAGATGTAGAGCATTTGCGGACAAAAAAAACATACTTGGTCGTTTTGGTAGCAAGCTTATATATAGCGTCATTCAATAGTTCAAATGTTCTTGTGACATTATTGGACTGTGTCGGAATCTCAGGGATGATCTCCCTAAACCGATCAAAAAATTCTGTGTCCAGTGACGCTATCAGTCTCTTATCTCGCATCGCAGCATTCTGGTCCGACGGAACAACCTCTGGAAGATAATGCCGGATAAAATCTACGGCAGCTTTATGTTGTTCCGAAAGGAAAACTCCAGATCCTCTGAATCCCTTTCGCCATCCTGTCGGACCATATGAAGTTCTCGGTCGTCCGTACCTGATGCTTCAGCGGAGCGTATCGACCCAGCGTCATCGGATAATTCCTGATCCGACAGAGATTCTGTCGTCTGCTGGGATGCTGCGATAAGTTGTGCTATTTGTGATAGCACGTCCGTCACTGAGGCCTGTGGAGCTGCGGTCTTGCGTTGCTTTGCCGCTGGAAGCTCCCTCGACATTGACTCCTGCATATTTCTTTTATGCGAACGTCCTGAGTCTACAGGCCTCGTGTCCCTGGCTACCGGATGGCATGACCTGGTCGCCGTGGAATCCCTGATCGGCGAAGCTGGCTGGATATCCGTGGTCATGTAGCCAAGGTGTGGTCGTGTGCACTGCCGTGATGATGAGGAAGCCATATTGACAGTCTCTCCGGACTGTTTATATAACGGAACGTCCCGAGTAGGGACGTATGCTCCGAATGCGGAACGTTTTGTACCACAACATCTGGTCCCAGATGTTGTTGTACGAGAGAGGGACCTCTCTCGCTCGCAGCCCAGATGGACCTGGACGAGCTAGGAACCGGACTAATAGGCTTCCTCCGTTCTATCCTCTGATCCGTCGTCACTGGGTGTGCACTTTGTGTTATTACAGTGCTCGCATCATCCAAATCTCCTTCCTGGACCGCAACGGACGAACCCGGCTGCCGAGCCATTCGATGAATGGTCGCTACACCGGGCGAGCTAGCGGACGCCAATGCCACCGATCCTACTAGGGACCTCTTCGGCAATTGACGTATTTCCATGAGCACTTTTGCCGCTAGCTCTTCATTTAACTGTGATGACGGAGGCACACTTTTGGAAGACATCACGGAAACATCACCCTGTTCTTGTTCCTCTGAAAAAGAGATTGAAAAACTAGAGTGACCCTGCGGAGAAAGGACCGGCATGGCCATATCCCCGATAACAACATACCGTGACACACGTTTCCAATGTTTGTCATCCCAATTGACACACACTGAGCAGGAGTTAGTGCGAGTACACTGTCTACAATTAATACAATGATTATGAAAGTCAGAGGAAGATTTCCTCTTATTACAATTTGAACAATATCCTTTCATTGTGAAAAGAACACAAACAGTCCTAGTACTCGCACCAACCCCTGAAAACCAAGATACATAATAACATGATCCATTAACATATAGAAAAAATAAATGAAAACAAACAAATTTTTGGAAAAAATATTTTTTCAGAAAAGCTCAAGTTTCTGAAAGTAACGTTGAGCCCCAATGGATCCCAAAAAAGCCTAAGTGTGGACAAATATTTTTAAAATATTTAAAAAAAATTAATGCAACACTTACGTATAATAATAATGTATCTTGTTATGATTAAACTAATACAAAACAAGAAATCACTCTCAACAGAAACCGTTGTCAATGTAAACAAGAAGTGTATAAAAACCGGAAACATGACTCCAGGCACTAGCTGATAAACATGGCCCGAAATCAGTTACCAATTACAACACTATCTGATGCAAAACAGAGACTTCCAGGGAAGAAACTGTAGAACATCAGATGGTAGATGCAGAACACAACGTCTAAACACCCATGGGTGAGGACGTAAATATGGGGAAAAAACAGAATTCATTCTGTTACATGTACCAAGCTAAAACTCCCAAGAAATTTTAGTAATAATATTACAGAAAATATGCCAAAAGCATGGGAGAATAGCAAGGGGGGACTAAAGGAAAGGGAGAGAGGAAACACTGATCAAGCAGTGTAACTTTATAGCAAGAATGACAACAACAGGCCCATGCCTTGAAATTAGGGAACATGACATAATTTCATAAAAAAATTTAAAGTTGCAGCCCTGATTATTTCCTGCCACTAATTTTTCCTCTCCTCCTTCTATTTCCTCTTTAGATCCACCATTTCTCTAATATTTATGTGTCTGGCATCATTTAAACTGAGATTTACAAGCACAAATATCAGTCAGATGTGAACTGATGAAGGGCCAAACAAAGAATAATAATTGGCGCCAATTTCGAGACCTCCTTGACACTGCGCATGCGCAGTGGAGGAAAAGTATGGAGGACCATTTAGGACATGTTATTTTCAGTTTTAGATGCAAATTTTGGGGATTGGGGGGCAAAATTTGTGTTTGGCCCTAGATTTTGAGAATTAGCACCAGCTATGTCTGGGTCATTGGTACAGTATAAAAATTTAGTTTTTTCTTGCAACCAACCATACTAACACAAGCGTCAATCAGTGTCTATTGTCAACGTTTTACACTGACAAATGTGACAAATCTCCTTCACCGGAAACTATCTCCCAATTTACATATCACAATAAACATAACTGCTGTCAGCGTGACCGTGTGGTCAAAACCGAAACGAATTATCGAATCCACGGTCACAATTAGCTGTAATTGGCTTTTAAACAAATGAAATACACGAAATATTCGCAATTTCTTCATTATCCATGCCGAGTTACTTTTTAACCAGACCACATGCGTTCAGTTTCGTTTGTAGGCATCGAACTGATATTGTTTGTGGTAATTAATAGTATGAGAAGGCGAAAGAAGCCAAATATTTCCCATCATCTATAAATTAATTAAAATTGATAATTCCTTTTATTTTACTGAAATTATGAATTTATAAGGTGGGTGTGTTGCGATTATTATGCGCCAGAACTGGAAGTTGTAATATCAATGGTGCATCTGGGGCTGTGCAGTGGTGACCTCTGTCCTCTTAGTCTAACCCATTCATCACCAACATTCTCCCTTGTATCTCAACCACTGCTACTCCAATTTGAAGGATATTTGGTGTTGTGGTCGAGCATCATGGGGAAACTATGCCTGTGTAGCTGCTGTAGCATGTGTTTCTTCCCACATTTTTTCAGAGTTGTGGTACTTTTTCACTCTTTTGAGTTAGAAACTTTTGTTTATAACTAGTTGATTTGTTACAATTTGTTGGAAAGTGCCTGCTGATACCCACAAATGTATTGCTACAAAATATTTCTGGTGAAGATTTTGTTTCTATTACTTGTCAAGCAATAACCTAATGAATATTCTGTATAAAGCCACCAATCTGATGTTTGACACTTTTATCGGAGCTGTTATGAAGGCTTATGGAACTCAAAATGTTGATTATGGCAGGACTTTTCTATTCACCCATTAATCGATAAATTAAGAGCTATAGCGGGAAGTAAGAAGCATGAAAGGTCCAGAACTTAAAGTCTAAAAAGAATGTTTTGCAATGTAACATGATTTTTGCAGATACCTGTACACTTATTTGGAGGGTTACTTGTCTGATAGTGTTTGGAACATGTGTGGCCAGGATCTTCAAAAAGGAAAAAGAGTTAAACTTTGAGAAAAAAGGCATATGCCTTGAGTGCTGGAGGTAGAGTCATACAAGGAAGAGAGAATCCCCCCCCCCAGGGTTTTTTTTGTGTCAAATGGAGCTCTCTTGTCACCTTTTGGGGATTGCTTTGTGTACTGCGTTCTTGAAAAAAATATGCGAGACTCTCTGGATGTGCCCTTCCGATCTCAATATGCCATTAAGCCTCCTTGGGTAAAGTTCTAGTCCAAACATGGCCTGAAAGTCCGTAATATTCTTTTGGGGTTTGGTACGTCCTTTCAGTCCAACATACTTCCCATTCCTCCTATGGTAAAACTAAACAGCCGATCAAAATCATCAATTTTTGAAAAACAAATTTGTTTTGTGATAAAAGTATAAGCATTTCAGAAAAGAACGTCAAATTACCTTTTCATTCGCGTATCTCCCGCCCAAATATTCCCAATAATACCGTCATAATCTTATTTTTTCTGAAAAACGTGTAACAGATTTGTTACGCAGCCAGCTGTTTTCTTCTTCCACTTTGAATATTATTGGGGAGAATGTGTTTCGCAGAAAGGGGTGACGAAACGCACCGGTGGAAAAGAACTGTGTGCGAGACTGCAGACACACGTTCAGTTTTCTCTTTCGTATGTGATTACTTTCACGAATTAGGAAAAGATTTCTATGAGTATGTACTTCAATGTTTATAGAATACAGCAGTTATTTTATTTTGAGGTATTTTATTGTAAAAATTTTGTTCTCTTACTTATGCCATAGCAGACTTTCAGGTGGTGCTATTTACACATGGCAGCAGTTCCATGGCAAATTTCAGTTTCCACATGTTCTATGTTTCATTCAAAGAATTTTGGTACATAATTTATTGGGTTATTCATTTTGGGCCTTTTTTAGACTTGAAAGAAAATTGCATGAAATTTGACCAAAGTTAGGTTGGACGTCCCCTTAACTGACTTGGCGATTCAGCTACACTTTTTAGTGGGTCTCCCTATATACCGAATCTGACTTCAAATACCAAATCTGACCTCAAATAAATTAATTATACGCTTTTCCTAATGGAATTGTCGGTTTTGAGTGGGCCTAGTGGGTATATAATTATTTTATAATAAAACTGTCACAGTAAATGTCCATGGATTTCATGTAACGGTAGTTATTGGTGAAATGGTGCAAGTTCAGTTTTCGAGCATCACCCAATTTTATGAATGATGCGGGGCTACCTATTCTCAGGAACAGGATATGGAACAGGAACGGGTACCTAATCACAGGAATGCAGGAACAGAGAGAAAGCGCATTAATCCATGCAAGTGAATAAACTTTATTCAAATGTTTGCCCCCGATAACAACACACTAATCATACTTTTTAACCCCCTGTGCCTCTCGTCTATATAATTTTTTTAAATGTGTCTTTTTCTCGCCTTGAATTCACAGGAACAGTTACCACCGGCGGAACGATTCTCTTTGCAGCGGGAGGAAATTTCAACAGCAAATATTTCTGCTCGACGGGTTTCATTTATTTATTGGTGTTTAAGGTCACTTTATGCAGCTATGGCTGATTGTGACCACGACAGAGGTATAAAGTCAAGTATAACCAATCGCTTACACCCCAGGTACTGGTGAACGGATCCTAATTTATCAGTAAAGCAGAACTTGTTGGCCACAGTTAACAAACACTGCTTCACTTACCGGGGTCCCTACGGGGAAACGAGGTTGATAATGCCCCCACCCCCCCCCCCCCCCCCCCCCCCCCCCAAAAAAGAAATAGACCCCGGTTATGTCCACGGCTCTATGTTATGTGAAACTTATATTGGGCCGATGTTTCTTGGGGGGGGGGGAGCAAACATTTTAGCCCCTCCCACACACACATGCATGCCAATGGGAGAACTGCCCCAGAGGAACTCAAACCTAAGACTATTTTTATACAAACCAAAGACCCATTTAAATATATAAATTAATGGGGGAAAAATCGCCTGTGTCAAGCGGAAATACCACAAGGAATGGTGATATGGGCCAAAGACAAGATTGGAAATTCGAATTTTTTTATGCAGCCTACCCGACGGGGGACAGAGCATGGGTGTGCGACACAGACTCGTCTAGCCCAAGATGAACAGCCACTATATCAACTGAGCTAAGGACAATTCATCCAGGGGATGTCGTCAGCTCAGTTGATATGGTGGCCGATTGTTTATGGCAAGGCAATTTGGTGCGAATCTGCCATTAAATCATCTAAAAGCCCTCTGAAATAATTATATAATCGTTCAGGCCAACCCCTGGGTTTCGCAGAAAATAACAGTCAACATGATGTGTGAAGAGCAGCGCAGATACAGATCATTCGCTCAGAGATTTTAGTTTAAACAATATTTATTTTCAAACATCTAGTGTATAAGAAATTATTTATTTATTTATTTATTTATTTATTGGTGTTTAACATCACATATTTATGCACAGTGGCTAATCGTGACACAACATGGAGATAAAGTCAAGATTAGTCAATCGTTTATACCCCATGCTGCCCATTTTAGAGGACTTCCACCCCAAACTTTGGTGACTGGGTCCTGATTTATATATTGTGTATATTTGACTGGAAGCTAATAGCTTATAAGGGCCGTCAGAGGTAGGAGCTCCATAATTACGACTTTAGGTGAGAAAAATTACTATTTCCACCTAATTTAGGGGTGGGTGTCTAAATTTTGGTGTAAAAAATATTTTTTTTGGCAGATTTAGGGTCCCTAAAGTGGACATTTTGTGAAAATAGGTGTATGGGGACACTTTGATTAAGGGGACAGAAGTTTGCTCGAACGTTGGATAATGAAATCCTGACACGTGAATGCTGTAGGCGCAAAAGTTTTGATGGGAGAATCTGGGGGTTCTGCCCCAGATTTTTTTTTTAAATTGATGTGTTTAGATGCGTTTTCCTGGGTAGGATAGGATGAGATAGGATGCCGTGCGTGAAAAAAAATGTGGTACGTCTATCTGGTTGTCCTAGAATTCCAAATACCCTCCCTCCACCGTTCTGAAAAAAAATTATGGTCAGTCAGTCATTTCCCCCGCCTTGTAGAGAATGTTTTTTTGTTACGGCTGTATGCCTGCGGGGAATGAAGTGGTACTGTGCGCCCTTGAGACCCCCGTTAGCGATATTTCACTGTTTCGGTTTTTGTCAGCTAGGCTTGTGGGACGAATATCTGCAGCTCTGCTCTAGGCTACCACGGAGAGATCTTTAGCCTGCACAGGGTGTGTCTCTCCCTGCACATAAGCCAGCCATTTGACGTCCCTACCCGATAGTATGGTGCGCAGTGACAGGATCAACCCCACCCACTTCATGTTGGATTTTACAAGAAAATAACACGTTAAAGCAAATTGTTTGATTTATTATCTTTCAAAAATAACTTGATATGGAATCATGTAACAATAAACTACATCTTGTATTAATAGTTCACTGAAACAACATTAAACAACAGGTTGTAATTGGTACTAATCTGGTGAATGTTTAATACATAAATAAAATCTGTCAAGCAGAAATATTTGGCTGCTGAAATTTACTCCCCTCCGGCGGTAACTGTTTCTGTGAATTCAATGAAAATTGATAAAGGTGAGAAAAAGAGACATTTTACAAATTATATAGACGAGAGGCACAGGGGGTTAAAAGGTATGATTAGTGTGTTGTTATGGTGGGCAAACATTTGAATAAAGTTTATTCACTTGCGTGGATTAATGCGCTTTCTCTCTGTTCTTGCATTCCTGAGATTAGGTACCCGTCCCTGTTCCACATCCTGTTCCTGAGAAAAGTAGGTGATGTTCGAAAACTGAACTTGCACCGTTTCACCAATAACTACCGTTAGGCCCACTCAAAAACCAACAATTCCATTAGGAAAAACGTATAATTAATTTATTTGAGGTCAGATTCGGTATTTGAAGTCAGGTTCGATCAGATTCGGGTATATAGGGAGACCGTTTTTAGTGTCTCTCTCTCAGATATATTTTATAGTATATTTCACAAAATATACTGTCTAAAAAATCAACTCAACTTTATCCTGTTTCATTTGCTACCACTGATCTATATACAAAAAATAATCTAAATTGAACGACAAATAAGAGAGAAAACCAATGTTTATTTCTCAGCTACACCGGGTAAAGCTGAAGAATAGGGGACTTTTCCATTTACGTAAAAAACAACGCATTTTTCTCACCTTTTTTCTACATATTCCTATTACTAGTCATGTTTTCGATAAAATGACCGAAAGATATTCACTTTTACTGGCAATTATAACCTCCCAACAAACGTGTTTTACCGGTGCAATTGGTGACATTCGCATTCATCTTTCCTCCATGTTTTTTTCATGTTTTTCGGCGTCTGCTCTGTTTATTTGTTGTTTTTGGTATGCTTGTTTGTTCTGTTCCTAACATGGTCTAGGGTCAGTGTAGTGAGGGCTAGGGTTAGCTTACTGGTAAGCTAACCCTAACCCTCACTACACTGACCCTAGACGTACAATTGCAAGCCAAAGAGAAAACGAAAGTTATGTAAACGTGCACTTCAAAATGGCGAGAATGCAGAAGAATCTCTGCACCGTAACATTAAAAGGGTTTAAGGGGACGTCCAACCTAACTTTAGTCAAATTTCATGTAATTTTCTTTCAAGTCTAAAAAAGTCTCAAAATGAATAACCCCAATAAATTATATACCAAAATGCTTGGAATGAAACATAGAACATGTGGAAACTGAAATTTGCCATGGAACTGCTGCCAGGTGTAAATAGCACCACCTGAAAGTCTGCTGTGGCATAAGTAAGAGAACAAAATTTTTACAATAAAATACCTTAAAATAAAATAACAGCTGTATTCTATAAACATTTAAGTACATACTCGAAGAAATCTTTTCCTAATTCATGAAAGCAGGGCTCGATTTAACTGGATTAGCATAGCACTTTGCTCTCCAATTTCTGAATTTTGCTATTCAAGATTTATTAGTTTCAAGTGCTTTTGGATCAACTGCTAATCAATTTTCCAGGGTGAATAGTAAATTGCTATTCAAAATTTTCAGATTAAATAAAGCCCTGGAAAGTAATAAAGATTGAGACCAAATGTTATAAGTGGAGTGCTCACTGATTGAAGGCAGACATTTTCTTTTGTTTATGTTTTGTAGTGCTGCTGCGGTTATCCGGATAACCGGTTAACCTGTGGTTAAAACTTTGACCAGTGAAGAAAATGTTTTAACCGGTTAACCTTACATTCACTATACTCACTGTATATGTCCGTGTAAAAGTCGCCCCTGTGTATAAGTCGCACCCCAAACTCACACTTGGAATTCCTTCCTTTTGCCTAAAGCCCAAGTATAAGTCGCACCCCATTTTTAAATATATGCAGTCAAAAAGAATTAGTTGCAAGTTACGTTTTGCCAATTTGGGGCAGTTTGGAATGCAACGGAAATAGGTAAGTTTTCACAAGTTACCACGTTGTGAATAAGATAAAAGAATAAAGGAAAATTATTATTAAAGATTTAAAAAATACTCGCATTTATTTGTTTTTCGTTGTTTGTTTATCACCCCAATGTCTTCATCCCTGTCAAGAAAATCCAATGCTCGTTTGTGACTGAAACTTCATAGTTTCAGAATCAGAGCACCATTTGCGCCGTAACCTGCGCAGTTGTTGTGATTAAGTTGTTTTTTCCGGAACGCGAGAACGTTCCGGAAAAACCAATAAAAATACAACAAATGCCCAGGTTACAGTGCAAATTATTTTCAAATTGTTGTCTCACTTAAGCATTGTTGGTGCTATTGAAACTAACTTTACCTGGTGCACGTGTGCGTAATTTATAACCGGACATTATACATCAGTGAATTGGAGTTCATGGAATAAATATGTCTCTCCAGGTATTGCTGGCAAACATTTAATGTGTTATTATTTATTTTTTCGTTGTTATTTTGATGATTTTGTATTTTTTATGTTTTCAGCCATATTGGCCCCACAAACCTGTTGATTTCCGGTACATGCACTGATGTAAACACATGGGCGATTGAACAACAACGACTAAATAGAATACTTCTTTATTATTATTTATGGTCAATGTAAATAACATTGGCCGGCCCAATATAATAGTTACAGTTCAAGCAAGAACACACTATAAATATAGGTACCTTAAATGCGGTTAACCACGGTTAACCACGGTCAAACATGCTGGTTAACCGGTCAGAAAAAGTCTTAACCGCGGCAGCACTAATGTTTTGATTTGGGGAGTTCAACAAAGGTCAACTTGAAGGAGTCCACCAGAAGAAGTATGGAAGGACAAAAGAGTGTCCCCCAATATAAAGATGTATGTGTTACTGTAACGGTTTGGAAAGAAAATATGATATTCTCCTATGTAGAATGCACTGCAAAGTCATACACTGCAGTTGAACAAATATGTCTACAAACCCCTTTCACTGTAACCTCTTTTATTCCATGCATCAATTTGATGGTGATTAAATTGTTAAAGTTGTCTGGTTTATCAATAAGTAACATAGCTTCCTTTACTCTTGGACACCAATACACTCATGATATCTGTTGGAGAAGAAATAAGGGTAACTGTAACCTGTCACTGCAATAAACCATCTAATGTACTTAAAAGTACATTGTTATTCAAAACACATCAAATCAACCTTACATAACCATTATTGCATGTACTTTCCCCAAGGAGGCTTATTGACATATTGCGATCAGAAGGGCACATCCAGAGGGTCTCACATATTTTTTTCAAGAACGCAGTACACGAAGCAATCCCAAAAAGGTGACAAGTGAGCTCCATTTGACACAAAAAAATTCCCGGGGGGGGGGGGGGGGGGGGGGGGGAGGGGGGGGGGGGGGGGGGGGGGCTCTCTCTTCCTTGTATGACTCTACCTCCGGCACTCAAGGCATATGCCTTTTTTCTCAAAGTTTAACTCTTTTTTTCTTTTTGAAGATCCTGGCCACACATGTTCCAAACACTATCAGACAGGTAACCCTCCAAATAAGTGTATCTGCAAAAATCATGTTACATTGCAAAACATTCTTATTAGACTTTTAGTTCTGGACCTTTCATGCTTCTTACTTCCAACTATAATACTTAATTTATCGATTAATGGGTGAATAGAAAAGTCCTGCCATAATCAACATTTTGAGTTCCATAAGACTTCAAAAGGATTATGGACGATTCGGACCATGTACGATTCGGACCCGAGTTTTTTTGGACGATCCGGACCAGATCTATGGACGATTCGGACCAGATTTATGGACGATTCGGACCATGCTTATGGACGATTCAGACCATGCTTATGGACGATTCGGACCATGTTCACGGGACATCTATTCCTAGAAATGTTAGACCACGGACTATTATTCCGCAGAATTGTAGTCTGGAGGTACTACTCTTCGTACGGACTTGCATTCTTTTTACACCGGGTCTCCACGCATTTGGCGGCCCTATATGCATCAAAGAACAAAATTTTCTGCAAGTATAAGGGACATGTGTCTGTGTTGGCTTGAGAAGTGTGAATGTCTGTGCTGCCTAGGCATGCTTGGCACATAAACTGATGAGAGATCTCCCCTCGCCTCAAACGTCCATACTTGTACTTTGAGAGTCCTGTGTTCCCACAACCGCGATGTTGCCATCCACCACAGCTATCACAGTCTATCGCCTGGTGATGTGGAGTCACTGCCCTATTGCAATACAGACATAAAACTGCCATGACTGGCAACTTGGTGACAAGAAGTTTGAATGATGAGATGAAAGGAATGGTTTCGCGCGCCGAAGGCGCGCAGGGACGGTATGGGGGACAAGCCCCTTTCGACCCTCAGTGACTGTAGATGATTCATTCTCACATGTCTAGGCGTGTTGAAGAAGGAAAGTCTTCAGGTACTCGGCAGGTGTCACCAGTTGCGTTGTGATGGTCTCTTGGCTGATGTCAGTTGAACCCTCGGGTGAGGACCAGTGTGAGAGGGTGGGTCCTCTCACAAAGGTACTACCTCTCCCCGAGGGTGCAGTCGATCTGGATTTTCGAGCAAGTATAGTCTGCCGCTTCGAGGATGATTATGAGTGATGAGGTCAGTCGAATCCAGTCTTTTATAAGATCATTTTCGGCATGTATAAACGAATGAATGCAATGAGTTCAAGCCACACAAAGTGTGTTTATAGAGAGCATTGTTGGTAAATAAACATGTGTACTTCGCAAGAGGTACAAACAAATTCAGCGTATATGTTGTTACAGTACCAGGGTACCTGGATCCAGTGTGTTAAGTGCTGTATAAACATTTTTCCATTCAACTACCCGAGAGTCATTATAGTTTTCATTCAGTGTCGGATCTTGTCAGTTCATTTTTTATTTATTGATTGTTTTAGAATTTCTAAAGAACATCAACCAAAAAACCGACTCCGAGCCCGAATCATGCAACCATCTGATAATTTGGTCCAAATGGCTTAGAAACATGCTCCATATCGCCCCAAAACTTGATTCCAACCGCCAAAAAACTTGGTCCGAAACGCCCATAAACATGGTCCGAATCGTCCATAAGCATGGTCCGAATCGTCCATAAACATGGTCCGAATCGTCCATGAACATGGTCCGAATCGTCCATAAGCATGGTCCGAATCATCCAGAAATCTGGTCTGAATCGTCCATAGATCTGGTCCGAATCGTCCAAAAAAACTCTGGTCCGAATCGTACATAGTCCGAATTGTCCATATACCCTTCAAAACAGCTCCGATAAAGTGTCATACATCAGATTGGTGGCTTTATACAGAATATTCATTAGGTTGTTGCTTGATAAGTAATAGGAACAAAATCTTCACAAGAAAATTCTGTAGCAAAACAATTGAGGGTATTAGCAGGCACTTTCCAACAAATTGTAACAAATCAACTAGTTATAAACAAAATTTTCTAACTCAAAACAGTGAAAAAGTACCACAACTCTGAAAAAAAGTGGGAAGAAACACATGCTACAGCAGCTACACAGGCATTGTTTCCCCATGATGCTCGATCACAACACCAAATATCCTTTAAATTGGAGTAGCAATGGTTGAGATACAAGGGAGAATGTTTGTACATGTAATGATGAAAGGGAAAGACTAAGATTAAGAGGACAGGGGACACCACTGCACGGCCCTAGATGCACCTTTGATTTTCCAATTTCCAGGTCTGGGGCATAATAATCGCAACACACCTACCTTATCAGTTCATAATTTCAGTAAAATAAAAGAAATTATCAATTTGAATTAATTAATAGATGATGGAAAATATTTGGCTTCCTTCGCCTTCTTGTACTATTTAATTACCACAAACAATATCAGTTTGATGCCGACAAACGAAACTGAACGCATGTGGTCTGGTTAAAAAGTAACTCGGCATGAATAATGAAGAAATTGCGAATATTTCGTGTATTTCATTTGTTTAAAAGCCAATTGCAGCTAATATTGACCGTGCATTCGATAATTCGTTTCGGTTTTGACCACACGGCCGCGCTGACACTCAGTGACAGCGGTTATGTTTATTGTGATATGCAAATTGGGGGATGGTTTCCGGTGAAGGAGATTTGTCACATTTGTCAGTGTAAAACGATCATAAAAGACACTGATCGACACTTGTATTACTACGGTTGGTTGCAAGAAAAAACTAAATTCTCAGTATCGTCCAAGCGCACCTTATTTAAAAGCACGAATGCATCATTTTCAACCCATCTTCAATCAGTCCTTTGCAGACATCAAACATACCCGCCTCCAATTCCATGGTTACTAGAAGTAAATAACTTCACAACATCTGGGGGAAATCAACACGCTCAATATAGTTCCAGGTCACTTGGAATATACTTCCTGAAAAAGTGATTTCTGAAGCATTCTGCTTACTTTGTTTTGAATATTGCCTTATTTTATGTGTATCGTCCCGATTTTATACACTCAGTTATTTTTTTACAAGTGGTTCATGTTGTCTTTCTAGTGCACAATAATTCACATTTTTTGTCAACAAAAATGTTCAGATGGCCTGTAAACACAAGAGGGAATTTCGAACCATATTTTGCAGTTATGACATTAAAAGCTCAAGTATTTGCTGTCACCTGTTTGCAATCAATCCGCTCATGCATTGTCTCGAACAAATAAAGGGCGTGATCACGTCCTTACATTCTTACGATTGCCCAAATTGAGTATTTCTGCAAGAACCACATCGTAATCACATGACCGGAAAAACATCAATGAAACATGGCCACATCCAGAACATCAAAAATTTGTGTTGGTGTTATTACATTCAAACGTCAAAACCCACCAGAGTGTGTGTTAAAAAAATGCTTTCTCCGAGTCTGTAGTATGTTATCATTATATTGAGGACAAGGCTTTCGAATTACCGATTATTTTGTGGTTTTACCAGTTCGTTACTTAAGTTATGCCATTTGCAAATTAATCTTCTTCAAAATCCTAAAATTCACTTTCCTCCTGAAAAAAATTATATAATATGTACCTTTTCTATGCACTTTACTCATTATTTTGATATATAATTTGCCTTTCCTTACTTCTCTTATCTGTTTCTGAGGCATTGGGAAAAATGTCAAAAAATTGACCAAAGACAAAGTTAGGTTGGACGACCCCTTAAATTATCTCAAATCTTAGTCAAAAGTGAATATCTTTCGATCATTTATCGCAAACATGACTAGTTAAAGGAAAATGTAGAAAAAGGTGAGAAAAACGCAGTGTTTTTAAATAAAAGGAAAAGTCCCCTATTCTTCAGCTTTACCCTACACCGTATTCTCAGCTTGGTCTACACATTTTTAGTGTGTCCCGAAAGTTGGATGATATGTCGACAAACAATTTCTCCAAAAATGACGGTTTTTACCCTTTCTTCTTGGCTTTTCGGAACAACTATGACTGCAAATATACAGACAAGTTGGAAAATTGCACCTAGGAAAAGTCCATAGTGGAGAATTGAATCCAAAAGTGTTGGATCTTCAATCTCACCAACCATCATCTTGAGACGCCGGAGTTGTTCGATTAAACGAGACCGTTGCCTCTTCCTCGCACATTTTCTGGGGGCCACTAAAAAGGGGTCCAACTAAATACTGAGGGATACCGAGGTATACCAAGGTGAAGGAAAATAAGTAAGTAAGAGTTGTTTAAAAGGTTTAAATATATGTGCAGACATAGAATTTAGTCCATTGAGGCAAAATATGTGATACCGTTGATTTATTCCAGTAAATGCAAGATATACAGACCGAGCTGTCGCCGAATACTGTCCCCCTCTATTTAGAATGGCGGTGAAATCAACCCACCGTGATTTCGACCCAGAGTGATTTCGATCCACTTCGGTGAATTCGACCCAATTCGGTGAATTCGACCCAGAGTGATTTCGACCCATTTAGGTGAATTCGACCCAACTCTATGAATTCGCCCTATGTTAAGAAAAAAATAAGTAATCATTGATTTTTCATGATATACATCTTAAAAATATTTTGATGAATGAAAGGTTTTAGCACGCCGATGGCGCGCAGGGACGATGTGGGATTTACAAATCCCTCGCGACCCAGTTAACCTTATTTTATTTCACTTGGATCACACAGGCCTAGCTTTCATTAACAGCAAAATCAGAATTTACTCTGACGATATAGCAGTACAATGTCAGATAGCTGTATTCAGTGCCAAAACACCGTTCGTCCCCGACAAGAGGGTGTTCAGTGTGATTTCCAAAATGATAGAAAAAGCAACCAAAGTTGGCTAATTTTGGCATTTTCAAATGGTTCTCTTATTCTCGTCCTCATTGTGCTTATATATTATATGTGTGCCGTAAGTTGTATTTATACTGTGGGTTGAGGGGGGGGGGGGTGCGAATTAGCTAACTGAGCTTACTTTCATAATATTAAAAAATGCCAGTCTATAACATGTGTGTCAGCGAGGCGGTAGTTTTCATTGTTTGATTTAAACTAAGTGGTGAGCTAAGTAAAAAAATGGTTAAATTGTTATAAGGGATCACATGTCGAAGATTCAAAGGTCCATTTAGAGTTGGTTAAATTGAATTCATCTCTCGTAATGTCTCCTAATTTTTCTTTTCTGAAAGGGTCGTTATATGGGGGTGTAGCATTAGAAGTACTTCTGCTGGGGTTTGCCCAGCAACGGTAACCCAGAATGGCGACATATTTACCAGAATATCAGGATCTGCCGTTGCAGCTAAAATTGCTAGAGATGTTAAAGCAAAAGCCAAAGAAAATCTGTTTAAAGGTGCACCAACAATTGTTGAAGAGGTAATTATTACAGTTAATTATATCGAGTTGATTGACACGTCTTCTTCTTCTTCTTCTTCTTCTTCTTCTTTCTTCTTCTTCTTCTTCTTCTTCTTCTTCTTCTTCTTCTTCTTCTTTTTAGGACCAGCCTCCATCAACTGGTTGATGATTCTGCTGATTTGGTTTCCCGGGGTGCGCACGGATTTGCCCTCGTGGAGGATTTATAGATTTTGTTTCATAATTATTTTCAGATGGCAGTCGATAGTGAGGGCGGTTTGCATTTGCTGAGACTGTAGGGGGTTAGTGTTTACAGTATGATGCTAACTGTTAGATTGTTTTATCGTTTGTCGGTTATATCTATATACTTTTTAGTTATGTTCAGTGGGGCAGTATAGCGGAGATAATGCTCCACTGACTGCTCCAATTATACTGTTTTTAGATTAAAAAAAAAAAAATGTTTTGCGACTTTTTACAACTTCCATGTCTATATGCACATATGTATATCTATTAGGCTTTTAGTGACGAAGGGCTGCAATTTACACCCGGGTAGTCCTCTGGCATATCACCACTACTGTTTCCTGTTACGTCCTTATTTAGGTTAGTTTCTAGTGCTTCTTTGAATTTATTATAATTTTCTAAGGTGGCAGTTTTTTTGTGGAAGATTGTTCCAGTCCTGTATTGTGCGGGGAAAGAAGGACCATTTACGTACACCAATGTGAGACTCAAGCACACAAAAAGCGTTGTGATGGGAATAGCGAGTGGTACGGCGTGGCTTGTTTAGTCTAGATTTGTGATCAATTGCTACTGTATTGTGTACAATCTTATGAAGCATTTGAAATCTAGCATTTTTACGTCTTTCTTCAAGTGTTTTCCAGTTTAGGCTAGCTATCATGTCCGAGACACTTGATCTGTTGTGATGTCGGTTTGTCACATATTTTGCTGCACGCCTTTGAGTTTTTTCAATTTTATTTATCTCATTTTTTGAGTGTGGGTCCCACACTGTACTAGCATATTCGACCAATGGTCTAACTAGGGCTTTATATGCTTGTTCTTTGATTTTAAGAGAGGCAATATTTAAGTTCCTCCTAAGGAAGTCAATAGTTTTGTTGGCTTTATTGTAGATATTACAATAATCTACCCTATTGTCAACAATATATAATCTTTATGACGTTTTAACCAGTATAAGCGAGTTCTAATCATTATTCTATCACCGTGCAAAAGCCTGTGGCATTTTTTTTTCGGAAAAGCACGTAGATATTTCCGAACATTTTCTCCTACATGTAAACTAGATACATTAATCAGGTATTCAACTTAGTTTATCCAACATGCATGTACAACATGTTAAGTGATTAACGAAGTGAAAGTACAGTAAACCCTTTACCCGACGTAGAACGTTTTAAAATAGGAGCTCCCTGATATGCATAATTAGTAAATCGAAAGCTCTAAAATAATACCAGAACCTGGCGTTATCGATGGAGGGAAATTAGGACACATAGTTTATATAGTGGTCATCCTACAACTTGTTACTGTATTAGTTATTCCAACTGTTTTACTATTTTCAGAGCTGCATAGTCTTTTTTATATCTTTACCTTTTTTAATGTGGGATAATGTAATAAACATACATAGAATATGGACCAGTCTTATCTTTTTCTCTTCCCCTAAACCAAAAACCGAAATCCCGTCGGCGAATTTGAGCCATTATATTCAGACAAAAAACTGGGTCGAATTCACCAAAGTGGGTCGAAATCACTCTGGGTCGAAATCTCAATGCCATTCGACCCATTTTATGCAGACAAAAAACTGGGCCGAATTCACCGAAGTGGGTCGAAATCACTCTGGGTCGAATGTTATACTTGGCAGACCCACCATTTCCCAAAATAGTTTTCCCCACGAAAACTTTATTGAAACTGTTTCTCCCTATAAGTTTCATTTGGTTAAGGATTCGCTTCCCCTTCAGAATCAATTTATTTGTGTGGTTTCTTGTCCCTGCTCGCTCCCGTAGGTGGAAGGGGGGGGGGGGAGGTGTCCACCCGCTGATCTGGCGCAGTGGCGTAGATAAAGGGGGCCGGGGGCGGAGCCCCCCCCCACCCCCACCAGAAGTTTTGTCGGAAATTTTTTGGGACCAGTTTTAGGCGGATTTATGCCTAATAACATTAAAATGCTGGCTTTGGGGATAAAAAACATGTCATTTTGGGTAAATTTTGGGTAAAAAAGACCAATTTTCAGTACATTTGCAGTAAACAACAGATTCTTTCTGTTTGTTTGGGTTTTTGTTGTTGTTACACTATCGGAAAGTTTTCGGTCTGTCGGAAAATTTTGGGCTTGCCCCCTCCGCCAGCGAAAAGCTATCTACGCCACTGATCTGGCGCCCCGGGCCTACAGACACTTTTTAAATGCGAGAGCTAAAATGGTGCATTCTGAAACCATTTTGCCGGAAAATCGTATTTGCCGACAAAATTAATTTATGATACACCATTTAAGCGCTCATTAAAAAAATATTCCGGGTTCATGCTAGTAGTCGGCTATACGCCTCTTAATCACAGGCCTGTCCCTTTGGCCCTTATGAATATTGTGGTCGCCGATGTCATTATCGTTAAAGAAATATCGGTATTTTTCTAATCATTCTCACCTCAAATGGATTCTTTCATATCTAAGTTGGGCAGTTATTTTGTTATTTATTACCTGTATTTTTCATGCATTATCTATATATCTGCTTTTAAATTGACAATTCACAATAAAGACACATTTTGGGAAAAAATCGTTTTGTGTTATACCCTTTCTTCGCTATGTGTTGCCTTGAAAAAAAGGCAGAAACATAGCCCGGTGATATAATAATAACACTTTGGCAGCCGCTGATTTGTCGCGGTTCTCGGACGAGAAGGCCATGGTTACCCCTGTACTCCCAACTGCCTCCCTATTCCCACGCTTCTCCTCTCCTCCCAGCACTCGGAGACGAACTGCTTGATGATGTCCCTTGTCCCATTCTTCCCAATCTCTCCATATTGTCGTTTAGAATTCTGTTTTCTGGTAACCAGCCTGTCCGATTTGATCTATAGCCTGAGACCAGAAGCAATTTTGCATATAACCGACTCTCGTCAGTCTTGCCATTCTGTACTGTTTTTATAACTTCTAATTTATTTCGCCATGAGGCAATTGAATCGATTTTTTTTGGCTCGTACTTTTAAATTGAATAGAGGAATATTATGTAGTTTCATTTGGTTAGTTTTGTGCTTTAGTTACTTTCATTTTATTTCATTTGGTTTCATTTGTTTTCATTTGGGTAAAACGACGTGCCCATCAGGGATTGTCATTTCGGATATCAGTGATCACTTTGCAACGTTCTGCATTGGTAACTTGGAAAAACAAAATGCACGCCCAACAGAAAGTCATAACCGCTCCTTCAAGAAAGAAAACATTGACCACTTCAAGAGGCTCCTATTAGGCAGTGATTTTTCCGACGTTTTCGACACATCCGATGTCACCCTAGCATACGACTTGTTCATCGATACATTTTACAAAGCATTTAAAGAAGCCTTCCCATTAGAAGTACCATCAGTACATTCTAAATATATTAGACGCGAGCCCTGGATGACGGCCGGATTATTAGAGTCTTCCCTACACAAACAAAAGCTGTAAGGAAAAAATTGAAATCTCCGACAGCCCAAAATATCGCGACATACAAACAGTTCTGTCACATCTTCAATCGTGCCAAACGCGCAAAGCAAGTCAGACTACTATCATAATATCTTGTTAGATAATAAACACGACCTCAAAAAAACATAGCAAATATTACGTAAAGCCATTAATAAATTGGATAAAAAAACTGAGCCCCAAAATACCTTTGTCGATAACAATATCACTTTAAACGACCCCAAACAAATTGCTGACAAGTTCAATGCATTCTTTGCAAATATTGGGAAATCAGTAGGTGACCAAGTGCCCGACACAAATATTCACTTTTCACATTATATGAAGCACAATAATGAAAACTCACTATTTGTAACGCCAACGAATACACAGGAGGTTATCTATAGTATTTCCAAATTGTCTTCAAAACCAACAAGAGATCGAGATGAATTGTCTACAAAACTTTTGAAAGCCGTCGCTTGTGAGGTCGCCAGCCCATTAACAAACATCATCAACACTTCATTTTCATCCGGTCATGTGCCAACCAAAATGAAAATAGCCAAAGTCATACCAGTCTTCAAGTCTGGTAAGTCTCAAATGTTTAATAATTATCGCCCCATTAGTATTCTCCCGACGTTCTCAAAAATACTTGAAAAGTTAATGTATAAAAGGCTAGTGGATTTCATAGACAAACATAAAATCTTATATAAGTACCAGTTTGGGTTCAGAACAAAACATTCAACTGTCCACCCTATATTGCACCTACTGAATAGCGTGGTAACGGAAAATGACAAACCAACAAAGAATTGCACCCTTTCTATATTTCAAGACTTCTCCAAGGCATTCGACACCATTGACCACTCGATCCTACTCCAGAAACTGGGATACTATGGTATGGTATTAGAGGTATTGCCCATCAGTGGTTTCAAAGTTATTTATCTGAACGAAGCCAATTTGTTTCATTCTTGAATACCATTTCAGAAACGTTATCAATAAATACAGGAGAGCCACAGGGGTCCATTCTTGGCCCACTTTTATTTCTACTGTACATCAACGATATTAACGAATCTACAGAACTCAGTTTACTTTCCTTTGCTGACGACACAACGGCCTATAGGTCAAGTAACAATCTTGACACCCTTACATAAAGTATAAATTCCGAACTAGCCAAAATAAACCATTGGTGTTCTGCCAACAAACTAGCCCTCAACCCTACTAAAACCAAATATATGCTACTTCATCCACAAAACGATTCGTATAAGGTAAACGATATTAAACTATTTCTAAACAATACAAATATTGAGCCAGTTGGTAACGAGCAAGAACAAACAACTATAAAATTTCTTGGCGTACATATGGATGAAAATATGAAATTTAAAGAGCATATATCTGTGGTGTGCTCAAGAATAGCAAGTGCAATTTTTGTACTAAATAGGGCAAAGAACTTCTTGCCCACGAAGGTAATGAAAACTTTATACTTCTCACTGATTCAATGTCATCTTATATATGGTATCCATATCTGGGGCCATTCAACCTACACCAGTAGAATTCGAAAACTACAAAAAGAGCTGTCCGGGTCATAACAAAAAAATCATATCTCTCCCATACAGATCACCTTTTCAGAGATAGTGGCATTCTGAAATTCGGTGATCTCTACAGCCTTCACATCTCCCTTTTTATGCACGACTGGACGAACAAAAAACTCCCTATGTCATTCGATGATACCTTTCAAGTATATAGAAACCCCTCAGGAATGAATAGAAGGCAAACCGGTAAATTAGATACCCGCAAACCAAGAACACAGTAGTAGGTAATATATGCGGATTCTAGGACAGGATTTAAAAAGAACTGTACATGTACATGTACGTGTACCGCCATAGGGATACAGTGTTAAATCGTGTACAGAGTGCCAAAAAAAAAATGGCAAAAATGACGTTTTTCATGGTGTCCCAGAATCTGCAATTGTTTTGAGTCTCTCAGATCGCACTTTTGACTGTTCAAACATCAGTTGGCGAACGAGTACATTCGACACATCACTCAGAAGTGAAAAAATGTATGAAATTTGAAGAAAATGTAAATTTAAAAATTTTTCTCGACGTTCCCATCGCGGATCAGACCTTCGATCTATCGTCGGTGAATGCAAGCAAAAAACGTTTTGCGGCTTCTAGGACAGCTTCAAAAAAGCAGTTTGCAGATTCTGGGACACCGACGTTCGCCAATGGCTGTTTGAACGATTACATGTGCGATCTGATCGATGAAACCCATTTGCGGATTCTAGGACAGGGAAAATCGACCTCAAAACCTTTTCTCGACGTTCACCAACGGTGAAAAGTGAGTGTAAAGTGTAGTTACTCATCAAGGATTTTTAAAAAAAATTTTAAAAACCGATTTCGGCCTCCGGTACATCGAAAAATGGGGTTTGTGGGTTCTGGGACAACACCACGTTCGGGATTGCATTTCGGACGGTCTAGGGTGCGATCCGATCGGTGAAAAAATGATTTGTCAATTCATGTTGTGAGTTTTGTGAGGTGAATCGTGATAGAATCGGTTTTGGCGAGAGGAAATAAAAAAGTGATTGATATATATAGGAGAGAAAAAAAATATATAAATAAATAGTTATTTAAAAAAATAAATATTGAATCGAAATAGATAATAAATATACATAAATCATGAACGCTTCCCAGATTATTAGAACAAAGTTTCTTTTAAACATGCTGATGAGAGCCTATGCATTAAGCGTGAACGATCAACTAGGTTGTCTCTTGTTAGAACGATGCGTCGGATGTCGGGATCATCTAGACTTCAATCACGAGGATCATTCGTGTCTGACGATGGAAAGGGAAGATATGGTTATCAAGTATTTTGAACCAGCGTCCGAATGCATTCGAATCGACGAAGTGATCATGCTTTGGAGGAGATTAGTCTTCTGTAAGGATCGAGACAAGCCCACAGTTTCGGAAGAACTGAAATTGGCGCGTAAAAGTCTGACTTTAGAAGACAAGGGATGCATCATAAAATTATTGCTGAAGGAAGCATAGTCTAAGTTTTCTCGTTGATATAAATAAGGGAGAATAGAAAATAAAAATAAATACACACATAAATTTTTTATCTAATATTAGAAAGAAAAAAAAAGAAAAAAATGAGAACTAGAAATAAATTGTATCCGATGTTAGATGACAACGAGGATGAGAAGCCGAATGGCGTTTTGCCAATGGCACCATTGCCAGAAGAAAAAGAAAGAGGAGAGAGGTATCGCCTCGATCAAATCAGTATAATCCAATTGTATCTGACTCTAGAGAGAAATTCTCATCGTTCTTTCAAGAAGAAGTATTCGCATCTCCTGAAATTCGTCAAAGCGGTTGACACGGCACTCATCACAATTTCCATAGGTTTACACACTGCCGGCATCGGATTGTTGTCGACCGTGGTCGGTATTCCGATCGTGTTGACCATAGAAGGAGTGGCTCTCGCCGCCGGATTGTTTAGCATGCTCGGAAACTTTTTGAGTAGGAAATTATATCTGAAGGCAAGGAAACACGAAAAGATTCGCGTCTTGGCCGACTCCAAGATCGACACGATATCCGAAATGATCTCGATGGAATTGAAAGACGGTAGGATATCGGACGGAGAATACTTCACAATATTGAGTGAGAAAACGAAATACGATGCTATGAAAGAAGCTGTGAGAATCAAGACTCGTCAGATCATCAAGGAAGAGATGAAGGATTCTCTCCTGGAAAAGGGGAGGAAAGAGGCCAGGGAGGAATTCGGTAAGTTGATAGAACTCAAGAGCAGCAACTGAAAAAAAAAAAAATATATATAATAACAGAATTTTTAAAAAAGAAAATATTAAATTTATATATAAAGTAAAAAATAAAAACGAAGTTAATTTAAATAACTCTCAAAAAATGTATTGCTTAAAGTGTAAGAGAGTTACCGACACGGGTAATTCTCGAGAATTACGAACTATAAATGACAGACAGATGCTTCGCGGAATTTGCGATGTGTGTGGTTCGATCAAGACTCAATTCATCAAAGAAAAGAACACGAGCAAAGGTAAAGGCATTGTGAATAAAATGATCAATAATCTACCTTTCGAAATGCATCTGCCGGGTCACAGTTTCACGGGACCCAGAACGAAATTGAACAAGAGACTCAATGCTGATCTGACTCCTAAATCTTGGAGCAAACACGTGAATAGGGTGGACGTGGCCGCTTATGATCACGATCTGTGCTACGCCGGACATCCCGACACCAAGACTTGCAACGATGTCTGCGATAAAAACATGTTGGCGAAATTGAGAGGTATATCGAATCCGACCAGGAGAGAGAAGATAGAACATTTGCTGGTCGGCTATCTGATTGGTGCGAAACGTCGATACGGAAAAAAAAAGGCGCATCGGAAAAGAAGAAGAAACGATTACTGACGAGCGAAGTGGCTGAGGAGTTACACAAACCCATCGTGCATAAATTTCTAAAGAGAAGGGTGTTTGTGAAGGGTTTGGATGACATTTGGTCCGCCGACTTGGTCGACATGAGATCGTTTTCGAGCTGGAACGAGGGCATCAAAATCTACTGACGGTCATCGACGTTTTTACCAAATACGGTTGGATCAGAGCTTTGAAGAATAAATCCGGACCTTGCATCGCCGAGGCTCTGAAGAGCGTGTTCGACTCGTCTTCTCAAAAACTGAATAAATTGTGGGTGGACAAGGGAAAGGAATTCAACAACAAGCATGTTCATCGATTAGTCGCCCTCTACTCGATAGAAAATGAAGAGAAAGCCAGTGTCGTGGAACGTTGGAATCGAACGATGAAGGAAAAGATGCACAGATACTTCACGGCGAATTCGACCAAGAAATACATATATGCTCTGAACGGTCTGGTCAAAGATTACAACAACACGTGACACAGATCGATCAAGATGACTCCCACGGAAGCTAGCGATCCTTGAAACGAAAAACGGGTATACGCGAATCTATATCCTGAGAGATCTGAGATCAGGAAGAAGTCTGGAACGCCGAAATTTGCAGTCGGCGATCGAGTGAGAATCTACTCTTTTAAGAAGCACTTCGAAAAGGGTTACACTCCTCGATGGACCTCGGAAATCTTCGTGATAATCAAAATATTTCACACCGATCCGGTGACTTATGAAATCAAAGCTTTGGATGGAGAAGAGATCATCGGAAAGTTTTACGAACAACTATTGCAGAAGACAAAGTTTTAATAAAGAAAACAAAATTTTTTTTATTTACCCTCTTTAACATTTTCTTGTTTACATATATATAAAGGAGAGAAAAAATAATAATACAAAATAATTAAAACTATATTTAGATAAAAAACAAGCTAATTAAGAAACAAAAAAAACCCCAAAAAACCTTCAAAAATGGCAAATATACTAGATATCGCACAAAGCATAGTGAAAGATGAAAGTATTCAAGAATACGAGGTTCACGAATATGAACCGATAACCAAAACGAGTTTGAACAATGCGGGAGAGATAAGAATCAACGTCGAAACCCAAGATCTATTCGTTCATCCTAGCGAGAGTTACATAGTGGTGCAGGGATGTCTCACCAAGGAAGATGGGACTGACTACGCCGATGACGACACGGTTACTCTAGCCAATAATGGCATCATGCATCTATTCAGTAATATAAAATACTTGCTATCCGGACAACAGATAGAATCTGTGTTTCATCCCGGTCAGGCCACCATGATGTTCGGACTATTGACGTATCTGGATGATTTTTCGAAATCCAGAGGACTTAATCAGTTGTGGATGAAAGACACCATTGGCCCTGCTAGTGCTGGCACCATCGCGATATTTGACTACATCGTCAAGACGTCCAGACTTAAAGGAACGTTTTCGTTCAGGATACCTTTGAAACACATCTTCGGATTCGTTGACGATTACAACAAGATCATGTATGGATTCAAACACAATCTGACGTTGATTCAAAAAGGAAACGACGACGAAATAGTGAGACTCACCGCGACCGATGTGGGTAAGATAGCTCTACACAAGATATCATGGTTCGTTCCGCACGTGCAGCCTTCGATCGTGGAAAAAATGCATCTCTACAAGATCATAGAATCCAAGAGTAAATTACCTGTAGGATTTAGAATGAGACAATGCGACACAGTTAGCATTCCACTCTCACGAATCACTTCAATTGGAGATTGACCGTGAAATCCACTTCTGAGAGACCGCGTTTCATCGTGGTTGCATTTCAGACCGATAGGGACGGGTCTCAGGAAAAGAATGTGTCGCTGTTCGATCACTGCAATTTGAGAAACATGCAAGTGTTTCTGAATGCCATGAGATGTCCAGCAATTGATTACAATGCATCGTTCAACAAGAACGATTTCTGCAGACTGTACGGCGACACCGCTGATTTTAGAAAGAAGTATCATGGTCTAGACGAACTGATGAGCAACCCTAATATATCTCCTGGCAAACACAAGTCGATGTATCCCATGTTCATATTCGATGTTAGTAAACAGAGTGAACGACTCAAGAGTAGCGTCTTAGACATTCAGATCAAGATGCAATTCGATAGGAACGTGCCGAGAAAAACCGAAGCCTTTGCCCTGGTCCTGTTGGACAGAGAATTACAATTCAAATCGGATGGAAATAAGATGTCGAAAAAAAAATAAGAAAAAAAAAGAAAAGTAATGAGTACTTATTAAAAACAAAAAAAAATAAAAAGTAATGAGATCTAGAAAGATTGAACATCTTTCTAAATCTCATTACTTTTTTTTGTTTTTAATAATCACTCATTATTTTTTTTATTAATTATTTCCACGCGTTCACTGTTTATCAAAGGATCTAGTTCGATCAGGAGGCTCACCACGGAAGTGGCAGCTTCGGGATTATTGGTTTTCGTAACGAAATTAATCCTGTCTCCGGTGTTCACTTTGAGAGGTGTGCGAAATGTGCTAACATTCGCGTGTTGATTCTCAGTCTTTTCAGCGCTGTATCTCTTATCGCTCTCTACTCCGGTCACTGTGAGATTGATGACTGCTCTGTTATTCAAATCCGTGGAAGCCAGAACCATTTGTATGATTTCACCTCCCAATGGCATGGGATATCCCACCTGACCATGTTGCGATCCGCTACCTCCGTTTCCGAAAGACCACTCGGCTTTTCCCTCCTCTAACGTGCCGGCCTCCTCGGCCCACATGGTGATCAATTGCCTAGCGTATTTGACTTTCTCCACCACCGAAATCAGGGTGCAGGCATCCGACATGTGCACGGGATCCGGTAGATTCGTGAGTGTGTGTCTGCCCATGTCTAGTTTACCTTCCATGATGTCGCCCTTTCTCCAGACTGAGTTGTCGTCCACATACCTCCTGCTGACCATGCTGGAATGGAATTCGAGATCGAGACTGAATAAATTGTGACCGTTCATGTTGATGCCACCCTCCATGGTTCCGCTGGATTGTTTGTTCAGGTAGAGATCGTCCACTTGCGATTCTATGTATTCTTGAGATCGTATCATGGTGGAATCCACGTAGCCCTTGTTGACCGTGGTGGAGTCCGCATCCGCATCGTCGACCTTCGACAGATTCAATATCTTGTTGAATCCCACAATCAGATCTGATTTCATTTCTCGTCTGTCAGACTTTCTCTGTTTCAGATCTACATAGTGTTTGGTCGCCACATCCTTGGGATTCGTGGGAGTGGCCACATTCATTATCTTGTTAGAATTGGCGTTCAATTCCGAGTGCATCGTTTTCTGAACATATCTACTTCTCAGATGTTCGCTGAATCGCGCGTGAGAGTCGTCCGCATATTTCTTGGTCGCGGCATCGGTAGAATCTATGGGATTCGCGATGTTCACCAAAACGTTTAGATTTCAGATCGAGATCGTCAGTCATGGCTTTATCCACATAATTATCTAGCATGGTTCATTCGAAATCCACGTCCCCCTGTCGACGTATTTTTTAGTCGCAACATCTGCGAGATCTATCTGCTCGGGAAGATTGTAGAGCTTCTTATAGTTCATGTTCAAAGGTTCCTCTCGATGTTCGTATCTCCAAACGTAATGTTCGTCCAAGTTGGCAACGTCGTAACCATCACCGACTTCAAGCGTCTTCCTCTTCTTTTTGGGTCGACTTTCGTCGTCACTTCTACCAAATTTATCGACTGGCATGTTGTTTTGAGGTTTTTGTTTTAAAAATATATTTCAAACGCAGTTTATTAAAAATGAATTATTTCACTTATTTTTTTTTTCGTTTTTATTCGATTAAATTTTTTTAAATAATTTTTTTTTACCTTTATATATACTATAAAAAAAATCTCTCTCTAATGTAAATCATTGAGAATGTCTTGAAACCAGTCTCCTTCAGACCATCTCTTGAGAATGTAGAGACACAGGTGACCGCAAAACACTTGATCTGGCAATTGCACTCATTCCGTGTTGTAACGAACCATCGATTTGTTGAAATAGATCTTTATTTCTTTTGGCGGCGAGATTCCGTAGCTGTCAAAATACTAATTCTTCTTCTTCCCGTTCTTGAACCATGTCACCCAGTGAGTGCCTTCACCCGATAAATCATCTAGATTTAAAATTCCGCATTCCGATTGTCGAGGTCTTCTCTTTGGCAAGGCATCTCTGGAAAACATGCCTAGAAAATTTGACAGATCGACGTTGGATAGGGGTTCGTTAGGTAAGATGACACCTTCTACGGATATCTCTATTTTCTTATTCATATATGTATATATATTTTTTAAAAATTTATTTATTTTATTATAATTCACTAAAATGACGTTATTTTTTTATATTTTTTCTTTTCTTTTTTAAACTAACTCTCTCGATATCTCTATCGACTTCCATAATCTTGAATCCGTCCTAATTCCTCTTGATTTTCTGGAATCCTGTCCTTAATCATATCTGAAATCCTATCGTCCATAATTATATCCAAACTCCAATGTCTGAGTGCTAAAGTGCTTTTTTATCGTCTAACATGAATCTCTTATCGTCATCGGCCATCAGCGAAATCTTGCTGACTATTTCGGTATACAAGTCGTGATTTTCTCTTCAAATCAATTTCATAGCCTTATACACTGGACCACTTTCTAACAGACAATCATTATACTCTCGGAAAGAGATGTTTTTCTTCACCACACATGCTTTAACCCCTTTGCACTTCTTGATCTCTTCATCTTCTAGCCGATAAGCATACAGTTTAGGTCTCAAGCCCATGAATTCGACGATTTGTTTACCGTCGCTCTCGTCCTTCATGTTTAGCCAACACCTTCTTGTTGTCGTTCGATTGAATGTTGGACGGGTGATCGATGGGATAATTGCTCATGTCAAACCACGCGGCCACATCCAGAGATATATCTTGGTAGACATCTTTCGTCTCTATCTCATAAACTAAACTGTCCATGTCGGTGAACAGTAGTTTGGCTTTATCACCAAATTTTCATTCGACGTAATCATAGTGAAACTCGTACATCAATCGCTTGCTGATATCTAAGATGATCGGCCCGAGATAATAAGGTTTGTCGAACTTCAGGTACGTCTTTTGCATGTGAACGGCCACTAGATTTTTGTCGAATATGGTTTGGTGTTTGTAATTGGGTTTCGCCACTAATTTTTTAGCTTTTTTCTCAGACATGACGAGTCGAAAGTTGGTTCTCTTCCGGATGTTTTCCATCGATTTACCGTACACGCAGTTGTTCATGAGTTTGAAGAAATCTTTTTCAAAATCATTCTCGGCTTGAATTCTGAGATTCGTGTTGAGATCGATGTATTTTTTCATCCAAGGCTCTTTGTCGAATCGAATGACGTGATGTATGTCAACTAATTTCATCCCGTAATCAACGTATTGTTTCAAATTTTCGCTGTAGACGATGTACTTACGTTTGTTAAATAAATTGCGAATGAGTTTTTCCTCATCTCCTTCGATCGGTTCCATTCGTTTGGGAGCATCTCTTCCGGTTCCGTCACCTATTCGAAATTTCCAATCGGTAAAGGATGACTCATAGCCCATCCGTACAGATTATTAGCGTCTCAATACTGTATGTATTTATTAGATCGTTTCGAATCGAAACCTTCTTTCATGTAGGGATTGTTAGCTTTAGAATATCTGTGGGAAATCATTGAAACGCCACCTCTCACAGCCCTTTCGAATATGAGCAACATGTCCACGCCGGATAATAATTCCAATTGGACTTCAGTGGTCTTCAACAGAGCGTCCCTCGCCAGACCAGGTGCTGTGAAATAGCAAGCCAGATCCAGATGGTAATTTTGACGACAGATGTCTCGAAAATTTTCGAACATGTCTGCCAAGAGCAGAACGTCGGTCTTCAGATAAAGATTGTGATAATCTCTCATGGTTTTCATATCGAATGATTTCCACACGTTTTTGGCGTGTTTGTAATTCTCGTTGGAAATGTCGGATTCGTATAATTTTGAATAAAAATCTGCTTTCGAAGGTGGTGCGGTGTCGTCGAATCTCTTTAGATGGTTCATGTAATCATAAGAATAGACTCCTTTCCTCGTCTACTCATTCTCTGAAATGTTCGCTCGTGATTTTAAATTTATCCTTGCTCATGTTATCGACTAATTTTTCCAGAGCGGTCGACATGAATTTAAAACTGTCGATGAAACGTATGCTTCTGTGAATGGATTTCGTTTTTTCTTCCAATGTCTCTCTGTCGATTACTCTTTTCTTCTCCATGGACTTCAATTTCGTGATGGAAATGTATCTTTCTTCGCTGTTCGCGATGCAATTTAATTCTCCGTCTGAGATTTTTCACGAAAAGATGACTGTCGTAACACAAGAGATCGTGAAATATCACCGGATAGAAAATGGCATCTCGATATTTTAAATTACACTTGCTGTGAGCCGGACCACAATAGGAGACCAGTGTAATGATCGTGGTCTCTAACCTTCTTATTTCCTTAGAATCCTCATCGAACGATTGTCTGCATATGTGACATTCAGTGGCTCTGTTATTTTCGTCCTGCTGCTCTCGAGTGATGATCATTTTTGCCGGAGTTTTGAACTTATCGTATAACATTTGAATTTTCGATTCTAACTCTTCCACGAACCTTTGAGCCAAGTCATCAACTTTACACTGTTTCGTGTAGGTGAAGGGACCCATGTCGTGTTGCGAGTCGAACTCGCATTTCATGTAAATGCAATAACCCAAAGGCGTGTGTTTTTGAAAGATTTCAACATAACTTCGGAGAGCGTCGGGTTGGCAGGAACTCATTTTCACAGTGAAACATTCGAAATCGGCGTACATGACGAATGGTACTTTTAACCTTCTATTGCGATTTTCAAAGTTCATGATGGTGTTGGGTTTGGGCATTTCGATGGCGACACCTTGATTTTCGTTGCAATATTCCTGATGTTTTGCTAGCTAGCTCGGATGTTTAACCTAACAATAATGATGATTGTCACCATTCGAAATCAATAATAAAATAATCATCCTTTCTCTTTTGAGATACGAAGTCTGTCTGCGAGGATAGATCGTTCGTTTTTCATCGTCGTATCCCAAGACGTTCAGCGCTACGGTGGGATTTTGAGCCTCGAAACGTTCGATGTGTTTTAACTGCATTGGAAAAGTCACTCTGGTCCAATCGAGATTTTTAGAAGTCTCCTCGTAACAAGAAACTCTCTCGAGATGGATTTTGACAGGGTATAAAGTGGAGGTGACTGCCCATTTAAAACACTGATCATCTTTATTTCTCATGTTGACCACAGCTTTTTTTAGCTAAGAAATATGGTAATTCCACGTAGGAAGACCCTTTCAGTGAATCGTTTTTAGTTATATGAATTTCGAGTTTCAACACCTCATCGAACGTCTAATTACTACCTTCATGTTGATAATTTGCGAGAGATGTCAACATCTTGTCTTTCATCATTTCAAAAACGTCTGATAAATCTGAACCTCGAAATACGGGTTCGACATTAGATCTGAAATATGCATTTTTCACGATGCTCTTGCCGGAATTTACGTCGATTTTATTCATCACGCAATGGAGCATCATCTTAATTTTTTGTCCCACATCCATGAGTTCGCGAAACAAATCCAATACAATTTTCTTCACCTGTTCCATGAACAATTTCGGATCGACTTTCTTGAACGAGAGAACCACGTCGAAAGTTTTAAAACGCCTTTGCTCACACTCTCCCATCCTAGGGAATTCGATTGGAATGCTTCCATGATGAGTCGTGCTACATATTCTTCTCCTTTCCCTTCGTCTATTGCTCGTTGAATTTTGTTCGATATATCTCGTTTGTCTCGATTCTGAACTGCATCACTCATTTTCGTTTTAGTTTTTTTTTTCTTTTGAAACTTGAAGTTCTTCAATGGCTTTTCGTTTAGTCATCTTCTTATTTTTCACAACCAAAACGTTTTTTTTTTTTTCGACGTCGGCATTTCGATTCCTTTTACTATCTTTTTCTTCTTCTCATTTTTCACAACCGAAGCATTTTTTGATGTCGTTGCTATCAACATTTGGTTTGCCTTTTCATCGAGCAAACTACATATCTCCTCGTGCATGATCTTTCTAATTTCATCACGCTCCACTTTTCGTTTTCTATTGTCAGGCATTACTGTCATTGGCTTATTTTTTTTCACTATTCGAGTCTGTTTAAGTTTATCCATTTCCGATCTTTCGATTTTTTTCTTTCCATCATTTCGCAAACGATATTCCTGTATGACTTCAATTTTTTTTTGATTTGGTTCTATGATTTCTGAAATGTGGAATGTTTAATTCTCTACACATCTCGTTTAACAGAGGTACGGTTTTCTCATTTAAATTTTCCATTTTTTTTAATTTGTTTGCTTCATTTGTAAGAATATTTTTTTTGAATTTGTATTTAAATAATAATTTGTTAAAAGTTTAAAATGTTTTTATATATATATGTTTTAATTCCTTCAAAAAAAATTTTTTTAAATGAAATTAATCGATTTTTTATGTTCCTTAATGTGAAAAAAATTGAATTAATACAAGAAAAAAAGGACATTAAATTTAAACTTTTATTTATAAATAAAGAGAAAAAAACTTTTACAAGAAACTTTTTTCACATGAAAGAAAATTAAAAATTAAAAAATTTTTTTTTACATATATATATAAAAAGTAAAAAAAAAACAACTTTTTAAATAAATTATTATTTAAATACAAAATTCAAAAATATATATTATTTGCAATAATTCATAAAACAAAAAAACCCCCAAAATAATGGATCATGACAACAACACCTAAAAGATGCGAATTGAAATTGAAATGAGTCGAAACGTGTAAGAAATTTGGTTACAAAATCTATAGATTACAACGGCATGATGCCATCGAATTGAATGAGGTCGAGATGAAGGGCTTAGAGCACAAATACGATAAATATAGCATGCCTTTGAAATTGGACGAAGCCATGCTCGATTTGTTTTACGAGTACCAAAGCGATCTACAGAAAATCGTCATCGCCAAAAATAGAGAATTCGACAAGGACAATTTGTCGTTGCCCTACGGAAGTTACATATATACAAAAATCTCTCTCGAACTCGTGAACAAATCGGGTGGTGAGAGTGCATTCACCAAAGTAAAAAAACTCAAAAAAGTAAAGATAAACATTCAACACATTTTCAAAAAAGGAGAAGAAACGACCGTCAAAATGCTAATAACGGACTTGGAAATATAAACAAAAGAGAGACTGATTTTTAGCGAAGAAGAAGGAAAAAAAAGTAATGAGATCTAGAGAGGTTTATCATCTCTAGATCTCATTACTTTTTTGGGGGTTTTTTTTTTTCCTTCTTCTTCTTCTTCTTCTTCTTCTTCTTCTTCTTCTTCTTCTTCATCTTCTTCTTCACTATCACCCATATATATTATAATAACGTTTCCTTTTTCCTCAATTTCGGCGTCGATTCTTCTTTTCTTTTTTTTTGTGATATATTACGTTTTTATGAGAATACATTTGTTTATCCCAATCATAATTATGAACGAATGTGGTGCATCTCTTGGTAACACTCACGTCATTACCATTCTCTTCAGAAGGTAGAGGTGGCGGTGGAAAACGTCTCATTCTTTTAAATTTCAACCATCTATCCCAATCTTTTTTCAGTTCTTTCCTAAGATATCCATCATTAGCATCTAATTGTTTTTCCACATCTTTTTCCCACACTATCCCGCAATATTCATCATTAGCATCTAATCATTTTTCCACATCTTTTTTGCACTCTATCTCGCGATAATTATCATTATCATCTAATTGTTTTTCCACCTTTTTATCCATTCTATATTACTTTTTATACTTTCTATGATTTATATTTTTAAATTTTATATAATTATATAATTTTTACATTATAATAACATACTCAAAATCGGTATATTCTTAAACGGTGTATTCTCACCAAACAACAAACCCTTACTGAGTCGCTCAACATTCCGTCCACTCTTCAGATAGAGACCGTTTCCACTCAAAGAGTTGCCACCTCTAACGGGTTCTAGATACAATCCTTCACCGCTGTCATCTACGTGGACGCAACACACGGCTCCTCCCTTCTTCAAAAACAGTCCGCTGCCACCCATTAATTTCTCAATTGCCGATCACGTGAGTCCCGAGAGAGCTCCCACGCCAAGATTCTTTCCGAGAAAGGGTAATGCTTTTGTGGCAAAGGGTAATGCTTTTGTGGCGATTCCTGCCAATAGTGGTAGGAAACCGCCTTTCATTCTCAAATTGTATTTCAATTGAGCGGGACTCAATCTCACTGCCAACCCTCTTCCATCATGAATTGTTTTCTCCATCCTTTTGATTTGACTTCTGGTCCAGGCGATCGAATCCTGACCGCCACTCTACAGATCTTCATGAGTGAATTTGAATCTCACCGCCTCGCCTTGAGTTGCTAATGCTCTCTTAAGTTTCTTCCTTTGTCCTGCGGATATGTTCATGTTTTTAACCACGTGTTGTGTCATAATTTTTTTTTAAAAATATATTTTGTTCAATTGTTTTTTTGGTTTTAATGATAATTATATATATTAAATAATTTTTGTAAATTAATATTGCGTT
This sequence comes from Pictodentalium vernedei, assembly GCA_031216915.1. NCBI lineage: Eukaryota > Metazoa > Mollusca > Scaphopoda > Dentaliida > Dentaliidae > Pictodentalium > Pictodentalium vernedei. Next base: position 390,661,135 of record CM062296.1, on the reverse strand, counting down.
TATTTTATTTCTTATTTATATATATACACAATATTTTTTTTTTCTTTTGATATTTCTCTTATGTGAAATCGTATCGTCACCCTCTCTCCACGAAGACCTAACAGTTCACCATTTTGATCCGTCAATGTGGTTTTGAGACTATACAACGTGTCTAAAATCACAAGTAGATAAACTAAATTTCGAGGTCGTTCCACGATCTTATAACCCGGTGAGACACGTTTGGAAAGAAGGAATAGATTGTCGGTTGAGCGCTACCATTCACATAGCTTCCTGCAATCACGTTCACCAGAATGCTATTGACTGCAAGAATGTCGACCATATTTTCAAATGCCGTGTAGGGTTGGGAGATATGGGAATCTGAATACCGGTAACGATATCAGAAAAAATATCGCGATATACCGGTATATCGTGCAGCAGTGTGTGAAACGCATATTAAGTGCAAGGGATATCATGAATAAAAAATATATTTTTGGAGCAAAAGATAGAAATATCACTTACTGCTCTGGAAAAATGAGTGATTTGAATGGGAGACCATAATAATCCATGTCTACAAAGTTATTGAACCTATTGTTTAATACGAAAATAAGCCATAAAATTATCATGGGTTTACTGGCTTTCATCTGAATCTGGGATACAAGTAAATTAGTCTTTGTCAATTTAATTCCTGTAAAAACATGGCCAGCCTCTCTTGACTGATAAGCGTTTAATTACTGAGCCAGTCAATTGTCACATTGTGTTAATTGCGTATGTGTGGCTTCATGAAAACAGTGGCAAACAAAACTTTTTATCAAAACAACGGGTATACAGTTGACGGGATTCCGAGGGCCTGGTTTCACAAAGAACCAGTAGTAGCTCCTCCCCTTCTCCTATCTTCCAGCAGTGAACTTCCTCAGATGACAATGTCAAATGTCATCTGTCACATGTCAGGCCAGTCGGTCTGTTGATATTAAGCACGCCTCCAAGACGTGACCACCCTTCACTTTCATGATAGTCTGCAGGTGTCAATCACCAGGCGACAATGTTTCTCCCAGTGATGGCATCACACCTCTGTCATATTTGACAAAAAATGTTGCACATTTCGCAATTGTGAATATGTGTGATTTGAAACATTTTTGTGTCAGATTGCTGACAACGAATTAAGCGATAAGTATGGCTTGCTGATTACAATTCACACAAATGCGACCAACAGCAGGTGACCGTGTTTTTACAGCGTGACAGTCGGGTGTGTTTTCCGTGTAACAACAAACTATTTGTGTGATGTGTGCTACTTTAATTATTCACTAATTAAAAATAATCAAACAAATTTAGCAAACAAGTATTATATTTTTTTTTCATAATTTCTCCATGAATGCTTGCATGTCGGTGACGATAAACAAGATAGAACGTTACTCTCATCATCTCTCGTTGTTTATCATTTGTTCACGAAATAAGGAAAGATAAACTTCCTGTATTTTCAAAGCAACTTTCTGTGCGATTTTACGAAAAAACACATGTTGAAATTTTATTATCAAACCAATATCGTTACAGACGATATACCGGTATTGCCAAAAAATAGACGATATTTAACCGGTACCGATTTCAATACCGGTATTTACCGGTATATCGAAATATCGCCCAGCCCTAATGCCGTGTGGCCTCGATACATCTTTTGATCGAATCCCAGCATCTTGCCTATAGAATCATCCGTGTTGAAATCCACTCGAAAATTATCTTCCAAATCCAACATCGATTGTAGAGTATTAGGGCTGGGAGCGAGTCTGATCTTGTTGCTTCCCTTTCCATCTGTCTTCATTCACGTCTGAATGTAATTGTTCAAATCGTCTATGTTGTAACTTCCTTTGGGAATTCGAATCTCTAACCAATCCACTCTGTTGGAATACTTGAACGAGTTATTCTTTTCGGTGGCATTGGGAAAGGAATAATAAGTCTCCAGATTCACCAACACCATCTCGTATCTTTTCTCTCTATTCAATTCGATGGAAGGTTCGAATTTCATCACGAATTGAGTCGAATCGCCACTCACCACGATTTGAATGGATTGTTTTGCAGCCGTATTCTCGGCTATCCATTCTAACAATTCTCCTTGTTCGAACATTATATTTTAATTTCAATTTTTATTTTTTCAAAACTAAATTATTTGATGATTTATTATTTTCTAATTTTATTTTCGCTCTCTATCTTATTATCATCAGAAACATAAAACTTGTCGAATCTGCACCGATATTTTCCGCAATTAAATTTGCTAGTCAAATCGATCACGATGAAATTGTAAAGTCCTCCATCCCAAACCCTCTTGCAGAATCTCCTGAATTCTGCCACGCTCATGTCATTTGCGATGTGATCACCGTAGATGTGATTGAGATTCTTGAGATCCTCGTGAAAGAGACACAGTAAATTAGCGTTCTCCCTTATTGTCTGTCTGGGCAATCGAAAATAATTCTGCGACAGGTAGAAACAGTCCACGTTGCTGTGATGACCCCTAACATAATACGATTCGCATCGGTTCTGTCTCTCCAAAAGCAGATCGTCGAAAATCATGAGATTCTTATCTTCCGATTTCAATTCTCTAGGATCCGGAACATCGCTAGCGTTCTCATAAAATCGACACTCGACGTTTGAAGATGCATTTCTCTTCATCAATTCCATCACCGCACCATCCAAAATGGTTGAAAGAGAAGCTTCACTTTTGTCGAATTCCTCCCTGCTGTCAAAGATTCTGGCTATGACGTCCTTGGGCAATCTATGATCCATGCACTCTCGAAGCAATCTGTATTTGGGTTGAAACAAGCTCTTGCCAATTACGAATAATCTGTTATAATCCAACCAGTCAGGTTGCCACAACAGTTTCATCAACAGATTGGTCTTTCCACAATTCGATTTTCCCACTGTCAAGCCTCTTATGCTTTTGGGAAAGAACTCGTTATTCGACCTCTTGGTCGTGGCGTCGTTCCAAGACATATCTTTAATGTGTTCATCTTTGTTTATTTTTAGATTTTTTCAAACACAATTTATATTTTTTCAAACTCAGTTTTTATAAATATTATTATTTATTTATATTACGCCGTCGTGAGTTTTCTTCAATCCAGATCCACTCGTCATTTTGGCTAAATCTTGTATGGGTACCACAGCATCATTAAAATCTTTCCAACTTTTCGGCAATCGCTCTTACATAGCTCGCTTTGCCGGCAGACTGATCAACTTATCGATCAACACGTTGGCTGCCCTCTTGCCAGCCACAGAAGTGATCCTACCACTAGCTTCAGAAGTGGCTTTCTTACCAGCATCCAAAGCCGTCTTCTTACCAACCTCAAACACGGTTGATGCGAGTTTTCTACCTGCATTGCTCGTGAATGCTCGTATTATAGAATCGACGATGCCAGAACTGCATTGAATGTAAGTTCTAACATATCCCCTGTTCTTTATCACCAACATATTTTTATTTTATAATATATATTTTGTGTTTTCACTGGTAAATGGTTTGTTGTTTAAATACTTTTTATTATTTTTCTAGTGTAAAATTTACAGGTTTTTATTTTATATTTTTTGTTTGTTTGTTCTCTGCTTATTATATATATATCAATCCTTCAAATCGTTCATCAGCCTTTTATAATCGTGTTTATTCAAAACCTTTTGCCTTAACAATTCGTCGCATATGCTGACTATCTCATTATCTAATCCAGTGTTACCAGCGCATCTACTTGCCATCTACAATCTCAATCTCTGAGACAGAGCATCGGAATCACTCGGAAGAAAAGGGGTTTTCACCCCTTTGCCAGTCACCGATTCGACGAACTTCTTGTTCATATCCCATATGGGTTTCACCACCTTTGTCCACTTGTAACCTCTATTGGCTTTGTGTCTCGTTTCTCTAACATCGTTATTTCTCTTCATGGTGTGGGTCTGAACCAGAATATCGCCGTAATTGTCGAAATCCTGATACGTGTAATCTCCAGGCTTGTTGAAAAGGAGCAATTTGTGCAGTCCAGGAGTTAATTCATACCTATTGGAACCGACGATTAAATTATCATCATCCTCTTGCACTTCGGTGTTGCCTATAAAAGTTCTACCATCAGAATCCTTATAAATTCCATACAACAGATCTCTCTTACCACCACCCTCGGACGATGCAACGCTATCAGTGGTGATAGTCGAAGCCGCATCATCGCTTTTGCTCACGTCGGTTTCGATCCTCATGGGAACATAATCCGGTGATGATCTCTGAAAGGAAAACCCCTTCGTAAAACTGCCGGGCAACGAACCCATTCTCAAAGAACTTTCTTTTAAGGGCCTCAATTCGTCAACGATCACCTTTTTACTTCGTTCTTGAACCTCCGTCACAGGTTTAAATAATTTTGTGGTTTCACGTCTTAATTCCATTCCTCCAAGTCGCCTGCTTCTGTCAGCTGATTGAATACTCTTCTTAGCACGTTTATATTCGTCGAGAAGCTGATCTCTCCGCTTGGAATCTGCGATGTGTAAAAACATTTTTTCGTTTTTAAAATTATTAATATTTCCTTTAGAGTATGCTAACATGAGTTATTTTATTATTCTCAAAATTAAATGTATAATTGTTTTTATGTTTTATGTTTTAAGTAAATAAAAATCTTCTGTCTTTAATATATAATAACTAAAACCAGTTCAGGAAAAACATTTTACACGATAAATGCGTTTTTGGCCTCGAACGTGTTAAAGATCACATCAACAGTTATTTCCGACAATGAGAAACTTAGAGTTAGTCTCAAATAAACATCTATAAATACAACGTTTTAAAGTATTAAATCATACAGGTAGTTATTTTCCTCACACTTGAAGTCATTCTCAAAATAATACTCTTAGAATATCTCATACTATTTTGGTTAAAACCGCGTTAGTACTCGCACCACGTTGAGCAACGGTATTTCTTCTATATTTTTACATGGAAATCGTTTCAGTCAAATAACTAGAGTTGAAAAATCTGGCGAGAATTTTTTTTGCAAAAAAAAATATGGAAAAATAGTACTCCATGATTATCTCGTAATATTTTGGGTTAAAACCGCGTTAGTACTTGTACCATGTTGAGCAACGGTATTTCTTCTATATTTTTACATGGAAATCGTTTCAGTCAAAAAACAAGAGTTGAAAAATCTTTTTAAAAAATTTTCTGGCGAGAATTTTTTTTGCAAAAAAAAAATATGGAAAAAATAATACTCCATGAATATCTCGTAATATTTTGGGTTAAAACCGCGTTAGTACTCGCACCGCGTTGAGCAACGGTATTTCTTCTATATTTTTACATGGAAATCGTTTCATTCGAAAAAGCAATAGTTAAAACAGCACATTGAACACAATTTCTGATTTTAATACATAACATACTTAGAGTCATTCTCAAATAAAACCATTGATAAAATGCATCGCCCTCGGCGATTATTCTCACCTCCATATCATCAAAGAACAAAATACTGTTTGAAGTAAACAAAAAAAAAAACAATTTTATCATCAAAAGAACAAAATGCTGTTTAAAGTAAACAGATGCACTTTTGTGAATAGGAACAATTTAGAAGTGTGTCTCATCAAAAGGTGTTTAATTGATGTCTCTTGAACCGAGGCATGAGTCAATTAAAATTTCATTTACCTCTTAAAACCCATTTAAGTGGAATGCAATTTTACCCTTTGATTTTTATTTACATTCAGTATAATATTGAAACTCCACAAAACTGATTCACGATTCACCTTAACACTTACGAGGTGAATCGGCAAATCATTTTCACCGATCGTCGCACCCTAGACCGTCCGAAACGCGATCGCGAATGTGGTGGTGTCCCAGAACCCGCAAACCACATTTTTCGATGTACCGGAGGGCGAAATCGGTTTAAAAAAAAAATAAAACAAATCCTCGATGAGTAACTACACTTTACACTCACTTTTCACCGTTGGTGAACGTCGAGAATAGGTTTTGAGGTCGATTTCCCCTGTCCTAGAATCCGCAAATGGGTTTCACCGATCGGATCGCACTTTTAACCGTTCAAACAGCCGTTGGCGAACGTCGGTGTCCCAGAATCCGCAAACCGCTTTTTGATGCTGTCCTAGAAGCTGCAAAATGTTTTTTGCTTGCGTTCACCGACGATAGATCGAAGGTCTGATCCGCGATGGGAACATCGAGAACAATTTTTAAATTTACATTTTCTTAAAATTTCATACATTTTGTCACTTCTGAGTGATGTGTCGAATGTACTCGTTCGCTAACGGATGTTTGAACGGTCAAAAGTGGGGTCCGTCGAATTACCGAAACGGACCGACACGCACCGAAATGCACCAAAACGCACCGAAACGTACCGAAACGGACCGAAACGCGACCGAAACGGACCGAAACGCGACCGAAATGGGAACAACTCAAACTACCGAAACGGGCCTCCAGTGTATCGACCTGGGCGTCGAAAAGACTGGAACGGGTCTGTGTGCGCTTGACGACACCCCCCCCCCCCCCCACACACACACACTAATCTTGAAACTTTAGATCCTAGGATATCAATACTACTAAATTTCAGACCCACCCCTGATAATCATCATAATTTCACCGCGGTTCTGAGAAACTCCTAATAAATAATAACCCATGGGAGTCGGGTTCAAGTTAACTTTCCCACCTTTAAACGATTGACTGTGCGATGGACTGACACTGATGAACCGCCGCTGTTTTTAGGTCCCATTTTCATTCACGATAATAGCGACTTTGAAACATATCGGACATTTTTCAAGAGAATTGCGCTGGCCTGTTTTTCCGTTATGTTGGGTAAAGAGTTAAATTCTAGCTGTTTACTTGGTTTTGTTGGGTGAGGAGTTGATATTTTTTTAGGTATCTTTTGTTTTATGTTCATATTTTTACACTTCTGTGCTACATTGAGCTACGTACATTTAAACTATGCTATTTGTGTTTGAATAAACCATTGAAATCATGTCAGTGTTGTTTTGAGACTTGCCCTGTTCCTGACCCTTATATACCGGATGCATTTCGAGGCGATTCCGACAAGTGTTCAGTTCATTCCTAATATCTTAAGTGAGGAATGAGGAAACATGATGTGACGCATAATTTTTTTTATTATTTATTGGTGTTTAAGGTCACATATTTATGCACAATGGCTAACCATGACCGTGACAGTTTTACGGGTGGAGGAAGCCAGAGTACCCGGAGAGAACGACCGAGCAACGGCAAGCAACTGTCAACTCCTCAACATACCAACTCCACACAAGCAGGGTTAGCATTGGTTGAAGACATGTGCACCATCGACGTGCAGTACGCGTAGTACACAGCGTCACCGTGCTCCCACGTGGGCAATGGGGGTGAAGTGTCTTGCCCAAGGACACAACGCGGTTGCCGCAGGTGGGATTCGAACCGAGGACCTCTCGGCTAGCAGCCTGCACCTCTACCAACTGAGCCACCGCGCCCCCATGTGACGCATAATCAGTACTGTGGATAGGAAAGTGGGTATGACGATGGACGCACACGCTTCACAGCAGAAAGACCTTATCGCCCTTTTAGTCTTTTGGGTGCACGTTTCGGTAGATTACTCTCCCGTTTCGGTCGCGTTTCGGTCCGTTTCGATGCGTTTCGGTCCGTTTCGGTCCGTTTCGGTCCGTTTCGATAATTCGACGCACCGTCAAAAGTGCGATCTGAGAGACTCAAAACAATTGCGGATTCTGAGACACCATGAAAAAACGACATTTTTGCCATTTTTTGCACTCTGTACATGATTTAACACTGAACCCCTATGGCGGTACACGTACATGTACGTGTACGTGTACAGTTTTTTTTAAGGGGACGTCCAACCTAACTTTGGTCAAATTTCATGTAATTTTCTTTCAAGTCTAAAAAAGGCCCAAAATGAATAAACCCAATAAATTATATATCAAAATGCTTGGAATCACACATAGAGCATGTGGAAACTGAAATTTGCCATGGGACTGCTGCCATGTGTAAATAGCACAACCTGAAAGTCTGCTATGGCATAAGTAAGAGAACAAAATTTTTACAATAAAATACCTCAAAATAAAATAACAGCTGTATTCTATTAACATTGAAGTACATACTCGAAGAAATCTTTTCCTAATTCATGAAAGTAATAAAGATTGAGACCAAATGTTATAAGTGGAGTGCTCACTGATTGAAGGCAGACATTTTCGTTTGTTTATGTTTTGATTTGGGGAGTTCAACAAAGGTCAACTTGAAGGAGTCCAGCAGAAGAAGTATGGAAGGACAAAGGAGTGTCTCCAAATAGAAAGATGTATGTGTCACTGTGGTAGTATGGAAAGAAACTATGATATTCTCCTATGTAGAATGCACTGCAAAGTCATACATTGCAGTTGAACAAATATGTCTACAAACCCCTTTCACTGTAACCTCTTTTATTCCATGCATCAATTTGATGGTGATTAAATTGTTAAAGTTGTCTGGTTTATCAATAAGTAACATAGCTTCCTTTACTCTTGGACACCAATACACTCATGATATCTGTTGGAGAAGAAATAAGGGTAACTGTAACCTGTCACTGCAATAAACCATCTAATGTACTTAAAAGTACATTGTTATTCAAAACACATCAAATCAACCTTACATAACCATTATTGCATGTACTTTCCCCAAGGAGGCTTATTGGCATATTGAGATCAGATGGGCACATCCAGAGGGTCTCACATATTTTTTTCAAGAACGCAGTACACAAAGTAATCCCCAAAAGGTGACAAGTGAGCTCCATTTGACACAAAAAAATTACCGGGGAGGGGCTCTCTAACGTGTATGACTCTACCTCTGGCACTCAAGTCAAATGCCTTTTTCTCAAAGTTTAACTCTTTTTTTCTTTTTGAAGATCCTGGCCACACATGTTCCAAACACTATCAGAAAGGTAACCCTCCAAATAAGTGTACCTGCAAAAATCATGTCACACTGCAAAACATTCTTTTTAGACTTTTAGTTCTGGACCTTTCATGCTTCTTACTTCCAACTATAACACTTAATTTATTGACTAATGGGTGAATAGAAAAGTCCTGCCATAATCAACATTTTGAGTTACATAAGCCTTCAAAAGCGCTCTGATAAAAGTGTCAAACATCAGATTGGTGGCTTTATACAGAATATTCATTAGGTTGTTGCTTGATAATAGGAACAGAATCCTCACCAGAAATATTTTGTAGCAATACATTTGAGGGTATCATCAGGCACTTTGCAACAAATTGTAACAAATCAATTAGTTATAAACAAAATTTTCTAACTCGAAAGAGTGAAAAAGTACCACAACTCTGAAAAAAATGTGGGAAGGAACACATACTACAGCAGCTACACAGGCATTGTTTCCCCTTGATGCTGGGTCACAACACCAAATATCCTTCAAATTGGAGTAGCAATGGTTGAGATACAAGGGAAAATGTTGGTACATGTAATGATGAATGGGTAAGAGGACAGAGGTCACCACTGGCACTGCACGGCCCTAGATGCACCTTTGATTTTCCAACTTCCAGGTCTGGGGCATAATAATCGCAACACACCCACCTTATCAATACATAATTTCAGTAAAATAAAAGGAATTATCAATTTTAATTAATTTATAGACGATGATATTGATGGGAAGTATTTGGCTTTTTTCGCCTTCTCGTACTATTAATTACCACAAACAATATCAGTTTGATGCCGTCAAACGAAACTGAACGCATGTGGTCTGGTTAAAAAGTTACTCGGCATGGATAATGAAAAAATTGCGAATATTTCGCGTATTTTATTTCTTTAAAAGCCAATTGCAGCTAATTTTGGCCGTGGATTCGATAATTCGTTTCGGTTTTGACCACACGGCCATGCTGACAGCGGTTATGTTTATTGTGATATGCAAATTGGGAGATAAGTTTCCGGTGAAGGAGATTTGTCACATTTGCCCGTGTAAAACGATGACAAAAGACACTGATCGACGTTTGTGTTAGTATGGTTGGTTGCAAGAAAAAACTAAATTCTCACCATCGTCCAAGCGCACCTTATTTAAAAGCACGAATGCATCATTTTCACCCCATCTCCAATCGGTCGTTTGCAGACATCAAATTCCATGGTTACTAGGAAGTAAATAACTTAACACCATCGGGGGAAATCACCACGCTCAATATAGTTCCAGGTCACTTGGAATATATTTCGTGAAAAAGTGATTTCTGAAGCATTCTGCTTACTTTGTTATGAATATTGCCTTAGTTCATGTGTATCGTCCTGATTTTATACACTCGGTTATTTTTTTACAAGTGGTTCACGTTGTCTTTCTAGTGCGCAATAATTCAGATTTTTTGTCAACAAAAAAGTTCAGACGGCCTGTAAACACGAGAGGGAATTTCGAACCATATTTTGCAGTTATGACATTAACAGCTCAAGTATTTGCTGTCACCTGTTTGCAAATCCGCTCATAGATTGTCTCGAACAAATAAACGATTGCCCAAATTGAGTATTTCTGCAAGAACCACATCGTAATCACATGACCGGAATAAACTTCATTGAAACATGGCCACACCCGGAACATCAAAAATTTGTGTTGGTGTTATTACATTCAAACGTCAAAACCCACCAGAGTGTGTGTGTCAAAAAATGCTTTCTCCGAGTCTGTAGTATGTTATCATTATATCGAGGACAAGGCTTTCGAATTACCGATTATTTTGTGGTTTTACCGGTTCGTTACTTATGCCATTTGCAAATTAATTTTCTTCAAAATCATAAAATTCACTTTTTTCCTGGAAAAAGTTATACATGTTGAACTATTTCTAATCTTTTAAGACAATCCATATTTTCGAGTTGTCGCCCCTGTTTAAACACGCTTCAGTGCACATACGTCGGCTTATTTTGTCACTGGTTAATTAGATTAACCAGCGTTGCATTTGCTGTTTCTCTCGCTTATCGTCATTAACTGGTCTCGCGATTAAATTCGCTTAAGTGATTTATTGCGCTGACAAAGCATATTGCCTTTTGTGTCGATTTTGATTATTCCTAAAATTATGTTCTTTGGGAAGACATGGATGTCATTTACCAAGCACCAGTCAAATTTTACAAATTAATGAACAGATTCTCATTTTTGTTACATCATGCTAGTGGCAAATATTTCACTGGGTTAAAGAAGACATATCCATTAGGGTCTGGATCCTAACTTTTAGCGCCTTAAAAATGAAGGGAATAGGGTTTGGGAGGTGCTGTACGCTAAATATTAAATTTCTAAATGTCCATGATTGTTCACTCTAATCGTGTACCTATTTGTAGCACAAACGTAGTGTATACGAATAAATAAATCGAATAGAGTGGATTGAAATGTCACGTGTGAAGAGTTACTTATTACATTTACTGTGGGTTTATCCTCTAGTAACAATAAACAAAAAAATTCAGTCAATGGATTTATTCAATAAAATTTCAAAACTCAACGTGTAACATTTTATACACAAAAAACAAATATAACGAAACGAGAATGCACAGCTATGATACTTGAGAAAAACCTTTTCCTTGCGTGATAGCAATCGTGATCATTGAAACTAAAGTTGAATTATTTAAAATTAATAACTATCCCAATCGCTCCCTAAGGATAAATGTACCTATAAAACCCATTCACTGCTCCGACGGTTTTGGTTCACTTGCTTTGATATGGATATATATATATATAGTCTGTGAGTGAACCTAGATTTCCACCAGCACCATTCAAATCTGCCAGTGCTGTCGAGTGCTATATTTACTATTTCATATATATGGTGTTTGCCAAATTTTCAACTATTTATATTTTGATTGACAGTGCTCAGAGAGCTCTGTCAATCAAAATATATATTGTTGAACCTTTGACAACATAACGAAGAGAGAGAGAGAGAGAGAGAGAGAGAGAGAGAGAGAGAGAGAGAGAGAGAGAGAGAGAGAGAGCGAGAGAGAGAGAGAGGGGGGGGGTTATACAAACAGATTTTTTTCACCAACCCCGCCTCTTCAGCACCTCACTGTAACACGGGATTCATTAAAATTGCATGTACACAATTTATGATTTTTTTTAAAAAATGACGGTCAGGATGGGTAGAGAATTAAAAATTAACTTACATTGTTTTCTCTTTTTCTTGACAAAAATCTTTCGACTTCAAAAGTAGAATCTAAGACAATTCTTTTGGAATCTAAACGTTCAGATCTCGGTAGTGCTTCTCCTTCAGATAATATCTTCCAGTCTATATGTTTATGCGCACGAAGTGAACGTCCAGCCATGTTCTCAGAAATATATATTGTGAAGTAGATGAAACCCGTAGCAAGGATAGGGGACTTCTAATGCAGCTTATGGGTGTTTGAGTGTTATATATACAGTTGCTACCTGTTATGCAGTAATTGCTAAATAAACACAACACATCAAAGGATTTACTACCATTGAAAGTGGACAACCATTATTTCATCTTATTGTTTTAAAAACATACCTATTCTTATAATCTAAATTGTTATAATCATATGCAATATCACTAATGCGAGTAAAGACAGCTTATGTGTCCGAGTCTATAGAAAATAGGCGTGTACTATCCCACGGCAAAGTCATTGATAGAGATAATCTTTAACTAAGCATGCGTTCGACATAAAACACAAAATCACAATTTTTCAAAGTTAAATGGAAACATTAAAGCAATAACACACATGCTACATTTTTATACCAAAACAATATTTAGAGTTTTATCTACTTCATGGTATGTCCGTCTATATTGTGTATTCACGACTTATTATATATTTTTAACTTTGAAGTAACCCCAGTCGACAATTTTCAACCTATTTAAATGGCAATGTACGGGAATAAATTGTGAAAAATTAAAATGAAAATGGAAACATCAAAACACATTTTAATCAAAAAGAATTTTATGCCATATTAAAGAGAATTTTATATAGAATATGACCATATGTCCGTCTATATTTAGATAAGTCTTCTTTTCTAGAAAATAGGAATTTATTATTTTTCTCCATTGATCGCTATAGTAAATTGGATGACTGTCTTAACGAGTTTTTTCGCGCATGCGTATTTGGGGGATTAGAAATAGTTCAGTATGTGTACCTTTTCTATGCACTTTACTCATTATTTTGATATATAATTTGCCTTTCCTTACTTGTCTTATCTGTTTCTGAGGCATTGGGAAAAATGTCAAAAAATTGACCAAAGTTAGGTTGGACGACCCCTTAAATCCTGCCCTAGAATCCGCATATATTACCTACTCACAGTTCTCTGCTGTGCTGTCATTACACTCCTTCCCAAGAACCTCGAATAGTATAGACCCACAAATCAAGCAATTAAATAGACCCCGATTTAAAAAGTCCTTAATTGATAAAGCCTTGAATAATTATTCGCTTCCTAACTCCAAATGTGACAACCCAACGTGCCCCGACTGTGTCATCCGCCAGCTGTAATCTTAAGACATCTCATCCTCCTACCTCATCCCTTAATTCTCAAATACATTCTAGCCCCCCTGAATTATAAAAAAAGATCAGACAACCCCGTCTTTGGGAAAGCACTTCGATACACTGATGCCAAAAAAAACTTGATATCTTTCTTATTACGGGATGGCAGGAAGACAGCCTTATAGGCTATGCCACTTCCATGCCGTATACTAGCTTATGTTCCTGTTTGTTGTAATGTTATTTTGTAATCAATGTACTAGTATACTGCAAAATAAAGATCTATCTATCTACTGTGATAAGTGTCGTTCGGCTATGCCCGATACATTCAAAGCTGCAGCTTGTATTTAGTATATGTGTATATATAGTATATATTTTTTAAGCTATTTCGACTCAATGTCAACGGCTTTAATTTAGCCTTATTTTTTGGTTAACACTTTTTGTTTTCGAGGTATTCACCCTCTTTACCTGACCTTTTTTTTGCAATTGCCGCCGTTTTAGGTATAGACAGTTATTAATTCGTAGATCCCGTTAGTCAGCCGTGAGTTCTAACAACGTCTCTTGTCTTACGGCAAGGTTTTTTGCATCGTTGGTGAATGAAAAATCACTTCCTAATGTAATGATATTGGTCCATAACAATGTCTTCAAGTCTGACAAGTCAAATCTGGCAATTTCAAAATTCTCCTTTTCATTTTCCAGTTTATATAATATTAAACATACTCTCACGTTTGTTATTTGTTCATAATTTTGGGATGTCAGTTTGTGTCTGTCTTAGTTCGAATACTTTGGATTTTATTTAGGTAAAAAGAATATCAGCTTATTCGAACCTTGGCTCTTTTGGACCTTGGCTTATTCGGACCCTGACCTTTTCGGACCTCCGGCCCATTCGGACCCGGTGAAATGCCAAAACGCCGATGCCAAATATTTGCAGTCTCCGTAAATGGTCAATACGTCAGTTGAAATTTCTTCGTATACAACAGGGTCCTCTCTCGTGAGAAGCCATGACTCTGAAATGGAGATAATGCTGATCATGTTATCTACGGTTTCTTTGTTATATAATAACACTTTGGCCGGCCGCTGATTTGTGCACCGATTCCACTTATGATCTATGGGTGTGATTTCTTTAAACTCCAGATATTGCCGTATGCCAAACGCTGAGTGCTGCGCTCACTCCACACGAAGGTTATGCGAATGTTGACCCCTGAACTGGAATACTAAAAGTCACCAATATTGCTTAAGGCGAGAGGGGGTCGCCCAGATATGAGCGTTCTTAGAAGTAGACGATGGCCAGCCGGTCCCATGAAAGGTATGCTTCGACCTTGGATGAAAGCACAGATTCGGAATGTGACACACTTTGGCGAATGTTGAACGCTGAACGCGAACGCTGAACGCTGAGCTAACTTCACCCGAATATTGGTCGAATATTGAACGCTGAAATGGAGTAGTAAAAGTCATCAATATCACCTCGGGTGAGAAGGGTCGCCAAGATATGAATGTTGTTAGATGTAAACGATTGGCAGTCGGTCGCATGAAGGCTACACCTCGGGAGAAAGCACAGATTCGGCATGTGGCACACTGAATGTTGACGAATGTTGAACGCTGAACGCTGAGCTAACTTCATACGAATGTTGGTCGAATGTTGAACGCTGAACGGGAGTAGTAAATATCATCAATATCGCTTCATGTGACACGGAGTCGTCCAGATGTGAGTGTTGTTACACGTGGACGATGGGCAGTTCGTCGCCTGAAGACTGCACCTCGGGTGAAAGCACAGATTCGACATAATATGTCTTTTCTCTTTCGCCCAAACACAGACTTTTGCCGAATGTTGAATGTGAACGCTGAATTTACTTCACGCGAATGTTGGGCGAATGTTGAGCGCTGAGCTGAAATACACACATTCATCAATACCAATGTCGGCGAAAAGGCGCCGCCTGGGTTTGAGTGTTGTTTCATGTATTATTTTGTATACTGCGGACACTCGGACAGTCGATTGCATGAAAGCTACCCCTCCGATGAATACACCGATTCCACTTACGACCGACGGTTGTGTTCTCTTCCAACTATGCATATTGCAGAATGTTGAATGCTGGGATACTCAAACCATCAATTAATGCCGCTATAAGCGGGGAGGGAGGGCTGTCTTTATTAGTGCGCTCGATTGCATAAGTGCATCGATTGCATTAGTGCATCCACCCAACTTGACCCAACGCCAGATGAGAGTAGTCATTGGCGGAAACTTTTCAGAAAATGTTCCGGTTGAATCAGGAGTCCCACAGGGTACTGTCCTGGGACCTCTACTGTATACTTATGTCACAGCAACGGCCCCCCGCCCCCTGGCATCTTTAAATCAAAGGTTCGCATCTTCGCTGACGACTGCATCCTATATAGAGAGATCAAAGCATCCGGGAGCCCCTGGGTTCGAGTGTTGTTATAATTATGTAGAATGGGGACACTAGAGCAGTCGTTTGCACGAGGGCTACCTCCTCCCAGCGATGATTGCACCCATCCCACTTATGATCTAGTGATGTGTTCTCTTCAAATTCCAGATACTGCCGAATTCTGAACGCTGAATGCTGCGCTCACACTATACGGAGGTTATTCGAATGTTAGTAGGTAATAAATGCCGATTCGGTATCACGTGTACAAGATTTCGTACATGTACACGTACATCGATGTACACCTCCATAGGATTTAGTGTTAAAATCGTGTACAGGTACACGATTTGTCGTTTTTTATGGTGATACAGAATCGGCTTTGCCGATTCTACATAACTGGATTCTATATACACATCGCTCGAGAGTGAAAAAATGTATGGAATTTTAAGGAAAAAGAGGTGTATCGTCTGATTCAGAATCGGCAAATGGGTTCCCCCCATAGGATTCAGTGTTAAAATCGCGAGCAAAAAGCGTGTTGCCGTTTCTGTATCATCATCAAAAAGTGGTTTGCCGATTCTGTATCATTCGTGTCTGTACACGATTTTAACACTGAATCCCTATGGAGGCGTACACGGAAATCCATTTGTGGATTCTACATCAGAAATCGACTTATGTACGGTACATGGAAAGAGGTGATACCGAACCGGCAAACCCACTGCCACGTTTCCCGAGGAAATAAAAAAGTGATTGATATATATAGGAGAGAAAAAAAAATATAAATAAAATAGTTATTTAAAAAAAATAAATATATCAAATCGAATAGATAAGAAAAAAAAATACGTAAATCATGTGCGCTTCCCAGACTATTAGAGCGAGGTTTCTTTTAAACATGCTGATGAGAGCATACGCAATCTGCGTGAACGAAGAACTACATCCCATCTTGTTAGAACGATGCGTCGGATGTCGGGATCATCTAGACTTCGATCACGAGAATCATTCGTGTCTGACGATGGAAAGGGAAGATATGGTCGTCAAGTATTTCGAACCGGCATTCGAACGCGTTACATTCGATGATGTGTTCACGCTTTGGAAGAGATTAGTCTTCTGTAAGAATCAAGACAAGCCTACAGTTTCGGAAGAACTGAAATTTGTGCGTAGAAGTCTGACTTTAGAAGACAAGGGATGCATCATGAAATTATTGTTCAATGAAGCATACGTCTAAGTTTTCTCGTTGATATAAAATAAGGGAGAATAGAAAATAAAAATAAATACACACATAAATTTTTTATCTAATATTAGAAAGAAAAAAAAATACAAAAATGAGAACCAGAAGTAAATTGTATCCGACGTTAGATGACGACGAGGATGAGAAGCTGAACGGCGTTTTGCCGATGGCACCGTCGCCAGAAGAAAAAGAAAGAGGAGAGAGGTATCGCATCGATCAAATCAATAGAATCCAAGCGTATTTAACTCGAGAGAGAGATTCTCGCCATTCTCTCAAGAAGAAGTATTCGCGTTTCGTGAAATTCGTCAACACAATCGACACGACACTCATCACGATTTCCATGGGTTTACATGCGGCCTGCATCGGATTGTCGACCGCAATCGGCATTCCGATCGTGTTGACCATAGAAGGAGTGGCTCTCGCCGCCGGATTGTTTAGCACGCACGGAAGCTTTTTGAGTAGGAAATTATATCTGAAGGCGAGGAAACATGACAAGATTCGCGTCTTGGCTGACTCCAAGATCGACACGATATCCGAAATGATCTCGATGGCGTTGAAAGATGGTAGGATATCGGACGGAGAATACTTCACGATATTGGGTGAGAAAACGAAATACGATGCCATGAAAGAAGCCGTGAAGATCAAGACTCGTCAGATCATCAAAGAAGAGATGAAGGATTCTCTCGTGGAAAAGGGGAGGAAAGAGGCTGGGGAGGAATTCAGTAAGATGATAGAACTCATGAGCAGTGATTGAAAAAAAATATATATATAATAAGAACAGAATTTAAAAAAAAAAATATTAAATTTATATATAAAATAAAAACTAAATTAATTTAAATAACTCTTAAAAATGTATTGCGTAAAGTGTAAGAGAGTTACCGAGACGAGTAATTCTCGAGAAGTACGAACTAAAAACGATAGACAGATGCTTCGCGGAATTTGTGACGTGTGTGGTTCTATCAAGACTCGATTCGTCAAAAAAAAAGAACGCAAGCAAAGGTAAAGGCATCGTGAATAAAATGATCAATAATCTACCTTTCGAAATGCACCTGCCTGGTCACAGTTTCACGGGACCCGGAACGAAATTGAACAAGAGACTCAATGCCAATCTGACTCCTAAATCTTGGAGCAAACCTGTGAATAGGGTGGACGCGGATGCGTATGATCATGATCTGTGCTACGCCAGACATCCCGACAACAAGACTCGCAACGACGTCTGCGATAAAAACATGTTGGGGAAATTGAGAGGCATATCGAATCCGACCAGGAGAGAGAAGATAGAACGTTCGCTGGTCGGCAATCTGATCGGTGTGAAACGTCGATTCGGATGGGGTGTTCAAAAAAAAGTGCATCTGAAAAGAAGAAGAAACGATTATTGACGAGCGAATTGGCCAAGGAGTTACACAAACCCATCGTGCATAAATTTCGAAAGAGAAGGGTGTTCGTGAAGGGTTTGGATGATATTTGGTCTGCCGACTTGGTCGACATAAGATCGTTTTCGAGGTGGAACGAGGGTGTCAAATATCTATTAATGGTCATCGACGTGTTTTCCAAATACGGTTGGATCAGAGCTTTGAAGAATAAATCGGGACCTTGCGTCGCCGAGACTCTGAAGAGCGTGTTCGACTCGTCTTCTCAAAAAACGAGTAAATTGTGGGTGGATAAGGGAAAGGAATTCTACAACAAGCACGTTCATCGATTGTTCGACCTCTACTCGATCGAAAATGAAGAGAAAGCCAGCGTGGTGGAACGTTGGAATCGAACGATGAAGGAAAAGATGCACAGATACTTCACGGCGAATTCGACCAAGAAATACATATACGCTCTGAACGGTCTGGTCAAAGATTACAACAATACGCGACACAGATCGATCAAGATGACTCCCGTGGAAGCTAGGGATCCTCGAAATGAAAAACGGGTCTACGCGAATCTATATCCTGAAAGATCTAAGATTAGGAAGAAGTCTAGAACGTCGAAATTTGCGGTCGGCGATCGAGTGAGAATCTACGCTTATAAGAAGCACTTCAAAAAGGGTTATACTCCTCGATGGACCTCGGAAATCTTCGTGATGATCAAAATATTTCACACCGATCCGGTGACTTATGAAATAGAAGCTTTGGATGGAGAAGAGATCATCGGAAAGTTTTACGAACAACAATTACAGAAGACAAAGTTTTGATAAAGAAAACATATTTCTTTTATTTACTCTCTTTAACATTTTCTTGTTTACACACATATATATATATATAGGAGAGAAAAATAATAATAAAAAAATAATTAAAACTACTTTTAGATAAAAAAAGCAAGCTAATTAATAAACAAAAAAAACAAAAATCCTTTAAAAATGACAAATATACTAGATATAGCACAAAGCATAGTGAAAGATGAAAGTATTCAAGAATATGAGGTTCATGAATATGAACCGGTGACCAGAACGAGTTTGAACAATGTGGGTGAGATAAGAATCAACATCGAAACTCAAGATCTATTCATACATCCTAGCGAGAGTTACATAGTGGTGCAGGCACGTCTCACCAAGGAAGATGGGAGCGACTACGCCGACGACGACACGGTTACTCTAGCCAATAATGGCATCATGCATCTATTCAGTAATATAAAATACATGCTATCCGGACAAGAGATAGAATCTGTGTTTCATCCTGGTCAGGCCACCACGATGTTCTGACTCTTGATGTATCCTGATGATTTTTCTAAATCCAGAGGACTTAATCAGTTGTGGATGAAAGACACCATTGGCCCTGCTAGTGCTGGCACCATCGCGATATTTGACTACATCGTCAAGACGTCCAGACTTAAAGGAACGTTTTCGTTCAGGATACCTTTGAAACACATCTTCGGATTCGTTGACGATTACAACAAGATCATGTATGGATTCAAACACAATCTGACGTTGATTCAAAAAGGAAACGACGACGAAATAGTGAGACTCACCGCGACCGATGTGGGTAAGATAGCTCTACACAAGATATCATGGTTCGTTCCGCACGTGCAGCCTTCGATCGTGGAAAAAATGCATCTCTACAAGATCATAGAATCCAAGAGTAAATTACCTGTAGGATTTAGAATGAGACAATGCGACACAGTTAGCATTCCACTCTCACGAATCACTTCAATTGGAGATTGACCGTGAAATCCACTTCTGAGAGACCGCGTTTCATCGTGGTTGCATTTCAGACCGATAGGGACGGGTCTCAGGAAAAGAATGTGTCGCTGTTCGATCACTGCAATTTGAGAAACATGCAAGTGTTTCTGAATGCCATGAGATGTCCAGCAATTGATTACAATGCATCGTTCAACAAGAACGATTTCTGCAGACTGTACGGCGACACCGCTGATTTTAGAGGACTTAATCAGTTGTGGGTGAAAGACACCGTAGGCCCTGCTAGCGCCGGCGCCGCCGCGATATTCGACTACGTCGTCAAGGCGTCCAGACCTAAAGGAACGTTTTCGTTCAGGATACCTTTGAAACACATCTTCAGATTTGCGGACGATTACAACATGATCATGTACGGATTCAAACACAATCTGACGTTGATTCAAAAAGGAAACGATGAAGCAATAGTGAGACCGATGCGGGTAAGATAACTCTACACAAGATATTGTGGTTCGTTCGCACGTGGAGCCTTTGATCTTGGAAAAAGCGCGTCTCTACAAGATCATAGAATCCAAGAGCAAATTATTCATGGGATTTAGAATGAGACAGTGCGACACGGCTAGCATTCCTCTCTCCACGAAAAACTTCGATTGGAGATTGACGGTGAAATCCGCTTCCGAGAGACCGCGTTTCATTGTGGTTGCGGCTTCAGACTGATAGGGATGGGTCTCAGGAAAAGAATGCGTTGCTGTTCGATCACTGCCATTTGAGAAACATGCAAGTGTTTCTGACCGCCACGAGATATCCAGCAATCGATTACAATGTGTCGTTCGACAAGAACGATTTCTGCAGACTGTACGGCGACACCGCTGATTTTAGAAAGAAGTATCACGGTCTAGACGAATTGATGAGCAACCCTAACATATCTCCCGGCGAATACAAGTCAATGTATCCGATGTTCATATTCGATGTCAGTAAACAGAGTGAACGACTCAAGAGTAGCATCTTAGACATTCAGATCAAGATGCAATTCGATAGGAACGTGCCGAGAAAAACCAAAACCTTCACCCTGGTCCTGTCGGACAGAGAATTACAATTCGAATCGGATGGAAATAAGATGTCGATCATTCGATGAGAGACGAGTGTGAAAAAAAATAAAAACAAAAATAAAAAAAGTAATGAGTAATTATTAAAAAACAAAAAAAACCAAAAAAAAAAAAAATAAAGTAATGTGATCTAGAGAGATTGAACATCTTTCTAAATCTCATTACTTTTTTTTTGTTTTTAATAATCACACATTATTTTTTTTTTTAATTCATTATTTTCCATGCGTTCACTGTTTGTTCAAAGGATCTAGTTCGATCAGTAGGCTCACCAAGGATGTGGCTGCTTCGCGATTATTGGTTTTCGTAACAAAATTAATCCTGTCTCCGGCGTTCACTTTGAGAGGTGTGCCGAACGTGCTAACATTCGCGTGTTGATTCTCAGTCTTTTCGACGCTGTATCTCTTATCGCTGTCTACTCCATTCACCATGAGATTGACGACCACTCTGTTATTCAAATCCGAGGAAGCCAGACCCATTCAAATGATTTCACCTCCCAACGGCATGGGATATCCCACATGACCATGTTTCGATCCGCTACCTCCATTTCCGAAAGACCACTCAGCTTTTCCTTCATCTAAGGTGCCGGCCTCCTCGGCCCACACGGTGATCAATTGTCTAGCATATTTGACTTTCTCCACCACCGAAATCAGGGTGCAGGCATCCGTCATGTTCATAGGATCTGGTAGATTAGTGAGTGCATATCCACTGACCGAGTTGTCGTCCACATACTTCCTGCTGACTGCGCTGGAATCGAATTTGGGATCATGACTGAGTCCGAATAGATTCTTACCGTTCATGTCGATACCACCCTCCATGGTTCCACCAGATTGTTTGTTCAGGTAGCGATCATCCACTTGCGATTCTAGGTATTTTTGTGATTGTATCATGGCAGAATCTACATAGCCCTTGTTGACCGCGGTTGAGTCCGCATCCGTGTCGTCGACCTTCGACAGATTCAATATCTTGTTGAATCCCGCATTCAGATCTGATTTCATTTCTCGTCTGTCAGACTTTCTCTGTTCCAGATCTACATAGTGTTTGGTCGCCACGTCCTTGGGATTCGTGGGAGTGGCCACGTTCATTATCTTGTTAGAAGTGGCACTCAATTCCGAGTGCATCATTTTCTGAACATATCTATTTCTCAGGTGTTCGCTGAATCTCACGTGAGAGTCGTCCTCGTATTTCTTGGTCGCGGCATCCGTGGGATCTATGGGATTTGCGACGTTCACCAAACATTTGGATTTGAGATCGAGATCGTCGGTCATGGTTTTATCCACGTAATTATCTAGAATGATTCGTTCGAAATCGGCATTTCCTCTGTCGACATATTTTTTAGTCGCAGCATCTGCGAAATCTATCGGCTCGGGAAGATTGTAGAGCTTCTTATCGTTCATGTTCAAAGGTTCCTCCCAAGGTTCGTATCTCCAAACGTAACGTTCGTCCAAGTCAGCAATGTCGTAACCATCGTCGACTTCGAACGTCTTTCTCTTCTTTCTTAGGTTGACTTTTTCGTCGTCACTTCTACCAAATTTATTGACCGGCATGTTGTTTTGAGATTTTTTTGTTCTTTTAAAAAAATATATTTCAAAACGCAGTTTATTAAAAATGAATTATTTTATTTTTATTTTTCGTTTTTATTTGATTAAAATTTTTTAAATAATTTTTTTATCTTTATATATACTATAAAAAAAATCTCTCTCTAATGTAAATCATTGAGAATGTCTTCAAACCGATCTCCTTCAGACCATCTCTTGAGAATGTAGAGACACAGGTGACCGCAAAACACTTGATCTGGCGATTGCACTCGTTCCGTGTTGTAACGAACCATCGATTTGTTGAAATAGTTCTTTACTTCTTTCGGCAGCGAGATTCCGTAGCTGTCGAAATAATAATTCTTCTTCCCTTTCTTGAACCACGCCACCCAGTGAGTGCCTTCATCCGATAAATTGTCTAGATTTAAAATTCCGCATTCCAATTGTCGAGGTCTTCTCTTCGGCAAGGCATCTCTGGAAAACACGCCTAGAAAATGTTTGATTTTCAAATCCTTTGCCGCATTCGACAGATCGATGTTGGATAGGGATTCATTAGGTAAGATGACACCTTCTACGGATATCTCTATTTTCTTATTCATAAATGCGTATATATTTTTTATTTATTTATTTTATTATAATTCACTAAAATGACGTTATTTTTTTTATTATTTTTTTCTTTTTCTTTTTAAACTAACTCTCTCGATGTCTCTATCGATTTCCATAATCTCGAATCCATCTAATTCCTCTTGATTTTCTTGAATCCTATCATCCTTACTCATATCTGGAATCCTATCATCCACATTCATATCGTCTCTAATTAGATCCGCAATCCAATGTCCGTGTGCCAAAGTGCTTATTTTATCATCTAACATGAATCTCTTATCATCGTCGGCCGTCAGCGAAATCTTGCTGACTATTTCGGTATACAAGTCGTGATTTTCGCTTCGAATCGATTTCATAGTCTTATACACCGGACCACTTCCTAACAGACAATCTTTATACTCTTGGAAAGATATGTTTTTCTTCACCACACACGCTTTAACCCCATTACACTTCTTGATCTCTTCATCTTCTAGACGATAAGCATACAGGTTGGGTCTCAAGCCCACGAATTCGACGATTTGTTTACCGCTGCTCTCGTCCTTAAATTTACCCAACAGCTTCTTGTTGTCATTCGATTGAATGTTGGACGGGTGATCAACGGGATAATTGCTAGTGTCAAACCACGTCGCCACGTCCGGAGTTATATCTCAGTAGCCGTCTTTCGTCTCTATCTCATAAACTAAACTGTCCATGTCGGTGAACAGTAGTTTGGCTTTATCACCAAATTTTCGTTTGACGTAATTGTAGTGAAACTCATACATCAATCGCTTGCTGATATCTAAGATGATCGGTCTGAGATAATACGGTTTGTCGAACTTCAGGTGCGTCTTTTGCATGTGAACGGCCACTAGATTTTCATCGAATATGGTTCGGTGTTTGTAATTGGGTTTCACCACTAATTTTTTAGATCTTTTCTCAGACATGACGAGTCGAACGTCGGTTCTCTTCCTGATATTTTCCATCGATTTACCGTACATGCAGTTGTTCATGAGTTTGAAGAAATCTTTTTCAAAATCGTTCTTGGCTCGAATTCTGAGATTCGTGTTGAGATCGATGTATTTTTTCATCCAAGGCTCTTCATCGACTCGAATGATGCAACGTATGTTGACTAATTTCATCCCGTAATCAACGTATTGTTTCAAATTCTCACTGTAGACGACGTAGTTACGTTTGTTAAATAAATTGGGAATGAGTTTTTCCTTGTCTTCTTCGTTCGGTTCCATTCGTTTGGGAGCCAGCGGATAATCGTTGTGTAGATCGCGTAATTCTTCCGGATAGTTCAAATCTACTAAAATGCAAGGATAGTTTCTCCATTTTTGCATCTCTTCCGGTTCCGTCACCCATTCGAAATTTCCAATCGGTAAAGGATGACTCATAGCCCAACCGTACAGATTATTAGCGTCCCAATACTGTATGTATTTATTCGACCGTTTCGAATCGAAACCTTCTTTCATGTAGGGATTGTTAGCTTCAGAATATCTGTGGGAGATCATCGAGACGCCACCTTTCGCAGCCCTTTCGAACATGAGCAACATGTTCACGTCGGATAATAATTCCAATTGGACTTCGGTGGTCTTCAACAGAGCATCCCACGCTAGACCGGGTGCAGTGAAATACCAAGCGGGATCCAGATCGTAATTTCGACGACAGACGTCTCGAAAATTTTCGAACACGTCTGCCAAGAGCAGAACGTCGGTCTTCAGATAGAGATCGTGATAATCTCTCATGGTTTTCCTATCATTTTCATATCGAATGATTTCCACACGTTTTTGGCATGTTCGTAATTCTCGTCGGAAATGTCGGATTCATATAATTTCGAATAAAAATCTTCTTTCGAAGGTAGTGCGGTGTCTTTGAATCTCTATAGATCATTCATGTAATCGTAAGGATATACTCCTTTCCTCAACATGACGTCTACTCGTTCTCCGAAATGTTTGCTCGTGATTTTAAATTTATCCTTGCTCATGTTATCGACTGATTTTTGCAGAGCGGTTGACATGAATTTAAAACTGTCGATGAAATGTATGCTTCTACGAATGGATTTCGTTTTTTCTTCCAATGTCTCTCCATCGATTACTCTTTTTTTCTCCATGAGCTTCCATTTCGTGAAGGAAATGTATCTTTCTTCACTGTTCATGATGCAATTTAATTCTTCGTGGGAAGTGCCGAGATTTTTCATGAACAGATGATTGTCGTAACCTGAGAGATTGCGAAATATCACCGGATAGAAAACGGCCTCTCGATAGTTTAAATTACACTTGCTGTGAGCTGGAATGCGATACAGACCCGTGTAATGATCGTGGTCTCTGACCTTCTTATTTTCCTCTGAATTCTCGTCAAACGATTGTCTGCATATGTGACATTCGGTGGCTCTGTTATTTTCGTCCTGCTGTTCTCGCGTGATGATCATTTTCGCCGGAGTTTTGAATTTGTCGTATAACATTTGAATTTTCGATTCTAATTCTTCCACGAACCTTTGGGCCATGTCGTCATCTTCGCACTGTTTCATGTAGGTGAAGGGACCCATGTCGTGTTGCGAGTCGAAAGTGCATTTCACGTAAATGCAATAGCCTGAAGGTATGTGTTTTTGATATCTTTCAATATAACTTTGAAGAGCGTTGGGTTGACAGGAACTCATTTTCGCATTGAAACATTCGAAATCGGCGTACACGACAAATGGTACTTTTAACCTTCTATTGTGATTTTCAAACTTCACGATGGTGTTGGGTTTGGGCATTTCGATGGCGACACCTTGATTTTCGTTGCAATATTTCTGATGTTTCGCTAACGATTTTTTGCTGTGAAACGAGTTCATGCAGTTGCAACATAAACATATCTTATGTTCATGTTTATTATTTTGTCTCGACAGTAATCGGCTCGGATGTTTAACCCAACAATAATGACTATTGTCACCATTCGAAATCAATAATAAAATAATCGTCTTTTCTCTTTCAAGATACGAAGTCTGTCTGAGAGGATAGATCGTTCGTTTTTCATCATCATATCCCAAGACATTCACCGCTACGGTGGGATTTTGAGCCTTGGAACATTCGATGTGTTTTAACTCTGTTGGAAAAGTCACTCCAATCCAATCGAGATTTTTAGAAGTCTCCTCGTAACAAGAAACTCTATCGGAATTCATTTTGACAGGGTATAAAGCGGAGGTGACTGCCCATTTAAAACACTGATCACCTTTATTTCTCACGTTGACCACAGATTGTTTTTTAGCTAAGAAATACAGTAAATTCACGTAGGAAGACCCTTTCAACGCATCGTTTTCAGTTATATGAATTTCGAGTTTCGACACCTCATCGAACGTCCAATTACTACCTTCATGTTGATAATTCGCGAGAGACATCAACTTCTTGTCTTTCATCTTTTCGAAAACGCCCGATAAATCTGAACCTCGAAATACGGGTTCGACGTTAGATCTGAAATATGCATTTTTCACGATGCTCTCGCCAGACTTCACGTCGATTTTATTCATCACGCAATGGAGTATCATCTTAATTTTTAGTCCCACGTTCATGTGTTTGCGAAACAAATCCAATACTTTTTTCTTCACCCGTTCCGTGAACAATTTCGGATCGATTTTCTTGAACGAGGGAACCACGTCAAAAGTTTTAAAAATGCCTTTGATTGCACTCTCTCATTCTATGGGCTTCGATTGGAATAGTTCCGTGACGAGTCGTGCTACATATTCTTCTCCTTTCCCTTCGTTGATTGCTTGTCGAATTTCACTCGATATATCTCGTTTGTCTAGAATCTGAAGTGCATCACTCGTTTTCGTTTTTCTTTTCTTTTCTTTTAAAACTTGAAGTTCTTCAACGGCTTTTCGTTTAGTCGTCTTCTTATTTTTCACAATCGAAACATTTTTGGTTTTTTTCGACGTCGGCATTTCGATTTCTTTTACTATCTTTTTCTTCTTCTTCTCATTTTTCACAACCGATGCATTTTTTGACGTCGTTGCTATCAACATTTTGTTTGCCTTTCCATCGTTTCGCAAATATTTCTGTATGACTTCAATTTTTTTTGATTTAGTTCTATGATTTCTGAAATGTGGAATTTTTAATAGTTTACAAATCTTGTTTAACTGAGGTACGGTTTTCTCATTTAAATTTTCCATTTTTTTATCTGTTTGCTCCATTTGTAAGAATATTTTTTTTTTCGAATTTTGTATTAAAATAATTTGTTAAAAAGTTTTGTTTTTTACTCTTTATATATATAAAAAAGATTTTTTTTAATTCAATTTTTTATTTAATGTGAAAATTTTTTTTTTTTTTCGATGAAATTAATCAATTTTTTATGTTCCTTAACGTGAAAAAAATTGAATTAATACGAGAAAAAAAGGATGTTAAAATTCAACTTTTTATTTATATATAAAGAGAAAAAAAACTTTTACAAAAAAATTTTCACATTAAAGAAAATTAAAATTGAAAACTTTTTTTTTTATATATATATAAAGAGTAAAAAAAAAACAAAACTTTTTAAACAAATTATTAAAATACAAAATTTAAAATATACATTATTTGCACGAATTCATAAAACAAAAAAACAAATAATCGATCATGACAACAACACTTAAAAAATGTGAATTGAAATTGAAGCGAGTCGAAACGTGTAAGAAATTTGGTTTTAAAATCTATAGATTACAATGACACGATTACATCGAATTGAACGAGGTTGAGACGAAGGGCTTAGAGCACAAATACAACAAATATCGCATGCCTTTGAAATTGGATGAAGCCACGCTCGATTTGTTTTACGAGTACCAAAGCGATCTACAGAAAATTGTCATCGCCAAAGATCGAGAATTCGACAAGGACGATTTGACGTTGCCCTATGGAAGTTACATATTTCCAAACATCTCACTCGAACTCGTGAACAAATCAGGTGGTGAGAGCGCGTTGACCGAAGTAACAAAACTCAAAAAAGTAAAGATAAACATTCAACACATTTTCGAAAAAGGAGAAGAAACAAGTGTCAACATGCTAAGAACGGACTTGGAAATATAAACAATAGAGAGATTGATTTTTAGCGAAGAAGAAGGAAAAAAAAAAAAGTAATGAGATCATCTTTAGATCTCATTACTTTTTTTTTTTTGTTTTCCTTCTTCACTATTACCCATATATTATAATAACGTTTCCTTTTTTCTTAAATTTCAGCGTTGATTCTTCTTTTCTTTTTTTCTTTTTTTTTTGTAATATGCTACGTTTTTATAATAGCACATTTGTTTATCTGAATCATAATTATGAACGAAGGTTGTGCATCTCTTGGTAACACTTGCATCATTACCATTCTCTTCAGAAGATAGTGGTGATGGTGGAAAACGTCTCATTCTTTTAGATTTCAACCGCATATCCCGATCTTTATTTAACTCTTTTATTATTCCTTTCCTAAGATATCCACCATTAGCGTCTAATCGTTTTTCCACATCTTTTTCGCACTCTATCTCGCGATATTCATCATTATCGTCTAATTGTTTCTCCACCTTTTTATCCATTTTATATATTATTTTATACTTTCTAAGATTTATATTTATATAATTTTTTTACATTATAATTACATACAAATCGGTATATTCTTAAACGGCAAATTCTCACCAAACAACAAACCCTTGCCGAGTCGCTCAACGTTCCGTCCACTCTTCAGATAGAGACCGTTTCCACTCAAAGAGTTGTCACCTCTAACGGGTTCTAGATACAATCCTTTACCGCTGTTGTCTACGTGGACGTGACACAGGCTCCTCCCTTCTTCAAAAACAGTCCGCTGCCACCCATTAATTTGTCAACTGCCGAACTCGCGAGTCCCATGAGAGCTCCCATGCCGAGAGTCTTTCCGAGAAAGGGTAGGGCCTTTGCGGCGAAGGGTAATGCTTTTGCGGCGATTCCTGCCAATAGCGGTAGGAAACCACCTTCATTCTCAAATTGTATCTCAATTGAGCGGGACTCAATCTCACCGTCATCCCTCTTCCATCACGAATCACCTTCTCCATCCTTTTGATTTGACTTCCGGTCCAGGCGATCGAATCCTGACCGCCTCTCGTCAGGTCTTCGTGAGTGAATTTGAATCTCACCACCTCGCCTCGAGTTGTTAATGCTCTCTTAAGTTTCTTCCTCTGTCCTGCGGATATGTTCACGTTTTTAATCATGTATTCTGTCATAATTCTTTTTTTAAAATATCTTTTCTTCAATTGTTTTCTTGTTTTAATGATAATTATATATATTAAATAATTTTTGTAAAATTAATATTGCGTTTATTTTATTTTTGTTATTTATATATATATACACAATATTTTTTTTTTTTTGCTTTTATATTTCTCTTATGTGAAATCGTATCGTCACCCTCTCTCCGCGAAGATCTAACAGTTCACCATTTTGATCCGTCAACGTGGTTTTGAGACTATACATGTCTAAAAACACTGGTAGATAAACTAAATTTCGAGGTCGCTCCATGATCTTATAACCCTG
This sequence comes from Pictodentalium vernedei, assembly GCA_031216915.1. Classification (NCBI taxonomy): domain Eukaryota; kingdom Metazoa; phylum Mollusca; class Scaphopoda; order Dentaliida; family Dentaliidae; genus Pictodentalium; species Pictodentalium vernedei. The sequence goes on along the minus strand of CM062296.1, from coordinate 390,631,331 downwards.
TGACACATTTGGAAAGAAGGAATAGATCATCGGTTGAGCGCTACCATTCACGTAGCTTCCAGCAATCACATCCACGTTCACCAGAATGCTATTGACTGCGAGAATGTCGACCGTATTTTCAGATGCCGTGTGGTCTCGATACATCTTTCGATCGAATCCCAACATCTTGCCTATAGAATCGTCCGTGTTGAAATCCACTCGAAAATTATCTTCCGAATCCAACATCGTCTGTAAGGTATTAGGATTGGGAGTGAGTCTGATCTTGTTGCTTTCCTTTCCATCCGTCTTCATTCGCATCTGAATGTAATTGTTCAAATCGTCTATGTCGTAGCTTCCTTTGGGAATTCGAATCTCCAACCAATTCACTCCGTCGGAATACTTGAACGAGTTATTCTTTTCGGTGACATTGGGAAAGGAATAATAAGTCTCCAGATTCACCAATGCCATCTCGTATCTTTTCTCTCTATTCAATTTGATGGAAGGTTCGAATTTCGTCGCGAATCGCCACTCACCACGATTTGAATGGATTGTTTTGCAGCCGTATTCTCGGCTATCCATTCTAACAATTCTCCTTGTTCGAACATTATATTTTAATTTTATTTTTTATTTTTTCAAAACTAATTATTTGAAGATTTATTATTTTCTAAATTTTTTTTTATTTTCACGCGCTATCTTATTATCATCAGAAACATGAAACTTGTCGAATCCGCTCCGATATTTTCCGCGATTAAATTCGCTAGGCAAATTGATCACGACGAAATTGTAAAGTCCTCCATCCCAAACCCTCTTGCAGAATCTCCTGAATTCCGCCACGCTCATGTCGTTTGCGACGTGATCGCCGCAGATGTGATTGAGATTCTTGAGATCTTGGCGAAAGAGACATAGAAAATTAGCGTTCTCCCTTATCGTCTGTCTGGGCAATCGAAAATAATTCTGCGACAGGTAGAAACAGTCCACGTTGCTGTGTCGACCCCTAACGTAATACGATTCTCATCGGCTCTGTCTCTCCAAAAGCAGATCGTCGAAAATCATGAGATTCTTATCTACCGATTTCAATTCTCTAGGATCCGGAATGTCGCTAGCGTTCTCATAAAATCGACACTCGACGTTCGAAGATGTATTTCTCTTCATCAATTCCATCGCTGCACCGTCCAAAATGGTCGAAAGAGGAGCTTCACTTTTGTCGAATTCCTCCCTACTGTCAAAGATTCTGGCTATGACGTCCTTGGGCAATCTACGATCCAAGCACTCTCGAAGCAATCTGTATTCGGGTTGAAACAAGCTCTTGCCAAACACAAACAATCTGTCGTAATCCAACCAGTCGGGTCGGGACAACAGATTCATCAACAGATTGGTCTTTCCACAATTCGATTTTCCCACTATCAAGCCTCTTATGCTTTTGGGAAAGAACTCGTTATTCGACCTCTTGGTCGCGGCGTCGTTCCAAGACATATCTTTAATGTTCATCTTTGTTTATTTTTTTTGTTTGTTATTTTAGATTCTTTCAAACACAAATTTTATGTTTTTTTTCAAACTCAGTTTTTAATATTATTATTTATTTATATTACACCGTCGCGAGTTCTCTTCAATCCAGATCCACTCGTCATTTTGGCTAAATCTTGTATGGGTACCACAGCATCCTTAAAATCCTTCCAACTTTTCGGCGTTCACTCTAATGCAGCTCGCTTTGCCAGCGGACTGATCAACTTGTCGATCAACGCATCGGCTGCCCTCTTGCCAGCCACAGCAGCTATCCTACCACTGGCTTCGGAAGCGGCTTTCTTACCAGCATTCAAAGCTGTCTTCTTACCGACCTCAAACGCGGTCGATGCGAGTTTTCTACCCGCATTGCTCGTGAACGCTCGCATTATAGAATCAACGATGCCAGAACCACCTTGAACGTAAGTTCTAACGTATCCCCTGTTCTTTATCACCAACATATTTTTATTTTATAATATATTTTGTTTTTTTCACTGGTAAATCGTTTGTTGTTTAAATACTTTTATTATTCTAGTGTAAAAATTTACTGTTTTTATTTTATATATTTTTGTTTGTTTGTTTGTTTCTCTCTACTTATTATATACATCAATCCTTCAATTCGTTCATCAGCCTTTTATAATGGTTTTTATTCAAAACCTTCTGTCTTAACAATTCGTCAGATATAGTAACTATTTCATTATCTAACCCTGTGCTACCAGCACGTCTACTCGCTATCAACAATCTCAATCTCTGTGACAGAGCGTCAGAATCGCTCGGAAGAAAAGTGGTTTTCACCCCTTTGCCAGTAACCGATTCGATGAACTTCTTATTCATATCCCATATGGGTTTCACTATTTTCGTCCACTTGAAACCTCTGTTGGCTTTGGGTCTTGTCTCTCTGGCATCGTTATTTCTCAGCATGGCATGGATCTGAACCAGAATGTCGCCGTAATTGTCGAAATCCTGTTCCGTGTAATCTACAGGCTTGTCAAAAAGGAGCATTTTGTGCAGTCCATCATTTATTTTATACTTATTCGAACCGACAATTAAATCTTCATCATCCATTTCCACTTCTGTGTCGCCTACAAAAGTTCTACCCTCAGAATCCTTATAAATTCCATACAACAGATCTCTCTTACCGCCATCCTCGGACGACGCGACGCTATCAGTGGTCATAGTCGAAGCTGTATCGTCGCTCACGTCGGTTTGAATCCCTATGGGAACGTAATCCGGTGTAGATTGAAAGGAATACCGATTTCCAAAACTACCGGGCAACGAACCCATTCTCAAAGAACTCTCTTTTATGGGTCTCAATTCTTCGACTATCTCCTTCTTGCTTCGCTCTTGAACATCCGTCACGGGTTTAAATATTTTTGTGGTCTCGCGTCTGAGTTCCATCTCTCCGAGACGTCTGCTTCTGTCAGCCGATTGAATGCTCTTCTTGGCACGTTCATATTCACCTAAAATTTGATCTTGACGTTTAGAATCCATCTGTAAAAACATTTTTTTCGTTTTTAATTGTTAATGTTCCTTTGAGTATGCTAATGTGAGTTATTTATTATTTTCAAAATTAAATGTATAATTATTTTTTTATGTTTTTTAAGTAAATAAAAATCTTCTGTCTTTAATATAATAACTAAAAAAATTCATATCTCAACTCAGTGTTGAACTGGGAAAACTTGAAAAGTTTGAATGTTTAAGCACATGACAAACTGGTTTCTGATTTAACGCATTTGAGAATAATTACCGTCTGTTAAAAAGATTTTCATTCATGTCACAAAATCATTCACTCAATGTTGAATTAAGAAAACTTTGAAAAAGTTAAAAGATTTTAGCACATAAAGAAACCGGTTTCTAATTTAACGTTAAAAGGATTTCATTCACACCTCCAAACATTATCACGAATATATTAAAAATTTACCACTCAAACCTAATTGAGTGGAAAAAATGCGTTTTATTATCTATTATTAAAACGAACCATTAAAAACGAAAACCTTCATTCACACCACAACAAAAACATGAGTGTCAATTTGATGAAACATTCCATGAAGTGTTTTATTAAAATTTACTTCACAAAATTAACAGTGACAAAACGTGAACAAACGATTTTTTACCTCTGATTTTTTCTAATTTTTCTAAACTCAATTTTTTTTTCGTTACATTGAAACAAAACATGAATGTCTATTTTTACAGATCATATTTTATAGTCGACTGTTTTGAACGAAAACCTTTCATTCACACCAGAAACAAAAAAACTGACACTCATATTTATAGTCGACTCTTTTGAACGAAAACCTTCATTCACGCCAGAAACAAAAAAACTGACACTCATATTTATAGTCGATTCATTTGAACGAAAACCTTCATTCACGCCAGAAACAAAAACTGACACTCATGTTTATAGTCGACTCTTTTGAACGAAAACCTTTCATTCACGCCAGAAACAAAAAACTACACTCATATTTATAGTCGACTCTTTTGAACGAAAACCTTCATTCACGCCAGAACAAAAACATGAGTGTCAGTTTTTACTCTCATCGTGGCAGTGGGTTTGCCGGTTCGGTATCACCTTTCCATGTACCGTACATAAGTCGATTTCTGATGTAGAATCCACAGATGGATTTCCGTGTACGCCTCCATAGGGATTCAGTGTTCAAATCGTGTACAAACACGGATGATATAGAATCGGCAAACCACTTTTTGATGATGATACAGAAACGGCAACACGTTTTTTGCTCGCGATTTTAACACTGAATCCTATGGGGGAAACCCATTTGCCGATTCTATATCAGACGATACACCTCTTTTTCCTTAAAATTTCATACATTTTTTCACTCTTGAGCGAAATGTATATAGAATCCAGTGATGTAGAATCGGCAAAGCCGATTCTGTATCATCATAAAAAACGACAAATCGTGTACCTGTACACGATTTTAACACTAAATCCTATGGAGGTGTACATCGATGTACGTGTACATGTACGAAATCTTGTACACATGATACCGAATCGGTCTTTCTTACCTACTAATGTTGAACGCTGAGCTCGGATACACGACGTCCCAATTAATGCGTGCTATAGGCGGGAGGGGTCGCCTATTTATTATTGCATCGATTGCATAAGTGCATCGATTGCATTAATACATCCACCACTGGCTGAAAAAGTTCCTGCCCCAACGTAAGATGGGGGTAATGGTTGACGGAAACTATTCAGAACATGTCCCGGTTGAATCAGGAGTCCCAGAGGATATGTAGCCCTATGACCGAGCTTGTTCTATTGCCACATTACCGACCTGCAGTGCCTGACAGCGTTAAATCAAAAGTTTGTCTCTACGACGGGACTGCCTTCTCATTAGAGAGACCAAAGCATTAAGTGGGGCGCCTAGGTTTGAGAGTTGTTATAATTATGTTGGATACTCGGACAGTCGTTTGCATGAGGATTGCCCCTTCCGGCGATGATTGCTCCGATCCAACTTATTATCTATGGTTGTTTTCTCTTCAAACTCCAGATATTGCCGAATGCCAAACGCTGAATGCTGCGTACACTCCACACGAAGGATAATCGAATGCTGAACGCTGAACTGGAATACTAAAAGTCACCAATATCGCTTCAGGCGTGAGGGGGTCCCCCAGATATGATTGTTCTTAGAAGTAGACGATGGGCAGTCGGTCCCATGAAGGCTATTTCTTATCAACCTATTCACAATTGTTTACTACAGGCTTGCACTACAGTGGAAGTCTCTAACTCGGATAATATACTCTCTATTTTTGTCTTTCCCAAGCAATTTGGGAAAGAAAAGTGGTGCAAAAGCACCAAGAAAAAATAAGCCAAAACTGGGTCGAGAGCAACCGGCGCAGACCCAGTACGGGATGCTCTCTCCCAAGTACAACTCCACGACTTCCGTTGCCAGTGCGCATATACGTCGATAAAGACTCATTCTTTTTGTCATCCGCCTTGTGACGAGATGTTCTGCACGCTCATCAGTGTTCATCCAACTCGTTGATTGATGTTTCCTGATTCATAGTGTATCCGAGTATCCTTTGTATTCTCAGGAACAGTTTTTTATTATATTCTCTTACATATTATTATCCATAATGTATTTTATATGTTCTCTCTCGAATCGCGCGCGAATTTCGTGTGCCATGCGGTTCGGACTTAAATTATTTTTCACAATTATTGTCAATGCTTAAATTGCTAATTTTTCTAATTGTGTTAGAGTTGGGTGTCAGCGGGGTACCGCTTCTGCAGTTTTTCTTCTCTCCTTTGAGAGTAGTCATCCTGTTGTGTGGTTCCCGGTCGAACGCCTGGGGTCTTAATTTCTGTCACCTTTCTCTCTTCTTTGGGGGTGTTCTTCTGTTATCTGATTTCACCTTCTTTGCTCCTCTCACCTCTATCATGCCCAGGACAATTCCTTGTGGGCAATGTCTGCTGCCAAAAAGCATGTGGACGATTCACATTCTTCTTGTTCCTCCTGTAATGGGTGTTCGGCCGAGCGGCCATGTGGTGTCTGTGGATCTGGGTCATCCACTTTCTGGGCGTCAGTTAACCGTGTCGTTCGTTCTCGTGGCCGTGCCTCCCGCTCCCGCGGGAAAGGAGAACGCGGTCGTTTGGGGGCTCCGGAGCCGACCATGTCTGGTGAGAGTTATTCCCCCTCCGTGGGGGGTGTGCAGTCTTTTCCTGTAGTGGATGCTGCGGGAGCCGTTGAGTGTTCTGGTAAAGAGGTGCCTGGTTCCGGGACTACGGTCCCCTCCAGTCGACATCTGAGACTGTCACTAGGGTTGTGACTCCTCCTTCGGAGCCGAGCAGGTGTGCTCTCTCCACTTTTCCACCAGCCTCAACGACTCCCGACGTATCTACTACTACTGCTGATCCGCCTGCTTCGTCGTCAGTTTCAGCCGGCCTCGGCTTTTCGCTGCAGGGGATTTCAGGAATGTCTGGTACTGTAGACGTGGGACATCGGCCTCAGCCGTCCCTGACCCCAACCCGGCGAAGTTGGAAGGTGCTGTCGGCCGAACCCACCACTGTGGTCTCTACGCCGTCGAGCTCCACAGCTGAGTCTTTAGATTCGGAAGTTCTTAGTGGAGACACTATGAACTCCGTGGTGTTTCCGTCCACTCACTCTGGCCACACGACCAGTTTTGGCGGACCAACGCCTTTTGTGCAGCCTGGACCTTCTGCCCCACAGAAGTCCGCGGTGACTCTCATGAGTTCTCGCTATATTGATCCTCGGGGTGCCTCGTACCCCTATGCACGTCTGCCTTCAGATGTTTCGGCTGCCGCCCGTCGTCCCGCGTCGGGTGTTTTGGAGGATCGTGACCCTTCGCTGGTTAAGAGGGTCAGAGGTGAAGCCACTTTGCCGGTTCGCTCGAACCGGCCAGCTCGGACAGTGAGCTTAGGGAGGCCCTCTCCTTACTCACTCAGGTTCTGTCAAAGAGCCTTTCTGTTGCTTTCAGCGAGGCAGCGAGTGGTTTCCAGGCGCCTCCTGTGGCGCCGCCTCCCGGGATTGGAAACAGGCCGGTTTCTGATCCCCCTGGTGTTCCGACACCATGGGAGGCGTCGGCTGGCTTGCCCACGATGGGCTATGTGTCTTCCGACTCTGGGGAGGAGTCCGACATGCTTGATGTCGAGGGCCAGCAGTCTTCGGACTTGGGGGCAGCTCTTGACTTTGTGTTTGGATTTCTGCCTGATCTCAAACCTGCTAACCAGCCGACAGTGTCAGCCAGGCCGCGATCATCGGTCGCGCGCCTACAGCCTATGGAGCAACCTGCTTCTGGGCGCCTTCGACCGTGCCAGTCGGTACAGGTGGTTGAACCATTTTCAGCAATGGACTCCAAGCTGAGTTCCAAGGCTCTGAAGGCTCCGTTCGTCACCAGGGTTGACACCTTTTCGCCTCCTGTGCGTTATCGTTCCTACGATTCCGCCAATCCGTCGGTCTGCCAGACTTTGACAGTTCTGGATCAGGACTTCACTTACCTCGGGCTTTCCAAGCCCAAGTCTGCTGTCATTCCAATGACGACTCTGGAGTCCACGTTGGGCTTATCTAGAGAGAAGCTTGGCGTGCTTTCTCTCTCAGATCACGTCGTCTCAGCTTTAGCTGCTTATCTGCCTCCAGATAAGTTTGACGAGGTACAGGCGCTCATGCATCTTACTCACACGCATGCCTGTAACACGGCTAATCTGGAATTAGTTCGAAGGGACGCTGTGCTGGACACAGTACGATCCCTTCCCGAGGAGCAGCGCGCTACTCTTCGATCTGCTTCTTTGGCAGGTCCGCAACTTTTCCATGGTTCCGTGTCGACGATCCGGGATGACGTCCTACGTCATTCCAAAGATCAGCTGCTGTTTCGTCAGCTTGATCAGCTTTCTAGGGGAGGCAGGGGCCGTTCCAAGCCTAACAAGTACCCTTCTGCTTCCTCTGCGAAGCAAAAGGCTGGTCCGTCTGCCGCCGCTTCTACTTCTTACTCAAGGGGTAAGGGTAAGGGTCGGCAGAATCGAGGGACGTCTCAGGATTCTTCATTTAGTAGAGGAGGTGGTTTCTCCTCTCGCGGGCCTCGTTGGGGCTCGAAATGAAGGCCCTCACCTCGACTCGTCCCAGGTTGGAGGAAGGATAGCAGAGTTCGCAGACCATTGGGCCACCATCACATCCGATCCGTGGGTGTTAGATGTTGTTCGGTCCGGGCTGCGAATATCCTTCCGACGGCACCCCACTCTGTCCAGGGTGCCTCTTCCAGCCACAGTTCCTTCAGACGTTTTACGTCGGGAACTTTTGTCCACGGAGATTGGCAATCTCCTGGCAAAGGGGGCGATCGAGGTCGTCAAGAACATTCAGTCAGTGGGTTTCTATTCCCGCCTGTTCTTGGTGCCGAAGAAGGACGGCCGACTCCAACCGGTTGTCGATCTGAGTATCCTGAACCAGTCTATCATTGCTCCCAAGTTCAGCATGGAGACTTTCAGGTCGGTCCGCCATTCAATTCACCAGGGAGATTTCGCTGCCAGCATCGACCTGCGAGACGCTTACTTTCACGTTCCGATGCATCGGACGTCACGGAAGTATCTCAGGTTCGCTTTTCTGGGGCGAGTTTACCAGTTCAAGGCCATGCCTTTCGGCCTCAACTTGGCTCCTTGGACCTTCACCAGACTGATGTCGCATGTGATAGCGTTCCATCGCACACAGCCCAGGGTGACCACTTCGGCATATCTGGACGGTATCCTCCAGAGGCATTCCAATGCTGCCTTACTGGAGTCGGATGTCGCCACCCTGTTGAGCTTGCTCACGTCGCTAGGATTCAGAGTCAATGCGAAGAAGTCGGGCCTGGTCCCTTCTCAGTCGTTTTGTCATCTGGAAATGGCTTTCCAAACCCAATTCAATTTGGTAGCGGTTCACCAGGCCAAGGCTGTGATTCTCTCAGCTTTTGCTCTGACTCTGTCCCAGTCCACGTCCGCGACAGCTCGGAGTTTTCTCCGGCTGATCGGTCTCTGCGGTTCGGTGACGGATCTCATTCCTCTAGGTCGGCTGCGTGTCAGACCTCTCCAACACTTTCTGCTCAGTCGTTGGAGACCGAATGTAGATTCTCTGGATCTGGTGCTTCCGTTTCCGGAATCTCTTTATCCTCACCTTCTACCCTGGACAGATGTTCAGTGGATTACGCAGGGTGTTCCATTGGACTTACCCACGTCCGATCGCGTTCTGACGGCAGATGCCAGCGATCTCGGATGGGATGCGACATTGGATCCTCTCGGTCTTTCCCTCCATGGGATGTGGGACAAGGATCAAGCAGCTCTACACATCAACCAGAAGGAGCTTCTTGCTCTTCTTATGAGTTTCAGGCAGTGGATTCCTCACCTGTCGAATCGCCATCTCCTTCTGCTGTCCGACAATTCGACAGTGGTTGCTTACATTCGGAACCAGGGCGGCACGCACTCGGTTCCGATGTACGAATTGGCTCGGGATCTTCTACTGCTCGCTCAGGATGTCCACGCCGGAGTGGTTGTTCGTCACATTCCCGGTCGTCTGAACGTCCTAGCCGACTCCCTGTCCCGACAGGGCAGGGTTATTTCCGCCGAGTGGAAGCTCCACAGGGCAGTGTTCCAGTCGCTTTGCGATCTCTGGGGACGTCCCCACATCGAGCTCTCTGCGACTCGTTGGAACCATCAGGTGGACACCTTCGTGTCCCCGTGTCCAGATCCTCTGGCTTTTGTCGTGGACGCTCTGTCACTCGATTGGAACGGTCAAGTCGGCTACGCCTTCCCGCCGGTTCCGATTCTGCCTCAGGTTCTAGCCAAATTCGAACCTGCAGTTGTCGAATCATTCTGATCGCTCCCCTGTCGCCTCAGCGGGTGTGGATCAATCAGCTCCGCTCGCTGATGGCGGCGGTTCCGGCACGTCTCCCGCTACGTCACGACCTTCTTTGTCAACGTCACCCGAGGAGGTTTCACGTCGACCCGACTTCATTGTGCCTTCACGCATAGCTTTTGTCAGGTCCTGTCTCCTCCGTAGAGGTTTTTAGAGACGAGCAGTGGAGTGCATTTCTTCTTCAAGGAGGCACTCCACTGGTTTAGCTTATGCAGCTAAATGGAAGGTCTTCTGTCCATGATATTCTGATCACTCTGTTGATTATGCCAATCCTTCGATTTCACAGACTGCGGAGTTTCTGGTATATCTGTTTGATTCTCGGGGTCTCCAGCCTGTTACCATCAAGGGTTACAGGTCCATGCTTTCAGAGACTTTTTCGTATGTGGGGAAGGGTCGTATAGGCACTAATCCTTACCTCTCCAAGCTTGTTCGGCACTTTTCTTTGAAAAGGCCTCGAACTTTGCAGCTTACCCCACGATGGAATCTTTCGTGGGTGCTGCTTTGCTTGGGGGGGGGGGGGGGGGGCGCCGTTCGAACCTTTATCCCAGGTGGATATGCATTTTCTCACATATAAGACGGCGTTTCTGATGGCGTTTGCTTCTGCCAGACGGGTTAGTGAGCTTCACGCCCTCTCGGTTGACCCGGCCTTTTTCAGGAGCTCTCCCAACAGTGTTACTTTTACCACTGATTGCTCTTTTCTGGCCAAGAATCAGTTACCAGATACTACTTCTCCTCCTATCTGTATCAGGGCTCTTCCTTCTGTTGAGGGTAATCGCCCTTTGCTCTGTCCGGTCCGTGCTATTCGCATTTATCTCGATCGGACACGTTTCATACGGAAAGGCAGGAAATGTTTTTTTCTGTCTCTTATTCCTGGTCGACAGAAGATCTCTCCTCAATCCATTTCTCGATGGATTTATCTTGCTATTCGTACGGCTTACGGCCGTTTAGCAGCTGGCGATTGTATTACCAATCGTATTTCTGCCCAAGAGGTGCGTGCATTGTCCACCTCTTGGGCTTATTCTAACTCCGTCAAGTTGTCGGATGTTATGCAGGCAGCCTACTGGAGAAATGCCTCTACTTTCTCCACCTTCTATCTGCGCCAGTTGCAGGAGCAGTCGGAGGACCTTTTTGCCTTGTGTCCTCTTTCTTCTGCTCAAGCTGTTGTCTGTCCTAGCCATTAGGCTTCTTGGGGGTCAGTTTCAGCCTTGCGCTGTTACTGCCCTTTTCTGTCTGTGTGTCACACAGGCCCATATGTCTCCTTTTATTGTCCTTTACCAATGATTGCGACGTTATGGTTGATAAGCCTCGGGACCTCTTCCCTCTGCTTCACGGTTCTTGTGCACTGGGGTTATGTGTGGGATGGTTATGCGATTCCCTCCAGCCTATTGTCTATTCAGTCTATAGTAAACAATTGTGAGTAGGTTGATAAGAAATCTAAATTTTATAGTAAATTTCTTTTCTTATTATACCTACCACAATTGTTTACACGGAGGCCCTCCCGTCTTCTTTCCGGGTAAAGAATCCTTCCTCCCCACTGATCACATAACTCTAACGTTGACGGATTCAAAAAGAATGAGTCTTTAGCGACGTATATGCGCACTGGCAACGGAAGTCGTGGAGTTGTACTTGGGAGAGAGCATCCCGTACTGGGTCTGCGCCGGTTGCTCTCGACCCAGTTTTGGCTTATTTTTTTGTTGGTGCTTCCGGGCCTTAACTGATAAGGCTGTGCTGATCTCACCAGTTGATTTGAAGACTCTTCCACCTTTGTTACTGATATATTGGGGAATGTGACCCCCGCTGCCATTGATTCAAAAGCATCTGCCTTCGTCTCCGGTCTTTGTGTATTTGGTTGAAGATCATATAGCCATGAGCCGGCATCCATTTTAGGAGATCGTCGAAATTTATGGTTTCAATATCCATGCCTTGTTTTTTCCTATTCCTCAGATCAATTAGATGTTGAAAATGTAAGCGAAAATGAAAATGTTATCTCATGTTCTTTTCATTCGATATGCGAGGATCCACATTGCAGCGAAGAAGTAATTATCGCTCTCTCTTCCCTCATTGGTTAGATGTAGATGGGCGAAATGCTCTTTGGATATGCAATGAGTATTTTTTACTCACCTAAATCTAACCAATGAGGGAAGAGAGTGCGAGAATTACTTCTTCGCTGCAATGTGGATCCTCGCATGTCGAATAAAAAGAGCATGAGATAAGGGGTTCGCTTACATTTTCAATATCTAATTGATCTGAGGAATAGGAAAAAACCAAGGCATGGATATTTCAAGAATTAGAGAAATAACAGACGAAGATGCAGAAATAGAGGCGGAAAGATATTTAAAACAAAGACGAGAGAGGACAAATGGAGTTTTTCCGCTTGCTCTGTATCAGGGGTGCAACTCAACCCTGCCGCGTGATAAATCTAAATATATGCTGGAGAAGTTTCCAGAGATGGGAGCAGTGAGACGGCTTTTTGGAGAAGTTCAATTCCATAATAGGCCAAAACACCCCCATGAATACCCAACAGCTATATATGAGGCGATCATGTTTGGCAGTGGAAGAAAGGAAAGTTGGGAGGAAGAATGTTTCACTGCAGCGGAGATGAAATCACCTCAACAACACTCGTTGGCAGAGTGAGATACACCACAAAATGGCTTCGTGCAGGCCCTTTTTAGGGCCATCATAATCTTAAAAAAGAGTTTCTTTATACAATGCACATCACCACATTATGTATATTTTTATTTTTAAAAGGAAGCAAGTCTTAATTTTTTGTCGAAACAAAAACATTTTTTGTTTCGGCAGAAAAAAAAACTTTAGTTACTTTTTTTTTAAAATAAAAAAATGTTTTTTTTGTTTTGACAAAAAACAATTTTTAATTTTTCAAAAAGAAAAAACTAAATTTTTTTTTTTTTTTGAAACAAAAATCATTTTTTTTATTTGTGTGTGTGTGTGTGTGTGTGTGCGTGTGCGTGCGTGTGTGCATGTGTTTGTTTGTGTGTGTGTGTGTGTGTGTGTGTGTGTGTGTGTGTGTGTGTGTGTGTGTGTGTGTGTGTGTGTGTGTGTGCACTGGCACAGACATTTCCTACTGAAACGTTTTTTTCTTTTAATATGCCGCCGAAAAATTGTTTTCATTTACTGAACCCTGATGGGTTTCAAACATGACAAAAAATTACATAAAATTGATTTAAACTAAGTGGTGAGCTTAGGAACTGGCTAAACTGACTGGCAAAAATTGATGTTATTCATTGATGGGCTCTAATTTAGTCCTTACAAGGATGTTACGCAAGCTTTTGTTTTTCTTATAGGCGATGACAGGTCGAAGATTCAAAGGTTCATTTAATTTAGCATTGGTAAAATTGAATTCATCTTTTAACATTTTTGCTATTTCGATATTCATTCTGTTGTACGTTAAAGTGAAAGGAATGATGGACCTCCTTTCGCATTCGCCCTCTGATATGTTCATACCAAATGGCCAGAGGGTTTGAAGCGTATTGATCCAAAAAGCTTCACGTTTTTTTCTAAATTCATCCGTTTCTTCTAATGTGTCTTTAATTGGTGGTTGTTCAATAGGATGGATTTCGAAATCGTCCAAAGAATGGCCAGGAAGGTTAAAATGTTGTGCTACTGGGGCATCAGCATTATGTTTTATATCCTGTCTGTGTCTAGTAGCACGTTCTCGAAAAGGATTTTGACTTTGACCAACATACTGTTTCCGACATCGCTTACAAGTGATAAGGTAAATAATGTTTGGTGAATCACAATGGAGGCGGTTACGGATCTGATAATGATTTTTCGTTTGTTCGGAGGAAAATTCCTCTTTCTGATCAGGCATAAAAGTATGCAGTCTACAACGAGGCTTTTTGCAATTAAATACCGCGCCACTACCATTCTGCAACGGTCTGTTGTGTTCAATCTTCAGTGGTTCGAAATCGGTAGTTTCAGCTGGACTTTCGAGCTTTTTCAGGGTTTGGGATTTCAGGCTACGCAAGAGGCGAAGCGAGTACCCTCTCGATCTGAGGGCGCCAAATAGAGTAGAACAAGCCTAATTGAAATTTACCTTATCACTTGAATTGCGGTGGAAACGAATGAGTTGTGATTTGATGATACCTTTAAATGTATGTTGAGGATGAAATGATTTTGTGTGCAACAATTGATGTGAATCAGTTGGTTTAAAATACACTTTATAATCTAAATGACCGGACGCCTGAAATTGCTTGCCTTTATACACGGTCACATCGAGAAAATCAACAGAATTTTCACTGATAGTAGCTTTCAATTTAATATTTGGATCGTGATTGTTCAAAATTTCTAAAAATTCATCAAAATCTTCTTTTGAATGTTCCCAAATAATAAAAATGTCATCTAAATACCTGAGATATACGAGAGGATGCTTTGCACATTTGCTTAAGGCATTTTCCTCCCATTCCGCTACATAAATGCTTGCAAAATTAGGACTGAATCTTTTGCCCATAGGACAACCCATTATTTGTAGAAAATATTCTCCATTGAATTGAAAGTCATTACCTTTTAAGCTCAGCTCTAAAAGATCCAAAATTTGTTCATCCGGGCGTTTCGCATCCGGATATTTTTCAAATGCATTTTTAACTGATTTAACACCTTTATCAATATCAATGTTCGTATACATACTGTCGAAATCCAAAGTTGCCAGAATTACATTTTTCGATATTTTCAATTTCGAAATTTTTGACAGGAAATCCTGTGTATTTTTTAGATAGCTCGGATGTCTATTTGCTATAGGTTTCAGATGATAATCAATTAATTCCGAGATCGCATAAGATTCCGAATTACAATCTGATACAATTGGCCTCCCGGGAGGAGTTAAGTCATCCGTCCATGAAGAACGGTCCTTGTGGATCTTTGGTAGGATATAAACTGTCTTGTTTGAGCACTGAGCTTAGCTGTTAAATATTTCAATTGTTTTTTGGTAATGTGAGCTTCGTCGAGGAGAAATTTCGAAGATCTTATTGAATTTTTCGATATTACTAGGCCAAATAAGTGAATCTATTTTCTTATAATGTTTAGTATTGCTGAGTTGTCTCATGGCTTCCTTTATATAATTATCCCGAGATAGAACAACTACCGACCCACCTTTGTCGGCTGGTTTAATTACTAATTTCTTATTTTTTCGAAGTTTCGTGAGGGCTCTCCGTTCACCAGCTGTTAAATTGTCTTTATCGGAGAGTATGTTCATGCTGAACACCTATTGGATGATTCGTTTGCTAGCCTCAATAATTTCGGGATCTACTTCACTATATGGAGGTGACCAACCAGATGATTCTGTAAAAGGAAGTTTCCGACCGCTGGAGTTTCTAAAGCGGTCTGCTAATTTCATTTGCCTAAGAAAATTACAGTTGTATGATGGTAAATTTCTTTGGTTATCAGTTTTAGGCTTTGGTGCTGGTACAAAAGTTAAACCGCGATCTAAAAGAGATTTCTCTTGGGTTGTTAGGTCATTGGTGCCAGACAGGTTAACCACATTAGTTCCTAATCCCACATCTGTTAGGCGGCTGTTACCTTTGCCTTTACTTAGTTTAAATTTAGGTGGTTCAACCAGTGATCGTACATAATATTGGCGGTTCTCGTGGTCCAATGGATTAAATCCTGAGCAACATCAAACTTCGCGTCATCAATTTTAGGTATAACGTTAACGTCCTTCACTTTCCGAATGGTTTCGTTGATGATGCTCAGGGTTCTCCTCTCAGCCTGAGGGAGTTTTTGCGAAAAGTTTAGTTCAGCGAAATAAATTTTTGCTGATCTAAACTTGACCCTGATATCGCTAAGCATATTCCGCAACTGCTTAACTACGAGATCAGAATTATCGTTTCGAGAATTCACGCCAATATTTAATAATATTTTTTGGGGACTGGACTGGCCCCTGTGCCCTTTAAACATAGAGCGCAGATGATTGAATTTGGCGCCGGGGTAACACTCCACCTGGATGTCCGGATGGGGATTTCGATCAATGCGTCCTAAATTTGAACTTCCAATCATAAGGATGTTTTTACAAACATCGGGGAGGCGCCAATTCCTTTTGTCAAAATTAACTCCGCTTTTATGCCGAAACTGGGAGAATTTAGAATCAAATGAGCGGCCCGAGTTGCGGCTCGGTGATTTGACTTTCTCTGAGTACGATATACCTCGTTGAACCACACTAGAGGCAGGAGAAGGGGGGAGGAAACAGAAGCAGGAGAGGAAACAGAAGCAGGAGAGGAAACAGAAGCAGGAGAAGAAACAGAAGGAGGAGTTCTAGTAAGAGCACTAGGAGAACCAGAGAAGAAAGGCTGAGGAGGAGTAGGAGGTAGAGGAGCAAGACGAGGCGAGACAGCGTTACTCAATTTGCGAGCATCTTCAGTCACAATATGGACCGGAGATGTTTGCAAATTGAGGCGCTTACTCTGAGAGAAAGAAGAAGTAGAAGAAAAAGAAGAGGGAGAAGTGCTTTGCCTTGATCTTTTCTTATTTTGCTTTTCGCGATGGGGTAGAGGGACAACACGGGCCGGAGTTTGCTTGCTCCCTCCCATATTGTTCCTTACTCCAGACGCTGGGCGAAGTTCCGAAATGTAAGACTCATAGGCCGAAATCGTCTTATCTGTCAACTTATTTTGTAATTTTTCAAAAAGAAAAAACTAATTTTTTTTATTTGTGTGTGTGTGTGTGTGTGCGTGGGTTTGTCTTACCAACTTGACGAGGTAACTAGACAAAAGAGTTTGCGTGTTTCGCCTTACCGAGGTACAAAAGACAAAAGAAACCCTTTACCTCGGTTGTTTTCCCAGAACTGTACCGGCAAAACAAGGTAGAAACCGTTAGTCCACACAAAGGACAAACAATGGGGTACCTCGGTATGTAGGGTAGACAAGACAAGATGTGTGTGTGTGTGTGTATGTGTGTGTGTTTGAGGTTTAAAAATCGCACTGATACAGACATTTCCTACTGATACGTTTTTTTTCTTTTAATATGCCGCAGGAAAATTGTTTTTTAAAAATGGGATCAATCATGACAAAAAATTACATAAAATTGATTTAAACTAAGTGATTAGCTTAGGAGATGGTTAAACTGACTGGCAATAATTGATGTTATTCACTGAAAGGCTCTAATTTTGTCCTTACAAGGATGTTACGCAAGCTTTTGTTTTTCTTATAGGCGATGACAGGACAAAGATTCAAAGGTTCATTTAATTTAGCATTGGTTAAATTGAATTCATCTTTAACATTTTTGCTATTTCGATATTTTCAATTTCGAAATTTTTCACCGGAAATCCTGTGTATTTTTTTACATAGCTCGGATGCCTATTTGCTATAGGTTTCAGGTGATAATCAATTAATTCCGAGATCGCATAAGATTCCGAATTACAGTCTGATACAATTGCCCTCCCGGTTGGAGTTATGTCATCTGTCCATGAAAAACGGTCCTTGTGGATCTTTGTTAGGATGTAAAATTGACTTGTTTGAGCACTAAGCACCTAAAACCATACGGATGTAAAGAGTTTGGAAACCATGTAGAATGATTCAACGTGAGGATAATGACGTTGAGTAATACCGTATCACCAGAAGCAACCCTGTGTGATCTTGGCTGGGAGCGGATCAAGGAAAGGATAGACTTATTGAAAAAATCTTGTTTATTTGGTAAAATTCCCCCTCACCTGATGGTTTAAAACTAATGTTCCACAGTTTTGTTCATCTCAAATATCAAGACGGGGTGGATTACCCAAGTGAGAGAGATAATGTAGAACTATTCATTGGAGTTCTCAAACCTAGACATCTAGGGATATCTGGGTAAAATAATCGTGAAAAAAGAGGTCATGGGTGGTAAGCTTAATTGGTGAGAGGAGTCAAATCAAAGAGGTCTTTTGGTGACAGGCATGATAAAGAGAAGTCTGGTTTTTGAAGAGTACCTTGATGACACCTTAGGTGGGGTCACGGTTGTTCAAGCTGCATTTTACGCTCCCTGGAACTAAGAGGAAAATGGGGGCATGACCCATACTTGCCATCTTCCTTCCGATATTGCTACCTAATTAACCACCAAATACTCAACTACACCCCTTCCTTGTTTACCTACTAACACACATACCATCCAATCCTAACCACATTGTCCCTCTTCCACCCATTGAACCCAATCGCTCACAGACCAACCGGTGATCCTAAGTTGTCCTGGTGACAGTGATACTCAGTCTACGATGATTGTGTGTCTGGCTGACCAACACTCTCCCACATCTGGCAAACACTCCACCTGTCAGTTTGACAGTCCACTGCCTACACCGAGTGTTATATCGATACAAGAATAACGCCTGAAATAATATTTTCCATCAAAGAAATGTGATCGATCAACTTTATTTTTGAAATATATGAGTTTTCCCATGACTTATACCATGCAAAAAAAAAAAAATAGCAGAACAATTGGGAGTGCGGCGGCTCGGTGGTAGACTGATGGAGATCTATGCTAGAGGCCCCGAGTTGGAACCCCGTCCGGGGTGACCCACGTAGTGCCCTCGGGTAAGGCACATTATCCCGGTTGCCTACATATGGGTGCGATGACGTCGTGTACTAAGGCGTACTGCACGTCGATGGTGCACATGCCTTCAACGGCTGTAACCCTGTTTAAGCGGAGCTTGAACAGAGTTAGAATATTGAGGAACAGACAATTGCTCGTCGATACTCGGTGGTTCTCTCCGGGCACTCCCGCTTCCTCCACCCATAAAACTGTCACGGTCACGAATAGCCATTGTGCATAAGTATGTGACCTTAATCACCAATAAATAAATAAATAAATAAATAAAATAGATAAAAAAATAAATACATCAGAACAACGGGTCTTCTCCACTCCACACATATTTTATTCTAACTGGCCATATTATATTATTATATATCATCATAAAGCTTGTGAACTGTATTTGAAAAGATGATATCTCAAGCGACACCCCCCACCCCCCCCCCCCCTGTTCCGAAACTTAAAAAAAGTTATGGAGTACTATCTGTCAAAAGAAAAATCATATTCAGCATAGACATTCCAGCTGTTATCCTTAAGATTGAGTGATTGTTTTCCGAGACATATGTGTTGGGAAAAATAAAATCTCATTTGGTGGGGAAACAGTTAGCTTTATACTGAAACAGCTAGGAGAGAAGACCGTTCTTTGAACAGATGAAGTGGATAAGAAGATATTGGCGAGGGTGGAATTCAACAGTGATTACAAGACAAATCAGGAATTAAACAGGAGATAAAGAAAAAAACACCCAAGAGAAGTTAACAGTGGTTAATATATAGTGATGACAGACTACCTTTACAAAGAGAATTTTACAAAACGGCTCTTTTCAGGGCCACTGTATTAAAAAGAGCAACCTTTTTTGCACAATTAACAACACATTTTAGCGGTATTTCAAGACTGTCGAATGTTAAATCTTTTTCCGGGAAGATTTTGATATTTTATTGGAAGATCATTTTCTGAAATAAAAAAGTCTTGCCATCAAGACGTGACAACTCAACAAGTTTTGCACATTCGCACTCAAATCTTTTGTATTGAGAGTTGATTCATTTCAAAGAGGTGTGAATCCTCATATTTCCCTCATGTTTTTGGCAAAATAAAAATACTTTGTGGATACAGAAGTTAATTGTAGCTGGAGGGGCATAGCTACAACTTTGGTTTGGGGTTCCAAGCTGAGTTTTTTTATTGTAAAAAAATCTTGGACATATCCCCTGTAATCACAAGGTATGGAAATGTTTCACTCTGTTGTGATTTTTAAAACCACCAAGTAATACATTTTCAAATAGTATAATACAATTAGCTTTTGTGATACTCATAAGTTTCCACTGTGTATCAAATTATTTTTTCCAAAAAAAAAAAAAATGAAATTATTTCTTACAAATAATTTTTTCATCAACTAAAGTCACTACTTCCCTGAAAGGATCTATCCCATCACATTCGATAAATTGTTTTCTGAATGCCACACCCACTATGTAATATATCCACATCAGACTTACAGTACATGTCCATTTCCTTGGCAAGAATGAAAGTAGCATTGCTAGTAAATGTTTGATTGTAGGATTTAATAAAATCTTCTCTGACTGTGGGAGACATAGAGTCAGGCATGTACAACGTTGCATCTAAATAAGACCCTATGTACTTTTCATATGATTTTGTGTTTGCCAGAGGAGGAAAATAACCTTTTGCTTGTTCACTCAAAGCAAATGTTTTTTAAGGGAACTGCGTTAATCTCATAGAAAGGAAACTCAACGAATCGATAGGTCTCTTGAAATATGAGCGATTGCCGTTGTATCTAAATGTTCCTTACTGAAAAAAAGCCAATTGCAAAATTCACTCAAAGTAGATTCTCTTTTAAAAATATATTCCTTTTTTCCAACTTTGTCACATCATGAACACGTTTCATCAAAAGATTTACAAATGCACTCGTTACAAGCACAGTGTGAAACACAGTAATTCAAGGGTATGGGAATATCGGTCGATTTGCGCCATTGTCGATTTGCACCATCGAAAAAGTCGATTTGCACCATCGAAAAAGTCGATTTGCACCATCGAAAAAGTGGATATGTACCACAAAAAGTCGATTTGTACCACCTATAAGCCGATATGCACCATTAAAAAACGGATAATATATGTCATTTAAAATGAAGAAATATTTCTTCAGAAGTATCCATGATGAATTCATCTCGCCAAATGTCTCTATCTAAACATTTATTTAATCTCCAATTTAACATCTGTCTCTGTAAAAAAGTATTATTATTATTAAATGTGTCTCTACTCATTGATTAATTGGATCGGGACTGTTTTTTACAGGAATCAGTTATCAGTCTAAGGACTTGATTCTTTTACCAACACCGTTATGTATAGTTTTACACTGTCAAAACAACACGGTACTTCAAAAACCTATGTTGGTGTCGGTGTATGGTGATTGTAATTTTAATTCACCATTTAATTGCGGCCGCATTTGAAAGATAAAAGTCCGCCCAAGCCAGCAGATTTCTATAAAACGTTTGACTTTTTCTGCAACTTCATCAGTTGAAGATGGACGAGCTCACTGAGAACCCATGCTCAAGTTGTAATAAAGAGGTACGGCGGCGACAAGATGCCCTAGAGTGTGACTCTTGCAATAAATGGAGACACAGGATTTGTGGCACTGGTATGTCCAGAGATGAATATAGAAGGATGACGAAACAGCAGCGCGATGGTACCATAATAACATGGGTCTGCCCAGAATGTCTAAAGTCAAGTCAAGTATCAGATGAATCAGAAATGGAAATAGATTCAACATCGCAAGAGAGGTCATTCGACGTGATTCATCCCGTGGATGATCCCCCACCGGCGATAGAAAAGTCACTTGAGGAAGAACCCATTCCAGACACTATACTTAATGACCAGGTAAGAACATACCAAATCGTCAAGGGAGGGTCAAAGAAGGGTGGTGACATTTTAGTAGATTCACAAGGGTACATGTACACGTTTAAACCAAAGACTAATGTAAGTAGTATAGCACGTATGAATCGTGCCCCATTACCCGGAGCTTTGGGGGTGCAGCTAGTGTTAAATTCCCATAGGAACCGGAGCCGTTTGGGGGTTGCAACTTTGGGGTGCAAAATGTCGGCACCATACATCTAAATCTGGTAAATGGTGTACGTACTGCATATACAGTATACTATGGCATGTATAGTGATATATGTACGCATGGGGCTATAGGTATATATTATGGTAAGTGACGGAAAGATGATGTGGAAATTGGATTTTCTTGAAAGTTTTACCCGCGAAACGGTTGACGTTGCTATTGACGTCGTGACGTCATGATACGCGCGCGACGTCATAGAGATGCTGACCACTGTTATTGTCCAGTATATAATCTGATATAACGTTATTCGGGTCAGTGGATGTCGGACTTCTCGTATGGGGTGGCGGCGATATGGCAGTGGTGGTATATATCCATGTAGGTCCCAAGTTAGCCCTTAGTACTATTATTCCACCTTATGCTTCATATTATCCTATGTCTGCTATAGCTAAATCAAGCAGTAGGGTGGGTGGGTGGTAGTGTGGTATTGCGAGATAGTCATTGGTGGTTTAGATTGGCAGTACAGGATGAATGATCTGTTGCTCTATTACCCCCCTTAGTACTATTAACCTACCGAATCCTTTGTATTATCTTATGGCTGGTATTGGTAGTTTAGTGTTAGGCCAGGCAGTATTATACTAGGTTGTTTAGAACGGGTGGCATAGGATGCATCGTATACACCCCTGTAGGTCCAGTCCTCGATATTATTAACCAGCCGATTGCTTTGTACTATTCAATGACTGGTATAGGGAGTACGTTATGGCAGGTCAAGTGGTATTGTGGAGTGGGGGTGGGGGTAATGCCTGGCAGTATAGAACAGCGGTATAGTATGGACGATATATACCTCTGTGGGCCACTACAGGTCCTATGTTAGCCCTTAGTACTATTAATTCACCTGGTGCTTCATGTTATCCTATGACTGGTATAGGTAGTATGCAATGCTAGGCATAGGGGTATTGTGGGTAGGGGTACTGCCTGGTAGTTTAGAACGGTACTATAGTGTGGGCTGTATATACACCTATAGGCCCCCTGTTAGTGCTTGGTACTATTAACCAACCGATTGCTTTGTTTTATTATATGGCTGGTATATGTAGTACGTTATGATAGATCTAGTGATTTTGTGGGAGTGGGGGTAATGCCTGGCAGTATAGAACAATCGACTTAATGCTTTATGTCACCCCATAACTAATATAGGTAGTATGTAATGTGGGGCCAGTCGTTATTGTGGGTGGGTGGGTGTAATGCATGGTCGCCTAGTGTGGTAGTGTAGGATGTACGCGTTCTCCCCCTACAGGTCCCATGTTAGTCCTTAGTACTATTAATCCGCCTAAAGCTTCGTGTTATCCTATGACTTGTATAGGTAGTATGTAATGCTAGGCCAAGGGAAACTGTGGGTAAGTGTGATGCGTGATGTCAAAACACGGAATCCAAATTTTACGGACTCGGCTAGGAATCTCAATAACGGAATGCCTTATATGTATACAGGGGAAATTTGATTCAACCTTGATGAATGTTATAGTCGAGACTGAGATAGGTATAGCTAGGAAGTAATGGATGAGATATGGGGCAGAATAACAGAAGCCAATAGTACTGGTACAAGGCCGCAATGGAACAAGACTGTTGTAGAAGCTAATGATAGGACAGATAGGCCATGGACCTGTAATGGCCTTGGAGCTTTGGCGACAAGATGGAAGCGGTTGGTAAGACTACATTAGACCAATTGAGGGCTTTTACATAGCCTAATGCGACAAAAAAGGGATTCTCCCAAAGGTATCCTCGATAGGTATCCTCAATAGGTATCCTCAAAATAATACAATACCAGGCCATAGGTATCCTCAAATACCCGTATATGCCTATGTGATAGGGCATATTGTGTCACATTGCGCCTTTTCACATAAGCACATATGACAAAAAGGGATTCTCCCAAAGGTATCCTCGATAGGTACCCTCAATAGGTATCCTCAAATAATACAATACCAGGCCATAGGTATCCTCAAATACCCGTATGAGCCAATGTGATAGGGCATATTGTGTGACATTGTGCCTTTTCACATAAGCACATATGACAAAAAGGGATTCTCCAGTAGATATCCTCGATAGGTATCCTCAAATAATACAATGCCAGGCCAAAGGTATCCTCAAATACCCGTATATGCCTATGTGATAGGGCACATTGTGTCACATTGTGCCTTTTCACATGCGCACATATCGGCACATAAAGCATGTGCCTTTGTGCTAGGGCACATTGTGTCACATTGTGCCCTATCACATAGGCACATACGGGTATTTGAGGATACATTTGACCTGGTATTGTATTATTTGAGGATACCTATCGAGGATACCTACTGGAGAATCCCTTTTTGTCATATGTGCGTATGTGAAAAGGCACAATGTGACACAATATGCCCTATCACATAGGCACATACGGGTATTTGAGAATACCTATGGCCTGGTATTGTATTATTTGAGGATCCCTGTCGAGGATACCTACTGGAGAATTCCTTTTTGTCATATGTGCTTATGTGAAAAGGCACAGTGTGACACAATATGCCCTATCACATAGGCATATACGGGTATTTGAGGATACCTATGGCCTGGTATTGTATTATTTGAGGATACCTACTGAGGATACCTATCGAGGATACCTTTGGGAGAATCCCTTTTTGTCGCATTAGGCTATGTAAAAGCCCTCAATGGGTCTAATGCAGTCTTACCAACCGCTTCCATCTTGTCGCCAAAGCTCCAAGGCCATTACAGGTCTATGGCCTATCTGTCCTATCATTAGCTTCTACAACAGTCTTGTTCCATTGCGGCCTTGTACCAGTACTATTGGCTTCTGTTATTCTGCCCCATATCTCATCCATTACTTCCTAGCTATACCTATCTCAGTCTCGACTATAACATTGATCAAGGTTGAATCAGATTTCCCCTGTACACATATAAGGCATTCCGTTATTGAGATTCCTAGCCGAGTCCGTAAAATTTGGATTCCGTGTTTTGACATCACGCTTTACACTTACCCACAGCACCCCTTGGTCTAGCATTACATAGTAACTATACAAGTCATAGGATAACATGAAGCATTAGGCGGATTAATAGTACTAAGGACTAACATGGGACCTGAGGGGGAGAACGCGTACATCCTACACTACCACACTAGGCGACCATGCATTACACCCACCCACCCACAATAACGTCTGACCCCACATTACATACTACCTATATTAGTTATGGGGGTGACATAAAGCATTAAGTCGATTAGTAGTATCAACGGCTGTCGGGGGCCCACAGAGCTATATATTGTCCATACTATACTGTTGTTCTATACTGCCAGGCATTACCCCCACTCCCACAAAATCACTAGATCTATCATAACGTACTACATATACCAGCCATATAATAAAACAAAGCAATCGGTTGGTTAATAGTACCAAGCACTAACAGGGGGCCTATAGGTGTATATACAGCCCATACTATAGTACCGTTCTAAACTACCAGGCAGTACCCCTACCCACAATACCCCTATGCCTAGCATTGCATACTACCTATACCAGTTATAGGATAACATGAAGCATCAGGTGAATTAATAGTACTAAGGGCTAACATTGGACCTGCAGGGGCCCACAGAGGTATATATCGTCCATACTATACCGCTGTTCTATACTGCCAGGCATTACCCCCACCCCCACTCCACAATACCACTTGACCTGCCATAACGTACTCCCTATACCAGTCATTGAATAGTACAAAGCAATCGGCTGGTTAATAATATCGAGGACTGGACCTACAGGGGTATATACCATGCATCCTATGCCACCCGTTCTAAACAACCTAGTATAATACTGCCTGGCCTAACACTAAACTACCAATACCAGCCATAAGATAATACAAAGGATTCGGTAGGTTAATAGTACTAAGGGGGGTAATAGACCAACAGATCATTCATCCTGTACTGCCAATCTAAACCACCAATGACTATCTCGCAATACCACACTACCACCCCCCCACCCACCCTACTACTTGACTTAGCTACAGCAGACATAGGATAATATGAAGCATAAGGCGGATGAATAGTACTAAGGGCTAACTTTGGACCTACATGGATATATATACCACCACTACCATATCGCCGCCACCCCATACGAGAAGTCCGACATCCACTGACCCGAATAACGTTATGTCAGATTGTATACTGGACAATAACAGTGGTCAGCATCTCTATGACGTCGCGCGCGTATCATGACGTCACGGCGTCAATAGCAACGTCAACCGTTTCGCGGGTAAAACTTTCAAGAAAATCCAATTTCCACATCATCTTTCCGTCACTTACCATAATATATACCTATAGCCCCACGCGTACATATATCACTATACATGCCATAGTATACTATATATGCAGTACGTACACCATTTACCAGATTTAGATGTAATGTGCCGAAATTTTGCACCCCAAAGTTGCAACCCCAAACGGCCCCGTTCCTATGGGAATTTAACACTAGCTGCATCCCCAAAGCTCCGGGTAATGGGGCACGATTCATACGAGCTATACTACTAATGTAACAACCACATGGATTTGTAGCATCAGGACAAAAAAATGTTATACTACCGTCACACAGCCCAGCTCTAATGTTTTCAACCGTGGTCCGACACGTCATACGCATCCTGGTGACCCTGGTGCAACCATCACACGCTCAGCGAGAGCCATGGTCAAGAAGGCAGCAAGAGGCGATATATTTCCTTCTTCTGGGGTTCTTGTGAGGCATGCACTAGACACTGTGGCAAATGATGATGTGCCGTTGCCAAAATTAGATCAGCTTGCACGTTCTGCAAATAGAGCCAGGGAAAAACTTCGACCGAAACATTCAAAGGACCTTGACTTCATACTGGAAGAGTCCTTTATACCTGACGGTTTTCTTAAAAAAGACATTCAAGTGGATGATCAGCAGCACATAATTCTAGCCACTGACCTACAACTAAAACACATGGAAAACTCAAAAATCTGGTTTATGGACGGAACTTTTAAGGTAGCAAGGGAGCCCTTCATACAGCTATTTAGTGTACACAGCTTAATTAAGGGTGGAGACTCTATGAAACAAGTACCTTTGTGTTATGCATCCATGTCACGCCGTAAGTGAAGAAATTTGGACTTCAGTCAGCATATGTGCACCAACTACCAGTGAGAGATTATGTGCGCCAGTTGATAGCGCTTCCACATTTGCCACACAATCACATATTAGATGCCTTCACATTCTTGAAGGCCCGGTGCCCAACATCGCAATCTTCAGAAAAGCTTCATAAGTTAGTTGCATATATTGAAAAGAATTGGGTGTGCTCAGAAAAGTGTCCTCCTTCATCTTGGTCAACCTTCAGACGACCTATACGTACTAACAATTATGCAGAGGGGTGGTATCATTCCATTAATACACAGGCCAAAACAATTTCACTAAACATGTATAAACTTCTTCGTCAGTGTGCACAGTTAGTGGACCACTCAGAAGATAAATTGTGAGAAAAATATCTTGTTTTTAGGCAGCTAAAAAAATAAGTTTTCAGTAGTTTTAGTATTTTTCTTTTGTTCCACTTTCGCTCAATTAATAATGCCAACACTCGCCACTATTTCTCAGAAATTCACCCAACATGAGCTTCTTAGAAATTGCGGCAATTGCTTGCATTATTAATTGAGGGGAAATGGAACAAAAAAGTCTTGACTAGGTTAATTGAGAAACCTCCACGTAACTGTGTGCTAATGAGGTAAATTGTGAGAAAAATATCTTGTTTTTAGGCAGCTAAAAAAATATGTGTTCAGTAGATTTAGTATTTTTCTTTTGTTCCACTTTCGCTCAATTAATAATGCCAACACTCGCCACTATTTCTCAGAAATTCATCCAACATGAGCTTCTTAGAAATTGCAGCAAGTGCTTGCTTGTGTTTCTTATCTTTATCCCCCCCCCCACACCCCTTAGTCTTATCTTTAATAAGGAATTTTGCCCAAGTAGTCCAAACTTGGACCCAAAGTCTGTAATATAATTTTTTGGTGTGGTACATCCCACAGGACGTACCGCACCAAAAGTTATTTTACAGACTTTGGGTCCAAGTTTGGACTACCGTCTCAGCAGATTGATAATGTGTCTAATGGCTAGGGACACACAGGCTTAACAGTTTATTACAGCTGATTCCTGAAAAATTAAATTTGGTAATGATTTTTGTAGATAGAGAATACAAATATCGCTATCAAATGTCATTTTTCATGCCGAGTACTCGTGTTTATGAATGGTGCAAATCGACTCTAGTATGGCACAAATCGACCGAACCAATGGTGCAAATCGACTTTTCCGATGGAGCAAATCCACTTTTTCGATGGTGCAAATCGACTTTTTCGATGGTGCAAATCGACCGTGATGCAAATCGACCGTGGTGCAAATCGACCGTAGTGCGAATCGACCGTTCCCCGGGTATGGACTTCTGAGTGATGAGTTGTTTCAAAATCACGAAAAAACAGAAATGTGTTCTCCGTTCCCTGAATATATTTGCATTTTACATGATAGACATTTCCAGACTAACTGACAGATTGTTTTTTCTTGGTTCTGCAATAGAGTTGTGTGGTTTTGATAACAAGGTGAAGTTACAAAATCTCTATTACAGGTGTAACAATGAACAGAATGTTCAGGTGTACACGGTTGTGGAGAATAGCAAACACAGCCTTTGGGGGATCTATGACATTCTCTGTTATTACACCCTACATTGCAATATTCACAATAGTAACTACATCCTAAAAAACCCTGTATTTTTGTGATGGTGTCGAAATGACGGTCATGGTGATAGATATGAATAACTTTACTCTCTTTTGTAGTTTGTGGTGGTTCAAATAAGTACTCTGGGGAGAGTACCCCTTGAATTTTACAATATTCTTCATATCCACAAGGTTTATTATAATCAAGGCATGCTTTGTCCATTAATGCCTTTGCCTCAATTTGTGTCGATCTTTTAGTTCTTTTCATTTTGTCCCATTTTTTCTGCCGAAACTTCTGAATTATCTTTATAAACGTGGCATTTTCTCACTACCACCGCCCGCGCAAAAGCACATAGAATCATTGAAATTTTTAACTTCAACAATACTTTTCTTATTTCTAACCATTTTACCAACAGCACTAAAGGAAATGGGTGCATTTCGCCCAGACCCCTGTGGTAGTGAAGTGTGTGTTATTTCTAAAGATAATTTCCCATCATGGATAGTAAAATTCTCATTTGATTGAATAACATTTTCAATTTCATCTAATACTGTTTTACCATTCACCCCCATAGCCTTTGTAAAAGAAATAAAAATACCTACCTCAAGACCTGGATGGTGGATGGATATCCTCATGGGGTCGTTGTCTTGTATATGACATTTCTCTTTTACATCTTCCACCATTGAATCAAACATTTTAGTTAGAAACTCAAATGGATTGTTGGCATCGAGTTAATTCAAAGTCATTTCACATACATGGGATTCTGAGTGAAATTTTCTGGATTGCCACAATAACTGGGGGTGAATAGAATACAATCTCCGTATGGAATGTACAGAATATGTATTCTCAGCATATTCAGTCAACCTCTGTTTCTTGCTGCTTACAACATCTTCTGTGTCACTATCATCTGAATCAGTGTAGTCCACTAATGACCGCCTCATCTTTTTTAATCGTCAGAGGAGATCAAATGATTCAGTCTTGTTAACTCCAAAGCATGTGTGTCCCAATCAGTGAGCCCCCGCCTATTTATACTCTCGCTGAAATCATTTTCTTATTCAGAAAAAAAATTCAGAAAATGTTTTCAAACCAAATTGTTTAACTTTTTTCATTTCAATTTTTCACCCACCTGAATCTTACCAATGGGGGAAAAGCATGTGAAAGACTACTTCGGGGATATTCCTCCCTCTAGCGTGTCAGTCAGTGGTGGTGTGGGTTCAACAGGGGAAACTCTTACCCATAACTGTCACTCCACTCGAAAAAATTGACCGACGCCATAGATTTTTTACTCAGAGCGTCATTTTAGGTAACAGGATATATCACTAAATTTTCCCTAAAAAAATCAAATAATTTTTTTCATTTTCCTTGGGGGACGTCGGTGGATTATACAACCACCGGCCATGAACCACCAAAATACGACATACAAATAATTGGGAAAAAATCCAATTATTCTTGATTTTAGATTAAACACAAAGAAAATAACTAAAAATATGAGACTAGCCACTTTTTAAAATAAAAGTATATATAATGTGGTGATGTGCATTGTATAACGAAAGTCTTTTTAAGATTATGGTGAGTCTGAAAAGAGGTATTTTGTAATGCACCAGATCTGGAAACGGCATAACAGCGACTATCAACTTTCAAGAAATAACTCAAAGACATCTCAACCCTCGTACTGTCTTGCTTTTGGCACAGATTATTGTCTTGAGATAACAGCGTGATCATTGCCCCCCCCCCCCCCCCCCCCTTACACCTATAATCTTGAGGCAGAAGTTCTATTTCGACGATAGATGATTCAAGTTTCATGGATAACGATAAGAAAAATGACCCCACCAATATGTATTTTACAGTCATTTAGAGAAGTGCAAAAGGCGATAGAAAATAATACAATGAGTATTTCTTGCGCCTTTTCCCCCACTGGTCAGATGTTGGCTGATGAAATACTCATTGGATACGCAATGAGTATTTTTCACCGCCTTTCCACACATAGATGATTAAAATCAGTCTTTCCCTCCAAAAATAATTTGGAGGGAAAGACTGACATAGTGTCGTAAAAAACATCTGGGGAGAAAAAAGGCAATCTTCTCTTCTCATCATTAGTGTTAAGTACCTATAATAGCGAAATTCAACTTTGACATTTCCTGCCTTGTTGAACACTACAAAACACATCTCATTCATACAGTGAATGAAATATTTTCTAACGTTTCGCCACATCTGTTCAAATGAACGAAATTTTACTCCGGGCGTTTTTCCCACTGTAATATCCAGCGCTATTTTGTTGAGATCACTAAACAGTTTACAAATACGATGTTATTAAATGTAAGAGAATGCGAATGTTTCTCCAAAGTTGCATCCAGTGAGTTATTGAAAATTTACAACATGTAGAACACGTGTTTGAAAAAAATGTATCTGAATGGAACACGTTTGTCTGTGTTCTCATTAGCTATTTGTAAAATATATAAAGCAGTAATGTGGAAAACATGAGAGTAATTTTTGTCAGGTTGAGGAAGTGTTATTTTTCTTACTAATCGAGTGTCAGACACACTTTCATCTGAGTCATCTCGCATTATAAGACATTCGTGCATTTGAAAAAATAGAAGTTGTCTGCGGAGAAATGATATTGGAACGATCGCTTCCTTCCCTAAAAATGTAAAAAAACACTGATTCACGCTAAATCTGACAGTGTTGTTTTATATCGTGTGGTGGTGATAAACTGTTCCAGTAATAAATAGAAAACTTTACCATGTGCAATAGGTAGCAGGTTTTTTTAAAGCAGACTATTTTTTCAGTATAAAGTGAATGGAACACGTCTGTCTGAGCTCTGACTAGCTAATTGTAACCTCACATTTCAGTAATTTATTTGTAAAATATACAAAGCAGAAATGAAAAAATAAATGAGAGAAAATGTTTTTGTCAGGTTGAGGAAGTGTTATTTGTCTTACAAATTGACTGTCAGACACACTTTCATCTGAGTCATATCACATTATAAGACATTCGCGCATTTGAAAAAATAGAAGTTGTCTGCGGAGAAATGATATTAGAACGATCGCTTCACCCCTTAAAAAATGTAAAAAACACTGATTCACGCTAAATCTGTCAGTGTTATTTTATGTCATGTGGTGGTGATAAAACTGTTCCAGTAATAAATAGAAAACTTTACCAGTCGGGCGATGTATAATAGGTAGCATTTTTTTGAATAGTGAACATTTTATTAGTATAAAAGCAAACATTTAGTGATTGGATGGGGATTTTTACCCCATGAGCGACACTATATGTACCAGCAATTAACACTGAACTTCCCCATACCCAAATACTGTCACTATAGGGACAAAATCAAACATCTAATATATGTTTGCAGGATATTGCAAAAGGATATACCCTTTGGGGAATTGATTTGACATCCCAACAGTCATGTGGTGGAGCATTAGCTCATCCTGTAAAGTCTGCCAACCTTCGAATAAATCTCCAGTTTGCTCAAGCTCTTCCAGGGGTGATCAACATTGTTGTCTATGCAGAATTTGAAAGTGAGATAAAAATTAACAAAATCAGAGAACTGATATTTGACTAATAAACAAGATGAGTAAATGTGAACATTGCAAGTTGTATAGGGAGATGAGAAAAAGAATAGGAATAATGAAGAAGCAGAAGAAGATTAATGAAAGACTGTTTATTACATTATTTAAAGAAATTGTCGTGAGTGAAGTGACACCGTTGATAAAAGAAAAAAATGAGAGCACTGTGTGAAGCATGTCTAGGAACAGCTGGACAAAAACATGACTTTTGTATAAAAAAAGATGCAAGAGTGTGTGGAACAAGTGTGTCCATCAACTGTACTATATAAACTGAACAAAAAGCAAAGAGGCTGGATATTGAAGGATGTTTTGCGTATATAAATGTGGACTTTGAAATTAACACCAATGAAGACCTTCAAAAGTGGACAGAATTAGTAGACAAAGAGTGGAGGTACTAAACACCACTTGTTAGAGAAGAAGCTGATTAAAAGTACAACTTCATAACATCAGGGCTAAGAAGAGATGGAAACCACTCAACTACAATATATTCTTGATGATTGAATGGAAAAGTGTGTTCAAGAGACTTATTACCAAAACAAAAGCTTAAACATAGAAAAGCTTATATTGTGAACACAGATTCGTGAAGAGAACCAGGAAAAACATGGAGTGATGATACATTTCAAAGACAATCATTCAGCCATCTACTTTGATTCCTATGGCTTACCACCAATAGATAAAGACATTTACAATTTCATAGTTAAAAACACAGATTCATGGACTATTAACACAATGAGACTACAAAGTGCTCGTACTGTGGTGTGTGGAATGTACTGTATATTTGTTTTAGATCATCTTGCAAGAGGATATGATTTAGAGACAATTCTTACTATCAAATTCGATCCAAGAAATTTCCAAGAGAATGACAGAGAGATTCGTAGATGGTATGAGCAAACCTATAGACATTATTTTATGTAATCAAACATCAGGTGTCAAAACAACCCACAGAGAGGAAATGTTTTATTATAATTGATAAAAAACATTTTTCTATTGTAGGAATTTATAATGTATCAGAGCTAGGATTGTTTTAGTGTTTCTTTTTTAAAAAAAATGCTCAAGTGATGCCACTTTATTTTTAAAAAAACACTAGATCTCTCAAATTTTTCTCAGAACAAAATTCTTGAAATAAAGTGGTATCACTCAAAAAAAATCTCCATGTAAAAGGTTTTCTATAGACAGGCAAACTCAGATCTCAGTGTATATATGCTTCTCACTTCATATATTAAATATTGGTATCAGAAATAAATCTTTATTGTCTGTTTAAAATGTAGCAGTGACCACTATCCCTCCCTAACAGTAAAAAAATTAGTCAAGAGTCACTTCTCATTTTTCACTGTTTGCGTTGATTGCCTTTAATATTATATCGTTACCAACCAAAACTCTCCACACAGTAAAGTGTTATACGATTTAAAGTATGGAGGGATTGGTTGATAAACATATATTTGTCAGTATAAAAGTGTTTGGAACAACCTACCGCATGACTGACACTATAGGGACAAGCATTTAACACTGAATTCCCCATACTCCAGGACTGGCACTATAGGGACAAATTTAACATAGGATTCTCCATAGGGCGGATTGTCCCTCAACTGCCATTTTACCCATGGCTGGCTATATGGGTACAAGCATTTAACACTAATTTCCCCATACCCAAATACTGACACTCGAGGGACTTTGTAATTGAAGGGGATTTTTACCCCATGACTGTCACTATAGGTACAAGCATTTAACACTGAATTCCCCATACCCCAGGACTGCCACTATGGCGAAAAAAATTACATAGGATTCTCCATAGGGTTTTTTCGCCATAGTGGCATATTTTGGCCCAGAGTGCCATTTTTGGAGGCAGGGAAAAGTTTTAACCCATTACTTGTCCTGGCTATGAAGATCGGCTCTGTTAGCAAAATGCTCGTTTTGAGAATTTAGTAAGCTTAGGCCCCACAAAGTAGTTCTTCTGTTTCTCAGGTCTGTTTCTGTGGGCGGGCGGTTTTTAATTTTTATTTTTAATTTTATTTCTTTGCCATCTAAAGTTCACGTTCTTGGTTTGTTTAATTTTTCAGGCCTCATAATCTACAGAATAGCATGAGTGGTGGTGTAGGTCGTCCCTTGAGTGCAAGAAGAATTTACAATGCTAAGGCATTGTAAAACCTTGTTGCACTCAAGGGACAAAGTTGTCACTTTTATTTACTTGGGTAAATTACCAGACATAAACCATTTAATTTTTATTTCTTTAAAGTTTGCATTGGTTATACAAAGAGAGCATGCGGCAGCCAAAAGGACCATGCGGGCGGGGGGGGGGGGGGGGGGAGCCGAGAGAAACGGAAAATGGCCAAATATTATGTATAGCTTTATGCAGCAATTTAAGTGAAACAACCTTGCTGTTATATGTTAATCTGAAAAGTTTAACCCAAGATGTAATAGTATCTGTTGCATTGTGGTACTCTCAAAAATTCACCATCAGATCAGAATGGCAAATCTGAAAATACTTTGCACATGCGTTCGCATCATTACGTGCAGAAAATATGCTGTAAGTTATTTTATAAAGTTTCTTGCAATGTTTATGATGGCTACATTAAGATCAGCCTGTCATCAAAACGTAGTTTTGTGTGTGTGTGTGTGTGTGTGTGTGTTGGGGGGGGGGGTGGAAGTGAGTACCGATTTTCTCACTTGAGAAATCGGAAAAGTCCCAGTGTTACGCATGTCCCATATGCAGCAATGTAAATGAAGCAACTTTACTGTTATATGTTATTATTCAAACTCTAATGCCGGGCAGTCATGGTAGTCTGAATGGTTGTACTATCAAACAATGACCATTTTTTTCACGCAATTTGCCAGTTTGGGTTATTGTTTCCCATGGGCTCAGAATTAAAAATATGCATTGCACATTTGTTTGCATTATCACCCGTTGAGAATATGTCCTTTTGTAAGTCATCTTGTAAAATTTAACTCAATTCCTGTATTGTGTGCATATAGGTTGGTACTATCAGAAGAAGCATGTTTTTGAGAATTTTGTAAGATTTAGCAACCATTTAGGTGAGAGAGGGTCTCCTTGCCTAAACCCTCTTTCTAGACTAAAACGTTCGGAACAATATCCATTATTCAAGACACAGCGAAAAGGCTTTTTATAAAATGTATGAAACCATTGGGTGATTGACGTCCCAAACCGGAAGAACCTCAATGTATTTTCCATGAAAGACCACTTCAACGAGTCGAATGATTTCTCAAAGGCTAAAAGGGCTAAAATATCCGAAATGCTCATATTTGCACATTTTGGTCCGGTTTTAATCAAGATGATTCGCAAATGAATCTACTCTTCATATATCCAGTTGGGTGTCGGAGATTAATTTTGGTAACACTTTTCAATGCGCTTTGCGATCACCGTTGAACCAATTTAGGTATCTACATTATTTAACGAAATAGAACGCCATTTTTTTTTCTCCGTTTTCCTTTAATTCTGTATTCAGACTGTCCACTTCTTCGGTCACTGATAGGTCGCCACTGTCCAGTTTAATGTCCAATAAAATGAGTTGCTTTTCAATTTCAGCTTGCCTTTTGCTTGTTTTCTTTTTTTAAAAAACATGTTCGATTCTTTTTCCACCAATCGTAACCTGCAACATTTCACAAAATAACTGGTCGTTAAGTGTTAGCCTGTTATTATTATTATCAATATTATTATTATTATTATTATTATTATTATTATTATTATTATTATTATTATTATTGCAGATTTGACTTTACTTTATATTCCTGGTCACTAAGGAGACTGCTGCTAAACTTCCATATACCTTTACCCCTATCGTGAGTGACTATATTTAGTTGTAAACTTATTGGGTGTTGATGTAATCAGACCGATACCTAAAGTGGATATCTGTTTTGCTGCAAAACATCTCCAAATATGAGGATATCAATAAATAGTATAATCTCGCCGTTTTGTTTCTGGTTATCTCCATATATATCGCCCCATGTTATTTATTCGCCAGACACCATGCAAATCCATGTTTCTGGGAGCTCTAATTTGTTTCTTTCGATTTAACGTTATTATTCTGTTTATACTTCACCACCCCCCCCCCCCTGCCCCCATTAAAATAGATGCGTTTCCCATATCTTCAATCTTTGCGGTCGATCGGTGTTGGTCAATACAAAACAGCCAATGTCATTCTCTGGTCTTCAATACAGTTAAAACTAGAAGTCTTGTCACGAAATGCGCACAAATAGCACGTCGATCTGCACGTTAATCTACGCGTTATGACCATAGTAAGGCTAGCAAATTCTGTACATATGGCCGGTGCACAAGCAATGTTTCAGCCAATGGACCCCATTGGCTGAAACATTGCCTGTGTATGCTATGAGTAACCAGAAGAACCTGCCATGCTTTGGATGCCATTCGATATGGCAATTGCGCGCAATTCCTACGCGCAATTAAGCCTAGATAGGCGCACAATTCGTGACAGGACTTCTAGTTTTAACTGTATCTATGTCGAGAATAATACAGTTACCCCCCCCCCCCCCGTATCAAGATAGGTGTTGTTTGTTTTAAAACCTAAAGGTATTTTTAAACAGAATTTCTGTTCTTTTGTCACTGCCACAGCAAGAAGAAAGCACGACCTCGTATCCCCATTCACTTTTCCATTTATTTGTTACGTATTCACAGGAGTGCGTATCTACTAACAGACTAATGACAAATTTACTCCTGCAGTGTGAGAAGATGTCTCGGAGCTTGTTTAACAACAACAACAACGACATATTCCTTTTCGAAGGAGGGAAGGGGGAGGGGTGTCATTATGGAATCTGTATCTACGGGTATGTGTCGGGTTTTGTCTTTTGAAATTGATATTATCATTTTATTTAGCATCAGAGAAATGTTAAGTGGATTGATAAATGGATGGATAGAAATTAATATTTTCTGGGTAGTTAAAATTGGTGAGAGGAATACATAATAGTCTTCGCCTGAAATATAACTTCAACAAAAGATAACAGAATGAATGAATGAATGAATGAATGAGAGCTGCAGTCAGTCATTCAACAAGGCAGAATGAAAGCTCTTCATTAAAATATTCTATCTGCACCAAATATCAGTATTGAATGGAGTTCAAAATAATGAATGGAATAGTTATTTTGATATGCTGACTTAAAGAAAAATGTGCATTACCATATGGATTTCCGGTCCAAAGGTACCGACCGACCGACCAATCGACCGACCGACCCACCGACCGAGAAAATGAATGAATGGATGAATGAATCATTCATTCATTCATTCATTCATTCATTCATTCATTCATTCATTCATTCATTCATTCATTCATTCACTCATTCATTCATTCATGAACGAATGAATGAATGAATCAATGAATGAATCAATGAATGAATCAATGAATGAATCAATCGATGGGTGAATGAAAACAGCCACTCAGTCAGATCCCCAATGAGTCATTCAAACACATATGTTCAAAGTTAAGATTTTCAGCTAAAATTTACTCAATCGGACATTCATCAAGTAGTAATCACGCATTAATCCTTCAGAAGTCGTAGGGTGAACGAGTGAGTTATATTTATGTGTGATTCAACACTTTCTGTGCAGAACCATACGAGTTTCCCGTCAAATATACTTTTAAGGAATCAATGAATAAAACCTGTTCATTTGTAATTTCGGCAAATTGTTTCAGAATTGAAATGTTTAAGCCCTTGCCCATCAAAATTACAACTGGCGCCCACACGCTGGAAGGTGCTCGACGAGCTCATCACAGCGAGAGGTGAGCGAGTAGTCAAACGCTATGTATAAACCATTATTAAACTTTGAATGGCTTTGTTCTTATATGGAGTTGGCCTGTGTCTTCCATCTCGCTGGGTAAAGAATTGGTCAAACGTTTGGCCACTGATCAAATAATTATCTAATATCGAGGAATGTGGAGTGAATAAAAATGTAGTATCAATGCATTACTCCGATTTTCTATATTACTAAAAGGAAAGAAGGAAGGAAGGATGGGTGAATGAATTAATGATCTCAAGGCTATCAGCTTTTTTACAGAGTCTCTGGTGCTCGCAATACACCCGTAGATTGGTGAAAGAATTGAAAGAGTTACATGACAAAGAAAAAGGTTTTCCTCCCCCCCCCCACACTTCCAATGCAAGATTATTATTAACCCTTGTGGGTGAGGGTGACATGGGGAAATCTCACCCGAGGGCAAAATATTTGGGCCAGACACGAGGTTTGCAGAGTGTCTGGACCAAATATCTTTTCCCTATGTTGAGATTTCCCCTTCTCACACCCGCTCCACCAGGGATATTTTTTCTACCCCCACCAAAACAGTCTGACGTCATCAAAAGTAATTCAGGGGCACGTGAAGCTATATGGAACAATTTTGTTGTCCATTTCTGAAAAAAACTGATTTCCTTATCGGAAAGAACGCACAAAAGTTCTGTATATACAACATACCACAGGGATATACCACAAAATTAAATCCCAACGCCGGGAAGACAGGGGTTAAAGATTTGTAGCGAAATGAACATTGACACATTCTGATGACGTCATGTTGTGAATTCTGCAATGTATTCACATAACTTTTCGACGAGAATTTCGAGCACCTCGCTCCACTCATAATGGTGTTCATCCAAAAAATCACATAAAAGAGTCAAATGTACTTTGGTTTTGCGGTCTATGTTTTTATATCTCTTTTCTTCGACAAACGTCCGTCTGCTAATATTTCCGAAACGTGACACCGCGTTGTTTTTTTTTTATAGAAGAACGTGCCCGGTGATGATTGTGCTCATTAAATATGCTAATAAGCCGGTCACATGGGTCATGTGGGATAGATATCTTTCTCATATGGCCTTCTCACTTGAGAAGCCAACGAACGTTTGTCGAAGAAAAAAGAAACAAAAACAGACCCCCCAAACCAAAGGACACTTGAGTCTTTTATATAATTTTTTGGGTAAACGCAATTATGAGTGGAGAAGTTGCACAAAATTTTCGTCGAAAAGTTAGGTTCCGCTTCACAGTTTTCCAGGCATTTCCTAAAATAACACGCCATACACTTACTTCATATTCAAATATACTGTAATTTACTTATCTAAGCCATCACATGTATTACATTTCCCAAATCCACTAAAACATATAACACTATCTGACTAAGTAGAAATAAATAATCTGAATGTTGGTGAAATAATTTATTGTCGAAGACAAGACTTCAACATGCAAAATTGCATGAAAAAAATGCCGATACCAATCATTTTCAGCCACCCAGCAGCTTCAAAACCAGAATTTTCAATCTATTCCCACTCACCTACCCGTGGAGCATATAATCCCCTGTTTTTAAAATGCTTCCGTCTCATTTTTTAGTTACATGCCTGCTTACAAACCCGTGTAAAAAATGACATTTTAAAAAATAGTAAATTTTTCCTAAGACACTGTTTCCCATAATTCATCTGGAAATTTACCCCTATGCATCAAACTCCAACCTTAGGACTAAAACTTCAAATTCACTTGTCCAACACATAGCCTAATATAATCAAATAACTGATACGAAAAATATATCTTCAATTTACATGGCATTAGTTTCAACATATGCCATATGTTTAGAATTTCACCCCAGTGCAATAGTGCGAAACTGTAGAGCGGAACCATATGCGAATCCATTGCAGAATTCATAATATGACGTCAACGAAATGTGTCTTTGTTCATTTCGCTACAACTATTTAACATGTCTTGCCGGTGTTGGAATTTAAATTTTTGGTATATAACACGTGTGCGCACTTTCCCCATCTCATCCACCAGGGATAACAAAAGTCTCACTATTTAATACTGTGCCCTTAGAGTGTCAGTAAAAACTTCCATTAGGAAAAATGTTGGTTTCATTTCCTGGCTCAGTTGCCGTTTGGCTACCAAAAATGTTGTACAAATCCTCCTCACTTCTAAAGCCGTGAATTTGCCTATTCTTCATTTTAACCCTTTACCTAACATGAAAAGCAGACGACACTTGCAAAAAAAATTCTTGAATAACTATTTTTTTTCATTTTTTGTCTCAAAAACATAGGTTATGACCCCTCATTGGAACGAGCTCGACGAGCTCGTTCCAATGAGGGGTCATAACCTATGTTTTTGAGACAAAAAATGAAAAAATAATTAAAATTAATAGGCGATTTTTGAGAATAGCGCTGGCCGGTTTTGGCCGTTACGTTGGGTAAAGGGTTAAGCAATGATTTCCCATTTGCTGACCATGATTTTTTTACATCTGGAGATTTGTAAGCCAAATTTAAAAGTGAAGAATTCATTTTTGTTAAGTGTTCCATAATTTTTATTTCGGTGCCTTTCAGTAGTATTCTGTTGCCGAAAACATTGTTTCTTCACTCTTCTTGCTGTAAATTTTACAATTATGGGATTTTTGCTGGTTTGTTTAGTCGATCCGCTGAGTTGGTGGGCGGTAGAGTAAGTAAGTATGTTAAGCTGAAAAACGCACTGGCACAGATGTTTACTGAAATTTTTTTTTTACTTTTTGTGTGCCACTTGATAATGGTATTTTGCGACCAATAAGCCGCAACGAAGGACTAAATGTCAAATCCACCTGCCCCTTTCTTCCCGTCCATGCAGTACCCATTAAAAAGACAGGACAAAGTTATAAAGGATTTCAGCGCCCCAACTGGGTCACAAACAACTGATTTTTAAAAAAAAATTGTAATGTTTGTTTTGTTTTAAATGGGCCAGACTGGCCTCCTGAAAACTTTTTACAGAATTGGAGATGGAGAGAAAGGAAACTGGTTAACCCGACTGGCAAAAACTGAAGTTTATTCTATTCCCCGATGGGTTCAAGTTTGGCCCTAACGAAGAGATTACGCAGGCTTCTGTATTTTCTTTTGGCGATGATAGGTCTTATGATTTAGTGGAACTAACAACTTTGAATTCACCAAATTAAATCCCTCTTTCAGTGTTTTGGACATTTCCACATTATTTCTGTTATAAGTTAGAGTGAATGGAATGATGGACTGTTTTTCGATTGCCCTCTTGACGTATTTATTCCGGAAGGCCATAGTGTTTGAAGACCGTCGATCCAGAAAGCTTCTCTTTGTCTTCTGTAATCGTCTGTTTCCTACTCGGTCTCTTTAAGCGGGGGTTGCTCAACCGGGAGAATTTCGAAATTTTCTAATGAATGGCCAGGGAGATTGAATTTTTGTGCTAGTGGAGTATCATAATTGTGTTTTATATGAATTTTGTGCCGTGTAGCTCGTTCACGGAATGGATTCTGAGTTTCACCAACACATTGCTTTCGACTGCTGTTGCAAGTGATAAGATAAACCACGTTAGGTGAATCATAATGGAGGAAGCTGCAAATTTGGCAGTGATTTTTTGTTTGTTCTTTATCCGGAATAAAAATATGCAATTTGAAGCGAGGTTTGCCACAATTTTCGACAGCGATTTTTTGCATCCATGTACACAAATATTGACATAGACAAAGGAGCAGAATCTGTAAAAACTGCGTTCGGAAAATATCCTGACACTCAACGCCCAGACAAACAAATTTTAGATCAATTGGAGTTGAGCCTGAAAAGAAATGATTTTGAATTCAATGGAGATATCTATTTACAAATCATGGGCTGCCCTATGGGTAAGAGATTTAGTCCAAATTTTGCAAGTATCTACGTAGCTGAATAGGAGGAGGGGGTTTAAGCAAATGTGTTGAGCAACACCTTATTTACCTTCAATATTTAGATGACATATTTATTATTTGGGAACACTCATTAGAAGAATTTGATCACTTTTTAGAAATTTTGAACAATCAGGATCCTAACACCAAACTTCAAGTTACCATAAGTCAAGATTCTGTTGATTTTCTAGCTGTGACAGTCAACAAAGGTAAATAACTTCAATCCACCGGTAGGCTCGATTATAAAGTATTTTTCAAACCAACCGATTCACATCAACTTTTACACACCAAATCATTCCATCCACCCCACACTTTCAAGGGCATCATAAAATCACAGCTCATACGGTTTCACTGCAATTCGAGTGATGCGATAAATTTCAACGAGGCCTGTTCTATTCTGTATTGGTCGCTGAGATCGGGGGATATTCCACTCGCCTCCTCAGTAGTCTAAAATCTGAAACCCTTAAAAAATTGGAACATCTTGGAAATATCAATGATTTTGAACCATCAATAATTGAAAACAACAACGTATTCCATATCAAAATGGAGGGATAATCTAACTCCGTCTGGGCGACCTGTAAGGTAAAATCAAAAACTCGTTCAATAACCTGTTTGTCGGCTTGTCAAATTTCAGGATCGACCATGCTAACTGGGAGTGTCCAACCAGAAGATGCTGTAAATGGAGATCTTTGACCTCTTGCATTTTTAAAGAAGTTTTAATTCTTTATGAAAACATAGATAATCAGTTGGTGGAAGTATTGTCATCATGCCCGATTTCGGTCTTGGAGTTGGTCTAAATGTCAAACCGCGATCTGATAAAACTTTCTCTGCGGGTGTTAGGTCATCGGTGACAAACAGGTGAACCTCATTTGTTTCTAACCCTAGATCCCCGAGGCGGTTCTTACCCTGACCTTTAATTAGTTTAAAGATAGATTGAATTCCTTTTCGGGCAATTTTGGAATTAATTTTATGGTATCACATAACTAAATGTTTCCCCTAGGCGACCATTATAACGTTCAAAGAAAAAAAATATGATGGCATCACTTTAAGTTTGACATTCAAATATCTTTGTCAAGTGTAACCCTTCAGACAACTTTTTCTAACAGACAACAGGGGGGGGGGGGGGGGGGGTCATGTAACAAATAAGAGAGAAGAACTGACAAGAAGGGAAGTATCGGCCACGTACACATATATTTTTCAGGGAATTTCCAACAAAAACACACCAAAAGTAAATTGTATTTTGTAGGTCCAAAAGTCATCAAATCACCATCTTTTTATCTGGAATATTCAACAATAATGCAAGATGTCAACAGAATGTTTCAAACGTTTATTGAAACAATATATTTTTCCAAGGCTGTTTATTTGTGGAGATTGCAACACTTCCGAGTGCAATAACTCTAATTCAAATATTTAGTTCAGTGATACCTATAATCACCGCAGCCCTACCAAAGATACATTTTACCACTTTCATGAGATAAAAGAGTCAGATCTGTATTAGAATTCAACTTTTGGCTTCTGCTGAGTCAGAAATATGTGAAATTTGCTGTTTTAAGGAAAATGTCCAAACTTTGTCAAATGGGCTTAAAAACTGTTATTGCCTCCCAAAGATTTTTCAAGCCTATTACCTAATAAATTAGCCTAGAGTGATGCGAATTTACAGCTTTCTTTAAAAATTACCCTGATCTCAAAATAAAACTAAAATCTGCATCAGTATACGGCAGACGAAAACAGTGTCCCAACCCCCTCAAAACAATGTGAATGTCAATTTTGTTTCAAAAACTGGGGTTGCAGCTATATATTTCACCAATGTAAAAGGACTCTGCCAATTTATCCTGACAACTGATGTCAAATTTTCTTCTACCTACTGATGTGGTAAAATATAGTCCTAAATATGGTTCCTGATATGCCCCTTTTCATCAAAAACTATGATATAATTTAAAAATTAATTGGCATTGACACAAAACAAACCTCCTGTGATATTAAATTTCCCATTTGTAATAGTTTTTAAATCACATTCTGGCTTCTGAAGACATTTCACACTGTGTTTGAAAAACATTCTGCTATTTTGTTAAAAAAGCTTAAAGTTTCTCATTTAAAGCACCTAGAGTCATTGTTATGGCACTGACAAAACATAAAACAATGTTTTTTCCCCAACAGAATGAACAGTACCTGCTACTGTTGTATCTCATAGCTCTGATAAAATGCCTATAACCATCAAATATTGAATGTGTAGTGCTATGCTTGTGCTGCAAGTACCCTCAAGTGCACTTTCAAAACTTTTGTTTTAATCCCCACAAGCACCCATTCTGACAATAAGAGTGAAATTGTAGAAAATATGTTTCCAAAGAGGATGAATCAGACATTTGCTTCAAGAATATAGTGGTTATGGATGTTTTATATATTTGTGTGTGTGTGTGTGGAGGGGGGGGGGGGTGGTGGTAAAAGATAGTTAGCGGCCAATTATTGAAAATGTCGATACAGGCAAATGAAAAGCATAGAAATATCTTATCTTGTCTGGTGAGCAGGCGGGCGGGCGGGCGGGCGGGCGGGCAGGCTGGCAGGCCGACAGGCAAGCAGGTAGGCAGGCAGACTACATTAGAGTACTGAATGACATACAATGGAAAATATAGTGGAAAAGACAGGACAAGGTTGTCAAATGGAAAAAAAAAACTCAGTGCACCAAAAATGTTGCAGTCCCAAAGTAAAGCATAAGTGTATGATATTAACTTCAGCCTCTAAAAACATGCTGTACAGTCTTTCCAAATGTTTATCATCAGCAAAAGGGCTTTGTGTGGGTGGGGGATTTGGTTCCAAGGAGAGAGCCATATTTCACAACTGTCACTGGAAACTTGTGCCGTAGCATATGGGAACCATGACAGCACTAGTACTAGACTACTATATTCGTAGCTATGCACAAATGCCATACATTCACATTTGTCACTTTATTATATTAATTTTTCCACTGTAGCCCTCTCCCCGCTCCAAATTTGAATTCCAAAATACTTTTTCAATGAAGGAATTGTTTTCTGACGTTTTAAAGAGCATAATATAGAAGAGAATAGCTTCTGAATACCAGTGAATAGAAGTGCAGTGTAGGTTTTCTTGCTGTGTGTTTGAATGGTGATTCGGGAGGGAGTTGGGAGATTGAAATCCCCCTTGCCCCTAGTGCTACGAGGGGAACCATTGTTTAAATAAACGTGTTAATAGGGTAAGATAGGCTGTTAGTTAGCAGCTGCCAGAGGTTATAGTGTGCTCCTGGGGAATGCACTTACTCAAGATGAGAATGTGCTTGCATTAACAGCCTTAGTTTTAGCAATATATAGCCTTTATTGCT
Organism: Pictodentalium vernedei; assembly: GCA_031216915.1. Classification (NCBI taxonomy): domain Eukaryota; kingdom Metazoa; phylum Mollusca; class Scaphopoda; order Dentaliida; family Dentaliidae; genus Pictodentalium; species Pictodentalium vernedei. Next base: position 390,586,674 of record CM062296.1, on the reverse strand, counting down.
GACTGTGACAAACATGTAACTTTTCAAAACAATAAAACAGTTTTGAAAGGTTTATGGTCCCCCAATGAACATTTAAATATGAATTAATTCCCTAAAATAATTATTAAATCTGGTTTTGAAGCCAAAAAACATATTTCCCATAGATATCACGGAACTAAATATTTTCCCTTAGGCGACTATTATAACGTTCAGGCGAAAAACAATATGATCGCATCACTTTAAGTTTGGCATTCAAATATTGTTGTTGAATGTGGACCTTCAAACAAATTTTTTTGAACCGCAAACAGGGGGTCATGCAACAAATAAGAAAAACAACTGACAGGAAGGGAAGTACCGGTCATATGCACATATTTTTAGGGTATTTTCAACAAAAACACACCGAAAGTAAATTGTATTTTTTAGGTCCAAAAGTTATCAAATCACCCTCTTTTTTGTCTGGAGTATTCAACAATAACGCAAGATGTCAATAGAATGTTCTAAACGTTTGTTGAAACAATATATTTTTCCAAGGCTGTTTATTTTTAGAGACTGCATCATTTCCGCGTGCAACATTTCAAGGAGGGTAACTCTAATTCAAATATTTAGTTCAGTGATACCTTATGTTTCGCATATTCTAAAGTGTCTTATTGATGCGGTTTAAGGTCTCCTTTTTCGCAATTGATGTCAAATTTTCTTCTACCTGCTGATGTGGTCAAATATTGTCCTGAATAGGGCCCCCGATATGCCCCTTTTCATAAAAAACTATGATATAATTTAAAATTAATCGACATTGGCACAAAACAAACCTCCTGTGATATTAATTAAAAAAAAACTTATTTCAATAAGACGTTTTGAAAAATGTATTTCTGCAAAAACATTTTTGCAGTCTGGAACTTTTTCCGGATTTCGCTTACTATCAGTAATAGCTGCATGGAAGCACCACCCGGAGTTTCTCCCCTTGAATTTATGCCAACATTCAGGGTAATTTTTTCGGGAGTAGAGTTGCCTCAATAATTTTTCACTATTTGCCAAAAATGTTTAAAATTGGCACCTGGAAAACATTATACCTGCATGTTCGGATGGGAGGGGCGCGCGGTGGCTCAGTAGACGCGCAGTGGCTCAGTTGGTGGAGGTGCAGGCAGCAAACTGGGAGGTTCGCAGTTCGAATCATACCTGCGGCAACTGCGTTGTGTCCTTGGGCAAGATACTACACCCCCATTGCCCACGTGGGGGCACGGTGGCGTTTTGACCTAAGACGTACTGCACGTCGATGGTGCACTTGTCTTCAACCAATGCTAACCCTGCTTGTGTGGAGTTAGTATGTTGGGGAGCTGACATTGCTCTGGCTCTCTCCGGGTACTCCGGCTTCCTCCATCCGTAAAACTATCGTGGTCATGATTAGCCATTGTGCAGAAATATGTGACCTTAAAACACAAATAAATAAATAAATAAATACGTCCGGATGGGAGTGTTGATCAATACGTGTTAAATTTGAACTACCAACCAGAAGAATTTTCTTTCGAATATTGGGAAGGTGCCAAGTATGTTTTTGATTGCCGTATGTTTTTGATTTCAACCAACCCAAATCATCTGCGTTGAGTGAATATGGACCCAAGTGGGTTCATATTCACTCAACCCAGTTGATTTGGGCTAATTTTTAACCCAAACGATTTCAGAGTGTATGTATCCTATTAGCAGGTACTTTAAGATCCTTTGTGAGTAGAAGCACGTATTTTACCCCAAACAAACTGATGTTGGGAGGGAAATATTTCAACCTACTGATTTAATTTTCGGCCCTCCGCCATATGACAAAATTTCAAAATGAGGCCGAATTTGTGATTGGTTTGAAGATTTCAATCAGAACCTCCCATATTTTGGAACGAGAAAAACAATTGAGAAGAGAGAAAAAAAGTTCTAGATTCCACAGCCAAAATACTTTCAAGATTGGGCACATCATTTATTTTCTTGTTTCGAGCAGCAAACCAGACCGTTGAAAGAAATTAAATCCATTCTGGAAAGGGCCTGGAAAAATTATCTATTACAACACTACATTTGTGTTCAAAATACGCTAGATTTATAAATCAATAACACTGAATCATGACAAACTGAAGCTTTATACAGATGAAATCCTATAACCCTGGATTGAAGGCCATCAGGCCGCTTCAAAGGAAATATGGCTCAGGTAAGAAACCTCACACGGGAACTTCATGATACAATGCAATAGTTGTTTGGACTCGATCCATGCTGTCTGCGCACGGGTAATCAAGTGATCAGCCCAGAATATAAATTAGTTCGAATGTTAATATTGTAAAATTGTAAAATAGTAAATAGTCAAGGAGTTGCAGAGAAGGTTTTTCTCTTTTTTTCCTTGCAGATAACAGAAAAATAAAATATTAAGAACATATATAAGATGTCGGACGACAGAACATCCTCAGGAGATACTGAGCAAAGCCAAGCGGTGGTAACAGGGCAGCACATCATGATCCCAGTACAAACAAGTGCAGTTCGTTAGTCAATGGTGGGGGGGGGGGGGGGGGGGGTGCGGCTGCAAATTGTAAAATGCAAAATGCATAGGGACATGAAGTTGGAGGGGACATTCTCTTCACCTGGGCTTAAGGAAGAGACAGACAACATCATCCGTTCCACTTGCTGGCCAGTCATTAGTAAGGAAGTGTATATCCCTCATTCCTGCTGAGATGGAGAGTTCGAAGGAGACCCCTTTCTTCAGTGCTAATGTTAGTAGGGATCCTAGAGAATTCTCTTCTCCAAGTGCTGGTGGTAATAAGAAGGAGACTCCCTTAATGGATGTAAATATTGCTGCTTTACCAGTTTCAATGGGGCCCATTCAGTTACCTGCTGAGGTTAAGAGCCCACCTTCAGCATGTCCTCTACCCATCTGACATCTGCCCATCTGCCAGGCTAGTGTCCTGTGAAGAATATTCCCGTTTCCCAAATGAGGTGTTCGGTCTATTTATAGAACGAATGCACCAATTGGAGAGGCACTTTAACTGACGGCCTTGACCTCGAAGCCTGAATTGCCCTGGGCCAAGAAAGCCCGGCGCACTAGCGCGTTTCGATGTTTCTTCTGAAACGCTTAGAGGGGATGAAATTTAATCGTCTCCACTCCTGCCCAAATAAAATTAAAAAATCACTCCCCGAGAGCTTCATAAGCTCAGCGCTATTCATGCAATGTATGAATGAGCTTATTAATAAAATAGAGTTCTGTCGTGAAACACAACAGTCTGTCGATGCTCTAAATGATAGTTTTGCAGATGTGGAATTAGACGAAATAAGAGTGCATATTCCAAATTTTGGCCTTAATACTGCCTCGAAATCGAACAAGAAATTCAAATTCTTGAAACCGTATTGGAACGATAATCTTACAAATCTGTGGAAAATTATGAATGAAAAGGAGAAATTTTTTCTCAAGCATAAGAAAAATAAACATAATAAATTACCTACACCCATCTCTGAATTTAAGAGTGCCCGAAAACTATTTAATTAAAAAACTCCGAAGTCACGAACGAGAATATAAGAAATCTTTAATGATTGAAATTGAAAAAGTAGTAACAAACAATCCGAGAGATTTCTGGAATAAATTAAATGACTTAGGGCCTAAGGGAAAGTCGAAAATTCCTGATGAGGTACTCTGTGAGGATGGGACTATGTCTAATGATAAGGAGAGGGTGCTAGGGGAATGGAGGGCAGCTTTCTCCAATTTATACAATCCAAGTGATGAAGGTGAAAATTTTGATATCGAATTTCAAAAGTATATCATCGAAGAGAAAAATTTTATAGAAAATAAATACCTGGAGCCCTTATATGAATCAAATGTAGACTTAAATCGACAAATTGAGTTAAGTGAAATTGAAAATGTCCTTAAAAAGGCCAAAAAATGGGAAGGCGGTTGGGTGTGACAAGATTCCTTACGAGTCATTAAAAAATCCCGTGGTAGCTAAAGTTTTACTCTCGCTATTTCAGTTTATTTTTGACACTGGAATAATTCCAACTCCCTGCAAAAAAGTATTATATCGCCAATACCTAAAGATAGGAAATTAGATCAGAGGGCTCCATTAAATTATAGAGGGATATCGTTGTTGTCAACCTGCTGCAAACTTTATGACAATGTTTTGAATAATCGTTTGATTGAATTTGCCGAGCTGAACAATTATATTGTTGATGAACAGTGTGGATTTCGAGCGAATCGTTCTTGTATTGATAATATTTATGCCTTGACTACGTTGATTCGAGGAAAAACACAAATTTTCTCTTGTTTTATTGACTTTAAAAAGGCCTTTGATAAAGTCGATCGCAATATGTTATTATATAAATTATTGAAGCTTGGTGTAGATGGTGAAATGTATCAATCAATTAAAAGCATGTATGATTTAACCTTATCATGTGTTAGGATAAACAATGGCTTAACTGACATGTTCACGTGCAAGTCAGGCGTAAAACAAGGGGATAACTTGTCGCCGACAATGTTTACTCTGTAGAGGATAAATAACGAGTTGATGTTGGATAGGTCAGAGAAAGTACCCCGTCGAGGGCCGTTAGGCCCGAGACGGGGTACTTTCTCTGGCCTATCCAACATCAACGAGTTATTTATCCTACTTAAAAACTTTCACCCTTTTTGGAACCTCGCTCACTGTTAAAAACGCTTCAACTATCCAACAGTTGGATAGTTGAATGAAACATTTTAATGATTACGCACGCTTGTTAATTAATTTTGAGTTGAATGAGTGCACATTAATATCTTGCCTCGTTTAACTGACCAGCGTCCACATAATAACTTGCCACGATGAACGCATACGAGTCGGAATCTGATATTTTTATAACACAAAATAAATTTTTTGAAACCAATGGTTCTGGAAATGACACAGATGCGATGCTTTGGAGCTAGAGAAATCTGGGACTGAGACACTTCCTAATTTCAACTTAAATACCAGTTTTAATCAGGTTTTTAGTGATATTTCTGACACTGAGTTGATCCGCTCAACTGATGAAGCCCTACGTCAAATTACACAGAATGCAGAGAATAGTGCCCATTACTCTGTGCCGATCCCGGATAGGGACAGAGATGTACTCTCTCATTCTCGCTTTGCCAAAAAAACTGAAAGCAAAAGTCAATGGGCATTAAGGCTTTTTGAGGGTTGGATGGAAAACAGACAGAAAGTCCAAGTCAACAGACGTGATATCAGACATGTTAGTGGTGACATTTTATCCATGGACACTGATATGCTTGACTATTGTTTGGGTGCCTTCATTTTTGAGGTTCGTAGGGAGAACGGGGACGAGTATCGTGGTAATACTTTGTATGAAATTTTGATTGCCATCCAGCATTATCTTCGCGAGAACGGACGATTCGTGACCATAATGGATGACGAAATCTTCTCCAGCACTAGGAATCTTCTAGATCAGAAAATGAAGTCATTAGCAAGGGCTGGGGTTGGAATTGAAAAACAGCAAGCACATGTCATAACAGTGGACGATGAGGAGAGAATGTGGAATGAAGGGATTTTGGGTTCTGACTCTCCCGATAAACTCAGAAACACTTTATTGTATCTTCTTGGATTGAATTTTGCTCTGAGGGGTGGCCAAGAACATTACAATTTGCGTGCGGACGAAAACAGTCAGTTGAAAGTTAACTTTGATCATAAAAGTGGCTTGAGATTCCTTGAATACACTGAGGATATATCAAAGTGCAATATGGGTGGTATCGATCACAGAAAGCTCAAAAAGAAGCAAAGTAAGGCATTTGCTAACACCCTTAAATCCGACAGATGTGTAGTAGCCTTGTACGAAAAGTATATTTCATTAAGACCCAAACAGGGAAGATGTGTGTATCTATATTTGCGTTCTCTCAACAAACCTACTGAAACGCAATGGTATGCAGATGCACGCGTCGGTATCAATACTCTTTCAAAAGTGGTTAAAACTTTGTGTGCTAACGCTGGAATAGATGGTTTCTTTACAAACCATTCCCTGAGAGCCACCGCAGCAACGCGTATGTATCAAGCCGAGTTGCCGGAACAAATAATTTGCGAAAAGACTGGCCATAGATCTGACGCTGTGAGGAATTACAAACGCATCGGCGTGGAGCAGGAACATTTTGCTAGTGACGTTGTACAGGGGGTTAACCCTTTACCCAACGAATCGCCCGAATCCGCCCGCGTAATATGCAAATTCAGCAGTTGAAAAAATATTATTTTTCAAAAAATTTCAACAAAACCATATCATGTGACCCCTCGTTGGAACGAGCTCGTCGAGCTCGTTCCAACGAGGGGTCACATGATATGGTTTTGTTGAAATTTTTTGAAAAAATTAAAAAAATGATATTTAAAATAATAAATTTGATATTGTCTGCGTTGGGTAAAGGGTTAAGCGAAAAACATCTGACAGTGACGTTAATGATGAGAGAGTTTCTGTGGCTGCTGCAAAGAATTCAAACAAGTCCGTCCGAGTCCGAAAAGGCGATCTTGTCATAGATATACCAGTCTAAATGACAATGATTTCCAAATCAATGGCACCAGTAAATGTATTATTTTTTTAGTTTATTGTGCGATTAAGTCACCGCTGCGTTTCAACAGTTAGGACTTAATTTTAAAATAAACCAAAGAAATAACACATTCAATTCAAAATTTTTTTTGTAAGTATTTATAGAAATTAATTTTTCAAATGTTTTCAAATTTGTTTTGTGCTTACAGGCCAATCTCACAACCAACCCATGTGTTCGTGGTATTATCACTGGAGGTGACTCGGTTTATATGGTATACTTCCAGCTAATTATTGTTTTGAAATAAAATTTGCGTGTCCTTTAATTTTGTCTTTTCATGAAGTCCCTATCTATATTCCCTATCTATATTTCGATCACATCATGTGAGACAAGTGAAATATCCAATTGTTTGCAATGGGATAGTTGACTCAATTCAACTATCCAACAGTCAAGCGTTGGATATTTAACTATCCAATGCCTTAATGGTGATTAGTGTATCTAAACAGCTACCATACACAATAGATGACGTCACAGAAAGTTTTTAATTTCATAGATGACTTAGCACGCTTGATTATTGATGTAAATAAAGGCGTTTCCATTGGAATAACAAAAGTGCCAATTCTATTGTATGCAGATGGCATAGTTGAGATCAGTGAGAATGAAAACGATTTGCGAGCAATGCTTGACATTGTTTCTTGTTGGTATAGAAAATGGAAAATGTTGATTAATAGGGAAAAAACAAAAATTGTGCATTTTAGGAACGCTTGAATACGAAGGAGTCAATTTTCCTTCAAACTGGGTGAATGTGATTTGGAAATAGTGGATAAATATAAATATCTCGGGGTGGTTTTAAATGAGTTTAGGGATTACACCGATACTGCAAATGTGTTAGCTCAAGCTGGAAGTAGAGCACTCAGCGCCATGATTTCTAAGATATTCCCATACAAAGATATTGGATTTGCAACGTATCAGAAATTGTATGAATGCTGTGTTACACCAATACTTGATTACGGATCCGGGTATGGGGGTACAAAAAATTAGCATGTATTGACTCAGTACAAAATAAAGCCTTAAGGTATTACTTAGGTGTTTACAGGTTTACACCAATGCTGGTGGTAATCGGTGAAATGGGATTAACTCAGTCAATTGAAAGGAGATGGATTAATATGCTTCGGATTTGGAACCGACTGGTAAACCTTGATAGAAATCGTCTATTATTTAAAATATTTCTGTGGGATTATGAAAATTGTGAAAAGGGATGGTGTTACGAGGTGAAGAGTATATTTGAAAATTTGGAGAAATTGTCTGTATACGAGCATAAACTCCCGTATAATATAAAGGAGTCTGAAACCAAACTCAAAATTAATAGCAATTTTAAATGGTTAAGTAGTATTACTTTTGTTCCAAAGCTTCGAACATATATTACTTTCAAAAACGCTTATCAAACAGAAAATTATATTAAAATGGCGTTAAACCGATATGAAAGGTCTATAAAGGCCCAATTTAGATGTGGAGTTCTTCCACTGCGGGTTGAGACTGGTCGATATGAAAATGAAAAAAATAGCAGACAGATTATGCTTGTTTTGCACTAGGGACGAAATTGAAGATGAATTCCATTTCTTACTGAAATGCCCATTTTACTCTGATTTGAGAGAAAATCTTATGAAATACGTTTCAGATAACCATGACCAGACTATACTTCCTCTTGGTAGTGGCACTTTGAAAATGTTACTTTAAATTACCCTCGACAAACTGCTACTTACCTCACAAGAGCTTATGATAGGAGAAAACTGCCCCTTTATAATGCGTCTTAAGACATAATCGCGTTGTCACTTGTGTGAAGTATTTGGCTTTTATGTTTCTCATTCGTCGAAACCCCATGGTGAATTAATGACCCGGCTTGAACGTTGGCCCGGTAACCTGACGCAACGGCCAAAAATGGTCAGCGTAATACACGTGGATAGCTATTTAAACTTTAGTTGTCTCCTGGAGCCCATCTTACTAAGTCGATGACCTGTATTCCCGACTTCTGCTTGCCACGGATGGATGGTTTGTAGGTATCGATGGTAAATGATGTTTGTGCAATGACCCTGTTAGAGAAAACAAGACATGATTGCCTTTATACAAGGCATGTGTGTGTGGAAGGATGAATGTGTGTAGTAAGAGACTGAGTGAGAGAGAGAGATGGGGGGGGGGGGGGTAAAATACTGGGAGGGGGAGGAGGATACAGAGGGGGGTTGGGGGTTGGGGTGGTAGTCGAATCGGGGTCGGGTGGGGCTGTATGATTGTGACGAGCGTACATTCGAGCATGCGAGTTAGTAATGGTTAATCTAACGTGACATATAGGTCAAATTGGCCGGGTGCATTATTGTAAAGGTAAAAGGTATTGAATCTGTTGCACATGTCACGCTAATAAAGAATTACTTACTTACCTATGTCTGATAGCTCAGATCGTTGCAGGCCTAAAAAAGTCAATGTTTTCGCACAAATGGAAACCACCAAAAGGAGGTTGGCCTCAGCACCAACCACACCTGCAATCAGCACCCCAGGAAAGATCCTGAAGTTTTGACAAACCCGTATCACTACCACAGAAATGACAGGTAGCAGGGCAGATTAAAGAATCGGCTGCAGTGGGAGTTCATGCACCGCGGGTTCCCCCTCAAGTTATACAACCGTCTGTACAAAAGGAAATCACCACGGGAATGGCAGCATGTGCCATTACCAGTTCCTCGGTGGGTTCCAAGTTTATTTCCTGCCTCTACTAGAACGTCACCGCCCCATGCACCTCGTAGATACCCCCTTTCTCCCCAACAGGGTGCGACGGAAATGACAAAGTCTAAGTCTGTTAGCCAGGGAGATTTTCACCTAAAATGGAGGTCGAGCCTCCACTTGCCCATTCCCGGTGTTAGGTTGAGTAGCAGTGTTTCGTGTTCTACATTCTTACCCCACAACTGAGTAGCTACTAGGGGATTCCGTAGTAACGACAGTAATAGGCCAAAGTGAAATTCAATAAAAAATTCTCCATCTCAAAAATTGTTTCCCACAGCCCATTAAATCTGACTTTTGGCCCATCTCTCAACATGCTCCCAATATGCCCAACAATCGGAATCACCCTCCGAGGAACTCCTCCCAGACAAAAGAAAGCGAACACCCTTTACCACCATTTTGGCATAAAAATCTAAAAATATTGAAAAAGACACATTACAAAGCAACAACCAATTTAGGTACAGCTAATACATACAGGGATTTTCTGCAATTACAAACTCCCTTCATCTCAAGAAAATTTGACCCTAAATATTCAATCCAGGACACAGTACGAGAGAAAAGATTAACATTTGATTTGGCCGTTAACCAAATGAAAACGGAAATAAAACTAATGCAAACTTCGTAAATAAATATCAGGATACGTATACAGACATGGAAAGCGGCATTGAATGTTTTACCCTGAAACTTTTCGGAAAAAAGGAAGGAAAAATGAAGTCCAACAAAAAATAAGAGAAGGAGACATAAAGTGGACGAAAAAAGATGATTGGCACAAAACTCTCCCTCTAACATTTCCACAAGATAAAAATACATCAGGGATCAGACAGACCCCAAAACCCAATAAACCCCAAAGAGGTCGTCCCCTGAGCTCCAACGTGTTCTATGTGCCTACTGGCACATAAAACACATTGGAACTCAGGGGGCGAAGTGTCAACGAAAAAAAGTAGAATAACTCAATCAAATAAACCAACAAATCTTACGATACAAAAAGGGACTCGTACATCTCATAATAAACATCAAAAGAGACCCACTACTGAACCAACCAAAACTAACGACAGAAATACGAAGGAGTCCCCAAAAATAACACCAAAAATCATCAACTTGTCATCTGTAAAACTAACCGTCGACCAAATAAATGTCTTAAAATTTGGCTTAAAATTCACTTCCTCGCCCAGACAGAACAGTCATGAACTGAAACAAGGCATTATGGAATTTACAAGAAAATTACGTTTGGCTGAAAAGGGTTTAGATGAAGAAGATGATCAAACGGACATCTTGGGTAAAAATAAATCAGATTACAGACCTGAATCAGACAGAGCTGCATTTCTTGACCAATTTATCACCTGTCTCACAAAGCACCCACGCCCCCAAAACATAACCAACATAAGTATTAATCAACAAAAAGCAATCAATGAACTCAAAAACAAACAAAAAAAACATATCATCAAAGAATCTGACAAAGGCTCTGGGTGCATTATCATGGACAAAGATTATTACGAATCTAAATTTTTGAAAATGTTAGAAGATTTAGATACTTATAAACCACTAAAAAGTAATTTTGACAAATCCATCCATAAAAAATAGATGACCATGTAAACAAATACTCCACATCTTTATCACCAAAAGAAACTGAATATATGTTTTTGTATAAATTCGAACTAAAATCCTGCAATTTCTACGGTCTATCGAAAGTTCAAAAATCAAAACAAATAATTCATGCAATCAATGATCAAAAACAGAATATGTCTGTATTCTGCGCCCACAAGATCTTAAATTCAGACCAATTGTTGCTGGGCCAAGCTGTGCAACCCACCGGCTTAGCAGCATTATAGATAACATTTTACAACTGTACCTAACAGCTATCCCACAGCTATGTGAGAGATGATCTGGATTTGCCAAGCAGTATTTTTTTACCTCTTGCTTTCTGCTTTTACCCTGGTTTCTTTTCTTTTCGGATGGTATTACACACCTGTTCAGTCAGAACTTGGCTCCCGAGAACTTTTGTCGCCACGTTTCATTTCTTTCGTCGTCTGTGTGTATTTTTTCTTGTTGTGTCTGTAACCCGAAGGTCTTCAGCAGACCAAAAGCTATTGAAAATGTTTTCTTGCTGTGATGTTTAAGGTTTATTTTTCGGTTTAGGCTCTTGCATTTCTCAGATCCAGCATACTTATGGCCAGGCGATTGGGTGCTGTAGACCCGGGATCAACTCCCGTCGAGGCCACCTTCCGAAAAAACTGTACAGCTTTCGATCTAGTGACGCGGTTGCTAGGACTATGCTATATATCCTCCCCATGTGTGCAACAAACCGCCATCTGCAATGAAAAGAGCATTGTGGATGGCACATTGTTGTACTCAAGCTCAAGGGATGATCTAGAAAGCTTTAGAATTCATCCCTTTCATTGTATAGCTTCTTTGTTTGATGATAATCGATGAACCTCCCTCATTATACCTGATATCCCCAACCACTGCAATTGGCGCTCGTAAAGTACGTTAGAGACGAATACTATATCATTTCTCGGTTACAGGGTGCGAAAAGTGAAGTATTTTCCACTTGTTCACTTCTGACGAAAAAGTGCATCTGCTGCCCCCACACCGGGCCCCCTATGCACAGGGCAAAGGACAGCTTCCCCTATACCCGATACCCTTGGGCACACAGAGTGACCCCAACTAACCCTTCTCTGAGTGCAGCTTCGCCAAAACGAAATGCACTTGGTGATCTGTTCCATAAACTCAGAGAAACGGAGTTTGTCGCAGTTACCATGAAAACGGGGAGGGAGGGGGGGTGGGGGCTCATTTGATAGAGGAGCAGGCTGCAAGCCGAGAGATCCTCGGTTCGAATCCCACGTGCGGCAACCGCGTGGTGTCCTTGGGCAAGACACTTCATCCCATTGACCACGTGGGGGCACGGTGACGTTGTGTACTAAGGCATACTGCACGTCGATGGTGCACCTGTCTTCAACCAATGCTAACCCTGCTTGTGTGGAATCAGTATGTTGGGGAGCTGACAGTTGCTCGCCGTTTCTCGGTGTTTCTCTCCGGTACTCCGGCTTCCTCCACCCATAAAACTGTCGCGGTCATGATTAGCCATTGTGCAGAAATATGTGACCTTAAAACACCAATAAATAAATAAATAACCATGAAAACGGAGGCTCCCCTTAAAATTAATTCCGATTGCCCACGTGGGGACACGGTGGCGCTGTGTACTAAGGCGTACTGCACGTCGATGGTGCACTTGTCTTCAACCAATGCTAACCTTGCTTATGTGGAGTTAGTACGTTGGGAAGTCTGAGAGTTGCTCGTCGTTCTCAGGTGGTTCTCTCTGGGCACTCCGGCTTTATACACCCGTCTAATTTTCTGCAGTAAATTTAACACTAAGAGTGTGTGAATTTCATCTAAAGATTGAAATTTCGAAATGTTAAGAGAATTTGAATATTCCTTGTGTGCATCATTCCGCAAACATCAGGCATTTTCTGGTAGGGTGGGATAACAATACAGAAGATGGCTTTTTACAATGTTTTTCCCAATGAATTTGAATGTTTGGCTTTTATTACCTCTAGTTTGCACGACCTCGATGCAGGACCTCGGAAGTGACGTCATGTCACGTGACCCAGTGGCGCCATGTTGTGTTGTCTTGGTAACACGCGTGAGTTTCCATGTTGTGACGTCATCCCCATAGTGATATGTGGTATTAGTGCGCATGCGCAGAGCTTGTTGTTAGGGTGAAACGTGTTTCCGTCGTCCATTTTGTATACTGGAGGCCACCATCTTGGTTTTTATGGTAGCACGTGGTTGTTATGTGACCTAAAACCTTCTGATAGGACAGGGGTATGTTCGGAAGGTATGTTCGATTGAGTAGGAGTAATATCCCGATCGTAGAATTACCACAAACAGTCCGACAATCCCTCCAAATCACTATAATCCACCCAAACTACCGAAAGTGACTTTATTTAGTACGGATTTCCGAAGAATCCTTTTTAGGACCGCCATACCGTAGATTTTAATAGTAGCACGCAGTGCTATAGTACTGAGGGGGTCAATGGGGGTAAGTTCGATTGAATAGAAGTAGTGTTTCTGGAACGGATTCCCGCAGAATCCTTTTTTTAGAATATACCACGACGTTTTTCTCCAATCAAAGGCACATTCCTTTGGTCATTACCCAGAATCCCCTGCTTATACCTGGAACTATATTTTTATAAATTCCTACGATCTGTTTTTAGTAATATCTTTAACCGACCCCCTAACTAATTCTTAGGGTCTATATTTAGCAATTGCTTTAATTGACACCTCTAACTACATAACTTTAAATAATAAATGTATTGAGGATCAAGATGTTCCTACACTAACTAATCAGAGCGAAGTTAATCGACCAATCAGATTACTATATTCCCATTGTGTTTCTTTCCCATACACACCTATACCATTTTTCTAACTTTCCGAACTCAAACCTATAATCCTATAGGAAACGAACACAAACGCCCACCGAGAATGAAAATATCGGTGAAAAAAACGTTGCGACGTCGTGATGTTTTCAAAAACGCCCGTCACGAAAAGATAAATTGGGGAGAAGAGTAACGTCGCGTCATTCTGTTTCGATTCTTCGGACTGAACACATCGCTAGAGAGTTTTTTATATCAATTTTGCCTTCGCAGAAGTTTTTTGAAGATGGAGTCTGATACTGCTACTGCCGTTCCAGAACTGATGTTTATGCCTGTGAAGAGTGTGGGAAGACCTTTACGGACCGCAGCAACCAAAACTGCCATGTGCGTACCAAGCACGGGGGAGAGAAAAAGACCCACGACATGCATCAATTGTAACAAGAACTTTATGAGAAAGGAGTACCTCCTTGACCATCTGATGAAATGTTTGGAGATTTATACATGCATGGAATGCGGCCAGGAGTTTAACCAACTACTCCATTTTAACCGACACCAGAACGTCGCCCATGAACAAGTTCCAATACCAGCTAAAAGGAAGACCGATGAACCGAAGAGAGGACCAACCAAACAACCACGGACCACACGGTATGATGTTGACCCGATCGATTTTGACCAGAATATGATGTCCGAAGAAGAGACCGATGAGATGTTGTCCATATACGAAGATAACTAGAGTTCTATTTGAACTCGCCATATGATGAATAGAAGAGCCCAGGACCAGTATAACTACCGGATCAACGGTGTGAACCCGAAGATGATGACTGATGAATTGATGACTACCGTATTTCTGCCACAACACCTAAGATTTAAAATTAATCTTAGTTTTGGTTTTATCCTGAGACGCAATGAAACGAAAGAACTGAAGTTCTACCATCCATCACAAAACAACGCTCGGGTACTTGATGCTCCACAACTCGTATGCTGCCAAACAGACTTTGAAGAATTCCTAGATGATGTCATGGAAGAAGATGTCCTGGAATGGGCAGAGTCAAAACAACCAAACACCAAATGGCTTGTGGAGAGAGTTACTAACGTCACATTTTATGTGAATAAGTTAAAAGACCACCCAATTGGAATGGTAGAAGATCTTCTAGATTACATTCTCCAGAACAAAGCAGTAAATGCTTTGGGGAAAGATGAACTACGCCAGTTTACCTGTGCATCTTCCGATGTTTAGCTCTATGGAGTGGTTCCACACCACACACTTTGAATAATACAACAGATGTCATGTACAACAAATATAGAAAGAAGCCAATGAATGAATTCTTGGGAGTAACTTTAGCCGAATTACCCGACCTAGTGAACTGTTTTGAAGTTAATATCCAAGTATATGAACTTGTCAAGAATGATGATGGCCAAATTGTTGACAAACTAGTCCAGAAATTTCATAGCAATCTTGAGAATACCACGTATGTGAACGTCTACAAGAACCATTTTAGCTGCATCATCGATATAGACCAAAACTGTAAATCATTTGAATGCCGCAAATGCGGCAAATTAAGGAAATCTGCCCGATTTCTACGGCGTCACGAGAAGTCATGTACAGATGAAGTGAATTACCAGGATGTTGGCGATGTATACCATCCATCCCTGTCCGTATATGATCTGTTAGAAGATGAAGGTATAGAAGTGCCCGAAGAGAAGTTTTATCCATACCGTGCTACTTTTGATTTTGAAAGTTACTTTAACAAATCCAGCCTACCTGCCGACAGTAATAAACTGATGTGGGAAGCAGAACACCGACCATTGAGTGTGAGCGTATGTAGTAATGTTCCAGAATACCAAAAACCGAAGTGTTTTATTACTAACGGAAATCCTCAAGAACTTGTTGAAGAAATGATGACATACCTCACCGATATTTCATCTTATTGCCATCAACTGATGCAGACCTATCATGCGTGGACTTTACTTCAACTCAGACACAATATTGATGAAACGCTGGAAGCGGAAGCCCCAGCTACTGGAGAAGATGCATCCAAGATGCACCCTTTACAGAAGTTGGAGAAGAAATTTCAAGACTACCTACAAGAGAAGCCCGTCATCGAATTCAACTCTGGAAAATACGGCATAAATATAGTCAAGCGTGAACTATGGCATACCTGAAGAGACAGAATCCACTCAAGTTTGCAGTCAAGGAATCTAATATATCATGTGAGTCTCGACAGAAGCTTTTAAGTGTGTTGATATTTGCAACTACCTCGCTCCAGGATTCAGCAATGACAAAAAATATGATATGGTGAAGAAGCAAAGCCATGTGGAAGGATTATAGGCTTTGATGCGAATGCATTATATCTACGGTGCCTAATGCAAGAAATGCCAACGGGCTGGAATATTAGACGTCGTGAAGAAAACCAGTTTAAACCAGAACATCCTATGAAGTATGGTAAAATGGCTGAACACTGGTTAGAGTTTCGCCTGTCAAAACGCTTTCTTTCTTGGGAACACGAGGGTGACAGCCATTCTCTGCCTTCTGATTCGGTTTTCACATAATCATCTTTGTGGACATCACAACACTCAGATGGAAACCACTTATGATTTTCTTTGTAAAACTCCACTCTCTTCTCTGGTTTCGCTAATTCATCTATGGGTGGTGATGTGGCACATAGATATGCCGAATCTGTATCCATTTCAACATATTCGAAATCTTGGCGGTTGATGAAAGTATCGATGACATCATAATAGAACTGATGAATCTGGAGTTTCGCATACTGGTAAACAAAGAAACCGATGTGGCGAGGCAGATCCAACTTGATGGTCCTCTTGTTGAGTTCGACTTCACATAAAGTTTCATCTAATGTATTCACGGCTATGAAGGACATGTCTGTCATTTACAGCTTTGGTGACTTCTTCATCATTGCAATAGCACACATTGATGCTTCTCTTTGTTGTTTTGCCATATCCAGAATTTTCCAACAGCTTCATGGTGTCGGCAAAGATCGACCTGTCAGGGTCATCATTTCCTTGTCTTCTAGCTTCAGATACTTCATCTCCAAATTTCTCAAAACATATTCTTGGTTTATATTGGATAACCTGGTAGACGTGGTCAACTTCAATACCATGGGGTTGCAAACAACATTTTGTTCTGCTACATAGCTTCCGATAAAACTTCTACGTGGTTTCTTCATCATTCCATTCTTCTTAGCAAAGGACTTCATGTGTTCACCAATATCATCTATGGCGATATCTCCATTCTTGAAGATAGGTGCTATCTCTTCCAAGTACTCTTTCAGATGATCTGGTACATTTATATCACATTCAATCAAACCAAACAGTTGACCGGACTTCACTTTCTTCAATACTTCTCCCTCTGTCATTGCACCATCTATTTTGTCTGAAAGGTTCTCTTTCAGGAAGGCTTTGAGTGTGGCATCGGTCTTATTCATCTCTCTCCACTCACACTCCCAGATTTCAACGAGTCTATAGCCTAA